>OZ025292.1:163996348-165196348 GCA_964019185.1 Maratus speculifer
GTTTCGATGAGCCTGCGCCAATTTTCCCCTTTTTGGAAGTAAAAAAGTAAAATGTGACGAAAATGATCTTCTGAAATCTCTATTTTTAAAACGCAATATCTTTTGACTGGTTAAACAGATGACGCTACCTTTATATCTAGAACTTTCTAAAGACTGTTACCTTTCAAACGCTGTATAGTATTGTATATATGTATAGTATCACTTATAGTATGCTATATGAATAGTATGACTTAACTGAGTAAGTATTACTCGAGATATGCGACTTTAAAGCTATCTATTGGGAAAAAATGAATTTACTTTTTCCTCAACCCAATATATGTACACATATACATACATACATACATATATAGATAGATAGATATGTATGTAAACGGCCAATTTAAGGATTATATAAATATATATATGTGACATTTTAAAGTTAGGAGCCAGAAACATCATCGCCAGGGTCCCCGTTCTTTGCACAGAAGTCATGGCCAGCGAGGGAAAAAATAAAAAATAAATAAATGTAGAATATCCAATAAATCACTCATTGGTGGCTGTAAATTTATTTATTCAACTGTAGTCATTATAGAGGGAAAAACTCCTTTTTGCAAACGATCTTTTACCGAAATGTCCAAAAAATATTCCATCATTTACTTCAACCAGCCGTGCTCATCGACGAAAGAACTCCAGAATCTCTCTCCCTCTCATCTCGAGACTTCCACCTTTTAAAACTAAAAAGAAAATTCTAGAACTTTCTGTAATCTCAAACCATCATCCTTTTATGTAAACAGAATTCTTGTCCAGATACGAGACTATTTTACACAGACGATAAATTTATTTTTAAAAAAAATATTATTTAACCAATTTATAATCGACTCATAATTTCTTAGGCAGACGATTTTTATAAATGATTAATTTTAAGAGAAAAAGAAAAGAAATGAATTTATTAATGCACACATCAAAGGTTGACGGCGGAAAAATAAATAAATAAATAAAATAAAATAATGATATTTTTTGAAAGGTATGGTTTTGGAATAAATTTAATAAGATTTTCTTAAAAAGGGTTGATAAAAACATAGAAGAAATCAGTTTTATTTGGAATATTAAGAAATAAAGTTTTAATTAAGAATATTTTTAATTTAGAGACATCTTTTTAAATTTACGCATACTGGAATAATGTTTTTTAAGGCAAATTAAGAATTTATATCGTCTGCATACAGATTAACAGATTAGATCTAGAAACAAGATTTTAATTTAATAATTTGAAGTAAGTACGGAACATTATTATAAGAAAATTAAGGTAGTATAAAGGTTAGTTTTGGTGAAAAATTTTTAAATTTGTAATATATATATATATATATATATATATGTACATTTTATGAATATGAATGATTATACATCTGTTAAAAGAAAAAAGAAAAGAAATGAAATATAGTTGTAAATTTTAAAGTAACAAAACTAAAAGTTTTATAGTTTTCGTACATATGAAATTCCATCAAAGTTTAAACATTAACGTAAAGCAATTTTGCAAATATTATAATAATATTTCAAACTGATCGGTGTAATTTATTACCTCCATATTGCAAAATTTAAACATTTAAATTTTTACAGTTAAATAAAATATCAATATGCAATTTTTTTTTTACCTTGTGTGCGCAGTCTCATTTTTTTCCCTTGCAGTTTCCGCAATTATTCTTTGTAATTTATTTTCCATGTCATAAAATATTTTGGAAGCTTTTATACTTGAGTAATTTTTTTCTAACTACTGGTATGAAGTTATTCTTTACACATAGTTAGTTTAATATTGAGAAAAAAAAAAGATCACTACAGATAACACAATTGTAAAGACGCTCATACAGTATATATAAAATAAAATCTGTAAAGTTACTAAACTTTTTCTAAGTATCTTGGATTCCAAGAACTTTTTATATAACTGTAACAGTAAGAATTCATGTAACAGATTCGGTTACATGAATTTTTGCTGTTATGGTTACATGAAAAGTTCTAATAATCTAAAAAAGTTAGTAATTTTACAGATTTTTTTACAATGCATGGAGGAAACATACATTTGTAATAGAAAAAAAAAAAAAAAAAAAATCGGTTTTTTATTATTTATTTTATAAAATAGCTGAAAACAACACTAAAAAGTTTATTTTGACAAAAATATCATTAAAAAATTCATTAAATGTTACGATTTAATTGAATCTCACGAATATTTATCATTATGATTTCTAATTCTTAAACTTTATTAAAATTAATTATATTTTATAATATTTTTTATGCTTTTCGTATGTTTTATAATTCAAAATCTGAAACATTTTGCGGGAACTCTATTGAAATGGAAAACTACTGTTATCAAATTTAGATTTAATTATAAAAATCCACTGTTATAGTATAATTTAAAAAAAAAACCAAATATTTTAAATATTAAAAAAAAAAAAAGAGAGAGAGAGAGAGAGAGAGAGAGAGAGAGAGACAAACATTTGATGTTTATATCAGAATAGACTACACACACACACACACATATATATATATATATATATATATATATATATATATATATATATATATATATATTAAATAAAATTTATTTTACTGTAATAATTGAAAAAAACTATTAATATCAAAATAAAGTTTGAATTAAAAAATGTTTATTTGTATGAAAAAAAAAATTTCCTGTAAAGAGTACAGAATGCCAATTAAATTAAAAAGATATTAAACTAAAGGTAGTTTAAATGTTTTTATTAGCAAAGTAACATTAACAAAGTTATTATTCTGTAAGCAAATACATAATTTAAGGTAAAATTATAATAAATTTTACCAAAATAACTAAAGGATGCTAGTATATTGTTTGTTTTGAAATACAAAGTTTAAATTTCAAATTATCTAAAAATTGTTTGGCGTAATTATAGTTCAGTTGAATTACTTGTATAAAAATAGCTGACATATTTTAATATGACAAATTAAAGAAAATTTTGCAGAATTCCTGATTGAAATAAGGAGATTTCATTGTTCGTAAAATTTAAATATATATTTTAAAAATAAATATGATAGAATTTATAAACAATGCATAAGGGATTATTAATTTAAATTATTATGTAAATTTAAAATTTACATTTAAAATGAAACATAATCTTCTGATTTAAAAAGTATTTGAACTAATAGAATTTTTACTGGCACTATTTCATCATCCTACTAAAAAAAAAAAAAGTTACTTAAATTGCTTATTCTGTTCTACATATGCGTATATTACATGTGTGTGTGGAAATCTTTCTTTTCCATATATTTGAAAACAGAAACGAGCCGAAATCAGCTTTACAAATACAAATTTCTCACCCATGTGTTGACAGCATTTGCGACACAAAAGCATTATACTGCACTGTCCAACCTACTGAACAAAGGGCAAAGATTACACGTCACTCAAAAAGGGGGTGAGAAATACCTGTCCTCGCGTTTTTAGTGTTTTTAGAGAAATAGAACAAGCTCTTATTGAAAGGAATTTTTCTTACTGTTCCGAACTTTTTTAAGGGAAAAACTGGATTTAGTTTTTCCACTTAAAGGGTTAAAGCATGCAATCTAAACTTAGATCTAACCTCTAATCCAACTTGTAATCTTTACACTGTAAAAGATCCCAAAATTTTCTGAATCTACGAAAATATAATATATCCACGAATAAAAATATACAATGACCTGTTCCTGTCACCCATGACTAAAAAAAATGTTTCCCTTATATTTAGAAATCCCAAAAACCAATAGATTTTCGATATGAATAATTTATAAAAACAAAGTTTCTTTTGTTGCCCCATAAGTTTTGTAAAGTTTCCGAATAGATTTCATAGTGTATTAATCATTTTTTTCAAACCGGAATGTGGGTTTTCGGCTAATATGCTATCTCAAATAAATAATTTCATGTTCAACAAACTTATTTAACAGACAAACGTTCAAAGTTATCAGCATTAATAGTAATATTAAATTTAATATTATTTTGTTACTCCATGTATAAATCCAGTTTCGCGGGTGAAAATGTTTACTTGAGTAGCGATAGAATTTATAAAAGAGATTTGTCGGTTTCAGAAAATTGATTAATGCTCTAAAAAATCTACTAAGAAACATTAGGAAACTTACGGGCGGCAAAATAAATTTTGTTTTTATAAATTCTTCCTTAAATCACGAAACTCTATTGGTTTCTGGGGATTCTAAAGATAAAGAAAGATTTTTTGGAGCCATGGGCGACTTGGAAGAGGTTATTGTATATTTTTGATCGTGATTATATTTTTCTTCGATTCAGTAAACAGTGATTTTTAACAGTGTAGAAAAAAAATTTAAACACGCCAGCAATATCTGAAGCTAGTGAATTAATTGAAATAATATTATGATTTTTACAATAACACTAATAATGAAACTAATTTACATATAAAGAAGAAAACTGGGTGGATAAATATACACATACTGCAGTCACGAAAAAGGATGAATTTAGAAAGCGACTTTTGGAGACTCCCTCACATACCATTGGAGCATCGAAATATTAAAAAAAAATCTTAAATTTAATTTTTTAGATCGGTGTTAAAAAGTGCAATCCCCCTCCCCCCCCCCTCTCTTTCTATAGAATTCCATATTGTCCATCCCTCGGAGCTTCAAAATTACATCAGAGAAAAATGTTTGAATTCAACACTCATCACAAATCATTTTACATTCTCGGTGATTTTTTTTTCTTTCAATTTTAGAAATCAGTTTTGATGTATAATTTTATTAAAACTGTTCCATTATATAACGTTTTGAAAAAAGTTTTATTATTTGATTGCAGAAAAAATCAGCATAATTAGTCCATCATGCTTTGTTGTTTAAAAAATAAGTTTTTCATTTTTTAAAAATAATTTTCTTCTCCAATCAAAAAAAAAAAAAAAAAAAAAAGAACATACTACTTATTCAAAACATTCAATTGTTTAGAAATTTTATGTAACTTTTTTTCTCTTCAAGTTTCCATTAATAAAGAATGATCAGCAAGTCTTCATAGAGTGTTATATGGTTATTCATAGCTGCCAACTCTTCTGATTTTTTGGCCCGGAAAAATTTAATAGAAAATTTTCCCTTAATTAATCGGTGCATTATGGCGATTTGAATTGATAAAATTTACTATAAAATTTTTCCAGGCCAAAAAAACGGAAGATGTTGGCAACTATGGGTTATTGATACAGATGTGATAAGTTTATTGTATATAAATATTTATTTCAATAATGTTTTTCATATAGAAAAAAAATTATTCATGAATAATAAAGGTTTTTACGAAATTTTGTACTACTAAAACATATACAGGCTGTCCGGTCTCAATGGTGGCCAATGACTAATTTCTAAACCGTTATTTTTTTTAATTAATTTAAATAGCTATAAAGGATTAACATAATTTTTGGATAATAAAAACTTTTCGAGTTTATTACGTTATTATGTATTTCGGAAGAAAATTGTAAAAAGAAAACTGTAAAAAAAAAAAAAAAAAACAATATGTTTTTGTTTATTTAAACAAAATTTAAAAAGATATTTAGATTATTTTCAAAAGATATATATCTTATTCTTCTTGAATATAATATAAATAGCAAATAAACATTCTAAAAACATTCAAACTCCCGAATATTACGTAACTTGGTCGTAAAGGCCAAGACTATAATAATAATTCCGAGGATTTTTGATATAAAGTAGTAATACAAATTACACTGACCAAGTATGACAACTTCGGATAGATTGCGAAAGTTTCTGGCAACTTGTCTTTAATAAGGCGTCACTTCGACCCCCTGTGCATTTACAAATCATTAATAGAGTATATATGTGCTTGTAAAATACAAAAGATGCATTTAAAGTGTGATTTTTAAAAATATTAATTATTCAGATTAGTGCACCATTTTCAGATTAAATATTATGTAACTTCATTATTCACCATATTATTTCAAATCAAATTTGTGTTTCCATTGTAACATAAAATCATATTTATATAATTTTCTATAAAAGTGATTTCTTGAAGTAACTGAAATGTTTTGACACTATATATCAGTATTGAAGTAAATGTCTATTCTTAGTTAAAAATAGTCTATTTTCTATACATAATTTTGTTTGTTAAGTTTTATTTTATTTGTTTTTCAACCGGTTTATGAATGTAATGTTGATTCGTTATCATTTGTATATTTCTCTAAATTAAACACAAAATCTCTGATTCGGAATTTATAACAATTGACATCAAACCAACCTATTATATATGAATCGCATTATTGAGCAAAGGTCTAGAACAACACAAAAATGAATATTTCCTCAACACTCGCTGAATGCAAACAAAGACGGTTAATGCAATTTTGTGCGAATGTATGTATATATATATATATATATGTATGTCTTTTTTTTTTTTTTTTTTTTGTCTGAAATTTTATAGTGACGAAGAAGAGAATTATCTTAGTCCATTATAGCAATCAACACTAAACACAGCAGGTAAAAATTACCGTTCTTCTGGGTAACAATTTTTATTATCTTAGTTCGAGGTTATGTTACTCACAACGCCATGTGTGTAAGCTGAACCAGTTACTCGATATACATGCAAAACATCTCCTGCTGTTTTATTAAATAAAAAATAATGTTACAAGTAAAATATAATTTTTAATATAGTTATAGCTTTTATTAATGTTAATACTGTAGCGTATATTGGGTTCTTTTGATCTTATGGTTAGACAACTTCAAACTCTTGCTTATAGAAAAGTAGAAAATAATTTATTTACAGAACTTCAGAACAACAGAGTCTTCGAAACTCACAAATATTACAAGATATTCCAAAATAACTGTTTAAATCTATCGAACAAGTACAAATATAGGTCGCAGAGACTCTTTATACAATGTCTCAACACTATATCACATTCAAAACAACGTAGATAAAACTCAATACATCAAGCAAACTTGCTTAAACTTAGAAGTTCACTCTATGACTGACTGGTAAATAATAACAACAGCTCGCATCGCTTCTCTTCTTATATAGGTTCGGAGCATGTGCTAGAAATTTCTAGAACCTACTCGAAAAAATCCACGGAACAACAAACAATGTATCAGTATATCTAAGGGGGGTTACCAGAGAGGAAAGGGTTACCATCGCCAACAATCGCCAAGTTTGTCGCCAACTTGGCGATATATCGCCAAATTTGGCGACCAAAATTAGTCGCCAAAAGTGACGCCAACTTGGCGATATCGCTAATATTTCGTTAATCTGCCGTAGACATACACTGAAAATAATAGACAAGTTTGCTTGATAACAGAGACAATGTAACAAAAACTAATATTAGTAAAGAAATGGAGCTTAATAAGATTATTTACATTATTTTACAGTACAAACACTGACTATTTACAAAATTCGTAACACTACCCCCCTCCTCAAAGACTGCACGTCCCGGGCAGTGCAATCCTTGAGTTAGAGGAAAACACTTAAAATAAATAAACAAATAAATAATAACAATAATAATAAAATTTACATAAATAAGAACTAATTACTATTTACATATTTACAAAAAGTGACTTTCATGACCATGGTCTAAAATTCTAGTTTTGAATTTCTAATCACTTTGGCCAAAATAAGGGGCTAGCCGGTTATAGTGTACGACCTTGGGTTTGGCGTGTGGCGATTTTCGTATGCGTACGACGACGTCATTCAGCCTGTTGACGACTATGTAAGGACCGTCCCAGTTTCTTTGTAATTTTGGCGACAGTCCCTTACGACGGATCGGATTCCACAACCAAACTTTGTCACCTTCGTTGAACTCATGTCCTGTTGCCTTTGTGTCGTACCGTGTCTTCATCTTTTCCGTTGCCAGTCCGATTCGGTTCCTCGCTAGACGATGAATCTCCTCAATCCGCGCCTGGAGTTTATCGACATATTCCTCAGGCGATAAAGGAGCATCAGGAGGACGGCCAAACAAAAGATCAGCAGGCAGACGAAAATCACGACCAAAGAGCATTTGAGAAGGGGAGTAACTAGTGGCCTCATGAGTGGCACTCCTGTAGGCAAGCAGGAAAAGAGGCAATTTCTTGTCCCAGTCCTGTTGGTCTCTAGACACCAAGAGAGAGAGGCTATTTAGGATGGTACGATTGAAACGCTCCACCATGCCATCCGATTGAGGATGTAGGGGTGTAGTTCGAGTTTTGTCCATGCCGAGTAGTCCACACATTTCCTTAAACACAGTCGAATCGAAGTTTCTTCCTTGATCGGAATGGATTTGAAGAGGAACTCCATATCTGGAAACCCAGTGTTGAACTAGTATGTCTGCTACTGTTACCGCCTCTTGATTAGGAATGGCGTAGGCTTCAGGCCACTTAGTGAAGTAGTCCATGACAACGAGGATGTACTTATTGCCATCAGATGTTCTAGGAAGAGGACCCATGATGTCTAGTGCAATTCGTTCGAAAGGAGCTCCTACATTATAACGCTGCAGTCGCCCACGGGTGCGCCTCTTTGGACCTTTACGTGCTACACAGGTGTCACAAGTTCGACACCACTTCTCTACATCACTGCGAACATTATTCCAGTAGAAACGCTCTCGAACCTTTTGCAGGGTCTTCATTACACCAAAATGACCTCCTGTGGGACTACCATGCAGTTCTTGAAGGACTATAGAAATTCTCGACTTAGGGAGTAGTAGTTGCCATCTACATGTCTTTCCATCGTCAGACTCCCATTTTCGGTACAAGATGCCGTTCTTCAAATGTAAGGAATCCCAGAGAGCCCAATAACGTTTAGTCGTAGGATGGTAATGGGCCATGTCTTGCCAGCTGGGCTTCCTGTTGGACTCCTCTTTCAGCTCTAGAATTGGCTTAATTTCAGGATCAGCAAGTTGATCTTTACGCAGGCTCTCGTCACTCCACGGATCTTGCGATGATGTAGACCCAGTTGTAACTTGTCTTACTATAGGACCTTTGACATTAAATTTCTTCTCAGCCCAGTCGCAGTATCTACAATTCTCTGAGCAGGGTCTTCTTGAGAGAGCATCTGCATTTCCATGTGATGAGCCTTTTCGATGGCGTATCTCCATATCGTACTCTTGAAGCTTTTGTATCCACCTGGCTATCTGGCCTTCAGGGTTCTTAAAATTCAATAGCCAAGTTAGAGAAGCATGATCAGTTCGGATCAGGAACTTTCGACCGTAAAGATAGTGATGAAAGTGGTCTATGGCTTTCACTGCAGCAAGAAGCTCTTTTCTTGTTACGCAGTAGTTTCGCTCGGCCTTTGACAAGCACTTGCTGAAATAGGCGATAACACGCTCCTGGCCGTCGATTTCCTGGGACAGTACAGCGCCAATGCTTTCGTTGCTTGCATCCGTATCAAGTATAAACTGTTTATCGATTTGAGGATACGACAGAATTGGAGTGGATGTCAAGGCCTCCTTAAGCTTTTCGAAAGCAGCGTCACATTCCTGTGTCCACATAAATTTTTGATTGGCTTCTGTTAATTTATGAAGTGGTCTTGCAATCATCGAGAAGCCTTTGACGAATTTTCTGTAATAGGTGCATAATCCTAGAAAACTTCGAAGCTGGTGAACATCTGCTGGACGACTCCAATTTTTCACGGCCGATATCTTCTCCGGATCAGTCCTAACTCCTTCCGCCGAAATGATGTGTCCAAGGTAGGCGACTTCATTGCGAAACAAACTGCACTTCGAAGGGCTTAACTTCAAATTAGCTTCCTTTAATTTTTGCAGCACCCGCCTGAGGTTGTTCAGATGTTCATCAAAAGATTTTCCTATGATTATGATGTCATCTAAATAAACAAGACATGCTTCATACGACAGCCCCCGGAGAACCGTTTCCATAAGCCGTTCGAAAGTTGCAGGTGCGTTACATAGACCAAAAGGCATTACCTTGAATTGCCATAATCCTTGTCCCGTTGTGAAGGCAGTCTTCTCGCGGTCGTCGGGATGGATCTCTACCTGCCAGTAACCACTCTTCAGATCCAGAGTCGAGAACCAAGTGTTGCCCGCAAGTGTGTCGAGAGTGTCGTCGATCCTTGGTAGAGGGTATGGCGTAGGCTTCAGGCCACTTAGTGAAGTAGTCCATGACAACGAGGATGTACTTATTGCCATCAGATGTTCTAGGAAGAGGACCCAGGATGTCTAGTGCAATTCGTTCGAAAGGAGCTCCTACATTATAACGCTGCAGTCGCCCACGGGTGCGCCTCTTTGGACCTTTACGTGCTACACAGGTGTCACAAGTTCGACACCACTTCTCTACATCACTGCGAACATTATTCCAGTAGAAACGCTCTCGAACCTTTTGCAGGGTCTTCATTACACCAAAATGACCTCCTGTGGGACTACCATGCAGTTCTTGAAGGACTATAGAAATTCTCGACTTAGGCCAAGAAGAGTTGGCGGATAAAATGAATAAAAACGAAGAAAGAATGGAACAGTTGACAAACAAAATTGACAAATGCCAAGAAGAAGTGACCGAAAAGATTAATATAGGCCAAGAAGAAATGAAGAAAACTTTAGAAGAAAAGTTCTCGTCGGTAGAGAGACGAATAGAGGAAGAGGAAGAGAAAATTCAGAAAGAAGTTAGTAATGTAGAAGAGAAAATGGAAAGGAAAATAGAGGAAGTAGAAGAGAAAATTCAGAATGATGTTAAAAATGTTGAAGAGAAAATGGAAGGAAAAATAGTTGAAATAGATGAAAAGCTAAATAAAAGAGTACAAGATCTCGAGAAGAAGCTTTCAGCGTCCAGTGGTAATTATGAAGAATTTAGGAATCCGCCTGCTTCTCCCGTGCACATCAAACTGTCGACATATGACGGAAAGAGTTCCTGGCAAGTTTATAAGACCCAATTCACCATTGTAGCCGAAGCGAACAAATGGAGTGACGAGGTGAAAGCTTGTCAGCTGGCAGCATCTTTAAGAGGAGAAGCCGCCGACGTGCTGCAAACATTGCCCGATATGACGCAACTCAATTTTGAGACTTTAAGTTGTGCACTTGAAATGAGATTCGGCGAAAAATTCGTCAAGGATTATACGAGAATACAAATGAAGAGCCGCCATCAAAAATCGAGTGAAACCCTTCAAGAGTTTGCCTCGGAAATTGAACGGCTTGCAAATTTAGCATTCATTGACTGTCCAACAAATGTACGGGAAATGCTGTCACTGCAATATTTTGTAGACGGAATAAAAGATCCAGAAGTGCAGAGAGCGGTACGAATGGCAGATGTACAGGATTTAAAGGCTGCACTACTATATGCCTTAAAGTTGGAAGCAGCTACACAAGCCAGCCGAAGAGATCGTCATTCAGTTCGAGGGGCAACGGTGAACAAAAGCTCAGACACTGAGAACGACGTCTTGAAAGAAATTAGGAAAATAAATCAAGAAATTGAAGCTTTAAAATACGGAAGAACAAGTTCAAGAAGACAGAATCTCACGTGCTGGGGATGCGGTGATACAGGACATCTCCGAAGAAATTGCCCCAAAATCCACGAACGTGAGATAAATTCAAACAGTCAGCAGGGAAACTAAATTTTGGCCATCTCGCGGGGCAGAGGTTGCCAGAGAATGAAAAGCCCCACCTGAAGATCCTCCAGATATCAAAAATGAGCGGCGGTGATAACGAATTATATGTGATAGGCTTTATTAACGGAATTCAGTGCCGTATGATTGTCGATACAGGAGCCAATGTGACAATAATAAGAGAAGATTTGGCTCGAAAATTGAAATGTAAACTCATCTGGACTCCACCATGCGTTACCCTGCAAACTGTGACGGGCGACAAGATTGGCATATATGGAAAGGTCAATTTAACTATCAACTTTGGAGGAACGAAATATTACCATACGGCATATGTGGCTGACATAACAGATCCTTGCTTAATCGGACTAGATTTTCTGAAGAAGTTTGACTTCAGACTTGATTTCAAAAATAACAAAATGATCTCAAAATTTGAAGAAATAAGTCTTTTTGGATTAAATAACGAAATTGAATGTAAACAAATAGTAATAGCCAAAGAAGACATTAATCTAGATCCAAGAACAGAATTTTTAGTTCCAGCTGAAATTAAAAATGAAACTAATTACCGATTTGGCCATATAGATTATCCAGTAGACAATAGTACACAAGCAGGAGTATTGGTGGCTTCTTCTGTAGTAGACCTCTCGAAAAAGACCATTCCAGTCAGAATTGCTAACATCAGTGATAAGACGAGGACTATCAAGAAAGGAGAGGTGATAGCATCATGTGCTCCTGTGACGTGCGTAAGTCAAAATTCCAATCACTCTCAGAAATCTTCAGATAATTTAGTCAAGGATTTGTTACAAAATACGGACTTAGATCCAAACCAGAGAGATGCTGCTGAAAGTTTAATTAGAGAATTCCAAAGTTTATTTTCCCAAACATCTGAAGACTTTGGACGAACTAAAATGGCACAACACCGAATTGACACGGGAGATCACTCTCCTATTAAACAGCACCCTAGACGATTACCTTTTGCCAAGCAAGAAGAGGTGCAGAATTTAATTAAAGATATGGAAGAAAATGACGTCATCGAACCATCGACAAGTCCATGGGCGTCTCCCATTGTATTAGTAAGAAAGAAGGATGGTTCAACAAGATTTTGTGTAGACTACCGCCGACTGAATGACGTCACTAAAAAGGATAGTTACCCCACTCCTGACACCAAAAATTGTAGCGTATATTGGGTTCTTTTGATCTTATGGTTAGACAACTTCAAACTCTTGCTTATAGAAAAGTAGAAAATAATTTATTTACAGAACTTCAGAACAACAGAGTCTTCGAAACTCACAAATATTACAAGATATTCCAAAATAACTGTTTAAATCTATCGAACAAGTACAAATATAGGTCGCAGAGACTCTTTATACAATGTCTCAACACTATATCACATTCAAAACAACGTAGATAAAACTCAATACATCAAGCAAACTTGCTTAAACCTAGAAGTTCACTCTATGACTGACTGGTAAATAATAACAACAGCTCGCATCGCTTCTCGTCTTATATAGGTTCGGAGCATGTGCTAGAAATTTCTAGAACCTACTCGAAAAAATCCACGGAACAACAAACAATGTATCAGTATATCTAAGGGGGGTTACCAGAGAGGAAAGGGTTACCATCGCCAACAATCGCCAAGTTTGTCGCCAACTTGGCGATATATCGCCAAATTTGGCGACCAAAATTAGTCGCCAAAAGTGACGCCAACTTGGCGATATCGCTAATATTTCGTTAATCTGCCGTAGACATACACTGAAAATAATAGACAAGTTTGCTTGATAACAGAGACAATGTAACAAAAACTAATATTAGTAAAGAAATGGAGCTTAATAAGATTATTTACATTATTTTACAGTACAAACACTGACTATTTACAAAATTCGTAACAATACGTATCAGTAAATTGCATTTTTAGGGTTTTGACCACAATTTCTAAGGTTACTCAGAACGTATTGTGTAAACACGGGGTAGACCAACTCACTTTACAGGGTAGACCAACCTGTGTGTGTTTGTGTGTGTGTGTATGTAATAGTTGTATTTGCTTGCAGTTTTATTATTTATGCTTCTGTACTACTGTTCATGATGCATTTGTAATTACTTTTACATCTGAAGATTTTAAATGAAAATTTAAAATATTGAAAAAATATTTAGATTTCAATTGGCTTTATTAATTGATTTTTAATAATAGAGTTTAATGTGAGAGAGAAATAAAAATTAAAAACCTTAACCTGTAAAGCTGTTATCAGATTCACGGACTTTAGGCGCGACAAACTTCTCATCCGATTTTAACCCCAACATTTTCCCTTTCAGAGAGAGAAAAAGGTTACAATTGTCTTTGAGAAAGTTGGAGGGAAAGCCTGACAACCAGTCCTACTAGTATTAGCCGTTAATATTTATCGCCTATTTGTATCAATTGCTTATCTCTGATTCGTTGAAATGTTCGATGTTAGATGGAAAATCTGGGGCAGCCCAGACTTTTTTGGAACTGTCGAAAAAAGTTGCGGAGAGATTGCTGTTTTCTATCACACTGGCTGTTGGGAGGATATTTCGCGAAAAGTTGGAGGAAATCAAGTATTGGCTCAAAAGTTTTACGAAATGTTGGTGAATCTGATAGCAGCTTAACATTACACAACTTTCCAACTGTGTCAAGCCCTAGTAATTTGAAACTTCTCTAACCCCCCCCCTTTCTGTACGAACTTGCGATATAAATTTCAAGTTCATTTAACAATATTATTACGGGTACGGGAAACGATAAGTGGAGCAGCTAGTTACAAATAATTTTAATGTTAAATATGAGAATAATTTAGGTGAACAAAAAATAGTCAAATGAAATTTCAATTTTTTTCATGCAAACACATAATGATGCTAAAACTAAAATTGACAATTGGAAATGTAAAAATCTTCGGCGATCACACATATAACTTAGGATGCATACAAAGATTATTTTTGTAAAGAAATCATTTATTGTATTTGCAATTTTTCTTTTTTTTTTTTTTTTTTCATAGGATTCCGATGTGGCAAATAACCGACAACAAAAACACTGCTGTTGGATACTAAATGTCAGTATTATAGCACGCATATTATTCACAGTCTTCTTAAACTTTATATTGCTAATCCAAAGAAATTGTTAGAGATTTCGTCAATATGAAGTAGTTTGTTTTTCATTGTATAAATGCATTCGATGCTAATCTATAAATAAATAACTTTACTTTTTATTTATTTATTTTTATTTATTTTTTGCAAGGAATTTTTATTTAGATTTTTGTTTAAAAATATAAAATCATTCAACACTTATTTTTTTTTTATTTGAGTCTATTGATACATCATTCGACATCGGCGAGGCAGCAGTAACTTAATAAACTTTTTACAGTTTATTGAGTTACCTTTTTTCAGTTTATAAAACAAAAATTATCTTTTGATTAAAGGTATTCACTGGTTATAGAAACCATAAATAATTATGTGTCAAACAACTCTTGCCAAAATGTGTAGGCGAACTGAAAAAACGACATAGCAAAAAATTTAATCACTAAATTGTAGTAAATTTAAAAAACATTAGATTCCGCAATATATATTTTATCATTCTTCAGTTAATAGTTTAATTTAAATTAATTTGTAAGTTTAGAAAACCATTTACAAATCTTGAATAGATTTTTGAAAAAATGTTTTTGTTTTTTGTCCTTTTGTCTTATATTAAAAATAAAAACAATTTATGAACTGTAGTTTTTTTTATTTACTAGATAGGAGCTCTGAAATTAACGTAATTGGAGATCATGACTAATGTATGGACGATTTTTGAAGCTATATAAATTTCAGTTACGGAATCAGATATAAAGGATTAATAATAAATGTTTATAAAAGAATGTTTTCTTTAAAAAGGAAAGCTTACTTTTTTATTTTTTTTTAAATCACAAACGCACTTTAATACTTCTCTTTTCTATAGAATTCGTATATTCTTACCTATTTATTCTATTGAATATGCCTCTATACATAATTTCCGACATTGTTTTCCCAATCACGCCAGTTTCTTAACTTCGTTTGTATTTCTTATAAATTCGTACACAGTAAATTTATACAATCTCACTTTAATATACTGTTTTCTTGAAAGGAAACAAAATATGATAAAGCATGTGCAAAACATTTTTGACATTATGAAATTCATAGAGTTAAACAATTGAAATTTATTCTGATTTTGATGCATTACCTGTCCCAAGTTGAAATGTTTATATATATTGAACAATAAAAACTGAATATATGGGGTGTAATTAATCATGAGTAAAACCAAATAAGCATAATTACTATCCTTTAGCATTTATTTCAACGTCGTCAATTTTATCCTTTCTAAATAAAACTTAATACTAGAACTATGATTTATCTTATGAAATACATATCCTTCAGAGGTTTTGTATTTGCCCAATCGCGTGAAATTCTTACTATTTGAGGATAAGTTCGTAGAATTCGTAAAATTGTGCCATGTAACGAAATACAGGTGCATTTTAAGAACCGGTAAACAAAGACCTTCGTTTTTTTTAATGTTATTACACAAAACATTTTTGGGATTTTTATGCTTAAAATGACGTTCAAATCATTTTTCTATCTTGATTATAAGAGGAAGGAATAAAACTTTTTTTCGCTGTATTTTATTTTCAAAATCCAGCTTTCAAGCAATGATTTTCACGGAAGTGACGTCTTATGAAAATGAGTTTTTCTTCATGATAAGGTTTTTTTTACAAATTCTAGTATTTAATTTAATATAAGTCAGAAACCGTTCAATTTAAATGCTTGTAACATGCCTATGCTTGTAACTAATTGAAGATTTAACGCGCTAAATACAAGTACTTTTAAACATGTTTTCATCGTAGGGACTTTTTCTCAATTATCAGTTAGTTCCCTTATTCCTTCTGCTACTATCCCACCCATAAAAATGATTCAATTCACTAGTTTCTTAAGTTTTCAAAGTATTAAAATAACGAAAATAAATAATTAAGTAAAACATATTTTATATATTAAAAATTTTGAATACTGTTACATTCTTGGAGTCTTTGGTGCAGCTTCTTTAAAAAATCTCCGATTCTCTTGTTCTTCTTTTCTTTAATACAATTCTAGAGTTCTATGGCGTCTTTAACATTATGCTTTTTTTTAGCTGCAGCTATCCCCTTTTTTTCAAATATTAAGCCCTAACACACCGCAAAGTACTTACGTACGTCATGAAAATTTCTAAATAACAATAAGTATGTGTGTACATCCTCAATTCAAAATCAGATTGCAATATTCTAAGCTTTAGTTTTTTGAGTGGTAAGATGCTATTGTGTTTGGTATTCTACGGTGATTACGTCTTAATTTTTTATTTTCTACACTTGTGCGTTTAGTTGTAATGTATCAATAATTCAAAAAAATTACCAATATTACACATGTAATAGCAGTTTATTGGGAACATTACTTATGTTTGTATAAAATACATAAATCTTAATTTCATCTCCCAATTTCAATGGAAATTCGTTCATTCAATTTAGATTACGATTCAGTTACGTCCGGTATTATGAACCTTTATCTCAGAGATCAGTTATCGAAATCCGAAACTAGATTTATTAAAAATATTTCTAAATATGTAAAATCATATAAACTTGAATTTTGTATAAGGTTTTTATAGCAAGCCTTGGGCAACGCTGGGCGAAGTCACCAATTTAATAATAAAGGTTACAAATGAAATATTCTTCAACTACGAAAGAATTCAGATTATCTGAGTTCATCGGTATCTTGCTCACATCTGATATGCAAAATACTCGGATAAAGTGAAATTTCACAAAACTTCACCAAGAAGATTAAATATCAATCTACACACAATTTACCAGTTTGAAAGTTAATACTTAGAAGCTTCGTGATCTCTTTCGCTCTATAATTGTGGTTTTGAATCTTATCTACAATTATGTCATCTTCATGTTCTTGCTGTTCATCTGCATTCATCCACTTAGCAATGTATGATGCACCAAACGATTCAGAAAGAGAAAATCTCTCTGCCAAGCTCAAGAAGGACTTTTCATCAGAAGCGTCATTTTCTTCATTTGGTTGCTCTAGTGTCAGAAATTTCTCTTGTATCATAGTTTTGTATTAAAAAATGAGTATAATAATCTAACAGCTGTGACAAATTAAACGTCTTGTGCAAATTACCTTTTTTAAAAAATAAAATTCTTGTAGTTGCGCAAAATTTTAGAACTGTTTCTTTAAAATTTTTCATCAATGCTCAAAGTATACACGAGGTTTGTCAAACTTTTTAGAAAAATGGGCGCATTTCAGCTTGCGTCTGACAACGGATATCACCTTTATTACAAATAACACAATATTATCTTACTATAAAGAATGGTAGAAATATACATATATGCCTTATAGGAAACACATGAATGACGGAGAGGTAGTAATAAGAAGCTTAAGAATTAGAACCGCATCTAAAATAAATTTTATAAAAATGCATAAATTATAGCAAATTGCATTTATCAGTAAGTGGTAGCGGGTGGCTATATATTGAAAAGAAATTCCATGGAAAAATCAACTTAAAAAGTTTAAAATTTGCCATAATAATAATAAATATTATTAATTTTAAGAAAAGTTTTTTTTAAGTGACTTTTAATTTTTGAAAAATGTTAATACCAGAAAAATCTCGAAAAAGTTACAAAGAAATCTTAAAAAAGCGCCTTGACAACTTCAGTTTGACAGCCTTAGTATGTATGGTGTATTACAAAAGAGAACATTTAGAAAGATATAACAACACAAGGATATTGATATCAAGGTATAAATATTAATATTAAAACAACTATTAACAAATTTATTACTTACTATATTTTTATCTATATTTCCGGATGAGATAGTATCCATTATCAAAACTCTTAAAACATAAACCTGTATTAAAGAATCTTTTAAAAATTATAAAACTTCTTTTACTCTGCAACACTCTTAAGGTTCTAATGTTACCTGGTTTTTTAATCAACGTGCTTGTTGAGTTAATTATACAATAATTAACTTTCATAACATCGAGTTGTTAACATGAAAAAAATTGAAAATGATAAATGGTAATCGTAAATAAATTTGGCAGACAATATTTATCTTGCGCTGTTTATGAATTAATGCTTGTCTATAGTCATGTTTTTCCTACTGCATAAGCAGATTTTTTTTAAGAATATTTAAGTAACATAAGTACTCCGCTGATAAATGTTATATGTCACTACAACCATCGGACAATTATCTTAATTATTGTGGAAATCTTTGGGGTATTAATGTTAACGAAATTTCTCTTTATATCTTATGTTTATTTGAACAGTATTTTACGAAAAATTCTATTAAGTATGCATTTCGCTTCAAGTAACTTATTATTGTAGAAAAACTTTGTGGAGTAAAAAATCAGGGCAAAGTAGGGAAAGAGGAAAATTATGGAAATTACTTATGCTCAAAACATCTAAAAATTACTCAGTGAAATACTGCTAAAAATATTCTCCCAGATAAATAAGTAAATATATACTATCTCTAATAATTATCTTTTTTAACAAATTTATTGCGATTTGTTATTAGGGTCCCATACATCACAAAGAAAAAAAAGTAAACCCTGATAGAGTGGCTTATTTTTTTGTAGAAGTCTGCACGGGACGAAATTTCCACCACGGCCACGGCCCGAAGAAAAGGTACTTTTTCTCGGTCTAATGTGAAACTCAAAAGTTCATCCCGGCCCGTTTATATTTTTTAATTTCAACGCCTGTCTCGGCCAGCATAGGAATCAGTGAAAACAGGCCCGATCCGATCTGATCAGACACAAGTTTTAATATTTCGGAAAAAAATCAGATTTTTGTCATATAATTAAGATTCCTTTAAAAAAAATACACAAAAAAATTTACATATATTTTACAGAAAATACACAATAGCAACATTAATGATTACTTAGATTCTTAGACTTTTAAGATTCTAATAAAGATCCATGAAAAATTTAATGTTGCTTAAAATAAAAGAAAAAACAGGAAAGTTAAAAACATAACTTTTGAAGCTGTGTAGTAAAAAAGTGGAATTATGAAAATATTTCTATATTATTTTATTAAAGATTTTATCAAATCCAAAGGAGATACTTTCTGATGCATTTCTGATTTCATTTCTTTTCGGAAACATAAAAGATTGGTAGGTGTTTTTATTTAGAAACTATGTAATCGAATGGCGTTATCCATTTTTTGATACAAGCAATTTAAGGAAATACTGTCAAAGGTAGCATTTTGAATCGAATATCGGGAAGCGACAACGTCGGAAGCTAGAAAAATCTGCAACCACGTGATAAGAATCTCTTATATCGCAACAAGTTTATACAAGTATCTTATTTATGAAAAATGGAAAACGCTATTCGATTGAAAATTCCTTCATTAGCCAGGCTTGTTAATATACCTTTATAGAAAAAATAGTCAGAAAATGTGTCAGAGTTTCGCGTTGTAAAGAAATGAATTTAAGAACCACCAATAATTATATTTCCAAAGACTACGTTAACATAAATTCTTTATCGCTATTAATACTTCTACAAAACATGCTGCCTGCCCTATAAAATAAACAATTATAACAATTAAAAACCCTAACAATTATATCCTAAACAATTAAAACTAGTTCCGACCCAGCTCGACTATATGTAGAAAAACAATGCAAGCCTGATGTCAGCCCGGCACAAAAAAATAATCTGACAAAAAAATATTAAGCCCGGATTAAATACTGTAAATAACTATCCGATGACGCTATCTATACTATAAAATTTACATTTTGGAATTGATGTTTTCACACAAGTATTGGCTCGTAACGCACTTTTATGCTTATTCTAGTTAAAGCAATATTCATTGAAAATAGTTCATATTTTATCGCTTTTGCTTAAATCTTTATTAGCGGGTTAATAGCCCTGCTAAATATTTTTATCGGCCTGCATTGGCATGTATGGCCCAGTAAGTTTTTCTGACTGCCCGGTCCATTAGAAAATTCGGAATCAACCTGCCGAGCCTCTGCAGACCTCTACTTTTTTGTTTATTTATGTGTTAAGACAATTTTTCTAAGGAATATCAGACGGTATCGATTTGAAATCATTAATAAATAATAAATCAGATGGTTCTAATGTTGTGTTAAATTTTCGTGCTTTAACATAATGCAATAAAAAATAAGGCTTTAGGATTTATGAAAATATAGAAATTAAAAAATTCACTCAAAATTATTATAAAACTACCCGTAAGGCATGGTGACGTCACTGCGATGTCGTTGTACAGTGGCACTGTGACTATGTGACCATCTATTGTCGGTGTGACGTGGATGTGAAGTCACAGTGACTAAAATATGAAATTGTTATGGCCGTTTTAGGGCTCGTTTGTCACGTCACATTGTGACCACTTTGTGAAGTCATGGTGTAACAAATTTGTGAAAAAATTGTCATTTGCGAAAACTATGACATTGATATCGTGACTAAACTGTGACAAAAATGTTTTTTAAAGTAAATAACATGTTTTGAAGAATTTTTCATAATTGTCTAAAGATTTTTAAGAAAGCCACATCTCAGTAAATGTGACGTGGCTGAGTGGTGGCATTTTGGTCACAGATGTGATGTGACCATGCATGCTATAAGGGTATATGTTAATATTTTTTTTAATATTATGCTTTACCTGGGATATAAGAAATTCTTTCGTGCCTAGTTTTAAGTAATAAATACACTGTAAACAAGTGGGAAACAGTTCGTCGATCATGGCGAATGAAGTGCGTTCGTGCTATAAATAGTCTTACACACAGATACAGATATTGATGCAATACATATTGCATTCTTATTAAAAGATCCATGAATAAAAAATTTATAACGGTCACGATATGTATGAAATTCAGTAATATGGAAATAGTATTACCCTATCTTAAATATGATGTAATTGAATATTGCAACATAGAATCATTTCCAATCATGTGATATCCTTTAACTAGATATCATTTAACTAATTATACGTGATAAGATTTAAAAATATGGAGAAAGCAATTATTAATATATTTTTTTATTTTTTTTTTATCAATTTTCATAAATTTTAAATGATTCTACAAATATTTGGCGTGAAAAGAGGAAAACGTCACGCGATTTGGCGAGCAGCACTTTGACTTTGCGCGACTTTAAAAACAAATTGTGTTATATTTTGATGTGTCATTGAAGATTTGTCATTTCATACAGTATAATATGTATTTTCTTAAACTTGTTAAAATTAAAACAATGTGAAATATCTACATTAAGTATTTACTAAATTTAGAGAATTATTAAATTTCCATAGGTATTGACCGAAAAAAATCAATTGTAATCTATTTATGATTATTTATTTTCTTATTTTTTTTCCTTGCTAAAAGCAAACGATTTTATTGCAAATGAAAATGCTTTATCAATAGATTTTAAAATGCGTGTAAATGACATTTATTAATTCAAATTCAAAAACATTAAGGAGTTTAATACATATGTTTCCTTTTTGTATTACATATCTATGCTGTTTATTGCTGCTTATACTTAATTATATCACTGTAAAAATAATTTCATAGATAAAAAATGTTTTCATATATTTAAGCGTATTCCAAAATAAGGATCAGATGAAGAATGCTGCAGCAATACATTTCAATATAGGAAAAGTTTTTGCTTCTTACAAATTTGAATCAAGGTGTTCATTTGGACTTAATTTTTAAATTGAAATGATTATAATTATTTTTGTTTTAATTCATATTACTTCATAGTTAACTTTCAGTATATATACATATATATATATGTGTGTGTGTGTGACAAAAATACAGTTAAAACAAACTAAAACTGACAAAACTAGAGTTATTTATATAATTATTTTAAAATACATGTCCAACATGAAACATTTTTGCCTAAAAAGGTATTTGACATAAAGCATTTGAAAATTTATTTCGTCAACAACCAGTGATAAACCGTTAAATAAATAAAATGTTCATTATTTTTTTACGAGCGTTTTAAAGGGAATCCGTCGATTACATATATATATATATATAAATATATATATATATGTACATATATATATATATATAAGTATATATATACACTAGAAGAATACTCTATGCTTTTCAGAATTTTTTGAGTCTGCCCATATGGAGACCTTCCTTGTAAGTGCTCCCAGGGTAAGTACTTTAACGCACGTTATGCACTATTAGTCCCTTACTGTTTGACGTCACCTGTAAGTGTTGGTAGTAAAAAAAAAACCTAGAAGAATAAAATTGACCAAAAAAGCAATCTGTAGTGTAAAGTAATAACTTGGCCATCCACTGTACGTGCTTGAATTACAGGCTATTCATACATCATATTATGCACGAGTGCGTTCCTAGATCAGCATCAGTTTACATAGTGTCAAAATGGCGCTATGAGCATTTTGGAGCGAATATTTATTGTGGAGTCTTATCCGAAAAATGATTCTTATAAAAATAGTTGCTTAATGTTTCGCAAACTTGAAGTGTGTCGAATAAATCGACGATAATTTGTTTAGTCAAGGAATTTATGAAAATGTTTATTGGACATAGAACGAAGGCATTCATTTAAAATTAGTTTTTTGGTATGCGATTCTATGTAGCAGAATAATCGACCTCATTTCCCTCGAAAGCACTAAGGTAAGTGTACCAGTAGTGGGCCATATACCAATAGTGAGTCACCAGTTTTCAAATTTGAAAAACAAATTTTCTAGTCACCCCCGTCAGGTAACAAACTAACTGCTGACTGGCGGGAACTCTTATCTGTTATAGGAAAAAGGAACAATTTCAGTATTCTGATAGTCTTTTAGCTAGATGGGTGTTTTTCTTCCAGTCTTAAAATACAACGATTTTGTGGCTCATTCTTACTGCTTTCCTTAAGAGGTAAGTTTTCATTCAATATTTTTTCCTTTAAAAGCATATTGTATTTTATATTAAAATGTCACATTTCGAATACATTGTATAAATGAATACTTTATTACTTATGATAAAAAGGTATAAATCTAACATATTATTAAGTTTGCGGGGGGGGGGGGCACTTCTGGGTCATTAAATTTCAAGTTGTTCCAGTAGTGGGTCAGGTGGCCCACTATTATATCCCAGAAGAATCTGAAGTGGAAGAGGGACAATTTATACTTGCCTCAATAATTGGAGAAAAAAGAAATACAGAAAAATATGTGTTTTTGTGTGTAGTTCAAGAAATTAAAAAAACAATAATATTTTTTCAAGGATTGATGTCAACTGGAAATAAAAGACTTTTTCATTAAGTAAAATTATGTCTTTAGCATAAATTTTTCCGATATAGTTGGAGTGGTACTGCAATCAGAACTCAGACAAACAGATTGTCAACTTTTGTATTCTTTTTGTAAAAAAAAATGGCTGTAAAAGAAAAGTAAATGCAGTTAAATTTAAATCATTTAAAAAATATAATATACTTTTGCAATAATTTCCGCATTTAATTACTCTTTTTATTATGTATATCTTATTATTTATCACTACTGCAAAGTAACAAATAGGGCAGATACTTTTTAAGTTATAAAATATTACAGACTGTTCGAAAAAACTAAAGATAAACTGAAATTATTTTACGTAATCATCAAAACTTCTAAATATGATTTCATTATTATGTGTATTAAAGTGTAGAAATGTTTAAAAAATTATAACTTCTGTACAGTACACATTAAACTCATGAATGGAGTGCCCACGTCTGGGGGGGGGGCACTACTGGAGCATCAGACATTTAATATGCTCACTACTGAAGCATAGAGGAAGGTAACATTTTTTATTTTTCATTTTTTCCAAAGAATATATTTTAAAAATTTGAATCTTTATTCTGATATATAAAGGTAAGGACCAGGCTAAATATATATATATATATATTTGGAATTAATAATTATATATTAATACACTGACGGAAAAAAAATCCCAACACCAAGAAAAACTTATTATAGAGTAATGAAATTTGGACAGTGCATTTGTCTAGTTAACATGTTTAATTGATTAGATTTTCGAGATCACAGGTTAATTTAAGGTCAACAAAATGCATCTCAAAGATGAAATGCCGTTACATTAATAGTCACTATAACCTCCAGAATTTCGAATGCAAACCTGCACACGTGCATGCATTGTGTCATACAGGTGCCGAATGTCACTTTGTGGTATGGAGTTCCATGCTTGTTGTACAAGCTGTGTCAATACGTGATGTTCAGTGCTGGCTGGGGATGACACTGGAGTTCTTATCCAATGATATCCCATACGCGCTCAGTGGGAGACAGATCTGGTGATCTCGCTGGCCAAGGTAACATGTTGGCACTCGGTAGTGCGTGTTGCGTTACAACAGCGGCATGAGGGCGAGCTCTATCCTGCTGAAAACCCCTCTTGAATGCTTTTCTTGAATAGGAGCACTACAGGCTGAATTACCAGACTGACGTACACATTTGCAGTCAGTGTGCCTGGGAGAACCACGAGAGGGCTTCTGCTGTCATAGGAAATTGCTCCCTAGACCATGACCCCAAATTGTAGGCCCAGTGTGTTTAGGCCGCAGACAGTTTGGTTGCAGACGTTCACTTGGCTTCCTTCTGACCAGCACATGGCCGTCATTGGCACCAAGGCAGAACCTGCTTTCATCAGAAAACACAACAAATCTCTAGTCCATCCTAGATTGAGCTCTGGCTTGACACCATTGACGTCGCAAACGGCAATGACTTAGAGTCAGTGGAATGCATGCCTTGCATCGAGCTGTCCTTGAAGTAACCGATTTCTAACAGTTCGTTGTGTCACTGTGGTATCAACTGCAATTCGAATTTCTGTCGCATACGCAGTACGATGCGCCACAGCCGTACACCGAATACGACAGTTTTCTCTCTCAGTAGTGTCACTTGTTTACCCGGAACCTGGTCTTTTTGTGGCTGAATAATCCCTTGACCACCACTCCCAACAATCATGCACAGTGGATACATTCCGTCCAAGTCTTTCTGCAAAATCGCGGAAAGAAAATCCACTTTCTTGTAGCCCTACTTTACGACCTCTTTCCAACTCGGGAGCTGAAGATAATAGCTTCTTCGTCTTCTTAAAGGCATTCATGATCAACCTCAACTCAATTCGTCAAATTTTGAAGATAAATAATGCTCACGAACTTTACAGCACGCATTTAAAGCAAACCTGATTTTAAAGTTATGAGTGGCGCTACTAGCGCCTCACTAATGTGCGAAGCATGAAATTTAAATCAATGTCATCTTTCAGATGTATAAACACGTCTAAAAAATTTCGTTTAGCTAACACAAGTCTTTCTTGGTGTTGGGATTTTTTATTCCGTCAGTGTAATAATTAGACAAATATCCTTAATTGGCCCACTACTGGTGAGTTTACCTTATAGTCTACAATTTTTACATTAGCATTTTTGATTAATTGATTGAAGAACTAATATGCGAAAGAAATGTGAGTTACGCGACTTTAAAAACAAATTGTGTTATATTTTGATGTATTAAGGAAGATTTATCATTTCCTACAGCATAATATATATTTTCTTAAACTTTTTTCAATTAAAACAATGTCTTATTATCAAAACAATATCAAAACAATGAATATGAATACTGTCGGACGCTCCTCTCAGTCCACAAAACTTTGAAGAATGTCCTAGGTAGTTTTAGCTGCCACCACCGATATTAATGGGTGATATCGGTCACCTGCTGTGAGGATTGGGTAAAATAACACTGACGCTGTTAATGAACTGAACTAACAGTTTATTTAAGATATAGATATGTACACAAGAAACAATATTTACAACTATCTACAATTACAACTCGGATATAGATGATCCGGTTCAACATTAAATTAACTACACTAAACGTTGGTTGTGTACCGTTCAGCTTACACTTTCTTCCTCACACTCAACGCACGTTCGATACGCTCTATCAGAGATTACTGCAGAATCTCAATACACAAGGGTATTAGGCCTCACTTCTCGGCCTATAACACTATCCACCGGGACGCCTTGTCCCACGCTCAAAATATACACTATCCAACAGGACCACAAATCCTGAGCGACCTATCGGTCTCAACGCCAAGCGAGAACTGTCTCCAACCTCTCAGTCCAGAGTTGACCTTGTCAGAGATCTTCCTTCCCCCAGCAGGGCCTCTTAGAGTTCCTCCATTGGTTCAATTCCGCATACCAACCTTGAGTCATGACATCTACTGTTTACACATCACTCCAATAGCTAGATGACAGCTGAGGCACGCCCCGCGGCCATCACTTTCATTCATCAACGAGTGCGTCATCTGCACACCTGTGTCAACATCTGTCATTCGTTATTATAGAAAAGAAAGAAAGGTATTTCGAGCTTCACGGATACACAACTAACAATACATAAAATACTCAGATAAGGAAATGTTATTCCTTTCTAATTCAGGGCAGATGTCTTCTAGGAACCTGACACCCCCCACCTTAGCGGAAAATATGCCTCTTAGGGGCTAATTTTCCCCAAACATATAATAATATTACGGAAGAGTTCAATAGTCTCTTTGCAGATTTCTTCATTCTAAATATTACATAGGCATTTTCAGGTGTCTGAATATTCTCTACTGACATCTCTACTGAACCTTATACTAATACTACTATTGCATAAACAATACACATGCTAATTTACTATTATAAACACAAAACTTAAAAAAAGATATTTACACACACACAAAAAAAAATTAGACATGTGATGACATCCTTTAAAGTTGTCTACTATTTTGACATTGATACTGATGGGCTAGTAACTGGTTGTTCTTCCCAGCTCTTTCTCTGTAGCCTCGAAATTGCATCAGCATTCAAATGTTGAACTCCGGGACGATGAGAAATGCTCAGGTTCCAGCGTTGCAAGGCTAGAGCCCACCTAGTGAGTTTGGGCGACCTTGGGGTTGTTTCCGTGAGAAATTTTAATGGATTATGATCGGTAATGACCTCAATTTGAGATCCATAAGTCCACTTTTCAAACTTTCGCAACCCGAAGAGAACACTCCAAGCGTCTTCTCTATACTCGGCCAAGCACGCTGAGCCCCTGACAATTTCTGACTGGCAAAAGCTATAGGTTTAAACTGACCTTTTTCATCTTTTTGAGTAAGACAACATCCTACTGCAAGGTCGGAAGCATCGGCGTGAAGCTGATATTCCCGGCCTACGATAGGTGTAGCCAAACTCGTCACTTTACACAACTCATCTTTAAGAGTATTAAATGCTTTTTCTGCCCTTTCATCCCATGGTACAGTATTTTTGACATTTCCTTTGGTTAATTCGGTTAAAGGTATAGCTATCTCAGCATAATTTGGAATATAAGATCGGTAGAATCCCATTAATCCCAAAACTGATCTAACTTCCTTTTTAGTCTTTGGTCTCTTTAAGTCCCTTATTGCTCCGATTTTCTCCTCATCAGGTGCATGAGTTCCACCCCCAATAACATGACCTAAAAACTTAGTCAATTTCTCTCCAAATTTACATTTGTCTAGTCTAATCGTAAAATTTCTATTTTTCAACTCTTCAATGACAGCCCTGACATGCTCACAATGCTCTTCCCAGGTATCGGAGAAAATGATGACATCATCAATATATGCTTCTGCATACCTCCGATGACCTTGGAGAACCTCATTCATGTCTTTTTGAAACGTAGCAGCAGCCCCTGATAATCCAAAAGGCATTGTACGCCACTGATAAGTTCCGTTATGCGTCGTAAAAGCTGTCAAAGGTTTACAATCCTCAGCCATTTTAATTTGCCAATAACCCCTCAATAAATCTATTGAAGATAAATATTTAGCCGCCCCTGCGGTATACATAATTTCTTGGGAATCTTTCATCGGGAAGGTGGAAACCTGCGTTACAGAATTTAAAGCTCTGTAATCAATACACATTCTGACAGTTGCATCTTTTTTCGCAACGCAAACAATTGGATGGCTAATTTCAGCATTCGACGGTTCGATTAGATTTAATTCTAATAACTCCTGAATCTGCCTATCCACTTCCTCTTTATAAGCTACCGGCACGCTATATAACTTTGGTTTTTTCCTTTCTACACCCGGTTTCAGATCAATACGATGTTCCCCTACTTCCGCTGGTCGTACAGGACCCATAAACACTTCTTTATTTTCCCTCAAAATGGACTTTAAATCTTTGACTTGACTATTAGATAGCCCTTTTATTTCAAACCTCTCAATATCCCGTTCTATCTCTTGATCCCGGTTCAAAATAGGAATTTCCCCAACTTCTCCAAATTCCTCATCACCTTCGAAAACAATATTAACTATATTACATTTAGCGATAAATTCTCTTATCTTATTTTGGTGCACATGCTTCCTACTCCCGTCGGCTAACTCAATAATAAACGAATGCTGGTTTCGTTTTTCTACAATAGTTGCCGGCCCTTGCCACCTAGAATATAACTTATTAGTCGAATCGGGGAGTAACAGTATAACTTTATCGCCTACCTCAAACGTTTTTTCTTTTGACCTTAAATTATAATGATACGCCATTCTATTTTGTTGAACCTCAGACGACAATTTTGCCTCATTTGCGGCTCTTTCTAAGCGGTTCTTAAGTTTATCCAAGTACTCATGAATCGGCGTAGTATCTAACTGCGCTCCCTTATTTTCTCCTGCCCATGACGACTTAAGAATCGATAACGGACCCTCCGGCGCTCTACCATATAATAACTGGAAAGGTGCGATTCCCGTCGTAGAATTTGGGACTTCCCTATACGCCCATAATATAAATGGTATTTGTTCATGCCATTTTTTTCCTTCTTCCCTAATCGTATGATGTAGCATACGTTTAAGAGTCTGATTAAATCGTTCCACAAGTCCGTTGGACTGTGGATACTGTGGAGTCGAAAATCTTGGACTAGCACCTAACCTTTTCTCAAATTCTTTCGTTAAGTCGGCAGTAAAATTGGTTCCATTGTCGCAGGCAATTACATTAGGGATTCCTGTTCTCATAAATATTTGAAGTAACGCCTCACACGCGGTTTTAGCAGTTAAACTTTTTAGAGGGATCGCATCCGCCCATCTGGTATGCTGATCAATTAAAGTCAGTATATACCGATGCCCTTGTGAACTTTTAGGATCAATAGGATCAATTAAATCGACATTAACAACCTGAAATGGAAGTTCCGGCCGCGACACTGGGGAAATAGGAGCTCTATCATTTACTTTAACCCCTCTAGTCAATTGGCACTCTAAACATGATTCACAAAACTGCTTAGCTTCTTTTGCCATTCCCTCCCAATAAAAAGAATACCTTATTCTCTGCAACGTTTTCTTGGCTGCATGATGCCCTCCAAATACCGATGAATGCGCTAATTTTAAGATTTCTTCCCTTCTTACCTTGGGTACTACTAATTGCGCTATAGTTTCGCCTAACAATTTCTCTTTATGATACAATAATCCGTTTACAATATAATAATCCCCTTTTGCCTTTTTAGCTAATTCCCAAGCTTTCTCTAATTCTTTACCTTCCAACAGGGATTTCTTAAACATATCTGAGTTACTAACAATAGATTCATTATTTTCCTCCGTTTCAGTTTTTTCTGGATCCTGACTTTGTACATTTTGCGATCTCGCGTCTATTACGTAAACATTACAGCTATCGTTACTTACATCTTCCTTTTCATTCGAGTTATCAATAATAACTTCGGAACTTTTTAATTCTTCGGACTCTATCGATGGCTCCTCAAGATTGACACCTGACAACTCATTAATCACCTCGGGATGTAAAATTACTTGCTCATTAATATTATCAGTTACTGCGCAAAGTACTTCCTGATGAATAATATTAGTTTGCCCGAATTGCGGAATAGCTAGCGGTAGTTTAACTAACGGTGATTTAACAGCTTATTAATGCATTCTATACAATCTTTGGTGCAAAGAATATTTAGTATTTACAAATCAAGTCACATAAAAGTATTCCTTTACATAATGGTATAGAGGGAATTATTATTTGAAGAGCTTATTACTCATTTCAAACTACAGTGCTAGAAAAAAAATCTTGACGCTTGCGATTTTAGACGTTTTGGTAAATATCTAGAAATTTACATGAGGAATTATTCTGAAACTCCAGGTATGTAAACAAAATAGTACAGGTCATATATTTTCGCGAAGTTCTTTTCCCAAAATCCAATAAGGGACCATCAACGGTTTGAAAAAGAACAAATATCTTTTGCATGACCCTGTCAAAACTAATGTAGAAAAAGCGTTCACACAGCAGATTATAATTAAGTGAATTATTGTAATAAACTGCCGTCCTTTTTATGAGGAATGCATGTATACTCGTAGAGATATTAAGGATTTTTATAAAAAAGGTCTCAAAAGGTTGCTTATAATTTGCAGCATTTTTAATAAAAAAGAATTTTTTTTTTTTTTTTTTTTTTTTTTTTTTTTTAAGTATGACAAACAACATTGTACATAATATGTTGTAATACTGGCAGCTATTAAATATTAATTTTTTAAATTCTTTAATTTTCGAAATTAAACTACTTTTGAGGTTTATAAAGATAGAGGATAGAATAATGATAAAAATCTGAAATTTTTCGTATTTAATGCGTTGTAAGAATTAAGGACGATAATTTAATTAAATGTTATTCATTTGCATTTCAATAAATACTTAAAACGATTAGCATCTGCTTTTAATTATGAGAAATTTCAATAAAAATATTTTATTTGACATGAAATTCATCCAAGAAAATTTAAAATTCTTTTAACAATCAATATGAAGATAAATATAATTAAATTATTTATGCATTATTGATTTTGTGCATTTAAATTTTAAATTGTATTAAAATATAATAACATTTGTATGAAAAATTAACATGTTTATTAAATAATGTTTTACTACTCATGTGTGAACGTAATCAAAATACGATTTGCATAATCTGTTAACTAAATCTATAGAGCTGCTTTTTTCAAAAATATAGCTTGAAAAGTCTGAAAATTATCATCAATAGAATAAACTCAAACTCCGTTATTCCAAAAATGAGGCAAAAAGATCGGGAGCTGTGTCCAAATATAGCAGTACGTGATGTATATTGTGTAGGCTATACTGCATGTGCAATTAATGGAATATGGATACAGCCCCTTATCTTTTTGCTTCATTTTGGGATTAATGGATTTTGAGTTTATTCTATCGACGATAAATTTTAAAATTTTTGAGCTATGTTTTTGAGATTTTCACGTAAGTTGCTCTATGAATTTAGCTAATATGTTATGCAAATTACATTTTGATTGCGACCTCGCATGCGCAATGATTCATTATCTAGTAAACCTCCTCAATTTACCTGCAATTTTATTTTTTTTATTTTGATTTATTTTTTTATTTTGATTACAGGGTATTATGTACAATATTATTTATCATATTTTCTGAAAAAAAAACTTTTTTTTATTTAAATTTGGAACTCTGTAAATTTTATGGAAAAACTTGGAAAATTTTGGGATTGTTTTATAAAAACCTTAATTTTTCTACAAATATGAATGATATTGTTATAAAAATTAACAATAGTTTATTACAATAAGCCACTTAATCACAACATGCTGTTTGAACATCTTTGCTACATTATTTTTGACTGGTTCATTAAAGATCTTCATTTTTTTTAATTAGTTGACATTCCCCTATGAGATTTCGGGGAAAAAATATTTATGCAAGTATATGACCAGTACTAATTTCTTTTCACATTTGGAATTTCTGAATACTTATTCATGTATTTTTCTAGATATTTAACAAAACGTCTAAAATCACAAGTGTCATATTTTTTGCCATTGCATTTCAAAGTTTATGAAACTGATATACGGTGCTGAGATTTACTATAAGTAACTTTTCTGTTCAGAAATAATTAGACATTAATTTTATGGACACACAAAAGATTTCGACAACTATACTTTATCGGAAGTACTGTGTACTATTACACCAAGATCAGAATATTTTTAAAACTTCCTTATAGTACGAACGCATCTTATTTGCTACGCTTGACGTGCGATTTCCGACTTGTTTTACAGTGGACTCTATTAAGGGTCTCAGGCTTCTCACTGAAACACTGTGCAAATTAGTATCATTCCACATTTAATTTTATTTCTATTTCCTTTAAAAAACAAATGCATAAAATTTTGACATCTAACAGCTCAGAATCCATTCTACATAGCATGATTATTTCAATATTTTATAACTGATATTTTACTTTTCTTTTAGTGTTTAATTTTGATTAACAAAAAAGAAATAAATTGCTTTTTCTCTTACATTCATTGCAAACCAAAGAGTCAGTTAAGAATCTTTAACAATATTCGTAAAAATGTAAAACTAAAGTATATTTCTGAAGGCTATTCTCACTAAAAATATACCAAATCACTGCAAACACGATTACGTAACTTTCCACTTTGATATTTACATAAGTGTATGGGAATAAACTCTCTTTCCCTTCTAAAAATGATTCAATCGATTTCAAAACATATGCAATGGCACACCGCAATATTTTGGCATATCTATATTAATAAAATAACAAATCGCTCTGTGTGTGTGTGTGTGTGTGTGCGATAGTTAGCGAAAACTACGGTACGTACGAAGCTCAAAATTTTTCTGAGAGTAGCCCAATATCTCTCCTGATGCACCTGATGCTCAGAATTTCAAAATTCTATTTATTAACTGAGTAATTAATTAAATTTCAAATCTCACTCTCATAAAAAATCGCCTTTTTTTAGCTTCTTTTCCTTTTCATTCTCTTATGGTTGGTTGGTTGCATAAAATTTTCGCCGAAATAATTTTAAAAACTGAGACTGACCTTTAAAATTCATAGACTGGCAAACTGTCAGTTTAAATGAGGATTTTTTTTTTTTTATCACAGCTGCTGTACGCCATGGAGGAAAAAGATAGGTGGTGGCGAAGTAAACCGAAAAAAAGAAAAGTTTGCAAGAGGAAACCATTTATCGCTGAAATTTTAATGTCTCAAAATAAAGCACGAGGAAGGTATTTTGTATTAATAAGATGGATTGAAAGAAATGAATTACAGCTGAAGCATATTTTACGAAGAAATCGTAATTTTTTAAATTTTCTTTCTATTATATTATTTATTAAAATAAATGTTCGCTTTTGAAATAATTGAAATTGGAAAATTAAAAATAATTAAATGTCAAAACAAAATGAAATAAAATATTGAAAACATATGATTTGAAGTAAAAAATTGTATTACTAAAAGTTTTCTCTTTTTTTTCAGAAATTTTTAATACTTTATAACGTAGATGAAAAATGTTTATGATTTAACAACATATTTATAATTCCATGTCAATAGATAAAATATAGTGATGAAAAGATTCTTTTAAAATCATGCATGAACACTTAAATAATAATATTAATCTAAAATCTAGATTTCAGAGTGCAGACGATTTTAAGACATTAACGAAAGAATGTTGATTTTTTAAGCAAAGTCTTAAATGATCTCAAAAACAAAGAAATACTGGTTTAAACCAGTTTGAATTGATCGGAGTTTCAAAGCATATGGTTTTGTTGTTGCTTATTTGGACTTAATGCGCGGATTTTAGAGTTACATTTTTTGCGTCACCCCAAGACATTATACTGCCACTCTATTAATTTCTTTTTACTATATGGTTGTACGCATATTTTTGGCATTTCGAACATTAGAATGTATGAGTCATTAGCTGTGTTGCACTAAAAACATTACACAACACTTTTCCACGAGTTTATTTTTTTAATCATTGATTAAATTTAAATGTGTTCTATTCAATTTAAAATTGTAATATGGCTTTAATTTGTTTTTAAAACAAAAATAAAATAGCTGTTTGGCGTACAATTGTTTGTATCCGCAGTCGATTCATTCACCATAATAAATTATCAAATAGCTAAATAAATTATCTATCAGAAACAGCCATAAAAAGAATAGTAGCAAAACTGATTATAATCTTAATGTTCAGACTAATTTAAACATAACCCGATTCCAACCAGAAAAAAAAAAAACAGATTACACTCCGATCCGTGATACACAAAATTTCCGTGAGTATAAACCCGACCCTGACCTGAAAATTCTGTTTGGGAAAAACTATGGATTTGATAACTGACCCGAACCAAATCTGAATCCCGCAAAAATGTTCAAGTGAAGCATAACCCGATTCAAACAAGGAAAACTAATTTTCGTGGGCATGAAATCTGACCCGAACTTAAATATTTTCTTGAAAAAAAACCCGAAATATGACTCGAACGAAATCTGAAACCGATAAAAATATTCCAGAGAACTATAACCCGATACCAGCAAGACAAAATACTTTCCATGGTCATAAACCCGACTCAAACCTAAAAAACTTCGTTTGAAAAATCCTGAACTTTGACCCAAACCACATCTAAATCTGACCAAAGTATTCGAAAGAACAATAACCGGATTCGAGTAAGACAAAATAATTTCCGTGGACATGAACCCGATACGAACCTAAAACTCCCATTCAAAAAAATACCTGAAATTTGAATCAAACCAAATCTGAATCTGACAAAACTATTTCAAACAAACGCAACCGGATCCAAACAAGACAAAATATTTCCATGGACATGAACACAATCCAAACCCAAAAAATTTCTTTGAAAAAATCGCGAACTGAACGAAATCTGAACTTGGCAGAAATATTCCAGTGAAGCATGTCCTTATTCGAACAAGACAGAATAATTTCCGTGAACATGCAGGAAGACCTGAACTCAACAGTTATATTTGAAGAAAAAACTCGAAATCTGAATTGAACCAAATCTGGACCTGACAAAAATATTGAAAAGAGCTATAACCCAATCCAATCAAGACGATATAATTTCTATGGACATAAACCCAACTCGAACCTAAAAAATTCGATTTGAAAAAAACTGAAATTTGACCCAAACCACATCTAAATTCGACCAAAATTATCGAAAGAATCATAACTGGATTCGAGTATGACAAAATAATTTCCATGGACATGAACGAGATCCGAACCTAAAAATTCTATTTGAAAAAATACCTGAAATTTGAATCTAACCAAATCGGAACCTGGTAAAAAATATTCCAAAGAATCGTAACCGGATCTGAATAAGACAAAAAATTTCCATTCACCTGAACCGAATCTGAACCTATAAAAATTCTTTGAAAAAAATCACGAAATCTGAACTGAACCAAATCTGAACTTGAAAAAAAATATTCCAGTGAAGCATGTTCTTATTCGAACAAGGCAGCATAATTTCCGTGAACACGCAAGGAAACCCGAACCCAAAAATTTCATTTGAAGAAAAAGCCGAAATCTGAATTGAAACAAATCTGTTCCCGACAAAAATATTCCAAAGAACCATAATTGTATCCGAGCAAGGCAAAATAATTTCCATGGACATGAATACGACCCGAACATTATAACTCAATATCAAAAAATACCTAAAATCTGAACCCGACAAAAATGTTCTAATGAATCATAACCAGATCCGAACAAGACAAAATAATTTCCATGGACATGAAACCAATATATGGTTTGGTAACATTTAGGTTGCAATTACATTACGGTAAGTCTTTGATTATATTTAATATCCCGTTAGGTTACAGTTAGGTCACGGTTAAATTAAAGTTAGGTTAAAGTTAAATCGCATTTGTTTTATGGTTAGAATAAGGATATGTTACAATAAAGTGAAAGCTAGGTTACATTTATGTTATATTTAATTTACGGTAAGGTACTGTTAAGTCAAAGTTAGGTTACAGGCAGGTTATGGTTACGGTAAAAAAGTTTACGGTTAGGAATTTATCCATAGAGTGGACATGATTTGATTAAAAATAACACTTACTTTTGTTAAATGGCTCTGAAATTATAATACTACATACCAACACTTTAGCTACGAGCGAGTATCGATGTCATTCATGGTATAGTCGGATTTAAGAGTGATATAATTAGTTTGAAATTCAAAATATTTCACTAGGGATTTCTATGTGAAAAAAAAAATAATTAGTTACGTGTCTTAACAGTGATTTTTGATAAATATCAACACTTTAACACGAAAATCACGCAGTCGTTGGATACATATTCCCTCCCACATTTCTCATCGCTCATTTTAAGTATTTTTAGAGCTTAACATTAGCTGTTTTTTAAACCGATTTTTCACACAGTCAGTGGCCACGTATTTCAGACAATGCATTTCTGCATGTTTCGAGTTAATGATAAAATCATACAAATTTCAAGTTCGTTTGATATTGTTAATACGGACCCGGGCAACGCCGGGCGGGTCAGCTAGTTGTAAAATAATATAATTTTAACCATTTAAAAAAATCCTTTATACTTTAGGATAAAAACTCTCATATTCAATTTTGTTTTTGTATTTATGCAAATTTTGTTTTCGCTAGACTTGAGCATCTGTTTCTATTATCATTTTTTTAATAATCAATTGCATGTAACAAAATATACACGCTAAAAGAAATTTATCATGATAAAACACTTAACTGATCAATATTTTTGAAAAAAACTTTCGAAAACTGCCCATTTTTTTCATGACTTTTATTTCAAATTTCAGACTTCAGAATTTTTAAAATTTATCACCAGTTTTCTAAACAGAAATTTTTGCCTGGTTGAATCTGAAAAATGCTTGCAATAAAAAATGCAAATTTTACAATAGATGTTTACTGTGCGGAATAACAAATCGTGATTTGAATATGCATGGCCGTACGTAACAAGTGCAAATCATAATTAGCAATAACGCGTTGCCAGTATGGCGTACGTGCAAATCAGGGAAGCGGTTATCGGATACCATTTACTTAGGCTACAGACTAAGGATATCACAGTTTTATGTAATATTCATAGATGTTTTTAAGCTTAATTCTGTCTAACCATGCATGCGGCAAAAGAATGAGGAAGATTTCGAATGGAGGGGATGAGTGGGGCATTATAAATACTCAAACATATGAGAGAGGGGAATGCTATAAGATTATTTTAATTAAATATATAGCAATGATTGCATTAAAATTTAAATATTTTAATCAATTTATTCAATTAATCAATTTTAAAAACGCATGATGAAAATAATTATGGTGGAATGGAAAGTGATGTGGTTTAATGGAAAGGAAAATGTTTGATTATAAAAATAAGAGTTTTAGTAATGAAATTTAATACGCTTATGCAAAATTTGAGAATCTATATCTAAAACCTAAAATAATAATACGCAAATGTTTTACTATGTAAAAATATTTTAACTTTTATTTGAAAGATAGAAAGGGTAGCTTGTGATTTGTCACAGGCTAATTTAAAAAGCCTTAAAAATAGTTTGTTGATTTTGTAATAACTTGTAAAAATACTAAAATGCTGTATTGTTGTTTAAACAATAATGTTGTTTAAAAAAATATGGTTAAAATGTGATTGCAAAATTTCATCTTTACTTTCAAAAATCAAGTTGAGTTAAACAAAGAATATAAAAATATCCCATTCATATTCACCTTTTTATTACACAATTTTAATCGGCTTTTTATCATTCTATATCTTTTTTAAAATAAATTTTAGACTATATATATACAATTATTATTAAAGGAATAAGAGCCGTGGTCAATACATTAGGACATTCTGTATATAAACATATTTATACGCTCCTACGTGTTTTTTTATGAATTCCTAATAAATCAGTAAAATCTCTAAAACAAATTATATTAGTTAGTGGTGCCTTTACTCTAACATAAGTTATTGAAAGAAATATTCATAGCAGCAGTCTTACATAATTCATAAAACAACAACAACAAATCTTCAACGAGGCTATTTTTAAATATGAAATATTGGACTAAGTTTAGAAAACGAAATATTTCTATGCACTCATAGTACACAGAAATAAAAAAAGATCGCTCGATAAAACATTGCCGAGAGATAAATATCTACGTTGTTTGGTTTCAAAATAAAATGGAATACATATTTAGCTTTGCTGATAAATGTTCTTGCTACCCATCAATCAGCAGTACTTTAGTAATACGTTAGAAAATAAGAAAACATTTAAAGATAAAATGATCTCTAAGTAGAAAAATGAGTGTTTTCTAACTAACTGACTCAATAAATTTCATTAAAGATTGCATTGTTATATAAAATATTAAAGAATGTGTTTTACTATGACTCCAGGAAGTTTATCTGCTTGACGGAATAATTATTCAAGGATAATGAATGATTATTAGCAATAATTCTCAGTAATATGATTTTTTTAGTGATGAATTTGTTAATAAGAAAAAAAAAGCCTATGACGGAGCATTTATTTATTAATGATTTAAAATAAAAATCATAAAACCAAGAACTTTTATTTTTAGCCGTTATCTAGGTATGTTGTGTGTATGTGTGTGTAGTGTTATGTTGTATAAGTATGTAAGACTTAGATTATCTCAACACTCACTGAAAGAATTTTGCTGTGACTTCTTACTCGATAATTCTGGTACATTAGGTTTTAAGAAAAAAATAGTTATTAAATAGCCATTGTTATAGTATAGCTGTATATAACGGTAAAAAGTATTAAAAAAAGTTTTTGTATTGTGTACGTCCCTTTTTGTAAGAGGCCCTATGAAACATTTTAACACATGATTATCTACTGAGTTCCAAACGTCAGAGATAAAAGCAAGCAAAGCGTCTTTATAAATTAGAGAAAGGTGATGTTATTAAGAGCAATAACATTGATTAAGCAAAAGAATGTTGGCCAAAAACTTCCTCATTTTTTTAAAACTAATATTTATTGATTACTAAATTGCAGATATTTGTGATTATGACCACTCACTTAATTCGAATACGGGTGATTTTTTAAAACTGACGCTATTTACAGCTTTCTTTAGCTAATTTTAATAAGCGGAACTGATCTATAATTTATAAGGGAACTAACGAAACCAAAATAAAAAAGATTCCAAGAAAAAAAAATTGTTTCATTCGCCAAGGTGCATTTGAAATACATTGTGTTTGGAACGTTTGGAACTTTTATACAGATTCCAAAAATTAGCGTATTCGGGAAGAAGTTCCCAAGCTGTGACGCGTCGCGACTGACTAATGAATCGAATACACTTACTTTAAAACTAATTCATAAATAAAAGAACGAGAGTCGAAAGGTTATTTTTAACCGACTTCAAAGAGTAGGTTATGATTTCGACCTGTATATATTTCTTGTTCACTCATAAATTCTTTAAACATGAATCGATTTTGATAAACCTTTTTTATTGTTTGAAAGTATAAGATACCCCATGTGGTCCCCTTTTAATTTCATTAAATTCTGATGATTAGAACTTTTTTTAGATAAAAAAATGTAAATTTGATAGAAAAGAAAATGATTTGGCGCAAATCATCTTTCATTGTTGCAAACGTTTTCAAATCATAAGCATATTAAAACTATGCATTCATATGCGTTAGCGCCAAGTTGTCGCCAAGTTTGATTCTTTTTTTAAAGTCAATTAGTATTTTTTTTTTTTTTTTTTTTTTTTTTTTTTTTTTTTTTTTTTTGAAGCATATTTTACTATTGTCATCGTTGTCACTGTGACACTTGTAATATTATGAAGATGTCACATTAAATAAATATTAGTCTATGAGTTAACATTATTTTCCTTGTTTTGGTAATTAGGTTAATTCAGCATTTAATAGTACTCCTTAAAATACTTTTATTTATTTGACTCACAGTCATTCCATTTGGTAGATAATAAATGAAACACTACTACAATCAATAAAAATCCTTATATGAGCAACAATACTTTACTATAATAATGTTAAAATTTTTTATTTCTTGTTTTTTTTTTTTTTTTTTTTTTTTTTTTTTTTTTTTTTTGCATAATACCTCGCAGGCAGACAACGCCAGACGGTCCATATGGATTAGTACATAATGTGACTTTGATAACCTACAACAACTTGTTTCTGTAGACTTTGTTATACACCTTTTTAATAAGAAAGAAAAAAGTAATAAAATAAAAAAAATAATAATTAGTTTTATACATGTTATATAAAAAAGTTCCATTAAAGTCTGAAACTAAGAAAATACATACATTTCGTGTGCAACATACACCCCCTTCCCCCCCACAAAAAGAAAAAACTTTAAAATAAAAAAAAATCGATTGTATTAATGTTACAAAAGATTTTATTTTTTAGAGAAAACCCATTTAATAAAATACTTTTATAAATATCAATTGAGACTCATAATTAATTTCGGCTGCTTATGTTTTGCCATTGTATCATGTTATCATACGAATCAATGCTCATATGAAGAATAGATAAAAAAGAATTTTTTGATATTTATAAAAACAAACTCTTGTCGTATTTTATTGATATTTTTTTAGTATTTTTGATCCAATTACTTATTTTTTTATTATTTATCTTCTCTAATGTGTACATACTTTTCTATTTTAATTATTTGTTCTAAAAGCATTAATTATAAATACATAAAGAAAAATAAAAGAATACCTATTTTTAGAGCAGATTTACCTTTGTATGAATCTTGAAACTTTGTTCGATTTTTTGTCAGTAATAATTAATCTTTTCAAGCCTATTGTTATATTAACAGAATCATAATGGCAAAGTTTTGTTTTGTTTAGCTGCTTGAGCTCTTTGTTAAATTCAGCGTTATTTATAGAATTCTTAAAAGCGAATTTCAATATCGATCCTTTTTTTTACTTAATACTCAGAATTTTAAAAATGTGTCCATATTTAAAGAGATGCCAATGGGCTCTGCCCTTTGCGAACTACGCCCACCAACTCTATTCACACAAAATATGTCTTTTCTTTAAAAAATATTACCAAGTTAAGGAAGATTCAGTGATATTATCACGAACAACGACTTACATCAGTAATCCTGCTGCGATGCTTTTCGCGTATGAATGTTTTATTTTTCGATCACCATGCCTTCATCCACCGCTGTCGAGATAGCTGACAGTAGTTTTTGAAATTGATAAATAAAAGCAGTTACAAATTTAAATATTCGCTTTTATAAAACCGTTGTCATAAAAAGGCGTCGTGAATTAGATTTTCATAGCAATGCTATAGACAGTATTCTTCTGTTAGGTTCGAGGATTTAAAAAAATAATCCATATGTATGGGAATACCATTTTGAACAACAGAAATGGCAAAGTATAGCGAAATTTTGACGCTTATATTTTATGTATTGATGGAATTTTCGATATATTTAGAAACATATTTAAGTTCTTTTCTCTATTTTAATGCACCATAATGCACAATATTTTCATTTTACTGAAAAAAAATGAAATTATTTATTTTATTCAGTAAGTTATATAAAAATTTTGTCTTAAGTATTGGTCGAATAATATTTTTTTTCAGAATAAATCGAAAATGTTTCCCGCAGACAACCTTCATTTATGCTGCATCCAGAAATGAAATAATATTTTTTTAGCCGTGCTATATTTATACCATGTGATTCCAATAGTGGCTTGAAATGAATGTTGTCCATGAGTAAATCGTTTTAAATGTATAGTTTTAAAATATTTTATAATTTTCACTAACAAATATTTAACGTGTAATAATTTAATTAGTTTAAGACATTTTTTCTCTTTGAGATTTACTTGTAAATATATAATTCAATATTGTTATTGAAATATTAATTTGTTTTAAATTTTAATAGCATTTCTAACTTAGCGAAAACATATTTTCTCTTGCTACGAATGCAAGATAGTAAACGGAAAATTATGTCATTTTTGCATTTTTGATTTCATTTTCTGATTAAAGTTGAAAAGAATACAAAGGAACGAAATTTTTTTATGTTTGTATTCAGTGTATGATTACATATTTCATATATTCGTTTCAGGTGTCTGAATAGTTTCAAAAGGAATTTCATAACTCTTAAAAAATTCAAATTATTTACATTTTTAAATGCAAATTTTTAAAAAGTACTGTTATTCAAACTTTAATTGGTTTTTTTTATTTATTTGTAACAACATACATCTGACTTGTCTGCTCGACAGTAAGCCTGCTTATAAGTCATCGCCAATTTTATAGGAACGCGATAGTACAAGGAAATTGTAGAACACAAGAGAAGTACAACCGGGAGCTCCACACAAAGAGTGTGTGCAATGGAGCTAGTGGGATTCGAACCCACAATCTCCTACGCTCGCAAGCGATTAGGGTCTCAACCACTTGGCCACGGAGACCTCAACTATAATTTGTTCTAAATACTAATGACAGTTTTTTGATTGCCGCATTTTTTTTCTCTATTAATAGCCGGGATCGAGATAGATTTTTAGCTGTTAGCGAAATGAGGTTTACTAATCAGGAGCCTGAATTTTTGAAGGTTTTTTGCTGTTTATTTGAAACGAGGAAAAATTAAAAAGAAATCAGGCATCTCATTGGTCGATTTCGTCTCGCTAACAGCGAAAAAGCACTTTGTATTATTGATACCGCTAACAACCTTTTAATTTGCTGTCGTATTTTCCTTAAAATTGAAATGAAAAGCAAATAGGAAATTATTATCACATATCCAAATTATTGCATTTTTAAATTCATTCCATTAATATTTTTTTAAATGGCAAAATGATATCAATAAGTAGTAATCACTGTTAATTTTCCCCCTTTCCTTCAGCATTTACATAAATGACATAGTTTGGAAGAATTTATTTAAAATATTTCTAGTGTATGAATAAAAATAATAATTTTAAAAAATATATTTTTCTCTTTGAACTATATATTACACTTAGATATGCACAGATTTGCTGCCCATTGACATTTATTAACCCATTAGTGCCTAGCGTCCCTTTTTAGGGACGATTATAAAAAAGGCAATAAAACACTTTCTACATCAGCAAATAGAAAGATAAATAAGCACTATTTTTCTCGAGACAAATTCCTCAATAAATAAAGACAAAAAATATTCTTCTTTTAAAAGTAGTGGGAAACCCAAACTTTCGTTTTTAATGAGGAAAATAGTTTGGGCATTAATGGGTTAAGGAAAACTTGTTTTAACCTTTACTGCACGATTTTTTTCTTCTATTTTTTATGAAAATTAATCGGATGTGGTTATCCCAAAACTTTCTTCTATCTCACACATAATAATACTTTATGAAAAAATCAGCATAGCAGCGCCACGGGTTAGTGATTTACAACAAAATCAAATCAGCAAAAACTTTTGTCAAATATTATAAAAATCCGCGGATTAGTATTTGCAATGGAACTATTGGTGGTATCTTAAATAAATCTGCAAATCAGAATTTTTCTTTTTGGCAATGTACATTTTGTATTTTGTATTTTAAGCTGTAAAATCAATGTATTTTGTATTTTGTATCGAAAATGATTTTTCTACGTGTTTTGCACAATTCTGGTTTTGAACTTTTGGCATGCTAATTTCTTTCGATTCCACAATACTTGAAATGATTCAACACTGTTTTAGTATGTCTGTAAGTAATGTTTCACGGATTATCGTTTTGCTTCGAAACAATGGATTTGTATAGAAAGACAGATGGACAATTTTTCATTTTAATAGATTTTCTAATAGAATACTTTAACGCTTCTTTATAATATATTACGTAAAAATTAATAAAATTATTTATCACTTTTCTCTTAGTTGAAAATAATTTCCATAATACAAAAAAAAAAAAAAAAAAAAAAAAAAAAAAAAAAAAAAAACTTTAAAAAATAATTTTAAAAAATTGCATTAATTTGGAAACATGATTTGTTAATACAAGTTTTATTAAAATGATTAAAACTACCTGTTGTATTTTACATAAATCTTAACAAAATTCTCTGAGAAATATAACATAAAGTTCATCGGTGGTTCATTTTTATTGCAATTACGGTTTAAAGGATAAATCTAACTTTTTTATAACTTTGCTTTTTGGTAGCTTTCATTGCAAAAAGTCCTTCCGGCAATGCCGGGAGGAAGAGGTAGCTTTCATATACTTATATATTTATTTATTTATTTTAAGGTAAGTTACATTGTTCAAAAATACTAAGCTCAAATTAGTGGAAATAATCTTATAAAATTAGTGATTTTATTATAAGATTGAAACTAGTTTTAGTCAAGACTGAATATTAATAGGAATTTTTTGAAATTAGTCATCTTTTATTCAACCTGGTTTTATTTTAAGCGATTTAGAAAGTCACCAAATTCTACGATATCATAAAGTGTATGCCATTTTAAAGCAACATTGTGGATCGTTCAGATCAGACCGTTTCAAAATGTCAGCCATAAGCAAAATTCAAAGTGCTATAACTCAGTCATTTTTTAAGATATAGACAAAATAAAAAGTGTTCTGGAATCATTGTTTTAAGTTCTAACACGTAAAATAAAAATATTTTTCAATTTTTAATTTTTTCGCATTTAATTTTAATATTTAAATTTTTAAAAAAATTTAAAATGGCCACCATTTTGAAACAAAATGGTGGATGATGCTGGCCAACGAACTAGGTCGAGACATTTGTATGTACTATGTACATACCAAGTTTTATTCAAATCGGTTCATAAATACGCGTGTTATCACGTGACAAAAATCAGATCATTTCAAAATGTCAGCCATAAGAAAAATTCAAAGTGCTATAACTCAATCATTTTTTAAGATATAGACAAAAAAAAAGTGTTCTGGAATCTTTGTTTTAAGTTCTAACATGTAAAAGGAAAATATTTTACAACTTTTAACTTTTTCGCATTTAATTTTACATTTCAATTTTTAAAAAATTTTAAAATGGCCGCCATTTTGAAACAAAATGGCGGATGATGCTGGCCAACGAACTCGGTCGAGACATTTGTATGTACTATGTACATACCAAGTTTCATTGAAATCGGTTCATAAATACGCGTGTTATCACGTGACAAAAATGAGATCGTTTCAAAATGTCAGCCATAAGAAAAAATCAAAGTGCTATAACTCAATCATTTTGTAAGATATAGACAAAATAAAAAGTGTTCTGGAATCTTTGTTTTAAGTTCTAACACGTAAAAAGAAAATATTTTTCAACTTTTAATTTTTTCGCATTTAATTTTAAATTTTAAATTTTTTAAAAAATTTAAAATGGCCGCCATTTTGAAACAAAAGGGCGGATGATGCTGACCAACGAACTCGGTCGAGACATTTGTATGTACTATGTACATACCAAGTTTCATTCAAATCGGTTCATAAATACGTTAGTTATCGCATGACAAAAATCAGATATATATATATATATATATATATATATATATGGTTATATATATATATATATATATATATGTCAACATTTGAACGGAGGGTGGTTTTGGGGTCTGGGGGTCATGATCGGTGAAAATATACCAAAATTTTCCGGAAGTGCTTTCCTCCGGACGGCTGCAATAGGTAGCTTTTTACTTTTTGTAATGAAAGCTACCTAAAAGTAAAAAGCTACCTACTGCAGCCGTCCGGAGGAAAGCACTTCCGGAAAATTTTGGTATATTTTCACCGATCATGACCCCCAGACCCCAAAACCACCCTCCGTTCAAATGTTGACATATATATATATATATATATATATATATATATATATATATATATATATATATATATATATATATATATATATATATATATATAACCATATATATATATATATATCTGATTTTTGTCATGCGATAACTAACGTATTTATGAACCGATTTGAATGAAACTTGGTATGTACATAGTACATGCAAATGTCTCAACCGAGTTCGTTGGCCAGTATCATACGCCATTTTGTTTCAAAATATCGACCATTTTAAATTTTTTAAAAAATTTAAAATTTAAAATTAAATGCGAAAAAATTAAAAGTTGAAAAATATTTTTCTTTTGCGTATTAGAACTTAAAACAACGATTCCAGAACACTTTTTATTTTGTCTATATCTTAAAAAATGATTGAGTTATAGCCATTGACTTTCTCATATACGTAGACGCCAAATCCCATTGTTATCTCGGCATGGTTTCTAATCCAACATCTTTGGCGAAAAGATGCTGTTTTTTGGCGATGATCGCTTTATTGGCAACTTTCAGATTTCACAAAGAGAAACGAAGAAGTGAGGTCCAATTCAAGACAAACAGAGCAATATGAGTTTCGGCGGGAGAAAAACCGGTTTGGCGTACTAAATCTGCCCTCCGTCACGTGACGGAAGGCAGACATGTCGGCCTACGAAAAGGTTGCCATTTTGGTTTCTACGTAGGTATTATAGGTCATTGGTTATAGCACTTTGAATTTTTCTTATGGCTGACATTTTGAAACGATCTGATTTTTGTCACGTGATAACACGCGTATTTATGAACGGACTTGAATGAAATTTGGTATGTACATAGTACATACAAATGTCTCAAGCGAGTTCGTTGACCAGCATCATCCGCCATTTTGTTTCAAAATGGCGGCCATTTTAAAAAATTTAAAAAAATTAAAATTTAAAATTAAATTTGAAAATAATAAAAGTTGAAAAATATTTTTCTTTTATGTGTTAGAACCTAAAACAACGATTCCAGAACACTTTTTATTTTGTCTATATCTTAAAAAATGATTGATTTATAGCACTTTGAATTTTACCTATGGCTGACATTTTGAAACATCTGATTTTTGTCACGTGATAACACGCGTATTTATGAATCGATTTGGATGTAACTTGGTGTGTACATAGTATATACTGAGGCCTGAATCGAGTTCGATACTCAGTTCCATCCGCCATCTTATTTCAAAATGGCGGCCATTTAAATTTTTTTATAAATTTTAAAATTTAAAGTTAGGTACAAGAAAGTGAGAAATTGAAAAAGATTTTTCTTTTATGCATTTGACCTTGATACAAAATTTCCAGATCATTTTTTGTTTCGTTTGTATCTTAAAAATGGCTGAGTTATCGCATATATATATTAATCGATTTCAATATGAGTGTGCATATGCACCTGAATTAAGATTTCGACCAAGCTCATAATCAGGTTCTACTAATTTGAGCTTAGTATTTTGGACTAAATAAATATATAAGTATATGAAAGCTACCTCTTCCTCCCGGCACTGCCGGAAGGACTATTTTGTGATATTCCCTTTGTAAATCAATTTTTCAGTCAAATTTTGTTACACATTTCTTTATAGTTCTTTTATTTAGTATGATGCATAATGTGAGAATTCCCATTGTTTTAAATAAATAGCTGCCTACAGCAAAAGTAATGCTCATTAGTTCAAAATAAATTTACTTCTCTACGGATTTTCAGCGTCAGATTAGCTTAATATGTTTTATTAACTGTTGCATTATTAACCCGTTAGTAAAAGTCAATGCGACATTTAATACATTAAAATGCACAAATAAGTGAATATGCAAGTAAATAAATGCATATAAACAAGCTTATTTGGATGCAAATAAATGCATCTAAAGCGGACTTTATTCATGTAAAGCAGATAGACTGGTCAGTCTGAAAGATATTTATTCTGTGCGTAACGATTTTCTATTCGAAATATGAATATACTAGGTATATCCACAAAGTGAGTTCCGTTTCTATTTTTATCCGTAACAGCGCTGTGATCGCAGTTCCAAGCAAGTGCGGCAGTTACTCTGACTGAAGGAGAAGAAATTCACGCCATTTTCAGATCGCTGCTGCCGACGTGTTATTTATAGTGCTTCTTTAGAATGTCAGCCTTAATTGAAAATGCCGCCACTTGTAAAATCAGATCTGTGACTCGTTTTCTCAATGCAAATAAAGTTAAACCAAGTGAAATTTATCGGCAAATCTGCGAGGTTTACGGACAAAATGCTAGGAGGGATTCAATGGTTAGAAGATGGGTCAGATAGTTTAATGAAGGACGTGATCAAGTTCACGATGAAGAACGAAATGGACGCTCGTCTTTGGTTACTCATGAACTGGTTCATGCAGTTAAAGAGGTGGTTAAGCAAAAGCGTAAGTTCACCTCAAATCTTCCCTTGGGGATCAACACTTCACCGATGATGACGAGTTGAAAGAACAGGTAACCACATGTTTGAAAACACAGGCGGCAACCTTCTATGAAGAAGGCATACAAAACCTTCTAGAACGCTACGACAAGTGCCTACAAAATTTTGGAAACTATGTAATGCACTTTTTTTTTATATAACCAAACGGTATTTACTTTGTGGATATACTAGGCAATTGTTTCTTTATTTTAGAAAAGGCAGAAGATACTTTTCTTTGCAAAGAGATATTTTGATAGAAATACATTCTATTGTTGAAGCTGGTACATTTCTAAATACACTGCATTTAATGATACGGACTTTAAATAAACACGTTTTTAAAGAATGGTCATAGTATTTTTTCGTACAACCATACATTCGCGTTAATAAAAAAGACTATTAAAAAAAAACAAAGACATAGTGTACATCGCCTAAGAGAGTGAAACACCAATAAAAGCGGTCTCAGTAGGTAAGATCGAAAAATCGTTATTACAGCATAGCCGCATAGTTTTAAATTTTGAAATGTGATGTTCTCAGTATTTCAATAAGTACATAATTTCAATGTAAAAAATGGTAATCAAATTTAAGAAAAACAGAAAGGGTATTTATTACATATGTGATATACACTACTATAAAATGGATAGAGGAAATGTAAAAGAGGCTCATATATAAATGGTCTTATTCAAATTGAGTTTCGAGTTAAGAAGTCTAATGCAGTGCGTTATCACTACTTATAATTAACGAGCCTCTGAAGACAAAAAACATTATTAACTCTTTCCTGCACAAATTCTGTTGGTAAAATGAAAAATTATTCACTGATACTGAAATTTAAAAATGACTTTTTTAGAAATTAAAAGCTCCTTAATTTAAGCTTTCATTGTTGAAGTAAGAAGGAAAAAAATATGTTCAGGCATTCTTGGTATTAAAATTAGGTGTGATTGGAAAAGGACCACTGTGCCGAAAAGCGTGGAAAAAAACGGAAGATATTAAAAGCGTTTTGGAATATAAAATTAAAGAGACAAAATCTTCGATTACAATACTAGGTAATGCACTGTAAAGCTTTTAGTAGCAAAAGTCATAAAATAGTCATACAGTCGAACCTCGTTAACATTAACCTCAAGGAGAATTAAAATTTTGTTTATGTTAAGAGTAATTCATGTTATCAGTATCAAATTTTTGTATTCGTCATTATAGGGGATTCTAAAAACAATTCATGTTAATAGTAATTCATGTTAAGCGTGTTCATGTTAACAGGGTTTGGCTGTATTTCAATGTTTTTCACCATTTTGTGCTCTTAATGTTTGCTAAAGTATTGTTTTTTTATATGCCCACTGTTTAAACTATCAGTATCAGAGTTAAATTCAGTATTAGGACATATATTCTAGATTAAAAAAAAGGTTACAGAATTCCCCCATTGTACTCAAATTATGTGCAAAGTGTATTTTATTAACCTTCCTAACATGGAATCTAAATTATTAAAAACAGAAAATATTCTTATATGAAGAATTATATATTTTTGATGTAAAAATTGTAAAAATTATCTTGTTTCCTTTATAAAATAAATGATTCAGTTGTTAATGACAGAAATTTCTTTTGTAAAATTAAGATTTCAGATTGATTTCCAGATATTTTCTATTGTAGACGCACAATGAGAATGATTAAATTCAGGGAAGTCTGTTGAATTTGAGAATTGTTTAATTAATACTTCTTACAACGCTTTTAGCCGTTATATCTATTTGTTGGAGAAAGAGTTAAAGCTTTTGTCACGTAATAAATCTACAGTTTATCCGGCGAGAATTTTAATTACTTTATTTTGTTATGTGAATGTAATACATATTAATCGCTATGAAAAATGATTAAAATTTTTATAAGAAATCGTATAATCATGTTTAGAAATTTTTTTTATAAATGTTTTGTATGTTAACCTCATTAGACCCCAAGGTTTATCTACACATATTTTTTAACTTCACTTGTGAATTTATATTATAAAATTAATAACAAAGAAAGAGTCATAAACAAGAAAATATAAAATTCTTTTTTGCACGTAGAATGTAATTTTTTTTTTCAAATGAAAATCAATTTTTTTTAATTGCTTGAGTAGCGCAAATGCCAACCTCGTAAAGTTGGTTTACCATCAGTGCAGTTTATGGAGGTCCCGGGTTCGTGTCCAGGCATAAAAAGTTTTTCACTAGGTTGGCATTTGCGAATTTAAGGCAATTAAAAATTTGACGTTTGTATTTCCATTTATATTATTGTATGCAAAGCAAATTTTCTCTGAGCAAAAATTTTCAAATATTAATATTAGAATTTTATTACACATAGGCACTCAATAAAATAATTTCTGACATTTTCTTGGAATTATTTTATTTTATTTTTTTATTTTTGCGATGAAAAACATTGAAAAAATGAAATAATTTTACGTTTAATATTTTTTTATTACTAATGGTCTCTATAAAACATACATAATAAAATACAGAATAAATGTTTACGTTTTCATTTTTGAGCATTTCTTACATTTTTGCTGCAAGCCATTTTAATATAAAACATATCTCGCTAAAAAAGCACTTTAAGAAACAAATTGCTTTTTTGTTTAGTTATGAAATCAATTACGCTCCATTCGCACCTTTTTTTTTTAATTTGACAAATTATATACAAGGAAAAAATTTAAAGATATGTGTCCTAAAGAATACATCAGGTCTGAATAAGTCACCGGACTAAAGAGATACATAGTACCGCAGATTAAAAAAAAGCATATTTAATTATTTAGTGTCTATATTTGAAAAATGGCTTCCTTGCACATTCTTGTTTAAGGAAATTTAATTTATCATAATATATCTCATGAAATTCAGTAAATGCCATTTAAAATTGTAATAGAATTCAAAAGGTAATCATTAATTAATGCAATTTTGACACTTCATCAACATAAAGTTAGGCTCATATCAAAATATTATTTTCAGTTTAACAATCATGAACTATCATAAACCTGTTCGTTTTGATTTATAACATTTCAAATGTTTCTGTACATTTTGATTTAAAATCAGATTAAAATGACATAAAGCTGCTTGTGGAAATGCTGAAATTTAAATTTCTAAAGCTGATAATTAGATTAAATGCATAATGTAATCAGCTGAATATTTAATTCATTAATACCTTAGAATATTATTTTGAGAGTATTTGTTTACTGAATGTATCAATAATATAGTTTTTTAGAAGAATTCAGCTTTATTTAAAAAATAAGTGTTTATAATCTTTAACGTAATAGTATAAATTGTATATTATTGTCTTTTGTATATTAGTCCATATTTAAATTACAGTGATAAAAATTGAAGTTCATGTGTTTAAAGTTAGATTATAAAGTCCATTGTGACATGAAATTCACGTAAACATTTAGAAAATGGGAAATATATGGATGCCAATTTCTACGATATTTTTAGTACTACATTTTCAGTTGAGAAACATTCGTAGAAATATTTCATTGAATAATGCAAAGTTTATTTAAGAAAGAGAGAATCATGCGTCAAGCCTAGATAATGAGACACATTTCATCACATTCAGGATGCTGTAATAAAACCGCACCTTTTAGTAAGTTAAAATACTATTCCTAATTCGAAAATTTAGAAACGCATGATAACTTGAAAATACAATTTCTGCTGTTCCCATTGACAATAGGGAAACATTCCAATTTTCTTTAACATACTTGTATATGATATATAAATTAGTATCCAATAACAAAGTGTTTTCAAAAATTCAGTTAAGAAATATTACTTACACTCCAATTAAAAATTCTAATTCAGCAGATTTTGCGAATAATGAGAAAGGTATGCGAATTTTTTTCTGCTGTTTTTTATATGAGGTATAGCATATAAATATGCAATAAGAAAAATGCAAACTAGTTGGATGTGCCAATCCCAAAACTTTCTTCTATACCATACGTTCATTTTAATATAAAAAATAGTTACTCATTTTAATGCTTTAATAATTTTAATTCAATACCATACCTACTTTGATTTTCATCTTAAATTTCTGCTTCAGTCAATTAATCGGAGTAAAACGAATTTCCGTCTTTGCACGAGCCGATGGACAATAGAGTGATAGGCAGACTTATTTTGTCAAATTCAGGGAGGACTTACTTGCGTTACCCAAAAATAATCATATACAAAAAATTTAGTTCAGTTCTAGGCCTAATCTCATACACTTTTAGGTGGTGCAATATTGAAAATGGCATAAAATTTGCTATATAATAATAATAATATATAAAATTATATAATAATATTTGCTATATTATACATAAAATATCGCCCCCTTCCGGCGGATTATTTTCAAATTCAGGGAGCACAAACTATACATAGCCATACACCTACACAAACAATTTGGTTCGATTCGCTGCATAACTTCATGTACTTTTGGTCTGTACAATATTGAAAATGGCACAAAAATCGTGATTGCAGTGCCCCTTTCCGGCGGATTTTTTTTTTCCAAACTTAGGGAGGACCAACTAGCCATAGCCATACACTTATATAAAAAAATTCGTTCAATTCGATGCATAGCTTCATATACTTTTGGTCAGTAAAATATTAAAAATGGCACAAACATCGCGATTGCAATGCCCTCTTCCGACGGATTTTTTTCAAATTCATGGAGGACCAACTAGCCATAGTCTTACACAAAAAATTTGGTTCAATTCGATGCATAACTTCATATACTTTTGGTTGGTACAATATTGGAAATGGCACAATCAGCGATTGCAGCGCCCCCTTCCAGCGGCATATTTCAAAACTGAAGAAGGACCTGCTTGCCACAGCCAAAAACATTCTCAAAAAATTTGGTTCAATTCTATGCATAACTTCATACTCATTTTAATGGTAGAATGACGGTATACGGATATGCAGACACACACACACACAGACTCACGGACAGACAGACATTTTGTAAAAACATGGTTTTTGGAATCTCTGACCCCTAAAACGTGTAAATCCGTCGATAACCGGAAGTCGAAAAGAATTTCGATTGCAATACTTTTTTCTATTGAAGATACATACTGACATTTTCTAAGAACTTTCAAATCCTGTACAGGACCTTCAAAAACATATAAATCCATCGAAAACTGTAAGTTAAAATTTTTCATGAATCCAATATTTTCTTCTTGTAAAGATAGAAGAAAGTAAAAACTACTCGTTGGGGGCCACCGTCATATTTATGAATGTGCATAATATATGAAAGTAAAACATGTGAAAACTATTTATACAATGCATTGCAATTCCAAAACAAAATTTAAACGGATATTTAAATATTTTTAATACATATAGTAATGCTCTATTAATGAATTGCTGATGAACCAATTTCGACAAATTATATAAAACGCTAAACTACTCCTGTAGTACCGAACTGTGTAAAAGAAACATCTTTATAACTCCAAAAATAATATTCGTATAAATAAACAAATTACTGCGTCGGATTAAGCTTCTCATTTCCAAATAAATTATATATCTGAATTGTAATTTGAATGAAATACAGTGTCATGAAAAATAGAAGAATGTGGAAAACAGGATTATAAATATCTCGACAACTAATGAATCCATTGACTTCGTTCTTTATCAAAATTTATGTTATTTTATTGCGTTTTACGTCCACTCCTTAAAATAAAAATAAAAGGAAATTTTTGTGTTTTTTTCACAAGAACGAATTTTTCGAGAGTTAGAAGAAAATAGTTCCGAACAATCGAGGTTACTCATATTAAATAGGCTTCGTCCCATTTTTACACACAATGTATATACAAAATTCCAAGTCTCTATCTCAATGTATTCGTGAGATAGAGCGTTTACAGACACACAGACAGACAGACGGACGGCACTTTTTTTTTTCGAAAAATATGTTTTTCGGAACCTTCACTATCTGAAACGTGTTAATCCGTCATTTTTTTTCGATTTTTAAAACGATTGCAAGACTTATCCTATACTACGTATGATGGGTAAGTAATAGTAACTGTGGCAGCCGTGAAATCATGTCTGTTATTATTTATTTATCAAATCCTCAAATTAAATTTTCTAAATTAAATTTCATGTTACAAATGTACATAACTATTTCTGTATGCTTTTTTTCTTGAAAAATAGTAACCATTTGATATTTTAAATTAACTTCCTAGAAAATTAAATATTTCATTGTAACTAAAAAAATAAAATAAATAAATAAATAAAAGCACTTAAAATACTCTATAAGAAGACCGTTGCAATTTAATGATTTTAATCTTCGCAAATATTTAGTTTCTATAAAATAAAAATAAACTCGGGAAATATCAGGTATTAATGAATATTTCCTCTCTCAACTAAAAAATATATTTTCATTCGTATAAATTTTTCAAGACGTTATTAATTTTAATTCAAAACTTAAATTAAGAATTCAATAATATATTATCAATATAGTTTTTAGTTTCGTGGTATATGTTGTAAATATATCAGAATTTCAATAGATAATCTTCGTGATAAATAAATGAAAATTTAAAATTTAAAACTGAAAAGTTTTTTTTTTCACTGTTATGAAATAAAAATTTTGAAAGCCCAGTCCAATTTGTATCTTTAGATTTTTTTTCAAAAATACCGTGTATCATTTAGTTTGTGGTTATTTTATTTATTTTTGTAGATTAGTTATAAAATTGCACTTTTGAAGAAACGGATAAATAAGAATAAAAATATAACATGCTGACTATTATTATTACCAAATTGAAATCGCTTTTATCATTAATAAGTCATTAAATTTTATCATTAAAACGAGCCCTTCTTAAAAAATCAATTTTCTAAATGGAGACTGCAGGAAAGGATTATTTAATATTATATATATTTTTTATATTTTTAGTCCCCAGACCCACTCAACAGTTTACTCTTCCTGATTTTGGTATAATATGTGTGAAAGAGTGAGGGAAGTAGGGGAAGGAGAAGATAGAGTTGAAACACTATTTGCTATTGAGCGGTCGTTCGGTTAATTCATTTTGCATTACGGGAAAAAATACATTTGCAATCTTCTCTATGTTGCATCGCCTTGTTGTTTAAGGATTACTGTTGTTAATGTTGCGATGCGATATAAATATGAATTAAAAATGTCGATATAGCAGACTGTATAGTTTTATTATTAAATGCGTGCTCTTGGTGAGCAGTGACTGCCTTGGCGGCGTCCATAACAAACTGGAGGGAAACATCTGTGGGCGGGGGTATATGCTTACGTCATTCGACGTCATAACAAAGGTGCGCCAACATACCGCCCCACGTTGAAATATCATTTCAATATACAATACAATATCTAAATTTACAATGAATAACATACAATACAATAAAGATGCATAATATAATAATAATGAATAGAACAATGAATAATTAAATAGACTTCAAACATTTGGTTACATAATAAGTTTACAGTGAAATGGTTAAACATATTCATATAATAATTTGTCAGTTTATTGACAAGGAAGTAAGCATAATTTCGATATGCCTCTTTTGAAAATACCCTGAGGGGTTTTAACTAATACCACTCTAACCTTACCATCTGGTCCGTTAACTACTTCCTGAATTCTACCAATTGTCCATTTGCAGGGTGGTAGATTATCCTCTTTTAAAAGGACCATTGAATTTGGAATAACATTGTCTTTTTCAAACTGCCATTTAAATTGGACCATTTTACTTAATCTTTTCCATTGAGACAAATAATTGTCGCGTTCTCCAGTGAGATCAGGTTCAGACACACTGCTTAGAGGTCTACCTATGAGAAAATGGCCTGGAGTTAGAATTTCAAAATCATTGGCGTCAGAAGACATGGTCGTGAGGGGCCGACTGTTTAAAATGGCTTCAATTTGCGCGGTAACTGTTAAAAATTGCTCAAAAGTTAATCGCGAATTTCCTACAGTTCTTCTTAAATGATGCTTAAACGACTTCACTCCAGCTTCCCACAAACCACCAAAATTGGGTGTCCTGGGTGGAGTGAAATTCCAGGCGATTTCCTCACTTGTTAAATAATCCGCTAAAACATCTGGGGGGTTTCTAATCATGTTTGCCAAACGTTTTAACTCTGCACTGGCTCCAACAAAATTTTTTGCATTGTCAGTACAGATAGAAAAACTTTTACCTCTCCTACTGAAAAATCTCTTTAATGTTGCTATCATTGCTTCTGAAGTTAAGTCAGTGACCACTTCTAAATGTATGGCCTTTGTTACGAAACAAATAAAAATAGCAACATAACATTTATTGTAAATACCTTTTCTTTGACCCTTATATTTAATATAAAAGGGGCCACAGAAATCAATCCCTACATTAGTGAATGGGGAACTAGGAGTAATTCTTTCTGAGAGAAGATTTCCCATAATTTGCTCAATACATTTAGGTTTATTTTTGAAACAAATTATACAGTCATGGACAATTTTTCTGGCAGTATTTCTACCACCCAGTGGCCAAAATTCTTGCCTAATAAGATGGAGTAAAGTTTGGGCTCCAACATGTAAATATTTAAGATGAAAATATGTCATGATCAATAAAGTCAGTTTATGATTTTTTGGGAGCAATATCGGGAATTTTTTATCAAAAGATAAGTCAGAATTATTTAACCTACCACCTACCCGTAACAATTTCTGCTTATCAAGAAAGGGATTTAAACAACTCACCTGGCCCTTCTTGGGAATTTCTCTCTTTTCAAGGGTTCTGATTTCATACTCGAAAGATTTTACCTGTACCATTTTTATAAGACAGTACTTGGCATTACGAAGTTCGTCTGTTGTGAGTGGACCACTTCGTTGAATGTTATTTTTAACATTAAATATAAATCTGAAAATAAAACTTAGAATACGTATTAATTTTAAGTAATTGTTACTTAAAGAAAATCATTTACAAATGAATTTTCAGAAGTAGAAATCAAATTGACATTGTCTGTTTTTTTAAGTTCATGCGAGTACAGTTCTTGTGATAGAATGTCTATATTGTCATTGGGTTCATCAGAAGATGAGGGTGTGTGAAAGTTCGGTGGTCCATTCCACCAAAGATTCATGTTGGAAAGTTCTTGAGGACCTAGTCCACGTGATATAACATCTGCTGGGTTTAAATGCGATGGGACATGTTTCCAATGACAGTTTTCAGTTAAAGTTTGTATCTTGGATACTCTGTTGCCAACAAAGATTTTTAGTTTGTTTGGCGGTGTACTGATCCAAGCAATTGCGATTTTTGAGTCTGTATGCAAATAAATGTCACTTACTAGCATTTTTAAAGAAAGCCGAATTTTCTCTATTAGTTGAGAAAGAAGTAGGCAAGCTGAGAGTTCCAGGCGGGGTATGGAAATTGTCTTTAAAGGGGCTACGCGAGACTTACTCGCAATCAGTTTAGTTGTTACAGTACTTGTTTCACTTGTACAATGCATATAAACTGCAGCTCCATAAGCTAATTCCGAAGCATCTGAAAATCCTAACAACACTAATTTCTGAAAAGAATCGGTTAGAATGTATCTGTCGATTCTAATTTCTTCGATTAATTTTAGAGATGACACAAAATTTATCCATTCACTTGCAACTGGATCTGGGATTTCATCTTCCCAACCTAATTTCAGGAGCCATAATTTCTGAAGAAATATCTTTGCTCGAGTAATAATTGGTCCCAAAAGACCTAAGGGATCGTATAATCTTGCAATGGTGCTCAGCACGTCTCGTTTCGTATATGATGATTTCTCTGTTATTGAAATCTTGAACATAAATTGATCTTCAACGGGTTTCCAAATAACCCCTAGAGTTTTGCTTGTTGATTCTTCATTTACGGAAAAATTATGTTCTTGAACTTCCTGTGGCTTACTGTTCATCAATTCCTTTGAGTTGGAATTCCATTTGTGAAGGGACATGCCGCAGGTTTTTAGCATATTGCATAGCTGCTGCTGGAGTTCTGTAGCTGTATCTAGGTCATGTGCGCCTGTAACAATGTCGTCCATGTATACATCTTCTCTTATTACTTCAGCAGCCAAAGGGAATTGTGATGATTCATCCATGGCTAATTGTTTCAGAGTCCGTATTGCGAGAAACGGTGCACAGCAAGTTCCATACGTGACTGTATTTAATCTGTAAACAGCAGTTTCTTCGTTCTCATCTGTCTTCCATACAATTCTTAGAAGGTCGCGTTGAGATGGATGAATTAAAATTTGTCTGAACATTTTTTGAATGTCTGTAGTAAAAGCATACTTGTAGACACGAAATCTTGTCATAATTTCAAATATGTCTTCTTTCACTTCTCCTTTTAGCAGACAATCATTGAGACTGAAAGCAGATGTAGTTGCCGCTGATGCATTGAATACCACCCTTAATTTTGTTGTGGTTTTGTCTGGTCTGAGAACTCCGTGATGTGGCAAGTAGTAACATAAATTATTACCTGGATGTTCGGATTGAGCATCTGTAACCTTCTCCATGTGGCCTAACTCTAAGTATTCTTGCATGAATTGCTGGTATAATATCTTCATAGTTTTATCTTTGGATAATCTTCTCCACAACTGATTCAGACGTTTTTTCGCAAGCTCTTTAGAGTCATCTAACTTTTCCAAATCCTTGGTGGGCATCTGTACTATATATCTACCAGCGTCATTTCTTTTATGCGTAGTTTTGTAATGTTCTTCACAGTATTCTTCTTCTTTACTCAGAATTTTGCAAGGTTCATCAATGGTTTCCAATTTCCAAAATTTTTCTAAACATTCATCAATGCTTTGAGACTGCGAAATAAAACCACAATATTGCGTATGACTGATCGTATCTGCGGTTCCTGTTGCGATATATCCGAATACTGAATTTCGGAAAACTAAATTGCTGTTTGGAATTCGAATTTCTCCATCCTTTATTATATCAAAGAAGGATTGTGCTCCGAGTAGCATGTCAATTTTGCCAGGAACGCTAAATTTTGGATCTGCTAACTGATGAGGAATTTTCAAGTTATAAATATTCAATTTTGTTACTGGGAGTGAATCGGTTATTTTTGAAACAACAAGGAAATCTAATGATGCTTCAAAGGATCCATTTCCATTTAGAATTTTCGCATGCACCTTGTATTTAATGTTCATTTCTTTTCCACCTAATCCTGATATCGCGATTTTCAATCTCTTTAATGGAATTCCCAGTCGATCAGCAAATTCTGATGTTACAATATTGGACATACTTCCTGAGTCCAGTAATACACGTGCTTGTAAATAACTACCAGAATAAGGGTTAAAAGCCCAAACTAAAGCAGTGGAGAGAATAACAGATTTATTTCCGTTATTAACGCAAGATAAAGAAGGCGATAGAAGTGATTTAACTTCTGTCTGTCCGAAAAACTCTTGTGCATTCGGATTCAGTTTATTACCTTGCTCGATGGGATTAACTTCATTAATTTTGTTCGGAAAGGAAGTGTTTGCATTTCTGTGAAGTAACGTATTATGTCGTGACTGACAAATGTTGCATAAACTTTTAGATTTGCAATTAGCAATCGTGTGCTGATTACTTAAACAATTAAAACAAAGTTTGTGTTTCATTACTATTTCTTTTCTCTGAGAGGCATTTGATTTCAAAAATGTATCGCACTTATAAATTGCATGATTTTGCTTACATAACACACATGAATTAATTAAATTAGTTGACTTAACAAAGAGAGATTTTTGTTTAGAATGACGCTCTTGATTTGTCTTCGGTTTTGCTGAAATGTTTTTACTGATATTTTCCAAGATTTGGGAACGTTTCTCTAAAAATAGTATTAGATTGTCTAATTCTGGAACTTCATTTGAACTGATACTCATTTCGTAACTTTTTCGCGTATCTTTATCCAATTTTTGAAGAATAATATTCAGAATTAGAACGTCGGAAAGATTGTTCCTTGTGTAATCTAAAACCTTTAATGCGCGAATGCTTTTCTTTACGGTGTCAACTAAATTCCGCAAATCTTTAGCAGAAGGTTGTATAATTTTATCTGCTTCGAAAAGTGAATTTATATGTATTTCTACAGCTATTCTATTGTTTTCATACCTTTCTTTTAATGCCTGAATTAAAGAAGCGAATGTATCTTCTGTCGTTTGCAAAACCTTTGCTTCGTTTGTTAAAGCTGCTGATAAATAATGAAGTTTTTGAGTTTCAGATAATTGTTCATTAGATGTTATAATATTATCAAATTGTAATTTGAACGAACTCCAATCTTCCGGTTTTCCTGAGAATTTCGGGAGCGGTATTTCCGGTAATTTAATGTTAAATAAGTCATTTGTAAGAGTAGGTTTTAGTTGACTTTGATTGAGAACCTTACCCTCTTCTAAATGCTTAATTTGTTTCTTAATTTTGAATTTAGCTCTTACGATATTTTCAGTATATTCTTCACTAATGTTAATATCATTTTCAGAATCTTTCGCAATACTTATGGCAGCTTCTATCTCGCTATTTAAATTTTTCAGCGATTCTTCCTTTTCATTTAACTGTTCCAAAATTTCTAAATACTCATCGGTTTCCTTATTTTCTTCATTAATTAAAGTATCAATTTTAGTTATAAGCTTAGTTACAGCTGTTCTTACAGTTGCGCGTTTCTTTTTTATTTTTTCAATTGCATCCATTTTAGAAACTTATGAAATCAAAAGGAATAATCGAATGTTTCTTACCTTTTCTGGTAAACAGGTGATTTCGTATGTGCTTACTCTTTCTTGCGATGATTGCGTAACAATTTTATCAAAACTGCAGATGTTGTTCTACGTTTGACGATTGAATTGTTCGAAGAAAGAAAAAATACATTTATTCGTGTGCGCTGTCAATTCACTATTTTAAACAAACTATTATTATTTTTTAAATATAAATACCTTTGAGCTCGACGGCCCATAATGTTCGTGTTGCGATGCGATATAAATATGAATTAAAAATGTCGATATAGCAGACTGTATAGTTTTATTATTAAATGCGTGCTCTTGGTGAGCAGTGACTGCCTTGGCGGCGTCCATAACAAACTGGAGGGAAACATCTGTGGGCGGGGGTATATGCTTACGTCATTCGACGTCATAACAAAGGTGCGCCAACAACTGTCATAATAGCTTTATTCGTTTTCGTACAAATCAGAAAAAGAATATACAGTCAAACCTCGTTAACATGAACATACTTAAAGTGAATATCTTTTAATATGAATTGTTTTCATAGTCCCCTATATTGTCAAATACAAAGATTTGACGCTGATAACATGAACTAAATTTTGATTCCCCGTGAGGTTCCTGTTAACATGGTTCGACTGTAATGGATATATTTTTTTATTTAATTCATTTTTAACCATCCTGTAACCAAAGAAAACAGAAAAGTGTTTACTCATTAAACTCATTTTTTTAAAGGCGAGTCTGTAATTCACTGGACGAAAATTCACATTGTTTTTATTAGTGATATTATTTATTATTTATTTGGTTACAATGGATGGAGATGCAGCCTTCGGAAATTTTGCATTACAATTTTGGCATTTTTCTTATAAATTAATTACATACCAACTGATCAACATTTTTGAAAAAAATATTTCAAATAATGCCTATTCTGTGTGTCTTTTACAGAATTTTTAATCTTTTATCACCGGTTTTTGAAAACAGTAATTTTTTGCCTAACTGAATCAGAAAAATCATCGGATTAAAGAATATATATTTTCGATAATTATCTAAATTTTTTAAGATTTTACTTAATTTATGTTGTGTAAATTTTAGAGAATGTGTATATTTAATCAAATTGCATCAAAGTTAAATAATAATAGGTAAGATGTAGCTTACCTTCTTCGTCCACGATCGTCCACGTCTTTTCAGATTTACTTTTTTAAATATCCATTTGGAAAATCCATTGAGATTGATAATCCTGGAAAAGCTTGTTAAATTTTATTAATGTGTATGTGTGTTCACTGGGAAATCATCTGAGCAAGTTTTAAATTAATTAATTTATATATAAATCTTAAAGATAAAAATTAAAAAATTACAAACTGGAGCATACATTTTTAGCTCCTTACTGCTTAAACACACAGAGAGAAGTGAAAATAATAGCAAAGAAAAATGATTACATAAAAATAAAAGAAATAAAAGTTATTATAAACATTATCATTAAGTTCTTATTATTTTTGTTTAAAATGAATAAATTTATAAAACTAGTTCTTTGTTTCTGATGAATAGATGATAAAACTATTGCTTCTTTTGACACTTAATTACAAATCAGTTCATCAAATAGATTTATGACGAGTAAATGATGTAAGAGTACTTTAGTAAAAGATTGACAGTCATCATAACAAATAATCAATGTGATTTATAATGATTATTTTCCTGAAGTATATTAAGTTGATTTATTGTAAATGATTTTCTGAAAGATATTAAGTTTATTTATTGTAAATGATTTTCTGAAAGAGATTAATGTTACTAACATTCCCTCCTTAATCTCTTCAGATTAATCAGCAAGCAAGTTCATAGATATTCTGTGATTTAATAGTTCAGGTTTGGGCACCGGTTTAGTCAAAGCATCCGCTATCATGTGTTTTGATGGGCAGTACTTTAAATCAATTATTCCATCTTCCTTTAATTGTTTTATTGCATGAAAGCGGATATCGATATGTTTCGAGCGTTTTGAAAACTTTTCACTTTCCACCATTTTTATGCAACTTTGATTCTCTTCATATAAAACAATTGGTTTTGTCTGAGGTAGACCTAAATCTTCTAAGAGTTTCACTAACCATTGAATTTCTACACTTGCGTTTGAGGCAGAAATATATTCAGCCTCAGCTGATGAAAGAGCTATACATAATTCTTTTCTTGTGCTCCATTGTATTGCATTATTCCCCAAAAGGAAAAGATTACCGCTTGTTGATTTTCTTGTTTTAGTATCCCCACCCCAGTCAGCATCCGCGTAGGCTTTTAGAATCGGCTCAGCTTTGGTGTTTATGTGCAAGTTTAACTGTTCCGTGCAGTTTAAATACCGGATTACTCTTTTAACTGCTATCCAGTCTTTTTCCCGTGGGGATTCATTTCTTCGGCTTAATATATTTACGGCGGCAGAAATATCTGGTCTGGTGACCGATGCAATGTAAAGTAAAGTTCCGATAGCTTTTCTATAATTTGTGTTGTTAGGTAGTAGATTATCATTGTCTTCTAATCTACTAAAATTGGGTTCCATCGGAGTACCTACTGGTTTGGCTTCTTCTAACTTAAACTTTTTTGCCAATTCTTCTATTTTGGTGTTTTGATTTAATTGATAACCATCTGCTGTTTTCTCTATTTTGATACCCAGATAAAAACTTAGTTCTCCTAGATTCTTTAGCTCATATTCATTGTTGAGTTTTTGTATTATCTCGGTTATTTCGTCATCTTTTCCTGCAATCAATATATCATCTACATAAACAATGATATATGATTTATTTTTTCCTTCATTTCGAATGTATAAACATGCATCTGAATTAGATTGTTCAAAGTTTAAATCCTTTAACGATTTTGTTATCTTAGTATGCCATGCTCTGGCTGCTTGTTTTAACCCGTAAATTGATTTATTTAATTTACATACTTTGTTTTCTTGATTTGGAATAATATAGCCTTCTGGCTGAGTAATATAAATTTCTTCATCTAAATTTCCATATAGGAAAGCTGTTTTTATATCAACGTGATTTATTTTTAATTTGTGGTAAGCTGCTGCTGCTATGAAGGATCTAATTGTTGTGTATGAAACTACAGGTGAAAAGGTGTCTTCATAGTCTATGCCGTATTTTTGAGAATAGCCTTTGGCAACTAGTCTGGCTTTATATTTCTGTATTTTACCTTTATCGTCATACTTAGTTTTAAAAATCCACCTGGAGCCAATTATTTTTCTACCTTGTGGGGAATCTACAAGTGTCCATGTGTTGTTTTTGATATGAGAATCTATCTCTTCTTGGGTGGCATTTAACCAATTTTGTTTTACTTCTGGATTCTCTATAATCATTATGTCGTGAAAATTTTCTGGTTCTTTAATGTTTTCGTGATTTACTATATAAATAAATCGGTCTGGAGGGACACCTTTATTGGTTCTTTCTGATCGTCTTGGTTCGGGTGTTGATTGTTTGGACTCATTTGGTGTGTCTTCATTATTAGATACTTCGATTTCTATAATGTTTTTAAACTGTGATTTTTCACTTTCGTAAGATGATTTTTCTTTAAAATTTAATTGAGTTTCTACCTTTGGACTCATGTTTTTATTTTCTAGAAACTTTACTGTTCTGGCGATTATTATTTGTTTACCGCTAGTGTAAATACGGTATCCTTTGGAGTAATTGTCGTAGACGACGAAAATTCCTTCGACTGCCTTGTCATCTAATTTTTGTCACTTATTTTTATTCACTTCAATAAGCAAAGGCTTTACAGCCAAATACTCTAAGGTAATATAAATTAGGTGGTCTATTATTCCAAAGTTCAAATGGAGATTTTTCAGTAGCTTTTGTTGGTAATCGGTTTTGAAGGTGATTTGCTGTACAAATCGCTTCACCCCAGAATTTTTGAGGTAAGTTTGCTTCGCTAAGCATAGCTCTGGTCATTTCAATAAGTGTTCTGTTTTTGCGTTCCGCAACGCCGTTTTGGCTCGGAGAATATGGAACAGTGTGTTGATGTCTGATGCCGTTTTTCTTAAGAAAACTGTCGACTAAATCATTGTCGAACTCCCCTCCGTTGTCCGTTCTGATGCTCTTTGGCTTTTCGCCAAATTTATTACTAACTAGGGCAACATATTCTTTAAGTTTTTCATAAACTTCAGTTTTCTTAGATAATAAATAGAGAATTGTAAATCGAGAATAATCATCAATGAATGTTAGGAAATATATTTTTCCGCCTATGGTTGGTGTTTGAAAAGGGCCACATACATCAGAGTGCACTAATGCCAATCGTTTAGTGGCTCTATAATCTGCTAATTTTGGATAGGGTGCATCTGTAAGCTTTGTTTTGATACAAGTTTCACATGTTGTGTTGTGCTTACAATGATTTATTTGTATTCCTTTTGCTAAATGTTTTTCTTCAATTTGTTTGATAGACGCAAAATTTTTATGGCCTAATCTTCTGTGCCACAACTCTACACAATTTTTATTGTTACAACTGTAAGTTTGATTTGCCTAATTTGTGTTAGCGGTTTCATTTTCTAATTGAATTTCATATAAATTATTTTTCTTTCGTGCTTCTAGGCGGGCGATTCCATTGAATGTTAAGTTACATTTGTCATCTTTAAATAAAATCTCGCAGCCATTTTCTGTAGCTTTACTAATGGAGAACAAATTTGTCTCGATCTCTGGCACAAACAAAACATCTTTAAGGGTTATGTTGTGTGTTTCATCGTCTGAGGTTTTGGTTTTTATTTGTGTATTACCCGATCCATAAGAAACTAGTTTGTTACCATTCGCAATAACAACGTTAGTTTTTTCATTTGATTTTAATTCCGTAAATAAACTTTCATCATTTGTTATATGGCTGGAACTGCCACTATCAACTATCCAAGCTTTGTTATTCCGTGGTTTTATTATGAACGCACAGTGTTTGTAATCTTGATTACTTTCATACTCATTATCATTTGTATTTTGATCTGAATTTAATTCAACATCATTTCTAACATTTTTCTCATCCTTTTGGAAAACAAGAGAAGAATTGAAATTTTTCTTTTGTTTATAATATGTATTATTTGAAGGATTTGTTTGTTTGTTTTTAATATGCCAACATTCTTTAGTGGTATGGTTTTTCATTTTACAATTCGAACAGTACTTTTGATCTTTTTTATATCCTGTATTGTTAAATTTATATCCCGCATTGTTAAATTTCTTCGTAGTCTTGAACGCTTTAGCTGTATTTTCAGACGATTCATTACTATCGCTTCTGCGATTAAATTCATCAATTAGTTTATTTTTTATAAAAATGGAAGTTAATTCCTCTTCATTTCTCGATTCAAGCGCTGTGATAAGAGTGTCGTATGATGCTGGCAATGAGCACAACAAAAGGGCTGATATATGGCTATCTTTCATATTTTCTCCAATTGCGGATAATTTATCAACGATTTCTAAAATATTTGTGATATGTTTTACCATATTGCCCCCCTCATTTAATTTCGTGCTATAAAGCTTTCTAAGTAAATAAAGTTTACTTGATAGATTTGAGCACTCGTGTATTGATTTAAGTGCATTCCAAGTGTCTCTCGCAGTTTGAATATTCTTCACGTGGACGATCTGACTGTCTTCTATACTTAGGTTAATGACAGCCCTAGCCTTCCGGTCCTTTTTGGACCAATCATTAGTAATTGGGGTCGGTGGTGCTTCGGTTATTATCTCAAAAAGATCCTCTTTTATGAGAAGCATCTCCATTTTAAATTTCCAAGAGGAATAATTTGTGGAGTTTAGCTTCTCTATAATCTGTGCATCTTTTACGGATGCCATCTTTATTTATATCACCACCTTTTACTTTTTAAATAAACCCCTTTATTAATTAAATTGTTATACACTAATATTTAATATTTAAAGAAGGCATGATACACATTTTCTCTTATTGTTCTCTAATTTTTTTATTTTTTTTGTCAATATTATATATGAGCACATGATCAGTCTCATAATCTTTGTTGTGTAAATTTTAGAGAATGTGTATATTTAATCAAATTGCATCAAAGTTAAATAATAATAGGTAAGATGTAGCTTACCTTCTTTGTCCACGATCGTCCACGTCTTTTCAGATTTACTTTTTTAAATATCCATTTGGAAAATCCATTGAGATTGATAATCCTGGAAAAGCTTGTTAAATTTTATTAATGTGTATGTGTGTTCACTGGGAAATCATCTGAGCAAGTTTTAAATTAATTAATTTATATATAAATCTTAAAGATAAAAATTAAAAAATTATAAACTGGAGCATACATTTTTAGCTCCTTACTGCTTAAACACACAGAGAGAAGTGAAAATAATAGCAAAGAAAAATGATTACATAAAAATAAAAGAAATAAAAGTTATTATAAACATTATCATTAAGTTCTTATTATTTTTGTTTAAAATGAATAAATTTATAAAACTAGTTCTTTGTTTCTGATGAATAGATGATAAAACTATTGCTTCTTTTGACACTTAATTACAAATCAGTTCATCAAATAGATTTATGACGAGTAAATGATGTAAGAGTACTTTAGTAAAAGATTGACAGTCATCATAACAAATAATCAATGTGATTTATGGTGATTATTTTCCTGAAGTATATTAAGTTGATTTATTGTAAATGATTTTCTGAAAGATATTAAGTTTATTTATTGTAAATGATTTTCTGAAAGAGATTAATGTTACTAACAATTTATACATATATATAAATCTAAGGCTGTAAGCTTTTTTAACTGCTTTACCCTCTGGTTCATTCGACCAACTCAATGCACCGGAATTTCGCTGAAATTCCAAATTTTTCTGTTGGGTTTATAAGTAATAAAACATATAGACTAATCAGCATCTATTGAAGGTGAACTGAAGCAAAACGATTTCAGTAGTAAATTCTAACATCCATGCATTGGTTCATTGGTTCAAAGAATATAAAATTCACAGTAAAAAATACTAGTGAGAATAATGCATCATGATTGACCGGAACAGATTGCCCGTATGACACATGAGCAAATAAGGGAAGCGGTTAAATTTCTGTACATTGAAAAACTAATAATATACCTTCTGCAATGAGGAGTACGCATAAATTTCCAATCCGGTGACACTTTTTCTCATGTCACAAGCATCTGAAAGAAATCTGGCAGCAAATTTATTAAAAAGCATTAAATTTTCTGAAAATTATACCAGCATTATTACAATTCTCCCATTTTTCATAAAATAAAATTATTATACATAAAAAAATTAATAATTCACCTAGAGCTATGAGGAGTACACATGAATTTCCAATCTGGTGACCATTTTCCTCCTGTCACAAGCATCTGAAAGAAATCTGGCAGAAAATTTATTAAAAAGCATTAAATTTCTGAAAATTATACCAGCATTATTACAATTCTCCTATTTTCCATAAAATAAAATTATTATACATAAAAAAATGAATAATTCACCTAGAGCTATGAGGAGTACGCATGGACTTCTAATCTGATGACCATTTTCCTCCTGTCACAAGCATCTGAAAGAAATCTGGCAGCAAATTTATTAAAAAGCATTAAATTTTCTAAAAATTATACCAGCATTATTACAATTTTCCCATAAAAAATTAATAATTCACCTAGAACTATGAGGAGTACGCATGAACGTCCAATCTAGTGACCATTTTCCTCCTGTCACAAGCATCTGAAAGGAATCTGGCAACAAATTTATTAAAAATCATTAAATTCGCTGAAACTTATACCAGCATTATTACAATTCTGCCATTTCGCATAACATAAAATTATTATACATAAAAAAAATAATAATTCACCTAGAGCTATGAGAAGTACGCATGGACTTCCAATCTGATGACCGTTTTCCTCCTGTCACAAGCGTCTGAAATAAATCTCGTTGCAATAATATTAAAATGCATAAAATACAGTCACCGCAAAAAAATCTTGACATTTGCGATTTTCAGACATTTTGTAAAATATCTAGAAATATACATAAGGAATGACTCCGAAACTCCAGTTGTATAAGCAAAATAATACATGTCATACCAGGGTTCGATTTAAGCGGTATCGCATCGCAATTTGCGATTCAAATTTAACTAAAATGTGATCCAAGAAATGCATTAAATCGCAATCATTGCGATGCATATTTCCCACACCCTTTGTTATGTCATATGCACTTAAAGTTAAAATTTACACGACATACGTTGTGTTTTCACTCTCCCCAAGTACTTATTTAACAGCGAGACGCCATTGCTGGGCGCAGTTAACACATGATTTGTTCCCGCCCTGACACTGTGATTTATTACTGAATCACTGTTACTCGCTAATCTTGGCGTTTGCTCATAGAAGTTTGACGTGCGTATTGAAGTGGTTCTAAAATGAACACTCACTGTTTACGACCCTTTTACTTATATTGCTTTAAAAAAAAATTGTAAATTTTCAAGATTTAAAAGTTACGTTAGCTATTTTTACTTGCTATACAAAAGTGTCCAACTACTATTCAAAACTGACTTTGTATAGCAGTTACTGCTATGTAACTTTCTTTTTCTAAATCGACCCCTGTGTCATACATTTTCAAAAAGATTTTTTCCAAAATCCAACAGGGGACTGTAGACAAATTGGAAAAGAGCGAATATCTTTTGAATAACCTTGTCAAAACTAATATCGCAAAAGCGTTCAAACTGCAGATTATGATTAAGTGGCTTATGGTAATAAACTGTGTTCATTTTTATGCGGATAGCATGTATACTCGTTGAGAAATTAAGGTTTTTATAAAAACGGTCCCAAATTTTGCCAAGTTTTTTTGCGTATAATTTGCAGATTTCTTAAAAAAACAATGTTCTTTTCAGAAAATATGAGAAACAATATTGTTCATAACACCCTGCAATCAAAATTTAAAAATATTTATAATTGTATGAAAAATGAGCAGGTTTACTAAATAAATTTTCACTGCGCATGCGTCAACTCTATAAAAAAAAATTCATTTGCATTTTGTGTTAGCTCAATGTATAGAAATGATTTTGAAACTTTTGTTAAAGATTCAAAATCATAGCTTGAAAATTCTGAAAATTTTTGTCGAAAGAATAAGATCAAAATCCAATATCCCCAAATGAAACAAAAAAAAAAATGAGGGGCTATATCCATATTCCATTGATTAGTGTCTACACAATACTGCACATACTACTATATTTGGATACATCTCCTCATGTTTTTGCTTCATTTTGGGAATAACGGATTTTGACCTTATTCTATCGATGATAATTTTCAGAATTTTCAAGGTATGATTTTGAAACTTTAACAAAAGTTGCTCTATACATTTAGCTAACACAATATGCAAATGAAATTTTTCTAGAATTGACACATGCGCAATGAAAATTTATTTAGTAAACCTGCTCATTTTTGGAACAATTATTAATATTTTTTAATTTTGATTACAGGGTATTATGTACCATATCATTTTTGGATTTTGAAAAAAAAATCTTTTCGAAAATATATGAAATGTACTATTTTGTTTATGCATCTGTAGTTTCAGAGTCATTCCTTATGTATATTTCAAGATATTTAACAAAACGTCTGAAATCACAAATGTGAAGATTTTTTTGCGGTGACTGTATGCTAAAGCTTATACCAACATTTATTTTTTTTAAGATAATTTTCAAAGAAATGGTGATCATTTTAACAGAAAATGTATTTTTTAACCGTTTGTAAACCCGAAAAAATATGTAATGAGCAAAAAATTATTATTTTCGTTGTTAGCTAAAATAAGTTAAAATTCCAGCTAAATGAGTTAAAATTCTACAACATCATTATGATAATCGAGAGCAGTTGCATTGAACATTGAAACAAAATCGTAAGGGATTCAAATATCACGAAACTACGTTAGAGAAACAATCTGCATTCACTGAAAAAAAAAGTTTGCAATTCTACAGATGCATAGTTACATAAATCTGTATGCTTACTATAATTTTATCTGTATACACTGTACAAACACATGTAAGTCTACAAAATTAGTTTTTGAAAAGCTACATAAATCTGTAGCTTTACAAATTTATCTACCAGAATTACACTAATCTTAATGAAATTTTACCTGCTACCTGAGTAGCAGTTATGTAAAAATTCTGAGAATCCCAGCTTCATAAAAAAAAAAAAAAAATCTTAGTAACCTTGCAGATTTTTTTATGTACATAGCGAACGTATCTGTTACACGAATTTTCATTGTTGTCGTTACGTAAGAAGTTCTTGAAATTCCTAGAAAAAATTTAGGTAACTTTGCTTTATTTTTATTTATTTATTTATTTATTTATTTATATTTTTTTTATTTTATTAATTTTATTAATTTTATTTATTTATTTTTATTTTTATTTTATTTTATTTTTTTATTTATTTATTTCATTTTTTGTAAATGTGAGATTTAAAAAGTGAAATATTATTATTTTTTATGTTGCTATTATGTTTTTTTAATACATTTATAAAATGGCAAATTTTTTTCATACGAGAAATTTAATTCATATTGATTGAAAATTGTAAAAAAAAAAAAAAAAAAAAAAAAAAAAAAAAAAAAAAAAAAAAAAATCTTTTTAATTATATTGCATCACACATTGCAAGTTCTTTCGTAGATGCCAAATAGAAAAAAAGTTAACAGTAGACAGATTTTAAAGCTTGATACATAAAAAATCAAGACTGTTTTTTTTTCAATAATTTTTAAGAAAAATTAAATTGTATGTTTTAATTTGTATCATTTTTAATACTGATGATTGCTTCACTTGCTATGTATTTAACATTCAAAATTATTTTTTTTGTAAAATCGGAATGCACTTCGTTCGAAAAATTAAAAATATATTTAGAAAAAGTACTGAATAACGCTCTATTAAATAAAAGATGCAATTTAACGATTTAAATCTTCGCAAATATTCATTTTTTATAAAATAAATAATTAATGTATCGTATATCAATTAAAATTTTTCTTATTCATACATTTTTTTGCAAAAAATTACGGAATATCATAAAATAATTAAATTTAGAAAGCACTTATGAATATTTTAATATTAATCATATGATATTTATTGTATTAGATTTTTGTATGACTATCTCCATGACAAACATTTAAAAAAAATAAAACATTAAAAAATAAAAATTAACTTTACTAAACTTTTAATTATACATTAATTCATAGTTTTGTATATATGATAAATATTGCAAAACTATCATTCTATTTTTTTTTTCACCATTCAAAATGACTAGTTTTGTCGTTTTTCATGCCGTTTACTGTTTTGCAAAACAATTTTGTATGTAGTTATTATATTGCAAATAAATTTATATAATAATTGTAAGGTTCTTAATTGAAACATTCATAAGCATTACACTAATATTGTATAAATATCCATATCATGCAGATTTTCGAAAAATTGTAAAACATATATTTTTTAATATTCTCACATTTACTTCAAAATCATAACAGAATCTTCTATTACGGATGTGATAAACATTAGCGATTGTTATCAAAATAAGTTTGTACATAAAGTGTTAATAGATGAAGCTAATAGGATATTACTATTATTTTAAGTTTGGAAGGGGTAGGTTATGGATTGTTTTATAGAAACCAAAAAATGCATGAAAATCATAATGTTATTTTTTATGATTTATTATTATATTTTTGTTTGTTTGTTTGTTTGCTTGAGAATCCGCGTAAGAAATAAAAGTGTTGCGTATATAGGGTTCTTTCGATCTTATGGTTAGACAACTTCAAACTCTTTTCTCTTAGAAAAGTAGAAAATAATTTATTTACAGATCTTCAGAACAACAGAGTCTTCGAAACTCACAAATATTACTAGATATTCAAAAATAACTGTTCAAATCTATCGTACAAGTACAGATATAGGTCCCAGAGACTCTTTATACAATGTCTCAACACTAAATAACATTCAAAACAACATAGAGAAAACTCAAGCAAACTTGCTTAAACAATTGCAGCTCACTTAATGACTGACTGGTAAATAATAATAATAACAGCTCGTATTGCTCTCCTTATATAGGCTCGTAGCATGCGCAGGAAATTTCTACAACCTTCTAAAGAATCCAGAAACCAAGGAAAAACATTCAATGTATCAGTAGACCTAAGGGGGGTTACCATAGAGAGAGAAGGGTTACCATCAACAACAATCGCCAAGTTTGTCGCCAACTTGGCGATATATCGCCAAATTTGGCGACCAAAATTAGTCGCCAAAAGTGACGCCAACTTGGCGATATCTCTAATATTTCGCAAAGCTGCCATAGACATTCACTGAAAATAATAGACAAGTTTGCATGATAACAGAGACAATATAACAAAAACTAATATTAGTAAAGAAATGGAGCTTAATAAGATTATTTACATTATTTTACAGTACAAACACTATTTTCAAAATTTCGTAACACTACCCCCTCCTCAAAGACTGCACGTCCCGGGCAGTACAATCCTTGAGTTCGAGGAAAACACTTAAAATAAATAAACAAATAAATAAATAAATAAATTATAATAACAATAATAAGATTTACATAAATAAGAACTAATTACTATTTACATATTTTTAAAAAGTGACTTTCATGACCATGGTCTGAAATTCCAGTTTTGAATTTCTAATCACTGTGACAAAAATAAGGGGCTAACCGGTTATAGTGTACAACCTTGGGTTTGGCGTGTGATGATTTTTGTATACGTACGACGACGTCATTCAGCCTGTTGATGACTATGTAAGGACCGTCCCAGTTTCTTTGTAATTTTGGCGACAGTCCCTTACGACGCATGGGATTCCACAACCAAACTTTGTCACCTTCGTTGAACTCATGTCCAGTTGCCTTTGTGTTGTACCGTGACGATGAATCTCCTCAATTCGTGCCTGGAGTTCATCCACGTACTCCTCGGGCGATAAAGGAGCATCAGGAGGACGGTCAAACAAAAGATCCGCAGGTAGACGAAGATCACGACCAAAGAGCATTTGAGAAGGGGAATAACCAGTGGCCTCATGAACAGCACTCCTGTAGGCAAGCAGGAACAGAGGCAATTTCTTGTCCCAGTCCTGTTGATCTTTAGACTCCAGGAGGGAGAGGCTATTTAGGATGGTACGATTGAACCGCTCCACCATGCCGTCCGATTGAGGATGTAGAGGTGTAGTTCGAGTTTTGTCCATACCAAGTTGTACACATATCTCCTTAAACACAGCCGAATCAAAATTTCTTCCTTGATCGGAATGGATTTGAAGAGGAACTCCGTATCTGGAAACTCAGTGTTTAACCAGTATGTCTGCTACGGTTACCGCCTCTTGATTAGGAATGGCGTAGGCTTCAGGCCACTTAGTGAAGTAATCCATGACAACGAGGATGTACTTGTTGCCATCAGATGTTCTAGGAAGAGGACCCAGGATGTCTAGAGCAATTCGTTCGAAAGGAGCTCCTACATAATAACGCTACAATCGTCCACGGGTGCGCCTCTTTGGACCTTTACGTGCTACACAGGTGTCACAAGTTCGACACCACTTCTCCACATCACTGCGAACATTATTCCAGTAGAAACGCTCTCGAACCTTTTGCAGGGTCTTCATTACAGTAAAATGACTTCCTGTGGGACTACCATGAAGTTCTTGAAGGACCATAAAAATTCTCGACTTAGGGAGTAGTAGTTGCCATCTACATGTCTTTCCATCGTCAGACTCCCATTTTCGGTACAAAATACCGTTCTTCAAATATAGGGAATCCCAGAGGGCCCAATAACGTTTAGTCGTAGGATGGTAATGGGCCATGTCTTGCCAGCTGGGCTTCCTGTTGGACTCCTCTTTCAGTTCTGGAATTGGCTTAATTTCAGGATCAGCAAGTTGATCTTTACGCAGGCTCTCGTCACACCACTGATCTTGCGATGATGTAGAACCAGTTGTAACTTGTCTTACTATAGGACCTTTGACATTAAATTTCTTCTCAACCTGGTCGCAGTATCTACAATTCTCTGAGCAGGGTCTTCTTGAGAGAGCATCTGCATTTCCATGTGATGAGCCTTTTCGATGGCATATCTCCATATCGTACTCTTGAAGCTTTTGTATCCACCTGGATATCTGGCCTTCAGGGTTCTTAAAATTCAATAGCCAAGTTAGAGAAGCATGATCAGTTCGGATCAGGAATTTTCGACCGTAAAGATAGTGATGAAAGTGGTCTACGGCTTTCACTACAGCAAGAAGCTCTTTTCTTGTTACGCAGTAGTTTCGCTCTGCCTTTGATAAGCACTTGCTGAAATAGGCGATAACACGTTCCTGGCCGTCGATTTCCTGGGACGGTACAGCGCCAATGCTTTCGTTACTTGCATCCGTATCAAGTAATTTCGTTACTTGCATCCGTATCCTGTTTATCGATTTGAGGTTACGACAGAATGGGAGTGGATGTCAAGGCCTCCTTAAGCTTTTCGAAAGCAGCGTCACATTCTTGTGTACACATAAATTTTTGATTGGCTTCTGTTAATTTATGAACTGGTCTTGCAATCATCGAGAAGCCTTTGAAGAATTTTCTGTAATAGGTGCATAATCCTAGAAAACTCCGAAGCTGGTGAACATCTGCTGGACGACTCAAATTTTTCACGGCCGATATCTTCTCCGAATCAGTCCTAACTCCTTCCGCCAAAATGATGTGTCCAAGGTATGCGACTTCATTGCGAAACAAGCTGCACTTCGAAGGGCTTAACTTCAAATTAGCTTCCTTTAATTTTTGTAGCACCCGCCTGAGGATGTTCAGATGTTCATCAAAAGATTTCCCTATGATTATGATATCGTCTAAATAAACAAGACATGCCTCATATGACAGCCCCCGGAGAACCGTTTCCATAAGGCGTTCAAAAGTTGCAGTTGCATTACATAGGCCAAGAGGCATTACCTTGAATTGCCATAATCCTTGTCCCGTTGTGAAAGCAGTCTTCTCGCGATCATCGGGATGAATCTCTACCTGCCAGTAACCACTCTTCAGATCCAGAGTCGAGAACCAAGTGTTGTCCGCAAGTGTGTCGAGAGTGTCGTCAATCCTTGGTAGAGGGTAACTATCCTTTTTGGTGACGTCATTCAGTCGGCGGTAGTCTACACAAAATCTTGTAGAACCATCCTTCTTTCTTACTAATACAATGGGAGACGCCCATGGACTTGTCGATGGTTCGATGACATCATTTTCTTCCATATCCCTTATTGAATTTTGCACCTCTTCTTGCTTGGCAAAAGGTAATCGTCTAGGGTGTTCTTTAATAGGTAAGTGATCTCCAGTATCAATTCGGTGTTGAGCCATTTTGGTTCGTCCAAAGTCTTCAGATGTTTGGGAAAATAAACTTTGGAATTCCCTTATTAAACTTTTCGCAGCATCCCTTTGATTTGGATCTAAGTCTGTATTTTGTAACAAATCCTTGACTAAATTATCTGAAGATTTCTGAGAGTGATTGGAATTTTGACTTATGCACGTCACAGGAGCACATGATGCTATCACCTCTCCTTTCTTGATAGTCCTCGTCTTATCATTGATGCTAGCAATTCTGACTGGAATGGTCTTCTTCGAGAAGTCCATCACAGATGAAGCCACCAATACTCCTGCTTGTTTACTATTGTCCTCGGGATAATCTATAAGGCCAAATCGATAATTAGTTTCATTGTTAATTACAGCTGGAACTAAAAATTCTGTTCTTAGACCTAGATTGATGTCTTCTTTGGCTATTACTGTTTGTTTATATTCAATTTCGTTATTTAATCCAAAAAGGCTTATTTCTTCAAATTTAGATAGCATTTCATTATTTTTAAAATCAAGTTTGAAGCCAAACTTCTTCAGAAAATCTAGCCCGATTATGCAAGGATCTGTTATGTCAGCCACATATGCCGTATGGTAATATTTCGTTCCTCCAAAGTTGATGGTTAAATTGGCCTTTCCATATATGGCTATCTTATCGCCGCCACAGTTTAAAGGGTAACGCAGGGTGGAGTCCAGATGAGTTTAGATTTCAATTTTTGAGCCAAATCTTCTCTTATTATTGTCACATTGGCTCCAGTATCGACAATCATACGCCACTGAATTTCGTTAATAAAGCCTATCACATATAATTAATTATCACCGCCACTCATTTTTGATATCTGGAGGATCTTCAGGTGGGGCTTTTAATTCTCTGGCAACCTCCGCCCCGCGAGATGGCCAAAATTTAGTTTCCCTGCTCACTGTTTGAATTTACGTCACCTTCGTGGATTTTGGGTCAATTTCTTCGGAGATGTCCTGTATCACCGCATCCCCAGCACGTGAGATTCTGTCTTCTTGAGCTTGTTCTTCCATATTTTATAGCTTCAAGTTCTTGATTTATATTCCTAATTTCTTTCAAGACGTCGATCTCAGTGTCTGAGCTTTTCTTCACCCTTGCCCCTCGGACTGAATGACGATCTCTTCGGCTGGCTTGTGTAGCTGCTTCCACCTTTAAGGCATATAGTAATGCAGCCTTTAAATCCTGCACATCTGCCATTCGTACCGCTCTCTGCACTTCTGGATCTTTTATTCCGTCTACAAAGTACTGCAGTGAGAGCATTTCCCGTACATTTGTTGGGCAGTCGATGAATGCTAAATTTGCCAGCCTTTCTATTTCTGATGCAAACTCTTGAAATGTTTCACTCGATTTTTGATGGCGGCTCTTCATTTGTATTCTCGTATAATCTTTGAAGAAATTTTCTCCGAATCTCATTTCAAGTGCACAACTTAGGGTCTTAAAATTGAGTTGTGTCATATCGGGCAATGTTTGCAGCACGTCGGCGGCTTCTCCTCTCAAAGACGCTGCCAGTTGACAAGCTTTCACCTCGTCACTCCATTTGTTCGCTTCGGCTACAATGGTAAATTGGGTCTTGTAAACTTGCCAGGAACTCTTTCCGTCATATGTCGACAGCTTAACGTGCACAGGAGAAGCAGGCGGATTCCTAAATTCTTCATAATTACCACTGCACGCTGAAAGCTTCTTCTCTATATCTTGTATTCTTTCCTCTATTTTACTCTCCATCTTCTTTTCAACATTGCTGATTCTGAATTTTCTCTTCTACTTCCGCCATTTTCCTTTCCGTTTTCTCTTCCACATTACTAACTTCATTCTGAATTTTCTCTTCTACTTCCTCTATTTTCTCTTCTACCGAGCCTATTCTTCTCTCTACCCACGAGAACTTTTCTTCTAAAGTTTTTTTCATTTCTTCTTGTCCTTTATTCATCTTTTCAGTCGCATCTTCTTGGCATTTGTCAATTTTATTTGTCAACTGTTCCATTCTTTCTTCGTTTTTATTCATTTTATCCGCCAACTCTTCTTGCCCTTTATTCATTTTTTCCGCTAACTCTTCTTGGCCTTTATCAATTTTGTTTGTCAAATCTTCCAAAAACTCTTCTTGTTCTTTGTCAATTTTATTCGTCAATTCTGTTTTTATGCCATAGATACCATCTAATATTTCTTTCAGTTGTCCGTCCATTGCTCTTGTTTTCGCCATAAGATTTTGACTCCTGGCACCAAAAATGTTTTTGCGTATATAGGGATCTTTCGATCTTATGGTTAGAGAACTTCAAACTCTTTTCTCTTAGAAAAGTAGAAAATAATTTATTTACAGATCTTCAGAACAACAGAGTCTTCGAAACTCACAAATATTACTAGATATTCAAAAATAACTGTTCAAATCTATCGTACAAGTACAGATATAGGTCCCAGAGACTCTTTATACAATGTCTCAACACTAAATAACATTCAAAACAACATAGAGAAAACTCAAGCAAACTTGCTTAAACAATTGCAGCTCACTTAATGACTGACTGGTAAATAATAATAATAACAGCTCGTATTGCTCTCCTTATATAGGCTCGTAGCATGCGCAGGAAATTTCTACAACCTTCTAAAGAATCCAGAAACCAAGGAAAAACCTTCAATGTATCAGTAGACCTAAGGGGGGTTACCATAGAGAGGGAAGGGTTACCATCGCCAACAATCGCCAAGTTTGTCGCCAACTTGGCGATATATCGCCAAATTTGGCGACCAAAATTAGTCGCCAAAAGTGACGCCAACTTGGCGATATCTCTAATATTTCGCAAAGCTGCCATAGACATTCACTGAAAATAATAGACAAGTTTGCATGATAACAGAGACAATGTAACAAAAACTAATATTAGTAAAGAAATGGAGCTTAATAAGATTATTTACATTATTTTACAGTACAAACACTAACTATTTACAAAATTCGTAACAAAAGAAACCAATTAATTTTTTTAATACTATACTCTAAAAAAAGATGTTATTATACAGATGAAAAATTAAATCTGTATGTTTACTATTATAATTTTTTTTTTGTTTGTTTGCTTGAGAATCCGCGTAAGAAATAAAAGAAACCAATTAATTTTTTAATACTATACTCTAAAAAAAGATGTTATTATACAGATTAAAAATTAAATCTGTATGTTTACTATTATAATTTTGTTTGTTTGTTTGTTTGCTTGAGAATCCACGTAAGAAATAAAAGAAACCAATTATTTTTTTTAATACTTTACTCTAAAAAGACATGTTATTATACAGATTGAAAATTAAGTCTGTGTGTTTACTAAAAATTTATCTATACACTATATATATATATCTGAAACGATATGGCGATTTTGTATTTAAATGTGTCAGTTCTCGTAGAATACAATCTTTGCTGTATAATACGTCTTTTCACTTAAGAACCAATAACAGGGTAAGCAGTCGTCATGGTAAGCAATGGATTTGTTCGCTTAGGTGTTTTTCCCAGTCAAAAAACAAGTCAATCATCATTAAATTTAATTTTATAAAAATTTTAAAATAAATTTAATTGGAATCATTATTTATTTAGAGCACAAAATAAAGTTATTCCACCAGTCACCACTCCACACAATAACCATTAAACCATTCACTCTCAAAGCTGCGTCATCTCGATGTTCTAAATTATCGGAAAAAATGAGACGGGCATCTTAACAATTGAAGGATTAGTTGCATTCTGACGCTCTCGTATCCTAAAATGAGCTTCCAGACTCTTCGCAAAAATTGGCCCCTCCCGTTGTCTAATTTAAAGATCCATTAAGATTAATTTCAATGCTAAGACCACCCACATCACCATCTCCTATTCTTAGCTGGAGCGTGTCTTCTTGTAAAAACTACCAACTAAGCGCGTAATAACACAGCCTGCTCACACGTAAGCGCAGGAACATTCTAGCAGGCGGTTTAATTAAACAACGAAACAAAATTAAAGTCTCGATAAATATTCCAAAAAGGGAAAATGAACCTCTACACTGTAAAAAAAAATCAAGCGGTTACTAAAAATTTTTTAGTTAATTTGTATTCCCCAGAATTTTTTAGTAACCATTACAAACTTTTTTTTGCAAGCGAAACAAGCATTTCTTTTGTAAACTAAACAAAAGAATTTTTTGTATAACTAACTTAAAAATTTTTAGTATGAGCCACCAAGTAAATTTTAGTAATAGCTCCAAAATTATTTTTAGTAACCATTACGTGGACCCGAAGGGCAGGAGTTTCCTTCGAGCTGCATCCAGACTTCTGAAGCGAAAGATTTTCGGTAAAACCGCAATAGATGGCAGCACCAAACATTTCTACTGCTCCGACAGTATATTTATAATCCCTTTATTAACTAGTACTTACACCACATATATTCGGGGCGTATGTGGCAGTGGCCAATATCGAACCCGGGACCTTTTAGCCTGGAGTCCATTACTATAACCACTATGCTATCAAGGCCACACCAAGTGAGTTTTAGTAATAGCTATTAAAAATATAAAATTATTAACTCTTATTCGTTGCTAACTTTTTTCTAGTAATTCTTACAGATTTTCTTGTAACCGACTAAGATTACTAAACATTTTTTAGTAATTACAAGGATCACTAAAGTTTTTTTAGTAGATCGACACTTTTTTTTTACAGTGTACACTGAAAGAAAGATTTCGCAATCACTCCCGCTCTTTTTAAGAAAACAATCAATAGATTATTAGTAAGTTAAATAAAATAAAATAAAATAACTTTAGCTGTTAAAATGTTAATATTCAACGAAACTGAGAATAAAAGTATGTTCCATAAATTTAGAATAAAAACTCAGGTCGGGCAAAATAGCGCAATTTTTTTATTTATTACGTATATATATATATATGTGTGTGTGTGTGTAAGAAAAAAAAAAGATGTAGATTTATAACACGAATTTTTTAAATTTACAGAAATTTGTATTTTTATAGGAGAATCTACTAAAATTACAGAAATCTTGCTAAAATTTTATCCGTAACTCATGTTGCAAATGCATAAAAAGTTCTAAACATCCGAGTTTCTTATTAAAAAAATTTCTTAGTAATTTTGCAGATTATTTGATATACAGTGCAAACAAACGTGTATCTGTTACATGCATTTTTGTCAATACCATTACATGAAATGTTTTAAACATCCCAGTTTCCTAAACAAATCTTAGTAACATTAATGTTTTTTTATTTTATTTTTTATTTATATATTTATTTTTTACTTAGTTTACAGTGTAAGTATTCCAATTTCCAAGAATCGATGATATTTACATCCTAAGTTTTTTAGAAGCATTAAATATACCGTAAAAAAAGAAATCTGTAAATTTACTGAACTTTTTCAAGGAAACTGGTATTATTAAAACATTTCATGTAGCGATAACAGCAAAAATCCATGTAACTGATTCTGTTGCATCACTTTTGCTATTAATAACTTTACTTTTTTTACAGTGTAATTTAGTGCTTCTATAAAACTAAAAATAGAAATACGACCAACTATTGAATTTAAGATTATTTTAATAATTGTTCACAGATTCGTGCTGGCTACTTTCATCTTTTAAGACTTCATAACAAATATAAGAATCTAATTAGAATTCGTTTAGTATTAAAAACGCCAACTTCTAATACCTAATTAAATTTTTAATCCTAGTTTCATTGAATTTTTAAATACAATTGAAATTATGATTTGTTGTTGTTGTTTTTCGCGCATTCGCGCGTTATTTAAACCTACTTTTTAAGTTACTCAAGAAAAATATAGTCTTTACCAATGTTTATAATGCAATTTTAAATAGTAATTGTACAGGTTCTATTTAAAAACTCGATACACTACATATTGCACTAACTAATGCGAATGTCATGAAAAATTTTGAAAATAAGTGTATGTAAATGCACTAATAAAATATGCACTAATAAAATTAACGCAGACAGTGCGATGTCGGTGATATAAATTCTACTCGAAAATATAAACATCGTCGTTTTATAATTAAACGTGTGAAAATAATTTAATTATCTTACAAAACAAAGCTGCAAACATTTCAGATAAAAACTTAACATATATTTTATTTCAGAAAATTCTACAACTCTTTTATCATTGCTCGTGATCGCCTTCAATAAAATAAAATTATGACCATGGAGTCACTATGAGAGTATGCAAACCGAAAGTTATTACACAATATTAATCAAATTCGTGACATTATCCCACCTTGAGTTTTCGGCACATAAACTCAGCAATGGGCATAATAAAGTATAAAATAAAATAAAATATGAGTAATACTTACATTACAGTGAAAACATACAATTCTTACAATATAACATTTTCTCAAAACAGGTAAATAAACATTTTCTTCTGCAAAATTCAAATAAAATCAAACATATTATTATAAATTCAGATTGACACTATAAAATATACTAAAAAATAAGAATAAAGTTTTTATTTCAAGTAATATTTAGCGTCAATAACGTTCTGGGACAGTCACTGTTCTGCCACTTAATACTGGATCACTAGAAAGTTCTTTTGGAATCTCTAAATTGTACAGTTTTTGCACAATTCTCAAAAGTTCACCATTTTCAGTTTTTAATCGTGCAATTTTTGGTTGGCCATCTTTACCAGAAACAAGTTCTTGCACTCGGGCTAAAGTCTAATAGGTACGGTTCTTATCAGACTCTACTAGTACGACATCACCAATGGTCAGTTGCTTGACATTCTTTTGCAAAGAACTTTGCTGGCGCAATTGTCCTAAATATTCAATACAAAATCACTTACGTAAGTTTTCTAGAACATGAGAACATGATTTTCTAGAACTCTTTTATTTAATTCTTGTGCGCCATTTGAATCAAAATCTCTCACATCTGAAGATCTTATGTCCTGTAAAAACATTGATGGTGTTAACGGTGCTAAATCGTTCACATCTTCTGTAACATATGTTAGAGGTCTAGCATCCACAAATTGTACACAATCACAGAGAATTTTGAGCAGTTCTTCGTAAGATAATGAAGCTCTACCTAGAACTTTTCTCAGGATGCGTTTCACCATTTGTATCAATCGGTCCCACCAGGCAGCGGTAGGTGGGTTAAATTTCCAGCTAATCTCTTGTGTTGCTGCAACGGCAGAGATTTGCTCTCAATCTATGTCTGAAAACGCTGTGTCTGCCCCGATGAAATTTCTGCCGTTATCAGAATGCACAGTAGTTGGTCTTACATTTCGCGCTGTAATACGCATGGAAGACTGGAGAAAAGCATCAATACATAATAACGTAATTAATTCTAAGTGTATGGCCCTTACACTGCACAAGTGTACAGCACGATCCAAGCCTTTTTCTCATTCTTTAAATATAATGGGCCGGTTAAATCAACTCCAGTTATCTGAAACACTGCTGCGTCTTCAACACTTTCTGTTGGTAATGCAATGGAAATCGATTATGTCTTTTGTGCACTGAATCTTCTGTTATGTACACATTTCTGTACTACTGCTCGAATAGTTTTCCTAGCTTTTAGGATCCAGTAATCTTTTTGTAACGATGTCATCATAAGGGCCACTCCTGCATGCGAAAGCTCTTGGTGTTTCAGGAGATCAAGCGGTAGACTACAGGATGGTCAGAAGGCAAAAGAACTGGGTATTTAAATTGAAAGTATCTTCTCTATAAATAACTTGTGTTTTCACTCTAATAATACCATCGTCATCTAGGATTGATTTTAAGTTATATATCTTCTGATTATTCTTCTCGTTGAATCTGTCTCTCTGTATCAAAATTATCAATTTACTTTCGGTTTGTTCTAATTCCAAACACATAAGTTCAGAAACTTCTTTTGAATTTGGATTTCTTGAATTCTTTAAGAATCTTAAGATCAAGGCGATCAATCTTCTAATTTTTTTGAAAGATGAAAACCTTCGATAATACCAATAATTAGATTCTGTGTTCTTGTTTATTGCTGAAATAACACTTTTCCTTTTTTCAGCGTTAATATCTACTTCATAGAGAATTTTGACACTTTGAGGCGAAGTATATTCAGGTTCTGCCAACCAATCCGGTCCCTCCCACCCTCTTAGTTGTAAAAATTATTCAATCGAACAACCTCTAGAAGGGATATCTGCCAGATTAAATTTTCCTGCAATATGTCGCCAATGGTTCTTTTGAGTTAAGGATCTAATTTCTTCTACTCGATTCAAACGAATGTTCCCCATCTTTCGTCTCGCTTTATCCAGCTTAAAGCTGTAGTTGAGTCACACCAATAAAATATCTTTAAATTTGGAATCGTAGATCAGACATAACTCGACTTCCCAACCTGGCTCCAATGCAACATGCTAAAAGCTCCAACCGAGGTATCGTAACGTTCTTAAGGGGAGCTACTCTTGCGCGTGACTGTATGAAAGTTACCAAGTTTTTATCTTTTCTCTTTACTGTTAGAAAAATGTAAGTAGCATACGCATGATTGCTTCCATCACAAAATATGTGAAGACCTACATCATTACTTTCATAATTATCAAAATACATCCATCGCAGTAATTTGGTGTCAGAAATCATTTTCAATCCTTGCACCCATTTTAAAAATTGTTTAGCTAAATTCGTTGGGAGTAATTCATCCCACTTAATTTTCAACTTCCAGCAATCTTGTAGATTAAGTTTAGGGAGCAAAGTCACAGGAAAGGTAAATTCAAGAGGATCAAACACTTTCTGAGCGAATAAAAGTAGAGCTAGTTTTGTGGGAATAATTTGATTTTCCTCAATAGAACCGATTTTGCAAGATAAGGTATCGTTTTCCAGATCCCAGTTTAAACTTAATACTGGTGTCATATTAGCTGTTGAATTTTCAGAAATAATTTGACAACCATCCCCTGAGATTAAATTTTGCGGAGAATAGTTGTGGTGGTTACTCGATAACCCCCCCATATTTTTATTTTAATTCAATTTTATTAGCTATTTTATTTCCTATCATCTCCTTTTTATTCATGTTCTCAATTTAAATATTATTTCGATTTCGTTTCTTTTGATGTCGTCGCCTGTATATTTTTCTTCCTTACCTAGCTATCGAATGTTCTAAACCGGTAAAATCTTGTTTGAATTCATTCTTTCCGGTTCGGAAATCTTTCTAGAACAATCTCGATCGTTCTATGGGTGGTATTTCCGGTTAATCTGGCACTCCCCTTGGCCTATCAATTTCAAATCCACAGGTGACGTGATTTAACCAGCTAAATGCCTGGCCACCTTCTTTGGCCTTCATTCTTTAAGTGTTTATCAATTTTTTTCCTTATTGGATTCATATTTCACTATACATTAAATCGTAGCTTGACCTATTTTCCCTCGCTCTCCTCATTCGAACGTTGCCAACTTGGCGTATTCCGGGTTTACAGTAACCCTTGTTCTTTTCTCCCTCCTAGCTCTGCGCCACCAGTGCAGTTGCGCAGTTGGAACTCAGTTGAGTTGGATGCAGTTGGGTGTCACCGATGCAGTTGAGATGTGCCGAGAAGTTCCGTAGATGCCGAGATATTTAGCGGACGCCGGGGCAAGTGTGCCCGCCCCGAGGCAGTTGAGCGGACGCTGTAAGATGGAAGGCAAATCCTTCGAATCGTCGTTATGTTGCGAAAAGCGATGCACCTCTACCGCCGCGACCTAAGTCCTTTGGGTTTTTTTTTTATTCCGGCTACTCAATATGTTCTAAGAGTTGTCATAGTTTATCTTCAAAGAATCTCTCTTCAATTTATTTTCAAGAGTATTCAACCGATTTCCATTTCATCATTTTTAGTAAATTCATTTTTCCTCTGAAAAGAATGCAGAGAAAGTGATTCATATATGAGATATGTCATAATTTAATTTTCCTCTTCATTTCATGATTAATCGGCCATAAGTATATATATAATTATCTGGGCATAAAACGGCATCCCCAATTGAGAATATTGAATACCTTTTTATGATTTTCCAGACATATTCCTTTTGAAGTAATATCTAATTGATATTCTGAGATAATGTTGTTTTCATATCGTTCAAGAAAAATGTTATCATGTTATCAAAAATGCATACAAATATATATATAAAGAAGAGTTGTGTTAAAAATATGTCGACTTATGTATATCATCCTTGTGGAGCAATTGTTGTACGAAAAATAATAATAATTCTACTTATATAAGTTTGTGCATGACAACAAATGAATATATATATATATAAAAATATTCAAGTCATGAAGAATTTCACAAGTGATTATAAATAAATATGTTTGTCTTCTTCAAAATCTTCTCTTCATTTTATTGTGTCTATGCCTATTCATTTGTCTACCTGAAGTTGTCTTCATCAGCCAGGAAATCCAGGTAACTTTTCTTCTTATCACTTTATATTCTTACATCTTTGCTATGAGTTAATATTATCATAGTTAAGGATTCATTATTAAGAAAATATCATGGTTGCCTTTTGTCATATACTTTTTATTTAAGGGTCTTTTGCTGGCCTCCATCCAACGCAATGTCATTTACCCATTATTACGATCACCTAATCTATATTTGAGATGAAACAAAAAATAAGTGTTCTCATCTTCTTCCCACCTAAACACAACAATAGTAACATTTGGGACTCAAATGTAAACTTATTTAATTCTTCAACTGTGTTGAAACTGCAAACAGAATTATCTACATACAACGATTCATTCAAAATTTCTACTGTAGAAGCAAGATTATCATTCGCACTTTCTAAGTGATGTCTCAAAGTAGCCGCTAATAAAAAGGCGCTACAATTGATTCCAAAAACTACACGTTTTAGGAACTTAGAACGTTTAGGAACATTATGTCTATAAATTATGCCATTCTTCCATAGAAATCTCAGATAGTCTCTATTCTCTACTTTAATACCAATTTGTAGAAATGCCTTCTCTATATCAGATACTGCACCAACAGGATATTTCCGAAAATGATGCAATATAGAAGGAATCATTTCAATCAAATTTAATCCTATATTTAGACAATCATTTAGAGAAGGGGAACCTTTAACATGAGCCGAAGCATCAAAAACTGGTCTAACATTAGAAGTTTCACTTGATTCTTTTAATACAGGTCTGTTTGGCAAATATTGTACTTTAGTTTCTTTAATATCAACCATCATTTCAATTATTCTTCCATTTATCCACGAGTAAAATACTTCGCTATATACCTCAGTTCTTTTAATTAATTAACTTTTTTCCCGTTGTAGCAAGCCGCTTTTCGGCCAGTTCTCTATTGTTAGGTAAGCAAGAATTATTTAGCACCCATTGCAATGCTACTTCGTATCTCCCATCTGAATCTATTCTTATATTATTCTTAAACTGCTGCATAGTTTCTTCATGAATCTCAGATTTAGTTTTGGATTCAACTGGATCCATTATACCGATAATATCTAGTTTCCACAAATCAGCAACGGAGCAATTATTCCAAAGTGATGAAATAACCATAACAGCCTCATTTGTCTCTGATTTAATACTTGGAATTTTTCCCATTAGAGTCCATCCCAAATGGGTTTTTACCGCAAGCGGACCACTTTCTAAAACTTTAATATTTCCGGTGAATAATTTTCCGACCACATCAGAACCAATGAATAATTTCATTTCATTTTCAGTTTTACATGAACTATTTTCAACATCAGAAATTTTAATACAACATTTATTTAATTCTGATAACCAAGGCCCATCTGGCACTTTTCGTATTATAGAACAAATAACAGGAACATCTAAAACATGCATATCAAATTTATAACTATTGTGGATGCTACTAAGTGAATTCTATATTTATTATGCTTTGTTTTACTTGTTTCAACATTACCAAATAATGTGTGAATTCATTTAATTTCACCAATACTTTTATAATTAAAATATTCTATTACATCTTGTGATAAATAGGAGCGTTCTGATCTTCTGTCAATAACTCCACGCACGATTTTCTCTTTTGTGCTTTACACGGACATTTAAAATTTGAAATAACACAGTTGGATCCGAACCTTGAGTAGTTAAAACAGTGTCACTACTCCCTGTTTCATGTTTGCGATTTACTAACGCCGCATTACCACCTTCATTAAAAATATTTTGACATAATATAAAAAAATGTCCTTTACCACAATTCGTGCATTTAATTTTAGTGTTACAATTGCGCATGAAATGTAGTTTTTCTTAGGGCAAACAAAACAAACCCTTTTTCAAAATTAAATTACGTTTCTCATCAAAAGAAAGCGAACTAACTTTAAAACATTTTTCTGATAAGTGACACTTGTCACAAAATATACACAAATTTTCACGCTTTTTAACAAAATTCTTATTTTTAGGCTTATTACTTATAAATAAATCTGTGGCAGTTGGCATTGAATTATATTCATTATTACATTTACTATATTTCTTTGGGTTTTCCGAACCAAGACTAGAATGCGCCAAAAGAACACGTTCTTCTGCTATTACTTCATTTAAAAAAATCAAGAATAGTATTTAGTTCGTTCTTAACTTGAGCAGCCTTCACACACTGTCTTTCCCATATCTTAAGCACATCGTGAGGTAGACATGATTCTACAAGTGTGAAACGTATGCTGGCATATTTGTCTTCTGTGTCACCTAATTATTCTAAAGACCTATGTTTTGTATCTGGATTATCATATAACGACGATAAATTAAAATTTTTGCTTCATGTTCGATTATTATTTAAAACTAACTGAAGATATCTCTAACATATATCTCAATAAGCGTATCTTCTCTTCCAAACCTTTCTTTCACAGTAAAAAATGAAACCTATTTCAGGATGTTACCCAAAATCAAATAATACCCATAATAGCTTTCCTATTTCTAATTTGGGTTGTAATACACCTATTATGAGTTTCAGGCACATTAAGGGTCTCAGTATCCCCAAATGTCATAAAATCCAACCCAAAGCAGGTCATTCAGCAAACGCATTTCTAAATAGATCCTCGGTACGACTAATTTGACTCTATGGCACCTGATTTGGGCCGCCGCTGCTCCCAGTTCATTTTGATTTTGAAAAATGGCAACGAAGCTGCACGGCACGCGCCAGCGCCATGTTTTCCTGGAGATCGCATAGACAACCTCGAGTTGCTTAACCGTCACTGGATTTATTCAGGTATTTATTTGTTTGATACTTTATCTTAATTTTAGTTCTCTAATTTTCGCCCTAACAAATGTTTAATTTTTATTTACACGTGATCCACTATAATGTAGATTTAAATTCGCTGCAACATTATTTGACTGTACGCGAACATATTTAACATTTTTAATTTACTTTATGTTAGGGATGGGACGAATATTCGGCCACTATTCGGTATTCGACCCTTTTGTCGAATATTCGGTTGGCCGAATATTGAAGGCTTGTTGACCGAATACCTGTAGCCGAATGTTTTAGATATCTTGCCGAATACTACTGCTAAAATCTCACCGAATAGTGAAAGATATCTTGCCAAATAAATTTCGGATTTAAAGAATTTCATTCTTGCATTTTATTTTTCTCTAATCCAAATTGGCTACTTCATTTATGAAGTCATTCTCACTCTTACTTACAAAATATAGATTTATTCAGATACTAAAAAATATACAGCCTTTCTGTATTTTCTATAAATATTAGTGACAGGGCCTGACTAAGGCAGGGGCATGCGGGGCAGTTGCCCCGCCCCCCCCCCGGCTTGAGGGGGCCCCCCAAGGAGAGAAAAGTTTCTTGTTAAAAGAGGGCCAAATGATATAAAATAACAAAATATTACCAAAATTCTTATTTTTTCAATTTTAAATGGTCTTTTTTTTCTCTTACCCCCTTGGTTTCCGAGCCCCACGTTCCCTTAAAGTAATAGTTACATCATAAAAAAATTAATAGTTAAAATTATCTATCTTCTGTTATTATGTATAAAGATGTGAAATATGAATACTGAAATCAGTACTTGGTGCGAAATTTATGCATACATACAATAGGTTTATATTTTAATTTTAGTCACTTGAGTATAATTGACAAATTTAAGATATAAGGGGGCCCCCTAATAATGTTTGCCCCAGGGCTCCCACTGTCTAAGTCGGGCCCTGGTTAGTGATATTCTAGAAAATGCTGCCAAGTTGGAGATTTAATTGTACGGGAAATGTCAACATTAGAGAATGATATATTACAATTCAAGATATAAAAACACTGCCTTATTCTAAAACGCTCGAATATTTATTAATGTCTACAAGTTCCATGCACATATAAAAAAGGCTCTTATGAAATTCATAACTTATTTTCTATAAAGTAAGAAATGAAAAAAATTTATTTACTAGGTGTGTCAACGAAGATTCATTTTCAAAATTAAATATATCACCAGAGTTCACACTAGGATCAAGGGCAGGCAGGGCGCACTTTGCCATAAAAGGGCAAGATGAAAAAAAAGGGGGGCACATTAATGTAATTATAAATAATCGAACTTCCCCCATCCCTAAAAAAGTATTTTCTTCTCCCCCTTTACCCTCTCCCCTCACACTTTACAGTAACAATATAAAATAATCATATTAATTTCCCTTTCTAGAATTTTATATTTCCCCCAGTCCCACCTTCCTTTCCTTTTCCTTCTACAAGCCAAGCTTACATTTTTTTTCCCTACCGTATTGTTATTTATTAAAAAAAAAACCTAACAGATGTTTACCTTTTAAATAACATGATTTTTTACAAATTAGTAGAAACTGAGAGGAAAAGTAGTATATTTTCTTGAGAAGGGGGGGGGGAGTTTATTAAATGACTGATCAATTACTAAAGATTTACAAATAAGACAATAATAATAAGAGTTTTAAATTTTTCAAATTTTATATGTTAGGTAGAGGAGCAGAGGAATATTCTATCATGGATGGGGGGGGGGGGGAAGAATTACATGATCGATTTTTCATTGTTAAAACAAGATGAAGCAACAATTAAAGAAGAAGAAAAAAGACTTTGAAAGATTTTTGACTTAATGAGGTAAGAATCAAAAGAAAAGAAAGTTTTTTTTCCCTTTAAGCAGCTATTGAATCACTTGTTTTTTATTTATTTTATTAAAAATTTTAAATAAAATAAAATAATTTAAATTAAAGAGTTTTAAATGGTTTACATTTTTGTACATAATAAGGGGAGGGAGAAGGGGAAACGTCAATTTCAGGTGAGTGCGGGGGAAGTTTTTTGTTATTCAGAAAAAAGCCTCTTAGTGGGGAAGAACAAGGGAGTGTCCTGCTATTTTACAGTACTTTTTGTATGATTTCTCTTCGAATAGCAATAAAATCAGGACAGCGTAGTATACACTTATTTTGCTTACTTTGCATCCGTAAAATCTTTCAGACACTTAATTTTGCTCCTTGATTTCAAAAATTAAAACAACTGATTGACAGAAAAATCTCAATTTTATTATTTTCAAACAAAGTTTTTAAATAAAATTACTAATGTGGAATTTATTTTTTATTAGCTGGCCCCGGATCCTTTATTTTTTTAACGGCTCTGTTTGAAAATTTATTTTTACTTTGTCGTACTGGAATTTTTCTTAAGACTGTTCTCAAATTCAAACTACTTTCAAATAATTTTTTTTAATTGTTTTTAACTTATAAGTGCAGTGATGCTCTATGAAAGTGGCTAATCAAATAAGTAGTGTCAAATAAGTAACTAATCAAATAGTGTTTTCCATTTTTCGACAAAGACCACTGAAAGAAAGAGTTTAAGTTTAATGTTTAGGTTTTAACAGAACTCGACTGATTTGCTTATAAGTACTAAGTCCAAAATCCGGAACCCCCCGGATCTCGGCGATTCCGGATTTCAGATTATTTTCTGTTTATGTAAAAAAAAAAAAAATTCTACTGCCCCTTTTTACTCCCCCCCCCAAAAAAAAGGGGGGGGGCATGATGTATGTCAAGAGCGCATTTTCAATACAAAAAAAAAAAAAAATGCTAATATTAAAACAGATATTTTAATAGAAAAAAAAAGTAAAAAAGGAAGTTATCTGAAGTAAAAAGTAATTTTGAGATTTTTTTGTTTATGAAAGCTAAATACAACTTTTTATAAAAGTATCTTTAGTTAAGGAGCGATTCTGTTGCAATTTTTCTGAAAAAATAAGGCAATAATTATCCAAAAATTAAAAAGGTTATAATCCCGAAAATTTGAATATAAAATCCATCGCGATATTCGACAAATAGTTAATCGTTCAAAGAAAAATTGCTAATATCGTCAAAGAATCGCGGAAAAAACGGGATCAAACTATCGTAAAAAATCGCAAATTTCATCCATAGTTCACGAAACAAATACTAATTTCTTTTTAAAAAATCGCAAATTACGTCGAAAAAAAAGCAAATTTTATCAAAATCGCGTTAAAAACTCTAAATTTTGTCAAAGGATTGCGAGAAAAAAAAAAAAAAAAAAAAAAAAAAAAAAAAAACATTGTGCCGAGAGTGGATGCCCCCTCCCCCCAGACTATTGCAACCTTTCAGAAAAACTGCTGTAAATTTCAAAAAAATATTTTTTTTTGCTCAAAATTGTGCCTCAAAATCACCTCTTAATTAAAAAGAGAAAAAATAAATAAAAAAGAATCTAGTCATGGTTCCTTTCTGCACAGCAAAACATTATCCATCCAAAGTTTTGATAATCTGAGTAAACAACAGTAGATTTCCGATTTCACTTAGCAAGGTTGATAAAAACAACTTTCTTCGCAGTTTCTGTATAGTGGAAATTTTTGGCAGGCATTGTAATTTTCTAAAAACTGGTTATATTTTAACAAAAAATTATTACACTGCCTAACTTATTATCATTTCAACTTTCTGAAAATTTGAAAGAAATTGGTCAACTTACATAGGAAATATGGATTTTTTTCTTTCTAACAGTGATGGTAAAAAAAATTTGGTTTTTCTTTTTTTACAACTCAGTAGTTTTTTCTGCACTTAGCAACGCAAATTGGTTGATACATTCGTAGGATCATTTTTATAATTAAAAGAGACTTCCAATAGCAAAATTGCTCTTGCAAAATATTCCTTTTGCCCAAAAAAAAAGGGGGGGGGGGGGTAAATTAATAATATAGTATAGAATCATTATGGCAAGCCGCAAGAGCAGATCGTACGATCATTTTGCTGCTTGACTTATGGAATAAAAATATGAATTTTAAATTGAAACAAATTTAATAAGCTGAAAACAAAACTTATTTTGAATAAAATATTTAATCCAGCTAATTTGATTCGGGACACAGGCTTTTACTAAGCAAGAAGATAAAGGATGAAAATGGAAAACATTTAGCTTTCAATGCACTTGATATTTTGTGTTTCTTTCGCGATGCGTTTACATTATAAAACCACCAACTAAGACTCTTAAAGAATATCCGGTATTGTGAGTCATTATCTGAAATGAAATGAGGGGCAATTATTTCTGATAGTAAAAATAAACCTTTTATAGTGAAGCAAGATAAAATGAATGAATTTTCGATGAATCAAAGTTGGAAATGTAAGAAAATAGAGTAGACTTCTTAAAGTTAGTGTAGCATACGATCGGTAGCGGCAATAAAGTGGAAGTGTGACGCGGCAAATATAATGCTAAAACCAAATTGATTATAGAAGATCTTCAAACGAAACTAAAAGCTTTTTCCAAATAAAAGTAAGAACAAAAATATTAGTATGAAGAGAAAGGTTAGCACCTAGTTTTCGCAGTATAAAAAGACTCCAATGTAGCAGAATAAATTATTTTTATTTAACCCTTCCGACCCCCCCCCCACCAAAAAAAAGAAAAAAAAATCTTATCTTTATTAATCTGCCACTAGGACAACCAAAACGCATCATTGGTTGAATAAAATTTTTAATAAAAGTCAGAATTCAAAATAATGTGTGGCTCATTTAATGAAATAATCACAATGGTTTTAATAAAGTATGATTGAAAACAACTCTTCAAAAGTGTCCAGATAAAATTGTTAAACTGGGTTTTAACTCTAACTTAATGTACTTTTTGTTTGTGGAATTAGTACTTAACTTCGAAATATACCTGCACTTGTAAGCCAAGCTGGCAAAGATTTAAGATTCCAATAAGAAAAAAAAAGTTAGGAAAGGGTGGGAGGAGGGGAAGTAGTCAGAAGTTTACTTTACTTTAGGGTTGCTTTTTACCGGGCCAAAAAAAAAAAAAAAAAAAAAAAAAAAATTAACCTAAGGTTACAATGGATGCTCTTCAAATAGAATTTGCAGGTCTGGTATAACCTGAACCATGCAGGACTTAGCTACAGGGACATATTTTGGTAAACTGTACTGGCATTTGTACAAAACTACATTATGTAATGATTAATATTTGTAAGTGTTTGATTAAAATGTTTCAATTTTTAAGCATGATGAAAGTGTACTTTTTTTCTTTTATTCAAATAAAAATTATTCTCCATTAAAATAAATGTAATGTACATTCTCATAATAGTTACAAGTTTTAGATTTAATGATTATTCCTTAAAAATCACTATTTTTGTGTAGTATTTTTTTACTTACAGGAATCGATGCAAGATTTCTTTCTTGGCCCATTTTGTAAAAATTAAAGTTATTTTTGTGAAATATTTTATATTTGTGAAAAATACATTTTATAATGAAATCCAATTACTCAAATTTGAAGTATTAACAATTACTTTTAAGTCTCTGCTAAAATTTTGCTTTCTAGTGAACTTGTTTTGTTTACAAAATGCACATTTAAAACCTAACAAAATAAAACTAATTAATGTAGAGTATGTTTTTATGAAATGTAATTTTGTGAAGGGGCCCATCTTATTAAGAAGAATTTTGTAAAGGGGGCCTGTTTTATTAAATTGATTTTTATGAAGGGGACCATATTAGGCCCCAAATTTTTCCTGGATCAACCCCTGACTTAATCAGAAACTAAAACTGGTGAGCATTGCTAAATGGAAATACAGTAAAATCTAAGCCTGACTCTGTGTAAGGTTGAAATCTGTCCAACTCGGAAATATTTTCAAGTCCTTGTGAACCCATATACATAGAGTGAAATTTGTCTAAGGCGGAATGTTGTCTACTACGAAAAATTTTCTGTCCCCAGCGATTCCGCCTCAGAGTTTACTGTAGTGATATTAAGAGATTACTTGAGTCCGGCGAAAACGCTCGTTCGCTAATGTTAATGCAATGGCGGAAATTTTTGAAGATATCTTGCTTGCATTTCAATATTTATTTATTTATTTTTTATTTTTTTATTTTTTTTTTGCATTGGATAGTCGAGATTGATCTATACATCGCCCCTTTTTTTAATTTTTCGATTTTTTTTTTTTTTTGGACATTTAAATTTCGAAACCGCTTTTGGAAATAAAAGCATCCTCATAAAATTCCTGTAAACAAAAAGTAAAAAAGGGCTGATGTATAGATCAATCTCAGCTATCGAATGCAAAAAAAAAAAAAAAATTGAAATGCAATCAAGATATCTTCAAAAATTTTCACCATTGGATTAACATTAGCAAACAGGTGTTTCCGCCTGACTCAAATAGCCTCTTAAATAGCTTGAAAACTGTCATACCTGGAAAAAATAAAAAATTTAAATTAATAAATTAATTTTTTAATAAATTTTGAGAGATTTTGATTAAAGTGACAAAAACAGTCAAATCAATAGTTTTTTTCAAAAGTGGTAAGAAACCTAATAAAAAAAAACATGTTTTTCCAAAGATGGTAAAAACCATCAGGCAGTAAATACTGTTCAACCCTGCTATACTTTGATATTTTGTTTCTTTTTTAGATTTTATAACCATAAAGATTCTACAGAAGCTGCCAAACATATTACAGTTAGGAAAAAGGACTAAAGAAAATGTCAAATATGTGTTACAGATGTTTGAGGTGATTAAATCTTTAAAAATTCATTATTAGCAATTTCTTTTACATCTTTTTTTTTTTTCAAACATATAAATTAAAAACAGATCAGTTTGCTTAAGAAGTAAAATACATGTCATCTTTCCTCCTTGAAAGTCAGCACATGTGTGGTTTAAAAGTCTCAGGAGCCATCATGTATTTCACCTTTTTAAGTAAACTAATATGTAGAGTGAAATTTGCATTTCAAAAAACTCTTACTTGTGAAAAATGACTTTTCTAAGAGACTAAATTTGAGATTTAATCTTTTCGACTTTAATTCACATTTTAAATAAAAAAAACTGACTATTATTATGAAATAATTTTAAGGTGCAATAACTATACACAACATTTGGAATTTTTACTGGTAACCAATCACATCATAGTGAAATAATTTCTCCAGTTTATTTTATTTTAATTTTTTTCTGCGACTCATACATTTTAAAATTTCATATTGTGTTTAACATGTTTTGTCTTGCTTACAAGGTAAATTTTATTATGTGCGAAATGATCTTGCAAATCTTTATTTTTAGGTTTGTAAAGATCTTCTACTGTAGTTATCACTTTTTTATATACTAATTAACAGTAATAAGATGTTAAAACTGACCTTTTTCGATTTTGTAGGAAAACACTCCCATTGAAAGCACAACGTCTTAAAAAACTGATCCACCCAGGTTAATAGGAATTGGGAAATTGGTTAATAGGAATTTATGCTTATACTGCTATGTGGATGGCATTCCTGTATTCACGACGAATGATATAACGAAAGCTATGTTTTTACTCCTGGCAACATATTGGATTTTTAACATCCAATTTCCTGCAGAAAGTAAGCCATCCTTCTTGCTTTTAAGCAGAGTATTTTTGAAGGATAAATTTAACACAAAAATGTTGCAAAAATGTGGAGCAGTAGTTGGTCTGCTGAAGCAATTGAATTTATAATTCTATTGTATGTTTCTTATGAAATAAAATTGCTGGTTCTTTTTTGTATGTATGTACCTCTTTTTTTGTACATGATTACAATATTTTCAGCTATATCTTGATTTGTTGTGTACCATACTTCATGTCAGTGTATGCGTAACAAAAGTTGTGTAGCCGGAACTAATTGGATTTACTAAATGATTTTTGAATTAAAAGGATATATATATATATTTAAATCAGCTAAATTAGCGATTACACCTAAAAGTATGAAGTTATTCAACATACAAGGACATCACTAAGGTGGAAGTCTCTCTCCCCAAACATTCCTGACTATTGTTACACTCGGCAAATTTACAAACTTAGTTTACAAATTTGTTTCGAACTTTAATAAAAACTAATTTATTTTCTATTTTTGATAGACAGCAAAAATTACAAGACTAATTGAGACATGTAATTTTCTACATATTATATATTGCATTTTCTAATTGTGGTAAAGTGGCACATTTTGAAATTTGAGTTGGCAATTTAAGATTCTCTCCCCCATCAATAAAAAATCTTGGTGATGGCACTTTGACATAAGTATACAATTATAAACTCTAGATCATCTATGAAGAGAAGTGATGAAATAGTTAAATTTAGTTTTGACATTTCTAGTGGCAATCAAGTCAGCAGGAGAAAATAGTTTGCCTCTTCAGACATCCCAAATTAAAGATTTCTGAAGTTAAGCTTCATTGATTTGTACTTTTGAATGCTGATCTGATCAAAAGGTCATATGCTGAACATCTCTCTCCACTGTTCAACAAGTGCAGAATAAGATATTATTTGAAAAAAAAAAATAAAAAGCTTATTGCAGCAAAAATTAAGTTAGATTCCTATTTCATTAAAAATATAGCCATCATGTAGTTTCTTTCTTTAATTGCATACTGCAATAAAGAAAAAATAATCATATTCACTAATTTTCAGAAGATAGTAAGCATAACAAATTTAAGTTGTTTTGCATAAGAAAGTTTGTTTTAGCTTTGTTATACTATTCTTGTCACAAAATTATTGAATCTATAAATTCAAAAAGTACATTGGCTCCATCAAAACAAATTTCATTTCTGAAACACAGTAATAGAGATAAATGAATCCTGAACAACCTGTTTTCAAATAACAATGTCTTAGTTCAATTGCTTATTATTCTGTTTAAGAGATCACTGTTTTTTTTCTTTTTTTAAGAAATGGATATTTAATTTTTTCATTCATTCAGTTGTGACAAAAATATTGATGAAAGAAAAAAAAAATGGTGAAATATTAATTGTCAAATGAGCATAATTAATCTTATTTTATTTACAAATTAAAAAAGTTCTTGCACTTTACTTATACCTGGATTTGAAATATAGTAACATTGCTCTGTGTGCTGATTTTATTGCATGCTTGGTTCTTAACACTAGAAAGATCAAGAAGTTTTATCTACTGGAAAGTTTCATTTTAACCCCTACATACGAAAAATGCAGTTGATGATTTAATGTAATTGTCAGCACGAATAAAACATATACCAAGTGGCGACTGTACAGACCATCTCTCCATTTGAGAGCTGATATTCCAAAATTAGACAGAATTTGATGAGCATATTAAAATGCAACTGCTATATCAAGCCGTATCTTGGAAACCACTTGCAGACCCAATTTAACGGTTGATAGATTTACCTTTGTGTTTTCTTGCACTTAAAGTTATAAAAATATGGAGGACTGGAAGCAGGGAAGTCCAATGGTAAAATTATCAGTCAACCACTAAAAACAACTTTGTAGGATCTATCCATGAAGATATGAATTGGCAGACCAGTTGCATTTTAATATGTAAATCTTGTTTTAAGTAATCTTGTAATTTCAGCCCTCTCACCTCGATAAGATGATTGTGCAGCCGCTTCATTGTCTAACATAATTATTCGAAGATAACATTAGAATAAACGATAATGAACTCCAGTGTTACAATGCTCGATTAACTAGATTCTATTTTAAGTATGGATAATGACAAAATACCTAATTATATTCACATATAAAATATCACAACCAAGAATGCAATACATAAGTTATGCTTTTGATATTCAAAATGGCTCTAATCAGTTTTCCTACTGTTAAGTTTATTGCTTGCAGTGAGAATAATATTCTAAGAATTTGACAGACCCCCCCCCTCCCAAAAAAAACAAGTTGGAAATTGCACGTGAAGCGTAGCAAACGAGGTGCGTTCGTACGATAACGAAGTTTTAAAAATATTACTCTTATATCTCAATCTCATAAAATTGTAAATAGTGAATTACAATTAAAACGCTCCAAGCAATGTTCTCCCTATACCATTATGTAATGGAATACTTTTGTTTGGCCTTGTAAATCAATAACAAATGTTCTTTGCATCACAAATTATGTAAAATGTATATTATAATATGTACTTTATAGTTGTATATAAATTTTATTAAGTTCGAATGAGTGCAACACCATTAAAATGCATTTGAAACATTTTCCCACATTGACCGTAATGTAACGGAATTCTTTTGATTGTCCCTGTAATTGATCTATGCATCCGATTTTCATAAAATTTGAAATAACTCGACAAAATTATGTAATAACTATGTATTTTAAATTTCAAACGTATAAAATACATTTGAAACTTTTTCCCCATTGACTATAATGTAATTAAATACTTTTGATTGCCCCTGTAATTGATCTATGCACCCGATTATCAAAAAATTTGAAATAACTCGACAAAATTATGTAATAACTATGTATTTTAAATTTCAAACGATTAAAATGCATTTGAAACATTTTTCCCCATTGACCGTAATGTAACGGAATACTTTTGATTGTCCCTGCAATTGATCTATGCATCCGATTTTCATAAAATCTGAAATAACTCGACAAAATTATGTGATAACTATGTATTTTAAATTTCAAACGATTAAAATGCATTTGAAACTTTTTCCCCCGTTGACCGTAATGTAACGGAATACTTTTGATTGCCCCTGTAATTGATCTATGCATCCGATTTTCATAAAATTTGAAATGACTCGACAAAATTATGTAATAATTATGTATTTTAAATTTCAAACGATTCGGTTGGGTAGTTTTGGCGTTGTTATATGCGGACGGACAGACAGACAGACAGACGGACAGACAGACAGACGGACAGACAGACAGACGGACAGACAGACAGACGGACGGACTGAGCGACAACAATAGGTGCTACGTATTTACATAATTACGAACGCACCTAAAAAGAAAAATAAAATAAATAAATAAAATAAAGATAATGACAAAGCAATAAAATTTGATAGCATAACATATTTAATTTAATAGTTTAACTCATAAAAATGTCCTAAATTTGTTACAAATCAAGCTCTTGTATACCAGAAAAGTTCCAAATCTGACAGAAAATTCCAAAAGTTGCTGAAGAAATTATTTATTATTGTTATCCCAATAATAATATGTAATCATCTATCAATAACTGATATTCAGCTATTGTCTTATTTTAAATATGAATAATTTTTGAAGTAATATTTTAACTTTAGAATTTGAAAGTAATGCTTTAATAAAATCAATAAGTATATATAGAAAGTTTAAACGCTTGAGATGATTGTGCAATGTTCAAAATTATAGATAAGTGTGCGAAGAAAGATATTTAAATTTATCTAAATTGATTTTTGAGTACTAATGTGCCCTAAAAGACATTTAAAATTGTGGAAAACAGCTGGTGGCATAGACAAAATGGGTATTAAATAATCTCCAAAATGAATTGGTGATTGTATCCAGAATGGGTTTTAAAGCATCCAAATTGGGTATTAAACAGTGCCTAAACAGGCCTGTCAGTGGTGTCCAGAATAGGTCTTAAAATATCCAAATTGGGTATTGAATTCTGCCTAAAATGGTTTCTTGGTGGTGTCAAGAATGGGTCTTAAGATACCCAAATTGGGTCTTGAACAATGCCTAAATTGGATTCTCAGTGGTGTCCAGAATGGGTCTTAAGATGTCTGAATTAGGTATTAAACACTGCCTAAAATAGATTCTCAGCGATGTTCAGAATGGGTTTTAATGTATCCAAATTGGGTATTAAACGCTGCCTAAAATGGATTCTCACTAGCATCCAGATTGGGTCTTAAAATACCCAAAATGGGTATTTAACAGTGCCCAAAATGGATACGCAGTGATAACCAAAACAGGCATGGATCATGACCCAATTTGGTATTAACCCAATTTGGGTTACCTCATACCCAGCAATCTTTCAACCCAAAATGGGTATTTAACAGTGCCCAAAATGGATACGCACTGATAACCAAAACAGGCATGGATCATGACCCAATTTGGTATTAACCCAATTTGGGTTACCCCATACCCAACAATCTTTCAACCCAAAATGGGTATTTAACAGTGCCCAAAATGAATAAACAGTGATAACCAAAACAGGCATGGATCATGACCCAATTTGGTATTAACCCAATTTGGGTTACCCCTACCCAACAATCTTTCAACCCAAATTGGGTTTTTTTTTACCCATTTCAGGACTTTTTTTTTACTGTGTTGAGATGAAGAATTACTTTTCGGTAATTATCAGCAGAAACTGGATAACTAATTAAAAATCTGTTCAGCTTTGGATTTCGGCGCTATCGCCTGTAAAAGATAAACAAATATTAAATGGTTATCTAAAGTGGTGTCTTCAGGAATTTTACTGAATGAATTCCAAAAAATTAACTATAATCTTGCATCGCCATCAAACGGCTGAGAACTTATTTCTGGTAAGCGAAGTGGTCGGGATAGCGTTCTTTCAACATCTGTGTAATTCTGCGATCGGAATTGTTCTTCGATAGGCTTAACCAAAAATGTCTTTACTTTTTCCTTTATAGCAATACATTTTTCAAACTCTTTAGAATAATCTATTTCTATAAACTTGTGTGTCAACATAAAATTCAAACTTCTTTATCTACAACACGCAATCATGTGCTTTTATCTTCCACTTCACTTATTAAATTTTCTATTAAATTAGCATTAGAACTTGCGTCGTTTACAGCTTCATTTAAAGCAATGTAAGATTTCGTAAATCCATCTCTAAGAAGCGTTCTTTCGATTTTTAAAGCATCCATATTTTTTCAATGACAAGTTCCGTTGACTAATAAAAAACAGTTATTTATCACACGTCCCTGTTTGTTCGGGCGCCAATTATCGCAGACTGTGCGATGTCGATGATATAAATTCTACCCGAAAATATAAACATCGTCGTTTTATAATTAAATGTGTGAAAATAATTTAATTCTCTTAAAAAACATAGCTGCAAACATTGCAAATAAAAACTTAACATATATTTTATTCCAGAAAATTCTACTACTATTTTTATCATTGCTCGTGATCGTTTTCACGAAAATAAAATTATGACCATGGAGTCACAATGAGAGTATGCAAACCGAAAGTTATTACATAATATTAATCAAATTCGCGACAACCATCGTATATGTATTACAAATTAGCTAATGTTGATAAATTGAATGTTTTCAGAAAGTGTTGACAGAAGACCTATTATTATTATTATTATTATTATTATTATAAATTACGTTTTGGAAATCATATAATATTAATAAATACACAGTTGTTGGTTACAAAAAAGAATTAATTCTCATTTAAAATTAATTTTTACTTAAATGGATTTTTAATTATGCAAGTGTTTAAAGAAAAAAAAAACCTCGGTATAAATAAAAGTAAATAAGATTTTTAAAAAATAAGAAAAAAAATTGATAAATATCGAATGAAGATCATTATCTTTTGTTCATCCAGTCCTTCAAGAAAAAAAGACCTTTTGTTCATTAAACGAATCCTTTTAAATTATATAATTTTTAATTTTGTTGATTGCCTCACTTAACATTAATTTAGCATTCAAAATTAGTTTTCCTGTAAAATTAATATTGCATTCAAATGAAAAATTAAAAACGTATTTGGAAGAGACATTTAAAAATTCTCTATAAAACTAACGTTCAATTTAATGACTTAAAACTTCACAAATATTTATTTTCAAACAAATAATTATATGAGAACCGGAGCGATTGTCAATAATTAAATATAACTTGTCTAGATTAAAAATGTCCTTTTTGCAATTTTCTATTGAAAATTATTAATTACAATTTTAAAATGAAATATCTGTAATGTCAAAAGTCAACAGTGGATTAATAATTTAATAATACATTTCATAATATTTAAAGTTACAAGTATTAGAATTTTTTTATAAACTTTACATTAAAAATAAATAAATAATTCCATTTTTGAAAATTAAAATTTTTTTTATGGGCATGTCCAATACGTAATTAAACGGTCATTATTAGTTTTAAATATGGGTTAAATGTGGTCGAATTCACGATTTACTTTTCATTTACTGGTAAAGATAGTTACAATTTTTTTAGTTAATTTGTAAGTATATCCGTATGAAGACGAATCTCAAACTTATACATTTTATAGACATAATAGATAGGAGCTTATGTATGGAATAACATATAAATATCAATGCATTTAACTGACAAAATTAAGTACGAAGGAAAAACACATGTTCTCAAAAGTGTCCGGCTACCTTCTTAAGTTTTGGAAAAAATGGGATTGTAATAGAAAATTACAGTGATTTATAAAATTTGCAATTAGTATTTTATCACCATACGTTTAGTAATAAATACAGTGACTCAGCAAGTGACATTCATACAATCAGCGGTTAAATGTCGTCTATGGTACATTTTTTTCCACATTTCTTGCAATTTTTTGGAAATTTCGGTTGAGTTGGAATATTTATAGTTCAACACAAGTTTGTCAACTTTTTTCCAAATATTTTCTATAAGATTCATGTCGAGCGTTTGAGCTTGTCATTTCAAAAGCGAAATTTTTTTTTGCGCGAAAGCCATTGCTTGTTGAGCTTGTATACATTCTTTAAGTCGTTATCATGTTAAAACAAATAGCTGCGACCACATTTTTACCACGCTTTTATTAACTTCACCTGTATGTTTGTGAGTTTGTAACTCTCCTTATTTTATGTATGTTCACCGATTACTCCAAAACCATGCAACCGATTAACTTGGTTTTGGTGTTAAATGAAAGACGATGCTCTCGAATTGATACCACTTTAGTTTCATCGAAATTGGTTCAGTACTTTTTTAGTAATTAGGCAAAAGCTAATAAAATTAGTGATATTTCGCTAATTAAAAGTGTTGAATACGTTCGCTGAATGGAGCGTAGACAACATGGCCGAGCGGTCTAAGGCGCCGGATTGAAGCTCTGTTTTTCGAAAGAGATTGTGGGTTCGAACCCCACTCCTGTCATTATTTACATCTATGTAAAATTTAAAAAAATATTCCGGATTACAATTTTTATTTTTAACCGGCTTCAGAAAAGGAAGAGGAAGTTATCAATTCGACGCGTATGTATTTTTTTTCTATGTATGTTCACCAATTACTCTGAATCTATCCAACCGATTAATTTGGTTTTTGTATTAAATATAAATATAGTTTAAAAAAACTAAAAACCACGCTTTCAAAGTAATCAAACTAAAAAGTGAAAAATAAATATAGTTTAAAAAAAACTAACAAACACGCTTTTAAAGTAATCAAACTAAAAAGTGAAAAATAATTCGTACTATAAGCTGAAAACGAAAATAGATGAAAAATACTATATTACTATAAAATCATTGTTATTATAGAAATCAATTAATAAGCAATAAATAAAATTATCGTGGAAAAAAAAGCGTGGGGTGCTTCTTAAGAACTGATAGATGGAGCATGGTAGATGGAGCACCCCACGCTTTTTTTCCACGATAATTTTATTTATTGCTTATTAATTGATTTCTATAATAACAATGATTTTATAGTAATATAGTATTTTTCATCTATTTTCGTTTTTAGCTTATAGTACGAATTATTTTTCACTTTTAGTTTGATATACTGAAAAAGCGTGTTTTTTAGTTTTTTTAAACTATATTTATTTCCTCTAATGAGACAGCAAATAATCTTACAAGACACCTTAATACATTACTTCATTCATTTTGCCGTGGATTTCAAATAACTGACCGACACTTTTTGAAGAAAATTCTTCCCACAGCATAACGTATCCTCCGCCATGCTTCATTGTAGGAATAACATAGGTCGAATCATATCTTTTGTTATTAAGACATTGCACCTAGTGTCTGCCATCACTCTAAAAAAAGTTTGAAATTCGAATAACTGAAAAATAGTATTTTTTCCAGTTTTCACTTGGCCAGACTTTGTGTTTTTTGGAAAACGCCAGCCGAGTATGTTTGCATTTTATTACCTATGAAAAATTTTTGAACACCGACTCTTCCATAAAATTCTGCATCGCGTCAGCATATTGACACGATTGACAGACTAATTTCAACAATATTTTCATTCCGTAAATCGCAGGATATTGCAACGAAATTGTAAAGGGGGTCATCAATTGTTTTTCTCCTGATGACTCTGTCCACAAGAATAGTAATTTTCCGGAATCTCCCGGACCTCAGAAAGTCCTGAAGGTCATGGCCAGTTTTATATAATTTTTAAATATTGTTCACAGTCGATTTACCAATCGATAACTTTGCCGCAATATTTCAAGAAGTTTGGCTTTTTAACGACAAACTAATCACTCATTTACAAACAATAATTGTTGAACTTTTCAATTTCGAATTTAAACTATGCAATTCACGCTGATTCATTCACAAACACGACCAACAGCAATTTATTGATTGAAAAAAAAGTCTAAGGAAGGATGACTGGCCGGAAACTTTTGCACACGCCAACTTCGAATTTTGCCCCTTTGAATGAAGCGTCTTTAGTATCCAATCAAAGTGATTACAAGGTCAGAGGTCATTCACATATTCCTAAATTTTGAAGCATTTTTGCTTCTTCTTTGCTGAAACCTTCAGGTAAATAAATCAAAGAAACTAACTGGCCGGAAACTTTTGACCGCTACTGTATGTTATTCAGATTCAATATGATTTATTTGGTATTGAATATGATGTGCACAGATTTATCATTCATATACAGAGACACATAAACGTATTACTTTATACAACACTCTACGATCGATAATTGCTGTAAGTACGATTACAATTACTATATGCGGTTTTAAATTTACAATAAATTTTTGCTTGGTGGTGTGTATAAAATATACATACGATATACAGGGCTCTACAAAAGAATTTTAGTTCATTTTCGTTAACTGGTAGGAATTTCTGAAAGATAATTTTTTAACTGGGTTAAGCATTTTCGAACCAACACCATTTAGCATAACATGTATAGCATATGTACAAATCGTTTCATCATGTATAAAGAATTTTAATTATTTTAAATAAAGAACAATACTAATATTACAAACGATTTGTCTTTTCATTTTTATTTTTACTTTTACTTAAATACCATATTTCAATTTAGTAAACGATGAAATTTTGCTATAGTTTTCTGAACGTGCTGGAATTTTTTTCACAATCAGTTCTAAATGTAACCTTTCTCTGTATTATTTTAAATCTACGTTGCTAGTTTTAATTGCATTTATTCTAATTTATTTCGGTAACTATTCGCTTAACATTTCATTTTAGCTATCTGCACAGTTACTGTTTAATTTAAATCAAATATTTAAAAGTAATTTAGAAAAAATACATAATAATTTTAACCAAGGAAAAAATTACAAATTTATAATTTAATTTCCGAAAATAATTATCTTCCGTCACATTAAAAAAATTCCATGTAATATCCCAATCTAATAAAAATTAAATGTATCTTGCCTCAATTTAAAAATAGCTATTATTATTATTTTTTTACTCACATGACTTTTTCACTCACATTTATTTACTGTAATTTAAAATTTAAGATGCACAAAATAAATATTGGAGATAAATTTAATAATATTGCTCATCATATTTAGAGTGAAAAACTTTCGTACTTTTGTCTGATAGTAATCGAAACACACGAAATTAATTTACACTTTTAAAATTAAAAGCTGAAAATATTTTTCATTGTTATGGAATTTTCCAAAATTAATTAAATTCTTATTTCTAATTATAACGAAGACTAGAATGTGGTTACATTCTGATTTAATTAATTTTAGTTAGTTAGTAGGGTTTTTTTATAAATATTAAATACGATTTTCCTAGTTTAGTTTTTATTTTATATTATATTCATGTATCACATAAAAATATCATAAAAGTATTTAAAAAAAGGTATAGAAAAAAATCTATCTCATCAATCGTCCGCTTCAATCGAAAGGAAATTTTAAAATTTCCTACAACAGGTGATATGGGGCAATGAATCAAACAAATATCATTATTGCTATTTTAGATTTATAGATATTAGTAGAATCAATGGAAAGGGTCGTTCACATAAGATCGTTAACTCGTCAATGGTAACAAAGCGTCTTTTAACAATAGAAAAAATGTTTTCACCCACAACAACAATATCTATCAAACTAAATAGTCATCATCACAAATTACATGTGGTTACAGTAATATCGTTGCAGAAATTTTGCCCAATTCATGTCAGTCATTCTATGGAAATAAAGAAAATAGCGTAGCAAGAAAGCTTAATGCGACAAAAACTTCTTCTGGATGTTTAGCTTCCTAGAGAAAGTATCGTGTGACGATTACCTGCAAAATTTCAGAAGACCAAAAAACCAGTACTGCGGAGTCGAAGTCGCAGTCGGGCCCGTTTTTGAGTAAAAGAGTCGGAGTCGTTAAAAAACAGGCCGACTCCGATTCCGACTCCGGCTTTTTTTCTTAGACAGTTTGAAATAGAATTAAACAAATAAAATGTAATTTTATATCCATGAGTAATTATTATTGTTATTTTTGGATGATATTGGACTATCCAAGTTAAAGATTCCCAACATACTTCTCAGCCTACATAGAATATGAAAACTGTTTTTAATTAAAAGCTCTAGTAGATCCCAGATTATTTCCGAACTAGTAAAATTTTCATCTTCAATTTTATTTTCTTCTATCTTTACAAGAATAAAGTATAGGATTCGTTAAAAATTTCGACTTCTGGCATTCGATGAATTTATACGTTTTAGAAGATCCTGAACACCATTTGATAGTTTATCAAAAATGTCTGCCAGTGAATTTGTCGGTTCGTGAGTCTGTTATGCGACAAAAAATTTGGAATTATTCTGTCTCAAGAACTTATGGGTGGAATTTCACAAAACTTTTGATTCTGTGAGATCTTGATTGAAACTGGAGCTGATTAATTTTTGGTGTATATCACTCTACAGGTGGCTTTGCTATGCTGCATTAATCACAATTTCCACAGTAGCTTAAGATCTTAAGAATTAATGCACGGATTTTTATAAAAATTTAGATTCAATTAGTCCTTGATATAATTAGGTGCTGTAAATGTTTTGGTGCAAATCACTCAACAGGTGGCGGTGCTATGCTGCATTGCTCGTGATATTGCAACAGCACAATCTCAAAAACAAATGCTCGAATTTCATCAAACTTTATATTTAATTAGTTTGTAATCTAGATTCGTATAGTTTAGTGTTTGGTGTAAATCGCCCTTCGGGTAGCACTGTTATACTACATTTTTCAAGATATTGCAATAGCTGTGGTTCAAGCACTAATACATGGTTGTTTATAAAACTTTATATTTAGTTTATTATCTGATAGAATTTGATACCGATACGTTTTTGATGTACATCACCTAACATGTGGCGCAGTTATGCAGAATTTTAAGATTTCCGCAATAGCCCTATCTCAGAAATCAATGCACTGATTTTCCTCAAACTTCAAATTCAGTTAAAAGTTTATATAACTTGTTGACTAGATTTTGGTGTACATCACCCAAGAGGTGGCACTGCTATGCTGCATTTTTCAGGAAGTATTAACATGTATGATACAGAAGAAAGTTTTAAGATTAACACATCTGACTAGTTTTTTTTTTTTTTTCCACGAAATTGTTTTGCCCTGGAGAACACTAATTAACATGAAAATTGTACAGATTTCCTCTTATCGAGGTTATGAGGATATGAAATTCTAAAATTTCCGTTTTGTTATCTCTTTTAGATTTTGTTAGTTTGATATTTCAGGTTTATGGTGCGTGAAATTAAAGAATTTGTAAAACGGAAAATATTTTTTTTCCAAAGCTCCAATAACTGAATTAATACCGAAATAATAAAGTACTTTCCTTATTTTTCTTTCGTTCCCTCATAACTTTAACAAACAACAACACTAGTATATTAGCCAGCAAGGAGTCTGAGTCGCAGTCGAAATTGTTTAAAATTTCTGGAGTCGGCACTTTTTCCCACTAACTCCGCAGCTTTGAGAAAAACATTACTACCTGGATGACACGTTAGTCAGTTTTAAACAACTTGTACGAATTAAATAAAGATTCCACCAAATTTAGATTCAATCACTGCCCAGCCATTTTACCGCTTTTCTCACTGTGATTTTGTGCAATCGGTCGATAGAAAAAAACACGATTTTCGTCAATTGGGCAAAAAAATATATATATATATATACTTTTTGTGTCTTTTAATGAAATTTAAGTATGGTCAGTTTAACAAATTAAACTATACTTCAAATATATTCAAACACCACTCTTATTCGTTAAAAAAGTGTTATTTCTAAAAAAGTTTAAAAACAGAAAAAGTAAAACCACTCCTAGTGCGAAGAAATTCAGTTTTTTTAAATGAAAAAATTCAGGCCTTAATAGCGATCCTTTGACGGAATTTGTTTTTTGAGAGTGACGAAATTCACTGTTTTTTAAAATCTTCAGACAAATTGCTCGTAATTTTTTGTAATTTTTTTAGATTTTCGTTTTTACCTCGATTGTTTGTAGAAATTCGCATTTTATTCGCGAAATTTTGGTTAATTTCTTCTTTTTTCTTTTTGATGAATTTCGCGTTTTTTCGCGATTTTTTGGAAAAAAATTACTGTTTCTTTGAGATCCTTTCATGAAATTCAAGTTTTTTCCCGATTTTTAGGCTAAAATATCGATGTTGCATGTCGATGTTCGAAACATAATAATGTTTACCATATCAGGTTCAATATGAAATGTACAGAATTTATAAATCATTTTTAGTGGCACATAAAAGAATTCCCTTATTTTATGGAGCAAAATCGCTTACAGTTTATTTTAATGACAATACGCTATTTCAAATATTTTTAAATGAAGATAAATCAGTGAATGTTCCTTCAAGATAATTATATAATTATTTTTAAAAGAGCATTTATCTGTAATATACTAATTACTGGAAGTACGTTTCGATATGCGCTTTTAAATGTAAGTAAATTCTTACATGACATTCGTTGCGCATAAATTCTTATTAATCGTATACAGGACATCACAAAAAATTCCACATATCATTTTCCTTATAATTGAAATTGATGAAAGAAAATTTTCAACTGCGGAAGGTATTCACTAACTCAACTAAATATTTGTATTCAGTTAGTTTGTAGATACAAATTACTATGTATCTTATTCAGGGCTGCTCAAAGAATTCGTTAATAGTCCGATTGAAGGTGGCAATTGCTGAAATTCGTTTTGAAGTATATTCTAAATTTCTTGGTGATTTCATTGGACATCATATTTCAATTTATTTATTAATTTATGTACATAAGTTTTGTTAAAGTATTCTAAATTTGTAGAAAAATGTTTTATAATCTTTGATTTAAGCATGATTTTTCTTCTTTTTTTCAGTAAGTAGTAACTATTTAAACCAACTTAACAAAACCTTTTTTAACAAATTTTTACCGGTTGAGCCGGTATTCTTTCAATTCGCAAATATAATAAACGTTAAAAAAAACCCTGGATAATTTAAACTCTTTTTTTTTTTTTTTTTTTTTTTTTTTTGTAATATCATTTCGTTAGACAATTAGTAACCTAGTTACGACACATTTGTCCTAATGATGACAACCGGATTCATATACCGACAAACACTGTTATTTTCTAACTTTAAAAAACTCAATCTGATGGCGAAATTCCCAATACATCTGAAATCGGATATCAAAATAAAAATATAATGCTAAAAAGATCACGATAAAAAAAAATCAATTTTTTAGCTTGGTGTAAAGTAATTTTATAAAATCATACAAGTTCTACTCAAACCCATTAGCTACAGAAAAACAAATAAATGTAATATTTGAAGTTAAAACAGATTACTGTAAAATTATTTTTTATTGCTATTAAGTATAAGACTTTGCTCCAAAATATAAACCATTTTTTCTTTCGCAATTTTTTTCTGATAATTTTAGTTTAATTTATATGAAATACATCAATATATTACAATATTTACAAGAAAATAAATCACATACAGGAAATAACAGATTTCAAAAACTTTCCTTGAATGTAAAGTAGTCTTTCCCCATTTAACTTTTAGATTGTAAAGGATTTAGAAGAGAGATCTTTTGAAAATGTATCTCTCAAAAAACCGGTGTGCACATTCTTCATGCTGTGATTTTTTCTCTTTTGCTGTTTTCAACAGCAAAACAACCTGCACAAACAACCTGCAAAACAACAACCTGCTCATGGATTTCCGTTTGAAAAGGAGTCTTATGAGCTGTGTATGTGTCTATATATCCTATTGTAAAATATAGTTTTCGGGAATAGTTTTTGGATTTTTCCACTAAGAAGTCTTATTTATGGAAGTAGTTCGAATTTTTTTTATAAAATTTATCTCACTAAAGTTTTATTTTATTATTTAAAAGCAACATAATTTAAACTGAAAATTAATTATGGATATAATATAATGTACAGGAAAAAAAGGTGTAAATATGAGAACCATTTCCTATTTTTAATTTAGAGGACTTTCTTGTCTGTCTTCACTCTAAATCGCTTAAATATACACTGGTGTCCAATAAGCATAATTGGTAATTAAGTAAGTAATGAAAGAAATATAAATCGAAATGTGGTGAAACTCCAGGTGTATAAACAAAATAGTACGCGTCATATATTTTCGCGAAGAGTTTTCCCCGAAATCAAACAGGGAACCGTCAACAAATTGAAAAAGAACGAAGACCTTTTGGATAACCCTGTCAAAACTAATGTAGCAAAAAAGGTTCAAAGTGCACATTATGATTAATTGGATTATTTTGATGTACTGTATTTATTTTTATAAGGATAGCATGTATACTCGTATTGAAATTAAGGTTTTTATAAAAACAGTCCTAAATTTTTTGCTTATAATTTACAGGGTTCTTAATATAAAATATTTTTCTTTTCTGAAAATATGACAAACATCATTGTACACAATACCCTGTCATCAGAATTTTAAAATAATAAAAATTGTATGAAAAATGAGTAGGCTTAGTAAATAATTTTTCATTGCGCATGCGTCAACGATATCAAAATTTCATTTGCATATTATGTTAGTTAAATGTATAGAGCAACGTTTGGAAAGTCTCAAAAACATAGCTTAAAAATTCTGAAAATTATCGTTGATAGAATGAGATCAAAATCCTTTATTTCCTAAATGAAGCAAAAAGATGAGGGGCTGTATCAATAATCCATTGTTTAGTGCCTACACAATACTGCACGTACAACTATGTTTGGAAAAAAACCCTGATTTCTTTGCTTCCATTTAGGAATAACGGATTTTGAGTTGATTCAATAGACGATCATTTTTAGATTTTTCAAGCTATGTTTTTGAAACTTTTACAGAAGTTTCTCTATACATTTAGCTAACACAATATGCAAATGAAATTTTGATATCGTTGACGCATGCGCAATGAAAAATTATTTACTGAACCTACTCATTTTTCCCATAATTTTTATTATTTTTAAAGTCTGATGACAGGGTATTGTGTACAATGATGCTTGTCATATTTTCAGAAAAGAACATTATATTATATTAAAAATTCTGCAAATTATAAGCAAAAAACTTAGGACTGTTTTTATAAAAACTTTAATTTCTCTACGAGTATACATGCTATCCTTATAAAAATAAACACAGTACATTACAATAAACCACTTAATCATAAAGTGCAGTTTGAACGCTTTTGCTACATTAGTTTTGACAGGGTTATCCAAAAGATCTTCGTTCTTTTTCAATTTGTTGACGGTCCCCTGTTCGATTTCGGGGAAACCTCTTCAAGGGAATACATGACGCGTACTGTTTTGTTTACACACCTGGAGTTTCACCACATTTCGATTTATATTTCTTTCATTACTTACTTAATTACCAATTATGCTTAACTTTGGGACACCAGCGTACTTGGATTTTCATTTAATTGTTTTTATCTTAATAATGTTTACCTTATCAGGTTCAATACAGATTATGAAATGTACAGAATTATTAGTTCATTTGTAGTGACACATAAAAGCTTTCCCTTATATTAAGTATAAAACTTTGTTCCAAAATATAAACTAGAAATATTTTTAGGTTCCGTAATTCTTTTCAGATAATCTTAGTTAAATTTCTATGAAATAAATCAATACATTACAATATTTAGAAGAAAATGAATTACATACAGAAAATTGAACAGATTTTAAAAACTTTCCTTGAATTTAAAGTAGTCTTTTACCCCGATCCAGAGTTACTGAATAGCTGTAATAGATAAAGGTGAGAAGAGAATCTTTTGAAAATATTCCTCGCAAAAAACGTGTGTGCACCTTTCTTCATGCTGCAATTTTTTTTTTTTTTTTTTTTTTGCTGTTTTCAACTGTTTGACTCATGGGTTACCGTTTCAAAAGAAGTCTTATGAGCTGTGTATGTATTTATGTCTCCCATTGTAAAATATAATTTTGAGGAATAGTTTTCGGATTTTGTTTCCCCTAAGCAGTCTTATGTTTAGAAATAGTTTGAATTTTTGTCATAAAAGTTATCTCATTAAAGTTTTATTTTATTTTTTAAAAGCAAGTAAATTTAAAATGAAAATTTAATATGTATATACAATATGTGTAGAAAAAAGGTGTAAATATGAGAATCATTTTCTGTTTATAATTTAAAGTGACTTTCCATTTGAAAAATTCTGAAATTTTGAATTTCATTAACACGTTTACTAAATGAGAGGAGGCAAAATAGTGAATAATATCAGTTATATCAATTTGAAAACGCATATTTACAAAAAGCTATTAAAGATGAACTAGAAAAAATGAGATACAAATATGGGTGCACTCCAAAAAAGTTACAGAAAATTATTTTAAATGTTTTAAAACAAGATAAAACAATACAAAATGGTAGAAATTTATTTTATTATATAAAGCTACATTTACAGCAATCGCAAGCATGACTAACTCATTTATTCCTGGCAAAATGCCTACATTTTCATGTAACACATTTTACACAAACTTTTCCGCGAGTGTCTTCAGGGATTTTCCATCATAAAAGATGCAGATTATATTGCTCGCGTCTAGTTTATCCCGTTAATTGATATACAATTTGATATCATCATCACTGTCCACTAGGGGATGGTCACAATCGCCTGATGAATCAGGTTAAAATTGTATGGCCTCGTGAGTAGAATTTTCTTCTTTCAAAGTCTTTAATCTTCCTACTCTTGCTCCCTGGCCGGTTTCTTACCTCAGTTGTTGAACGATTTATCAAATGATTCTTGTGTGGTGATTCAGTGATGAGACAGGATCTTGCCACTTAGCGTCCATGAGTTACGGTTCTCTTTGAATGCAATATGTGGGTAGTTTCTGTTTTCAAAGAAAAAAATAATGAATAAATTATTGTTGTATAGGAAAAAATGCAGAGTAATGGTAGACGGTTTTAAATGGGGCCCATATTTAGATTGAGAATAGATGGCCATATTTACACCAAGAACGGATGCCTATTTTTGCACGAACCCCATATAAGGAAGATGGCATCAATTATATGTAACCCAAAGATTTGCGTGAGCGTGACTAAGAGCGATCTTTTAAACCTATTCTAGATTGTGTACAGTGTAGTACGGTGATACCGATTTCCGAATATCACTGTCAAATTATTTTAAATTAACCATAAAAACACTAACGATTTCAAATACCTGTCAAAAGTTTGCATTCCAGAATAACGTCCACACTGTGTAATAAAATGGGTTCAACTGCTCTCTACCATAACCATATCAACAAGTAGCACCATCTACATTCCTCACTGCTAGGCTTTAGCGCCTCCTACAGTTTTTGGAAGCGGTTGACAATATTTATACCGGTGCTTTCTTTTATATCTTTTTCTCTATTGTAAAACATAGAAAAATATCTAGTAAAGGGAGAAATGTTTTTACTTTAAAAATAAATTTGAATTTCTAAATTTTCATAAAATTTAGTTTAAAAGTTATAAAATGTATGCATCAAGAAAAATCCCTCTTTATAATATAAATTAAAATACGTTAAAAGTAATAATAATTAGTATTTTTTTTAAACTTTAAAATTAAATTGACTAGTTTTGTTCACAATATGCCAGCGACATTCTCAAGGACTATAAGGATGCACAAATTATTTTCGTATAAATATTTAAATGTGCATTTGACAATAATAATATAAAATATTAGGAGATAACTGATCGCTAATTCTAATCTTTATATTTCTATAAAAGGAGTATATTTTGTCAGTAATATATTTAAATTATTTTATTTGCTTAACTATAAGAGGCACTACTTGCTATCTAATGGTACCTGTTATATCATGATATCTGCTGTCCTGCAATATGCTGCTACTCCTATCTAGAGCTATTTTTTATAAATATATAAATTGTTTGGGGAAAGTAAAGCTATTTATTACAGACTTTGAAAGTGTTCACCGATATAATGTGTACAAAACTTGTAGGTGTCATTTTTAAAACCGTTATTAAATCTTTGCTGTAATTAGTGTTAGCGTATCTATGCATTTCATTATAAAGATATAAAAAAATTGAAACGTTTTCATTTCTTTTTTGATGAATATTTAGAAAGTGACAATCACATGGCTAGTTAAGCGTAGGGCTAACCGAAACATGTGCTAGCCGAAGATCGAACCTGAAAACTTTGGAATAACTTCAAGTGCTCTACCATTTAAGCTAAGAGAGCGATGCCCAGTTTTGCATTCTCACTCATTTGTTGGTAAGACAGCAACCGCAGCGCAGAATGGAATCGTCTACATGCGAACACAAACCTATGGTTTAAAATGAGAGACACAAATAGACCCAGCATCGGTGAACACATATTTTTAATTATAATTTTTTTCAATTACTTATTAGTGGTGAGAACACGCTTGGAATTATGGAATATTTAATAAGTGACTATCACACAGCACATCAACATTTATCATTACACCAAACATCAACATTTTCATTTCCGGATTTCTTTTCAAGCTCTGCATCTTTGCTTTATTACATAAAATAGTTGCTTCCGCATTTTTTTTTTTTTACAATTCTACTATATCTTGGTTAATTTTATATAAAATGCGTCAGTATATTAAAGTATTTATCAGAAAAATAATTATATTTAAGAAAAAGAACAGATTTAAAAAAGGCACCGTTATGTTCGTTCACTAAGATGTAAATTACAGTGCATAGAAGCACTATTTAAATTAATATAAATCTACAGATATAATGAAGTTTTAAAACACTGAATAATGATTACTATCCTGAAGAATTATATTGATATATGTAAATAAGATTTTTACTTTTTCAATCTTCGTAAAGGTTAGATTAAAAGATATATCCGATTAGTATGATCACAAACTGATGCAGACATTCTCAATGTCTGTGAGGATAAATGTGTTTTCACATGAAACTATGCATATGTACTTGATAAACGAATATCATGAGATAGTTAAGAGCCTATGGAATTACAATGTTTTGATAAAAATAGTATTTCAGAAATTTTATTTTTTTTTATTTTACAGTAGAACCTCGCTAATTCTGACACCGTTAATCCGGATCTCCGGATAATCTGGATCGATTTGGTAATTTTTTTTTTTTTCAAGTTTGAGAAGCGATTGGCTAATTTTCATAACATTAACTTGTTTCTTCGTCGTATTCTGTATAAAAAAAAACGTTTTCTGAAATCTTTTCGGGAGAATATCTTAAGCTTTCTTTGATGTTATCTTTCAAAGAAGCAACAATGTATCACTAAGTTTGGAAATTCCAATTTTCCCAATTTTCTATTTAAACCAATTAGAAGTGTCATAAAAATCACTACACAATAAATTTTCTCTTAGAGCTTTGTATCAAAGCAAGGTAAAAAAAATCCCTATAAGACCCATTGTCTGATAAGCTCGTTTCGGATCTTTGTCAGCCCATAGGTCTGTTTTCTCGTTATTGTAACAAAACGCTTCTACAATATCATTTGCAGAAAATTATTTATATGTACTTATGCTCAAGCGGAGGCGTGACCGTATGCTCGCAAAAGGTATGGAAAACTGGCACAGCAGAAAATTATAAACTTTTTTATTACAAAGTAAAAATTTTTACTGTCTGTAAATATTCAATAGTTTAACATAAAGGTGATTTTCTGTAAGTATGTTTTATTTTATTTCATTTTTTTCTAATTCTCCGGATAATTCGGATTTTCGATAATCCGGTTTGGGTATGGTCCCAATTTATCCGATTTATCGGGGATTTACTGTACTTTGCATTTAAACTTATGTTTATATGATATATAAGATGACTCCATACTATTTCCAAGCTACGTGCTATCTCATGATACTTGCAAAACACTGGTACCTGCTATCTCGTAGTATTTGTTTATCAAATGCATAATTAAAATTTCAGGCAAAATAGTTTATTTAAAAATTCAGACCTTGGAAATGTCAAAGTCAGTATGCGTAATAAACTAGTAGATTTGTTTATTAAAACATTTTTTAAACTTTTCATTTTCTGTAATTAATTTTAAACTACGCATTTTATTGTAAAAATTTAAAATATCCATAACTAAGAAATATTTTTACTTCCGGATTTCTTTTATAGGTTTTATTTACTCGAAATACATTAACAGAATACAATATTTACCAGTAAATATAATATGTATGAAAAAAAACACATTTCAAAAACTTTTCTAGAATGTACAATAGTCATTTACCTCAGATAAGGAAATATTGAATACCTGCAAAAGATAAAGGTGAAAAGAGAAATCTTTTGTAAATGAACTGGCAAAAAATAAATGTGCATCATTCATATGCGACAGCTGTTTCGCTTTTACTGTTTCCAACCATCTGGCTCATGGATTACCGTTAGAAAAGGAGTCATATATAAACTGCTCTATATCTACTATTGTAAAATATAGATTTTAGAAATAGTTTTTCCCATTTGTTCCTAAGAAATACCTTTTTGGAAATCCTTCTAATTTTTTAACAAGATATATCCATTTGTTTTTAAATATTTTAAAATTAACTAAATTTAAAATGAAAATTTACAAAGTGTATATTAAGAGCCCACACTAGTCACACGTCAAGTCAAATCAAGATGGCCGACTCTCTTTTTCAGTTCATTCAAAGGATGGGCTAAAATTGAAATGATTGACATGTAATTATCCAATTAGGAAATAGAATTTTCTTAACCAATTATCTGTGACGATTTTTCTCCTCAAAGGCGTGTTTTCTAGACGGTTTCTTCACTAAATGATTTTTTCAATAGTCTTCCCATTACTTTGATTACATTCGATGATTTAAAGTTTATAAAAGTTGTAAAAGAATTTCAATCTGTTTAGCTTTAACGTCCCAAAATTAAACGGTTTGATTTTCAGAAAATAAATGAGTTATAAATTTAGATAGATTGCTCTAAAATAAAAACTATTTTATTTATTTAACGCAATTACAAAAATAAATAAATAAATAAATTAAAAATAAATAAATATTGAATGAGAGGGGGGGGATTCTTTTTAGAATACGAAACTTATCGAGAGACTTATGTAAGACAAATAGCACTGAAGGTTAAAAATAAGATCTTTATAAAATTATGAGTAAAATATTTAGACAAATTTAAATATTTTAAACATTTGTATATTTTTGCGTAAAAGGTTAAACAGCAAGGGAGAACGGGAAATAGAAATTTTGAGGAAAGGAGGTATAGGTGTTAATCCCAGCCTAGTCGTCGTTTATAGACATAACACACAATTTTCTATTGTTAGTAGTAACAAATGTGACAGAAAAAGTGTCGCAAATTAAAAAAAAAAATGTGTGACGTTAGGGTCAGTAGGGCAAATATTTTGTCAAAATTTCAGGTGGAAGGATATTTAGATTTTTGATGATTTTTACAAGCATTTTGTAAATATCGCAAGGAGCTCTAAGAAATTTTGAGTCCTGTGAAGAAGGGGTGCAGGGAGTTTGTTAGATGACTTGTCTTATTTACACGACTAAATATTAAAAAATAGTATTAAAAATTAATAAACAGGAAGACGAATTTTTGTATGCTTTGCAAGTAAAGATATAAATAAAACGTCAATTTTGGTGGGCGAAGAGTAAAATTATATGATTCATTATTTATTATTACAATAAAAGTTTTAGAAAAATCGAAGACTTTTAAGGTTTAAAATTTGAAAGCTGGGGGAAAAAAGAAATAAGCACATTATTTATTAATTTATTTATTTTCGTGTGTGTGTGGAGGGGGAGATGTTTATCAGATGACTTATTATTTATTTGCCTTTCAAAATATTTATAAATCGGTTTAAAAAATAATAAAAATGGAAATATTTAAAGAACTAAATTTTCTGCACTTAATAAAAGGAAGGGAGTGATAAAACCCAATTTTATTCGTGGGGGGAGAGGAATTTTTGTTATTGATTTGTTATTGATACAATAAAGTTACAATAAAGACTTATATGCTACAAATATGGGAATTGTGGGATAGGCTACAAAACGACGAAGTGATATTTTCGAAAAGTGCAATTTAAAAGATTGTGACAGGTTAAAAATGCGAAGCGAAATTTTGATATAAAAGGAGGCTAAGAACTTATCTGGAGAGTCCTCAAGGGGGGGGGGGGAGCATTTTAGAAATTTGGAAACTTAGTCTGATGCATGGGTCGGACTCAGTTTTTTAATACGGTCGTGTTACGTCTACTTTTTTGCTGTGGGACGGGTTTGGGTCCGGTTGGCTTCCATTTTTTGCTCCTTGCCGAGTTAATTTCTACTTTGGTCGGGTTGACTTGTACTCTTTGCTGCTGTTAGAGTTAATTTCTGATTTTTTGCAATTTGGTCGGGTTTGGGTCTGGAAGACTGCTACATTTTCTAGTTGGTCGGGTTAACTTTTACTTTTTAACTGTGCTTAGAGCAGTTGGGGCAGTTTAGGATTTGGTTATAATTTTGCGAGAATGTTTCGGGTTGACCCGAATCGATTGGGGTGAGTCCTTTGATAAAATTTTCATTCTTTTTCGCAATCTTTGAACGAAATGTGCGTGTGTTTCACGATCCTTTGAAGAAATTCGTGTTTTCTCCGCTATCATTTCACAAAATTTGATGTCCGTTTCGCTTCTATTTTTTGATGCTGGTCGGATTAATTTTTACTTTTTGTTGTGGGTCGCGTTTGGATCCGGTTAACTTCTACTGTTTTCTGCGGATCAAGTTAATTTCTGATTTTTTGCGTCGGGTCGGGTCTGGGTCCGGTTAACAACTCTATTTTGCAAATGTTCGGCTTGACTTTTACTTTTTAGCTGCGCTTAGCTCATCGATGCAAATTGTCTTAACATTTTGGATTTAAGATTAGATTAGAATTAAGATAGATAAGATTTGGATTTAAGTTACAGATTCGGTTTTAACTCTTGCGGATTGAGCCCAGTAAATGATTGACCTCAGTTTTGATCGCGATCCTTTGAAAAAATTTGCGTTTTTCCGTGATCCTTTAACGAAATTCACTTTTATGCGTGAACGGGATACTTTGAAGAAATTCACGTTATCACCGTGATCCCTTCGCAAAACTTGAGGGTTTTTTGCGACCATTTGATAAAATGCGTGTTTCTTTTGCAACCTTTAACGAAATTCGCATTTCTTTAATGAAGTTTGCCCTTATTTGCGGCTATATGATGAATTTCTCGTTTTCTCTATTTTATAATTTTTACGATTAACAAGTAAAAAAAGTTTTCAATCCAATTTAGGCTCGTGGCAAAAAAAAAAAAAAAATTGAGAAGTGTACGGGTCGCTTTCAAGCCAGTAATGTTTATCATACTATCTAAATGAGAGTTGTACCGAAAGTTTATCTCCACGGGTTGAGGTCGGGACAGTAATGTTTATCATACTCCCTAGATAAGAGACGGACCGAATATTTAGCTTTTATCCCGGGACGAGCCACGACCTGGAAATTTTGTTCAATGCAAACTTCTAAGAAAAATGATATCCAGATCAGGCTCGGTCTGGAAGAAAAAGAAGCCTGTCACCACCCGAATCTCCAAAAAAAAAAAAAAAAAAAAAGAAGATCAGGACAGGAACCGATTCAAAATGAGAGAAAAGCTTACCCAGTCCAAGTCTCGTGGACTTTAACTGGCGGGACCTGTGCCAGGCCGTGACGGGCTCGAACTTCGCCCCAAGTTATTTCTCATGAGAATGCATAATGTCACTTTGTAAACCCTTTATTAGCCCAAGAGGAGGGGACTTCCCGCTTTTCCCTCACCCCTGAGAACCGTCACAGCATTCGGGCTGTGTCGATCCCACATCGACCGTTTAGACTTTATACCAGATGCAGCCTGGGCTTAAAATTTTTTTCCCATGTATATCTCTAGTGGGAAGGAAGTCCACGCCAGACCCGACCTGGAAAAAACAGTGTGGCTCGATCCAGCTCTGCAGCAAAAAATAAGCCCCGTCCCGACCTGGTTTTGAAAGTGCGAAAACCTGACCTTCTCCCAGTATAATAAATTAAAGTTGGCGCCACCCGACCGGGGTCGCACCGGTCTAGAGTTTAAGACACAACAATTTTTCTGTGCGGGCATCTAATGTCGTTCTGCAGATCATTTATTGGGACGTTAGGCCCTGCTCGATGTTCCTGGAAAAAATATGGCCCGAGCTCGGCCCGAAAACATTAGTGACTAAGCCCGGCCCGAATCACAAGTAAAGACCTAATTCGGACCAGCCCGAATGCCGTTAATGGAAATCGGCGCGAACCCGGCCCGCGGGACGTGCTCGGGCTTCACACCGAGGCCTGCCCCGATCAGATCTCTAAAGTGAGTACAAAGGAGGAAGGTAAAAAAAAATATAGAACATTCTGCCTATCTGATTAGCCGTTTTAGATAAGAACCAGAAATTCAGGATACCAAACTTCTTGACAATATAATTAAATAGTTATTATAGCAGCTTTAGAAATTCCTTCCCTAAGAATGTAATAAATATGTGTGTGTAGGGGGGAAGGGTGAAAATTTTAGCACATTTTGCCATATATCAACAGCACTTTTCAATATAAACAGGAAAATCAGAATAATAAAGCAACTAAAAATATATTTCAATTTAATATTTCAGTGATTTTATTCCTTTTGTGTCTATTAAGTCATCAACATCGACTTTGAACTGGATAACGTAAGATTAAGGCAGCAATTATGGTTATATGATTAGATATTTAAGAAAATGTTTATTTTATTTCACATTTGGTAGATATATTTCGTTGGATTTGCGATTCTTTAGAAAAACCGACCCAGCGTAACGGGTGAGGGCTACTAGTTGGCTTTTACGGCTTTTAAAAAGAATAGTAAACTTAACGCTCCATTAATTACTTATGCAATTTATTATACCAAATTAAATTTCTGAAGATTGCCATAAATATACACAGTCTATTATTTTCACAAAAATATTCCTCTTGGATATGGACTGGAAAGAAATTTCTTGAATCTAGTGAAACAGTACGTCAAGATTTCATTTGTGAAAATACTCTTCAATCATTTTTCAGTAGTAATTTATTGAAATTTAAAAAATAGATTATAGGAAAAATAAGTCAGCATTTGGAAATAACCCATATAAGCCCTTTAAAATCGATGGACAAACTTCTACAAATTTTTCGCATTGTAGCACCGTAATGAAAAAGATTCTGTGTCATCCAACCAACCTACCAAGATTCGATATTTAAAGGTAGTGCGGTCAGTTTCAAGAAAATAGGTTGACGTACGAGTGGAGACGAGATTAGAATCAATCGTAGAGTATTGGCCGTTATTGCTAAAATTTTTACAAAAATCTTTCGTAATTTTGGTCTTTCTAATTATGGTAAAATTATAAAAAGTATATTACTAGAAGTTTAATCTCTGAGCGATTATTGTGCGTTTCTTTTCCTTCTGAATTTTGCTAATATGGATTTCATTTGGCTGTAAAAGACGCACAGCTCGATCATTTTCCAAATGATTGAAAAATGTCAAACGAACTCCTCCAATTAGCAAATAAAATATTCTTGTAGCGTGATTTTTTTTCACGTTACGCAGTTAAAAGAAGAATTTTGAAAGAAGCGAAAATTATTATGTACAAATACATTAAAATAACTGTATTTTGGAAGATTCTTTGCAGAACTCGAGATTTATCAAGAGAATTACATAAGCTAAATGATATTAAAGTATAAGATAGGATCTTCATGAAATGAGGAAAAAAAATATTTAACAAATTAAACGATTTTAAACATTGCATATTTTATACTATAGAACAAGCAGGAGGGGGGGGGGGTGTCAAACGGGAAACATAAATTTCGAAGAAAGGAGGTGTAGATCGAAACCCCAGCGTATTCATTTATGGGGCTGTTCATAAATGATGCCACACAGTTGTCCAATATTTTTAACCCCTTCCCTCCCATTTGTCACATGTCACGCTTTATTACATATACATATACTTGTAGTTCAGAAACACAGCACTATGTTATATAGATCGTATTTCAAATTTTGTTTTTAAACTTTAACTGTGTATTTTAATGACTTTTACGTATATAACTATAAAAATAATTATAGTACGAAAGCACCCCATTTTCCATGATTGTCGAGCAATTTCTAACTTGTTTAATTATCAAACCCCAGTAGAAGGACAATCGAGAATCGGTGTCACATTGAAATTTTTTAAATGTTAGACCTGTAAAGAACAGTACCATGATTATTTATATTACCTGGTTTAGGTAGATTTCGTGAGAAATACTATGTATACTATATCGTAAGATATAAAAGGGGGGGGGGGAATAAAAAGCATTTTTTTTTAATTTATTTATTTTGAGGGCAATGCAAGAAATTTATTAGATGACTTACTTTACATGAGTAAAGATGAACAAATATGGCTAAAAACATAATAAAGAGATTTAAAGATTAAATTTTATATACTTGGTAAGGAGAATAGAAAGAAAACATCAATTTTGGTGGGGTTCAGAGTAAAAATATATGTCTGATTATTTATTATTACAGTAAAAGTTTTAGAAAAATCAATGACCTTAAAAGTTTAAAATTTGCGAGTTGAGGGGGAAAAGGAAACAAGCAGATTTATTATTTATTTACTTCGGTGTGTGTTGGGGGGGGGGAGAAGTTCATTAGATGACTTGTTATTTATTTGCCTTTCAAAACATTTACAAATACGTTTAAAAAAAGATTAAGATGTAAGAAAATTTCAATGAATATGTTTTAGGCACTTAGTAATAGGGTGAGAGGGATAAATCCCAATTTCAGTTAGAGAGAAGGAATGTTTGTGATCGATTGTTTATTATTACAACAAAGTGACTAAATTTTGTAAATATGGATAAAGTGAGATAGACAGCAAAACGGCGAAGTGATACTTCTAGAAGGGGTAATATTGAAGGCTGTGATGAGAGCAAAAGAAGGGAACGAAATTTTGATAATAAGGGAAGGCAAGGGTTATATAGATTATTTTTCCTAAATCAAAATTTCAGAGAATTCAGATTTTCACCTTCAGTTAATAAATAATTAAAGACTTAGATATTTTTAAGGATTTTTTTTTCAAATTCTGCATAAAACTAAGTTTTTTTAAGGAGCAAAAATTACTTTTGAAAAAGTAAATACGTTTTAAAAAATTCAAGAAACATAAGAAACGTGTAGAATCAATAAAAATTATTCCGCTACATTATGGTCTATGTGGATAAATCATTTGTGGTGTTTCTAAGAGCATCATCCTAATTTAAATGTAATGAAATTCATATATACTACTGAGGTACTCTTGAAGATAGTTATTAAAAAATATCATAGGTATAATACACTTATAGTATACGCACACAGGATCTCCATGATAATCTATTACATTATAGTCTAAAAATCTTTCGCGATGTATTGTTGTAATAATGTTACGCATTTACAAACAATTAAATTGATACAAACTTCTGAGATGGACTAAACAATGCTTGCGGTATAATATTTGGTGAAAAGCATTTACTCATTCAATTACAAAATTACAAAAATGATTTCGGTTGTAAAATGTTCTTCGGAGAAAAACTGTTTCTAGCGTATTTAATTTATGTTCACTACTTCGAACATGAAATTCAATGAAATGATGTTTCTTGTATACTCTCTGTTTTTTAAAAAAAATTCATAAATACATTCTATTTGTATACTTAATCAAATTAAACTTGGTGAAATTGCTCATCTGTTCCCCGCCGCCCTCGCTTTTTTTTATCACTTACAAAGTCTCTTCTTCTTCACTGTTCGTTTTTTTTTTTCAAAGGGAGATACTGCACAGTCAATCTAGCTTTATCAATGTTACAGTGTTTTACGGTTAAGTTTTCTTTCTAATTTTATTATTCATTGCAGAACAATGTAATAATTCCCACGAACCATCTGTTGACATACAGTTGGCAAAAAAATTATTTGTATACTCTAATATGTTTAATTTTTAACTAAATAAAAACAGATATTTTGTCAAAAATAGTTTTAATACAGTCTGTTTACCGTGCGTTTTAAATTACACAACAGAAAATTTCGATAAAGATGTAAAATAATTTTCTAATAGGAAAAGTTTAAAAATTTCTTGCAAAAAAGTATTTGTACATTTCTCCATCCTGATATGTACTGTGTTTTATAGTGTTTATGGTTCAAAGGACTACTTATACAGAAGCTGTTAATAATTTTTAACTTCATATTATATTTTTCTGACATTTAATCTAATTTGCGTTATTTATTTGCAGTATTTTTTGCTTAAATCTTTTGTTTAATTTCATTATAACTTAAAAAAATGAAGTGTACAAATACTTTTTTTGCCAACTGTATAAAAAGCTAAAGTGTGATTCAATAGCAAGATTTTAATACGATGAATACCAGAAGTGATGGGGCGATCGCCCCCCCCCCTCTTTTAAGCCTAATGAAGGGTCTGCAAAATGGTATTAGATGTCCACAGGATAAATGAATCGTATTTAAGATTGAGAAAGTGCGACCTGACCGAACTCGACCAAGCAGTCGCAGTCCGGATCGGGCCGCGCCAGTTTTAATTCATGAGATAAGGTTTGGGTTAGATCTAGAGTTCTGCACGGATCGGACCAGGCAGGCAAAATATTCCCGAATTTTAAATTAGACCAGCAAAAGAAAAAAAAAAAAAAAAAAAAAAAAAAAAAAAAAATGAGAAGGCCATACGGGCCGGGTCGATTAAAAAAAAAAAAAAAAAAAAAAAAAAAAAAAAAAAAAAAACGGGCCTGCCTTCTTATTATAAAGATTTCGGCAAAAATGCTAAAATGTGAACTATTTTCAATGAATATGGGTTTAACGAGCGTAGCTATAAATTTGTGTCACGACTCGATACTAGTTTGACAACATCAATACAGAAATGTAACTTTTATAGCGTAGAGATCGGCATCGAACAGTTACTTTTTTTTTTTTTTTTTTTTTTTTTTTAGGGGATTAATAATTTTTTGGCAAACTGGCGCCGGGCCAAGGGCAGGCTTGCAGTGTTTTTCTAATATAAGCGAGATGGGTCATAACTAGACTTAATTGTTCATGAAACGTGTTTGGCAGATAAGATGATTTGTAAAAAGTATTAGAAGGGATAAAGAATTTCTGTTAACGTACCCTTTGGAAATATACTGCTTGTTGTTGCTTAAATTCATTACTCAACAACATGAAAGTTTGACACATTTTCTGACTAATTACAATTCCTTTACAGTTGTAAAGGTACAAAATTGACAAGCCTGACTTTGAAGAGATTTGGAATCGAATAGTACATTTTATTTTTGTTAATTAAGATATTTGTATATACTTGTTGAGACATAAGAGATTCGTGTCACGTGATTTCAGATTTTTCTCCTTCTCAATGTTTTGCTTTCGGAAATTCTTTTCAAAACGCTAATTTTCACAATATTTTCTTAAATTGCTTGTTAAAGAAAGAAAAAAAGACAACGTTATTCTATCACATTGTTTCTGAATAAAAACACCTGTTAATCTCATGCGTTTCCGAAAAGAAATGAATATAGGAATACATAAGAAAATAGCTCCTCTAGATTTGAGAAAATTTTTGATAAAATGATATAGAAGTATTTTCATAAATCTAGTTTTTATTACACAGCTTCCAAAAATATGATAATTTTAACTTTTTTTTTAAATTTTATTCTAAACCTTATTAATTTTTGACTGCATCTTTATTTGAATGTTGAAAGTCTAAGAATCTAAGTAATCATTAATGTTTTTATAAGTGTATTTTCTGTAAAATCACCCCATAAATATATAAGCAATAATATTTAAAAAAAATCTTAGTTGTATGATAAAAATCTGAATTTTTTCGAAATAATAGAAATTATGTCGGACCTGATCGAGCCAGGCTCGGACCGACTTTTGAATTTTATAACGGGGCGGGCCAAAATAACATTCATTCAATCCGGGCCGAGACGAGACTGGAAATTTCAACCCGTCCAGACCTCTTGTCAGGTCTTCAACCTTTCGGAAACCGTTCCGAGTTCGGATCTTACTTTTTTATGCAAAACTTGACAAGACTTTTTTTTTCCCTTCCATATCGGGGCTGACGTGGATTTTGTTCTTCTAGAGGTCTGCCCGGATTTAAATTTTCATGCCCAGTCTCCAAAAGCAATTCAATTTTAATCCAACCCAAGCTCGCTAAAATAAAAAAAAATCTGCCGTAGAATAACTTGATGCAAAACAGACCAACAAATCCAAATTAAAACAAAATCAATCTATATTTAAAGGTAATTGGCCGTAAAATCGATCGATATTTAAAGGTAATTTAAAGGTAATCCCAGTTTATACCGGATCCAAATGTGTCAAAACCCAAAAGAAAAAAAATGCCCCGAATCCGAAACGTTTAAAGTCAACGCGACCCATAATGTATCAATCCGAACCCAAAAATTACATATTATGTCAAATCGAGCCTTTGCCCGAACACGGCACAAACATTTTTGTCGTTCTGAAACTGAAATGAAAAAAATAAATTCATGTATTTCAATCCAATTATAAAATGTATTTTACAACTTTAACAAGAATGTCATAATTTATATAGAAAAAAAATTTAGTATACACACTTTACTGAAAACCTATTCGTAAGTGAGCCTGCTCAAACACGGTCTGCAGCAAAAAAATATAAATCTACCCGGCCTACTGAAAACAAGTGGAAATAGCCGGACTCTCAATTTAAAAGAAAAAAAAAATCCCCTTACCGAACTTTTTAATTAACACAGATCCCCACCTTGTTCTTGGCGCAGCATATCTCTAAAAGGTCTTTACCCCGTAAAACTCCATTCAACCGACCAACCAATCAACCCGAATCCAACTCTCAGAAGTTAAACCTTATCCCGGAACGGAACAGAACCGAAATTGAAAAAATGTAATTGAATTACATTTCTTTTAATTCGGTTCTTTGAGTGAACTGACCCAAACCCGACCCACAGCAAAAATGTCAAGGCGATTCGAACACGACTCACTGCAAAATTTAGAAATAATCCCCCCCAGCAATGAAAATCATTACCTCCCGCCCGAACCTCTAAATTTTTAAAACGCTTCCCCTTGAGGATTCTCTTCTTCCAGCACCCTTGAATCAGAAAAGAGTTTTCTTCTAAGAAGTGCACTTAAAACAACTTCATTTTTCAAATATTCGACTAAAATAATTTATTTGACCCCTGAGCGTATGGTATTGTCCTTCTTCCGATCCAGACCCGAAAATTCCATTGGAAATCAAACCAAAACACGACCAAACAATTTTCATTGTTTAGAACCGAAATGAAAGAAAAAAAAAATCCAAATTTAAATGAAAGTATAAAATGTCGACAGTTATATTTCTAATATCAATTTTATCCTTTATATAGAAAATAAATATCTAATATACACTCGTTAATATTAAAATAACTGTAGATCCTCTAAATAACGGAAACAGCCAAATAGAGATGTGTAAATTGTTGAAAAGTATTCGTTAAATAGAGGTATCTTCTATTCGAGACAATCCATATGGAGATTTTAATGTAGATGTTAACATTTACGAATAGCAATTTTCAACGTAAAATCTTAAATATTCATAATTAATTTTTTTCGAAGTGTCTGTTATGGCGTTTATATAGTTTCATTTTATAGTGTCTTCTATATTTTCTTTTATAATACTTTTTTAAAATATTTTCTCGCATAGCGAAGAAAATATTTAGACCTTTCATTTGAAATATCGGGTCGAATTGAATCCTTCTTGCGAGATTGTAAATCCAGTATGAAACCAATCCGAATTCAAAATAATGTAAATTAATTTGACCCGAAAACAACAACAACAACAGCAAAAAAATGCAGAGAAAAGCGATAAAAAGTAGAATTCCCTCGGTCCGTAAGAAAAATGTAAAAATCAACTCGGCCAGTAGTAAAAAAGTAAGAAGTCAACTTGACCGAAACCAAACCACCGCCAATAAAATAGTACTCACCCCCCCACAAAAAAAATAGAAATTAACCAGACCCAATTCCAACTAGCAGCAATAAAGAAAGAGAACCGGACCCCAACCCAACCCGCAGCGGCAAAGTAGAATTGAACCTAGCTGAAACACGACTCGCAGCAAAAAAATTAGGATTTAACCAGAACAACGACAAAAAATGAAAGTAAAGCGGACCCAAACCCGACCCGCAAGAAAAATTTACCCCCACCCTACCCATGATGAAAAATAAAATAATCCCGACACGAGCTGCAGGTGCGATTGGAATCTCTGAATTTCTGAAGTCCCCCCTCCCCCCTCTTTTTGAGGAGTCTCCAGATCTGCCCTTGTACCAGTGCAAACAAAAACTGCTAAAACAGCAAAATCGTCTAAAAATTTTACAATGTTGTATTGAATTGTCATCCATTAAATATATACAAACTCGTAAAGTTTGTATATATCTCGACAAATCTTGTCCACGATACTTTATATGATGTTTTGGAATATGCAAAAGCCTTCTGCTTGATAGATGCTGCATTAGTTGATCGTCGAAAAAAAAAACTCTAAAGAAGAAACAATTCTGAAAAGTATTAGATAATAAAATTTGCTGAATAGCAGACTTTAAAAAAAGGCTATATTTTGCGTTACAGTTTCATTATTTTTACTTTTATATTGTAACTAGCGGCCCGCCCTCGCTTTTCTACAGGCAGAGCAAGTCGCCCAGTCCCCAGCCACTACTGATACCGCAAATTGTTACTACCACTTCATTTCATTAAATCCAACTACTAAAAACATTACCCTCCTTTTAGGTAGTCAGATAAAAAGTAGCCTATAGGATAATCTAAGGTATCAGATACCTCCATACAAAAATTTCATAAAAATCGATCTATCTGTGCCGTTCGTGAGTTATAAATGGTGTAACCAACACGACTTTGTTTTATGTATATAGATTATAGCAGCCCGTTCCGGCTTCTCACGGGTATTAAAGAAAAATTTCAAGTTATAAATTTTTACACACACACTCATAACCTAATAATTTAAATGCCGTCTCTGATATTGACTCCCCTCCCGTGCCCCAGTGACACCTACATCACATATTATATTGCAGCCTAGCCGAGCGGGTTGAACGACAACCACGCGACTTTTTTCTAATACTTACATTTTTAAATTCGTGATATATTTCGAATAGAAAGTCCAAATCGAATAATTAAAAAAGTCATATAAAGGTATTAAATCAGTCTTGATTATGAAGTAATTTATTTTGATAAGGATTAATATTAAGGTAAAAATAAAGAGCTTTTATAGAGACGGCATTTTAATTATTTTTTAAATAAAAAAAACACTTATTGTGACGTAACTATAAGAGTTAGACATATGCTGACGCGACATTTTTTGTAGATAATTATATGTTAGCAAAGTCGTAGTACATTATTTTGTTCTATAATCAATAGTATTCGCAGTGGACGCGATGTAAGGATTTTTTAAGGTCATTTTTCTACACCTTGGGTTACATTATTGACATTTTAGTAAGAATCCCTGCATTTTTTTGAAAATATAAATATAGCCTATGTTCACAGGAAATAGTGCAACTTTACAACGGTGAAAGAATTTTACAAATCCGTCAAGTAGTTTCGGAGCCTATTCAATTCAAACAAACAAACAAACAATCAAATATTTCCTCTTAATAATTTCATATTAATTTAAATAAGTAATATTTATCCCTGGGCTTAGTGAAAAGTCCGCATTTGAAATGGTAGAAAACGTTACAATTTTAAATATTTGACCGCTCCCCGTAAAAAAAAAAATACTCCTGCTTCATATTTGACGCTCACTACTCTTTAAAATATTTACTATCTGTTATAACTATTTTCAAAACTCCAAAACAAGCGTTTTGTGATTTTTTTAAAATTCTAATTAATTCGCGTGTCAGCATTTATTTTCCTTTTTTAATAATTGCTAAATAGTTTTAAAAATTAAAACCCACGCTTTTATATCAGGTCCAACTAAAATGTTTATTTTATTTTATTTTATTTTTTTTTATTTTTTTTTATTTTATTTTTTTTTTTTTGGGGGGGGGGGTTGCATAGTTACGATTTTCATATGTGTTTCAGTTATTGTCATGTATCTAGGGTGTCAGGTAATTTTTTATTTCTCAAATTGCTTTTGATTCGTTTATCCAGCGTTTTATTTTGATCCTTTTAAGCGGTGACTATAGCCTATGTTCACCGGAAATAGTGTAGCTTTTCAAAGGTGAAAGAATTTTTCAAATCCGTCAACTAGTTTCGGAGCCTATTCAATTCAAACAAACAAACAAACAAATATTTCCTCTTTATAATATTAGTATAAATAAATAATGATAATTTTTTGCAATTCCTTGTTTTAGCGAATATACCATTTTGTTACATTAAAATAAAATGTACCACGCAAGATAAATTTCCAATTTTTAACGACTGTTAAAAGTGCATCTTTTTCCTAAAAAGTAATATATATTAAAAATATCTCTTTAAAGTTTCCAACAAGTTGATCAATAATTTTAAAGTTTTAAATCTTTAAAACTTTCTGACTTTAATTTCTACTTATTTTTGATAAAAACTGTTTTCAAACTCAAAATGCTAATTTGTCAGTTTTTTTATACATGTATAAAAGTAGGACATATATAACATAAACAAGTACTAGTATTTTTTGATTATGTAATTTTATTAATTGTTAGCTATTTTAACTGTAAAAATACGTAGAAAAGAACGCATTTTTTTTTTCTTTTACTATTTTACTTAATAATACTAGACTAAAATCGGGTGCCTATAGTTTCGTATAGTACCAAAAACAAGCCCAGGGGCACATGAAAAGAAAATTGGCGCACGGGGCAAAGTTTCAAGTTAGCGTCCTCTCCCCCAACCTTTTCTTGTAATGTCCAAAAAATAGCATTGATAGTATAAATGTGGCCCCCCCCCCTCTTTCGGAAGGCGCTGAATAAGTCCCCTCCACATGTACCCTTGCAGCGCCGTGCGAAAAGAAAGGGGAGGCAAAGAGGGTGGTTGCCCCAGCTGCGTAAATTTAGGGGGTGCCAAATTTATACTACCAACGTCCTTTTTAGTCTGTCACAAGAAAAAGTTCAGGGAATGGGGCGCCAAACTGAAACTTTGCCCCGAGCACAGTTTTCTCTTCGCACGCCACTGCCCCCCCCCCCCCTTTCATATATTTTGCAGGGTGAATAAGGAAATTTATAAATTCCAAATATAGCCCCTTGTCCTTTTAAAGATATCTATCTATTTCACAAAAGTTCCAATTATAAGCAGCCTTTAAAATTATCAAAATTTTCTTTCTGCTAAAGGGAAACTTTCTGTAATTTGTATCGAATCTACCTTTTTTTGTAAGAACTTGAAAAACTATATATATACAAACGAAATGCATAGTTTTCTTCTTTGGAAGTTAGCTAAAACTTAAAAATAGTATTAATTCATAAAAATAAAGAATTTGAAATCGTCATTTTTTTCCAAGAATAAATACTGTTAAAATTTACCAATAATCGTTGAAAAAATTAAATCCAATATTTCGAAAGGAGGCGTTTATTTTAACGCTTTACTATACTCCAATCACCACAAAAAACGCAAGGAAAAGAAGTGATTTCTTTACATTTGCTAAACTGGATCGGTGATAACCAATCAAAGTTTCAAAAGGGCGGGATTTGGCGCAGGCGGAGATCATATAATTATAACACATTATTTGTTCCATTTTTGGTCAAAATCTTTCCAAATTTTGCTCATCCTAATAGCAGTAGAAATATGGAAAGCATATCATTGGAAAGCTTAAACACTAATCTTCCGTGAAGCGTTTTTATTTTTTTCTGAATTTTGCTGAAATAGATTTTATAAGACTAAAAAGGCCACAACACCTCGAATTTCACTGAATCCAAAATTTAGAGGGTCCTCAGAATTAAACTACAACGAAAATAAGAAAAGTACAAACTAGCCCGGTAATAGAATGTCTTCAGCTATCCTGTGAAAAAAAAATCATGTAAAAATATTAAAATTTCAGCGAGATATTAGAAAAGAACGCTCCCATAGACTTTACATTAGCGCTCGGCTTTTACCGCGTGACTAGTGTGTGCTCTTAAGCATATTGTAAACATATACTTTTTAAAATAAATTTACTCTCATCAACATTTATACAGTTTAGTTTAAATGGTATAAAAGATATATATCAGAAAAAAATCGCTTTTTTATTAAATAAAAAAAACTTAAAGTACGTATAATTAATATAAAAAATTAACAAACTTTTAATAACAAATGGACGACATGGATTTGTGAAATTTCGTTTACAAATAAGGGCGACATCTATGGTGTATATCTCAATAAAGGTTTTGAAAATATCATTGACATTATGTGTACAAAACTAGTATGTTAGTATTTAACAATTTTTACAAACCTTTCTTATAGTTTTAGTTAATTTTAGAGTACATATTTTTTTCAGATATATAGAAGGAAAAGAACTTAGGAACGTTTTTATACTTCCAGATTTTTTAAATCTTTTATTTATACACAATGCATTAACAATTCATAACCGTTATCAGAAATTATATTACACATAGGAACTAAGACACATTTTAAAAAATTTCTTAGACTGTACATGAGTCATTTATCCCAGATCCGGAAATACTGAATAGCTGCAATGAATAAAGGTGAGAAGAGAAATCTTTTGAAAATATACTTGGCGCAAAAACGAATGATTACATCATACATCATGCAGCAGCTGTTTCTATTTTACTCTTTCCAATCGTCTGGCTCATGGATTACCGTTAGAAAAAAACTCTCTTATGAGGTGTGCAGATCTTCAATTGTAAAATGTAAGTTTGTGAATAATTTTCTCTTTCATTCCTTAGAAGTGGTATTTTTGGAAACATTTTTTTTAAGATTTCTTGCAATGATTATCATAATGATGCTATAGAATATTTTAAAAGCAATTAAATTAAATATGAACATCAAAAATCGAAATCGGATTTTCAGATATTTCCGTCAAGATATGTTTTGACAGACCTAATGCGATTTAATATGAAAATTGACTTTTAGCTAATTCTGGAATTGAGGCGATTATATCTGATGTTGCCTCCCGGTCTAAAGTGCATATCTAAATTTTTAGATAAAATTGTTCAAATGCCAACGACATTATTTGTAAGAAAATAGTAGGTTTGTTTTTTTTAAATTTTACAAATCTTATTTTAGAGTATTATTTATTTCAGACCATATAAAAGGAAAAGAACTAAAAGCGTTTTTATTTCCAGAATTTTTAAGCTATTATTTATATTCAATGCATTAACAATTCACAATCTTTATCTGAAATTATGTTACACATACGAAAAAGAACATATTTAAAAAACTTTCCAAGAATGTATATTAGTCTTTTATGCCAGATCCGATAATATGGAATAGCTGCTATAGATAAAGGTGAGAAAAGAAATCTTTTGAAAATATACTTGGCAAAAAACGAATGATAATCATACTTCATGCAGCAGCTGTTTCTATTTTACTGTTTCTAACCGTCTGGCTCATGGATTACCGTTAGAAAAGAAGTCTCTTTTTGAGATGTGCATATCTGCTATTGCAAAGTATCTGTTACTAAAGAATTTTCCCTTTCATTCTTTAGAAGAGTCATTTTTGGAAACATTTTGATATTTATTTGCGATAATTATAATACTGATGCTTTAGAATATAATAAAAGCAATTAAGTTAAATATGAAATCGGATTTTCAGATGTTTTCCACCAAGATATGATTTGACAAACTGAAAGAGATTTAATATGAAAATCGAGTTTTAATTCTGGAATTGAGACCGTAAACTCGATGAGGTGATTATATCTCATGTCGCTTCCCGGTCTAAAGTACGTATTTAAAATTTTAGATGAAATTGTTCTAATGTCAACGACATTATTTGTACGAAAATAGTAGGTTTGTTTTTAAAAATTTAAAAATTTTTCCTTTTGTTTTAACTTATTTTAGAGTATTATTTTTTTCAGAGATATAAAAAGAAAAGAACTAAAAACGTTTTTATTTCCAGATTTTTTTAAGCTATTATTTATATTCAATTCATTAACAATTCACAACCATTATCAGAAGTTATATTACACTTAGTTAGAAAAACATATCTTAAAAACTTTATTAGAATGTGCATTAGTCCTTTATGCCAGATCCGGAAATACTGAACAGCTACCATAGATAAAGGTGAGTAGAGAAATCTTTTGAAAATATATTTGGCAAAAAACGAATGATAATCATACTTCATGCAGCAACTGTCTCTATTTTACTGTTTCGAACCGTCTGGATCATGGATTACCATTAGAAAAAAAATCTTTTATGAGGTGTGTATATCTGCTATTGTAAAACATAAATTACTGAAGAATTTTCCCTTTTATTCCTTAGAAGAGGCATTTTTGGAAACATTTTGAAATTTCCTTGCAATGATTTCCATACTGGTGCTCTACTATATTGTAAAAGCAATTTAATTTTGTATAAAAATTGAAAATATGTATATTAAATGTAATTTATAGCATTTTATTTAAATAAATTTAATTTTTTCAATACTCATTAATCATATTTTTATTATTTTTAAAAGAACTGAGAGTATATGCGAAAAAATTGTTATTAGTATGTCGATTCTTTCGTACATATTACAAAGGTGCGATTCTTAAAAACTGCAATGATAAATAAACGATTTTTGTATAAAATTTTAAATATGTACTTGATAAAGAAATATCAATAGGTAGTTATACTTTATCTAGAGTGAGTTTTCTTTCTTAACAAAAATAGACTTCTTCCATTAGCTGGTACTAATTTATGTGCTTTTAATTTTAAACTTATGCAGATATAAGACAACGTATTGCTATACCTTTATATTCGTTTATTAACTGACTTCAAAGGAGAATGTTACGAATTTGATTTGTATGTATTTCTTGTTAACTCATAACTTCTTTAAATATGAACCAATTTTGATAATTATTTTTTATTTGAAAGCATAAGATATCTATGTGGCCTCAGTTTAATTTCATTAAATTCTGATGATTAGAACTTTTTTGAAATAAAAACTTTAAAAATTCAAATTCTTTTTGATGCAATCGTCCAATTAAAAAGGCTCATTTGTTTTAATAAAATATATTTAAACTTTGAAAAATACAATTTCGTTTCACGTTGCATCATATACAAAACGTGTCACGAGAATTAAAGATGTGAGGATTAAAATAAAATTAATAAACATAGATAATATGCTTAAGAGTAACCGAAAACTACGAAAAATGTGATATTAACAGAATAAACTGTTACTCTTACACAGATACGAGATCTTTTTTCTTCAGTGTGCGAAATCTGGACGGAACAAAGTGATCTAGATAGATTTTTCGAAGTTACAAAGCAGATTGACACTAGTTTGTTCTAGCAGTTTGGCACAAACGCATATGAATGCATAGTTTTAATATGCTTATGATTTGATAAAAAAATAATGATTTATCACAAATTATTCTACAACGGCTGCAACCGTTTTCAAATCATAAGCATATTAAAACTATGCATACATATGCATTCGCGCAAATTTGTCACTAAGCTTGATTTTTTTTAAAAATTAGTTACTATTTTTTAAAGCAAATTTTATCAAGCATAAATTTTAATTTTGAGGCAAAAGCATTTTCTTTGCCACTACAGAATTTGAAAATATTGCTGTTATTGTGTGTACGAAATTAATCAGTTTATTCAAACGAAGGTTTTTTCTTTTAGTGTTTATATTTACTATAATCACTTTTAGCATATGCATTACATTTTCAAGATATTAACCATTTCGAGACGAGCGTCTTTTACAGAAATATTTAATGTTTTGTCACCCTTTTTTTAAGCAGAAATGTTTGCTTAGTTGAATCACGAAAATTCGCATATTAAACAAAATTTACAATTAAATTTTACTTGTGAGAATAATCGAGTATTCTCAACACCTTCTGCGGAACGTATGTCGGTCTATCGTCCCAAAAGAGTTAATGGAAAATAAGACTGACAAGGAAGATCTCCATACTGAGCACACTCAGAATATTTTGAAAAAAAATTAAAAATTATGAGAAAAACTAATTAAACTACTCATGTATGCAATAAGGGATCAGTTAAATTTAGAGGTAGAATCACAGTAAAAATCCGGTAAAAAATAAAATACTTTCGAGTATTTGGCACGAAAAGACGAAAGCATCACGCGATCTGGCAAGCAGCACTTTCCCTCGCCAAAAGCAAACGATTTTAATGCACCTGAAAATTGCTTGTCAATTAATTCTTAGAATGCGTGTAAGTAGTATTTAATGAATTTAAATTTGAACGATGAAAGAGCTTGATACATATAAATATTGTGCTACATGTTTATGTTGCTTTTGTTACAGCTATTTGATTTTATCATTTTAAATGTTATATCTAAAAAATATTTTTAAATATTTAAGTGTGTGAAAAAATAAAGGCCAGATGAAGAACGCTGCAGTAATGCATTTCAATATTGAAGAAGTTTTTGTTTCATTAGCAGATCATGAAATTTTATTAGTGGTCCAGTTTTTAGGCATCCACGGTCACCCGATATAACACCACTAGATATTTTTCTTTGGGAATTTGTCAAAGACGAGTGTACGCAAAAATGTTTATGGTAATGAATGATAAACTAAAACGACGAATCACTGAGATTATTGTTGGAATAACGGCTGAGATGCTCCGCAACAAACTTTTAGCGTGAAATTGAGCTGACTCGGTATTTTAACCTCCTAAATCCTAAGACACATATTAAGAGAAAAAAACAGTTTAAAATTACAATAAAACATCTCCGAAAATGTATCAGTGAATATATCGATTCAAATGATCTGGTCGCAATTATTTAAAATGTTTAGAAGTAGTTTTAATTATTGTTGAGAGCATTTAAATTAATTTAAAGTGTGTTATTTTGTGACTCCTCCAGGCGACACCAGGACTTCAATGTGCGAAAGCACATTAAAGCAAGTTAAGCGCGGCACATGGAGCTCATATGCAGATAAATAGAATGTTATATCAGTATACTTAATATACTTAATATGCAGATAAATAAAATATTAAAGAGATTAGTACAATAATATGTTTTTGTTTTGTAAAACTTTGAAATGAGCTTAATAATTTGTGCTGACCCTGTATAATAAATGAGTATAAAATGTTAGAGTAAAAGAGAGATGAAGAACGCTGCTGTAATGCATTTCAATATTGAAGAAGTTTTTGTTTCATTAGCATATCATGAAATTTTATTAGTGGACCAGTTTTTAGGCATCTACGGTCACCCGATATAACACCACTAGATATTTTTCTTTGGGAATTTGTCAAAGACGAGTGTATGCAAAAATGTTCATGGTAATGAATGATAAACTAAAACGACGAATCACTGAGATTATTGTTGGAATAATGGCTGAGATGCTCCGCAACAAACTTTTAGCGTGAAATTGAGCTGACTCGGTATTTTAACCTCCTAAATCCTAAGACACATATTAAGAGAAAAAAACAGTTTAAAATTACAATAAAACATCTCCGAAAATGTATCAGTCAATATATCGATTCAAATGATCTGGTCGCAATTATTTAAAATGTTTAGAAGTAGTTTTAATTATTATTGAGAGCATTTAAATTAATTTAAAGTGTGTCATTTTGTGACTCCTCCAGGCGACACCAGGACTTCAATGTGCAAAAGCACATTAAAGCAGGTTAAGCGCGGCACATGGAGCTCATATGCAGATAAATAGAATATTATATCAATATACTCAATATACTTAATATGCAGATAAATAAAATATTAAAGAGATTAGTACAATAATATGTTTTTGTTTTGTAAAACTTTGAAATGAGCTTAATAATTTGTGCTGACCCTGTATAATAAATGAGTATAAAATGTTAGAGTAAAATTAATGTGAATGGGCATGATGTCCTAGTAGTTTCTTATCTAAAAGAAACAAAGTGATGCATTTACTTCTAGATTTCTTTTCAAGCCCTTTATCTTGTTTATATTTACTATATAAAATAGACCAGTATCACAATCCTTACAATAAAATATATTACCTATAGAAGAAAGTATGGATATCAAAACCTTGAATTTAATGTAAAATAGTCTTTTTTACTTTAGATCCAGAAATACTGCATGACAGCCATTGACGAAGGTAAGAACAGCTATATGTGAAAAAGATGAATGTGTATCGTTCTTCATGTAGCAGTACGATAGTACGATGGGTTAGTACGATAATTTGATTTTTGTTTTATGGAAAATTTTAACTTTGAAATGAGATAAAAAAAAAATTATGCTCACGCTGCAAAATAAAGGAGTGTGTACTGTAGAGCAAAAATAATGTGATATGGCGTCTCAGTAGTGTCTTCTCTCAAAAAAACAAAGTGATACATTTAATTCTAGATTTCCTTTCAAGCCCCGCATTTTGTTAATATTTACTATATAAAATACAAAAACGTTTCACAATCCTTACAAGAAAATAAATAATTCCTATAGAAGAAAGTATGTATATCAAAACCTTGCAAGGAATGTAAAGTAGTCTTTTTACTTTAGATCCAGAAATACTGCATGTTAGCCGTGGACAAAAGTGCGAAGGAACATACGTGAAAAAAAAAAAATTGCATCATTCTTCATGTAGCAGCTGTTTCTCTTTGACTGTTTTCAACTCCCTGGTTCATGAATTACCGTTAAAAAAGGAATCTCATGCTTGTTGTTTGTATCTGCTATTGTAAAAAAGGGTTTTGGTGTTACTTTTCCCTTTTATTCTAAAAAAAAGCAATATTCAGTAGTTTTTTCAGTATTTGAAACTTTCGTGCAAGCATTATCATACCATGTTTGCTATAACTTAAAATCAAAATTCCTTATATTTATTATTTATAAAATAATATGTCGATTAACTTCGGTTTAATTAATATAATATTTTATAAGGTATTTTATAAGTTATAAGCTATAATAATTTATAAGACAATATTCTTACAAGAAAATATACACCTATAGAAGAAAGTATGGATAGCAAAACTTTGCATAGAATGTAAAATCGTCTTTTTACCTTAGATCCAGAAATGCTGTATTGTAGTCATTAATAACGTGAGATGATATACACGTGGAAATAAATGAGTGTGCACTAATCTTCATGCAGCAGCTGTTTCTCTTCGACAGTTTTCAACCCTCTGGTTTGTGGATTACCGCTAGAAAGGAATCTTTTTCGCGTTGTTTGTATCTGTTATTTTAAAACATAAGTTTTTGGCGTTATTCTTCCCTTTTATTCGAAGAAAATCGTATTGATATTTTTTAGTATTTGAAAGTTTTGTACAAGAAGGTCATAGTCTTCCCTCAAAGAAACAGTGATACACTTACTTCCAGATTTCTTTTTAATTTCTGCATCTTGTTTATATTTATTATATAAAATATACCAACGTTTCACAATCCTTACAAGAAGATATATTACCTATAGAAGAAGGCATGGGTATTAACACGTTGCATGGAATATAAAATGGTCTTTTTACATTAGATCCAAAAATAGTGCATGGTTGCCATTGATAAAGATGAGAAGAGATATATGCGAAAAAAAATGAATGTGTATCATTCTTCATGTAGCAGCTGTTTCTCTTTGACTGGTTTCAACTCTTTGGTTCGTGGATTACTGCAGGAAAAGGAATCTCTTGCGTGTTGTTTATATCTGCTATTGTAAAAAATAAGTTTTGGTGTTACGTGTCCATTTTATTCCAAAAAATAGTATTCGTCTTTTTTAGTAATATGAAAGTTTCATACATGAATTATTGTATTATGTTTGTTATAATTTATAACCGAAACTCTTTATATGTATTATTTATAAAGTAATAAGCAGATGACAACTGCCTTTCAACTCGCCGTCACTTGTAAATTATTACTGCAAATTCGCCCGACGTTATCACAATTTCGTTTAGAACTTCGGATAGAAAACTTTTGGCGAACTTTTTATATAAAGCAACCTTTTAATTTCAGGATATTTGAACATTTCAGGGAGACAGTGAAGGTGAGCTCCATAGCCGAACAGTTAGAGCGTTGGACTTACAATCAGACGTTGTGGGTTCGAATCCTTCACGGGACAAAAGGCAGCTTATATATATTTTTTGTTATTGGCCATTCTGGATTACGGGTACCATCTTTTCAAACTATTTAAGGGTGTCATTCTGGCTCCTTTAGGGGTGTCACTAGGGAGACAAGCATTCACCCTTAAAAGGCGCAATGTGTCATCTGTAGTTTTAACAGTGTAGGGTAAATATCTAAGCAGAATAGAACAAACTTTCGTGATATTGATGAACTAAAACGACGAATCATTGAGCTTATTGGGAGAATAACGAATGAAATGCTCCGCAACGTTTGGCTTGAGATAGAATAGACTCGATATTTTAAGTGCGACACATAAAGGTCATGTAATGTCTACATCAAACTGTCTGAAATATTCTTATAAATAAAATATTAAACAGGTTAATAATGTAATTGGCTTTGGTTCTATAGAACTTTGAAATGAGCTCAATTGTATTTGCTCAACCTGTATAATAAATTTAAAAATTTTCCAGTAAGATGCTACATCGTCTGATTTAGGTACCAAAGACTACCTCAGTAAAAATTACAAAGATGATGAATTTTTAGAAGTGGACCAGTTTTGGCGCATCCACGGTCATCCGAAATAACACCACTAGATATTTTTCTTTAGAAATTTGTCAAAGACGAATGTACGCAAAAAATTTTCATGATATTGATAAACTAAAACGACGAATCACTGAGGTTATTCTTGGAATAACGGCTAAGGTGCTCCGTAACCAACCTTTAGTGTGAAATTGAAGGGAATCGGTATTTTAACATCCTAAATCCTAAGACACATATTAAGAGGTAAAAAATAGATTAAAGTTACAATAAAGTATCTCCAAAGATGTATTAGTGAATATATCGATTCAAATGATCTGGACACATTTTTTTAAAACATTTAGAAGTAGTTTTAATTATTATGAGAGCATTTAAAATTAATGTAAAGGGTATTATTTAGTGTCTCCTCCATGCGACACCAGCAATGACGAGGGTAAGTGCAATACGTGAAGCCCATACACAATTTCTGGAATATGTAAAGTAAGCCTGTCTTAAATATGCTGGTAAATAAAATATTAACCATTTTAGTACGACAATGCTTTTTGTGCTATAGAAAATTTTAACTTTAAAATGAGACCAAATATTTATGCTCACAAATGCATAATAAATGAATATGTAACTTTAGAGCAAAATCAGTGTGATATGGGTCCCAGTAGTGTTTTCTCTCAAAGAAACAAAGTGATACATTTAATTATGGCTTTCCTATCAAGCTCTGCATTTTGTTGATATGTACTATTTAAAATACACAAACGTTTCACAATCCTTAGAGGGAAATAAATTACCTATAGAAGAAAGTATGGATATAAAAACCTTGCATTGAATGAAAAATCGTCTTTTTATCTTAGATCCAGAAATGCTGCAAAGTAGCCATTGACAATGGTGAGAAGAGATATATGTGGGAAAAAATGAATGTGTATCATTCTTCATGTAGCAGCTGGTTTTCTTTGACTGTTTTCATCTCTCTGGTTCGTGAATAAACGTTAGAAAAGGAATCTCTTGCGTGTTGTTTATATCTGCTATTGTAAAGTATGGGTTTTGGCGTTACTTTTTCTTTTTATTCCAAGAAAGTCGTATTTATTTTTGTTTGTAGTTTAAAAGTCTTGTGCGTGAATTATTGTATCATGTTTGCATAACTTAAAGTTAAAATTCCTTATATTTATTATTTATAAAGTAATACGCTTATTAACAGACGGGTGTTCTCAACAAATGTTCATGATATTGATAAACAAAAATTATGAATGACTGAGGTTATTAGAGGAATAACAACTGATATGGTCCGTTACATTTGGCCTGCATTTGAACAGACTGGATATTTTAAGCGTGACACATGGAAGTCATCTACACGTTCTAAAGAGTGTCAAATAATACTGTCTGAAATATTCTTGTAAATAAAATATTCAATAGATTAATACAGGGGTGCACAACCTTTGGCCCGCGGGCCACAATTATACCACTATTTTTATGCATAGTAATTTTCTTTATAGTAATGACAGAAACTTTACTATTAGAGAAAAGAAACTAAACTTTTCAAATATTCTGGTGGCAAACGATTTTCTGGTAAAAAGGTTGTGCATCCCTGGATTAATACAATAATTTGTTTTTCTTTTATAGGATATTGAAATAAGCTGAATAATTTAAACTTACCCTGCGTAGTAAATCAGTATAAAATGTTAGAGTAAAATTAATGTATGGCGATCCAGTCTTATTTATTCCCTCAAGTAAACAAAGTGATACATTTACTTCCAGATTTCTTTTCAAATTCTGTATAGTATTTATATTTATATAAAATATACCTACGCATCACATTCCTTACGAGATATATTACCTATAGAAGAAAGAGTGGATATCAAAACCTTGCATGGAATGTAAAATCGTCTTTTTACCTTAGATCGAGAAGTACTGCATAGTAGCTATTGACAAAGGTGAGAAGACATATATGTGGAAAAAAATGAATGTGTATCATTCTTCATGTAGCAGCTGTTTCTCTTTGACTGTTTTCAACTATCTGGTTCGTCGATAAACGTTAGAAAAGGAATCTCTTGCAAGTTGTTGATATCTGCTATTGTAAAATATGAATTTTTGGTTTTATTTTGTCTTTTTATTAAAAAAAAGTCGTATTCTTATTGTTTTAGTTCTTGAAAGTTTCGTACAAGAATTATTACGGCATGATTGCTATAACTTAAAATCAAAATGCCTTATATTTATTATTTTTAAAATCATATGACGATTAACGTTTGTTTTATTAAAATAGTAATTCATAAGTTATTGGAGAATAAAACATGTTTTCATATTTATATCACAATTAAAATAAGCAAAATTTTTACAGAAAACTTTATAAAAAATAAATTAATCTGGCAATAAAGTAGTTAGGAACGACAAAAATACTAAGCAGTATCCTTTTAGAATGATAAGGTTCGGTTGTGTTTTAATGGTGGTTTTAAAATAAACAAACATATAAATTGATGAAATAAAAGTAGAAATGTGCCAAAAAATTTACACACACAAAAAAAAAATAAAAAAATAAAATAAAATAAAATAAAATAAAATAAAATAAAATAAAATAGGAGTAATTTTAAAGAGAAATTTTCAAATATATATACATATTTATATATTTTACTTTTGTCAAAAGAAAAAAGTCGATAAAAAGGCTAATTTAATTGTGAACCAGTTAAGTAAATCTTAACCGATAATTTAAGTATTTACCCATAGTAAACAAAAATGGAAACACAAGAAACAAATATGATTTTTTGAGAATATTACAATTGCGAATATTACTATAAATGTGTGGTACACACAGAAATATAGATATTGCAAAATCGTGAATAATGCAGCACAGCAATTCTACCTATAAGGGGATTTACACCAAAAACTAAACAACATTAACCAATAGCTAAGACTCGCTAAATCTGAAGTTTGAGGAAAATCTGTGCAATAGTTCTGTTGTAATAATTGTAAACAATGAAGTATGTTAGCGCCACCTGTAGTCTGATTTGCACCAAAAGCAGTAAACAACAAATTATATCATGTACAACGAATCATTATACACGAATCTAAATTCTTATGAAAATCCTTGCATTATTTCTTGAGATAATTTTATTGAGGAAATTGTGAATAAGGCAGCACAGCCGCACTACTTAATAAGTAATATGAAAAAAAAACCTCTAATTTGTATTAATGTCTAACTGAATCTAAAGCTTTCTGAAATTCTGTACATTATTTCTTGAGATAGAGCGCCCACAATTTTTTTTTATATATTGAATGATAGAGAGATTCACAGATATTAAAAAAAAAAACAACATCAAATTGTGTTCAGGATATCAGGATCTTCTGAAACGTAAAAGTGGATCGAAAACTAGAAATAGAATTTTTTCATGAATCCAATACTCCTTTCCTGTAAAGATAGAAGAAAGTTAAAAAGAATTAAAAAGTTAAAGATCTTTTTCGTTTAAGTTGTTTAAAAAAGAAGAAATATTTTTGTAATAGATTCCTAATATAACTAAAGACCAATTAAATGTTTCCGCAGTTATAATGCATAAACAGCAAAACTTTAGATTAAACGCAACTTTCTATCGGAATTTGTTTAGAGCTCTTATGCATCTGCGAATAAATAGAAAAGCGGAGTTGTTATTGCCTGAGCGTTTTAATACATGCTTTTCTTTAATTTTACTCGTTCATGTGCGTAAAAATGGAACATCGTAGATAAATTTTCATGCACTTCCTAATGTGCTATCGTTTTATAAATTGTATACATGTTTGTATTTCCAATGATTATATGTACACTATTTTTAAAGTTTCAGGAATGATTTATCAATTAGTAGATAAATATTAATTAAATTATGATTATAAATTAATAAATATCTTTATATATTAAATAGAGAAAATAATTTGGGTACATTGAATAAGAACAATAAATAATGTTTTTTTCCTGTTGACATATCTTAAAAATGCATTGAACGAAAATTTGAATTTTTCGACCAATTCACTAATTAGCTGTTCCCCACCAAGTTTTAACTGTATTTCCGATTAGGGGAGAATAGTTTTATAATTGAAATGTAAGAAAATGACAAACGTTGTTTTATTTATTTATTTATATATTTTTTAACTTTTTTTCTATTTTTACAAGAAAAAAGTATCGGATTCATGAAATTTTTAAAAATCCGGGTTTCATTGGATTTACACGTTTTAGGGGCAAAACATGTTTTTACAAATTGTCTGTCTGTATGGGCAAATATTTTGTGTGCGCTCTATCTTAAGAATTAATGCACGGAATTTTATAAAACTTTAGATTCTGTTAGATTTTGTACTAATTTTTATCAGATTTGTTTTTTGTGTACAACGCTCAACAAATGACGCTGCTATGCTGCATTATTCAAAATTTCTACAATAGCCATACCTGAAGAATTAGTGCATATATTTTCATAAAACTTTATGTTTCGTAAGTACTTGATATAGCATGGTATTGATAAAGTTTTGGTGCAAATCGCTCTACAGGTGGCACTGCCATGGTTCATTACTTGTTATTATCGCAATAGAATCTCAGGAAAAATAACACGGAATTTTACAAAACTTTAGATTCTGTGAGATCTTGATATAAACTAATTCTTATTAGTTTTACGTTTATATAGCCCAACAGGTTGTGCTGCCATGATACATCATTCATGATTATCGCAATAGCGCTATCTCAAGTACTAATTCACGGAATTTTCTAAGATTTCAGATTCAGTTAGTCCCTTATATAGATTAAAATTGTTTAGTTTTTGGTGTAAATCACCCTGCAGATGGTGCTTCTATGCTGCATTTTTCATGATTTCGCCATAAATGAATCCCATGAATCTCAAGAACTAATGCATGGATTTTCATCAAAATTCAGATATAGTTAGTATCTGACAAAAAGTTGATCCTTATTAGATTTTGGTGTACACTATCCAAAATCTGGCGCTCTTATGCAGATTTTTTTTAAGATTTTAAAATAACTCTATATCAAAAACTATTGCACGAATTTTCATCAAATGGTACATGAGTTATAAGTTTTTAATTCAGTATAGATTCAGTTCTAATTTGAAGTAAATTGTTGCTGACTAGATTTTGGTTGATGCCACATTTATAAATTTTATCAAATCAAGCAAATTTACGAAATTATACATTTAAAACAACTTAATTATGCATATATATATTATAAAATTGATATTACAAATATGAAAATACTAATATAGGACAATAACAAATAAATCGATAAATACATAAATAGCATAAACAAAAATGCAGGGACCAATAATCTATGAAAAAGTATACAGATTCTTCAGAAATGTTATGCACGCTAATTCATAGAAAAGACATGTTATTTTCTGAAATTTTGTCTGCAATATGCTTAAAAAGACAAAATTAAGCACCTGATAACTTATCTAGAGATTAAGAACAGTTAAAATAATTGCATAAAAAGAAATAAATTAATCAACAATATAAATGAAAAAGAAAAATAAAATCGAAGATTTAAAACTTACCAGGAAAACTAATTAGTCACCACTATAATATTATCAACAATACTCTGGGAGAAAGCAAGATGTTCAACACAAACAAAGCAGAAATGAGTGAGCAAAAGGAAAAGAAAATAACCCTTGATTACTAAATATTTGGTGTTGCCATGTATTAAGACATGAGGAATGCAGACCAACTGATTGATGTCTTAGAAAAACTGCAATCTAAATGCTACATTTTAAGAACTCAGGGAAAATGCATAAAAAAAAAATACAAAAAGTCCATAACAAGGATTTGCGTGGAATATCGAAACATAAAAGTATGTAATATAATCTCTCTCTCTCTCTCTCTCTCTCTCTCTCTCTGTGTCTCTCTCTTTCTATATATATATATATATATATATAAGTGGAAATGCAAGTTGAATATTTCATGTTTTCTTCTTTATATATATATATATATAATGAAATATTCAACTAAATATATATAAAACATAAAATATATATAAAATATATATAAAACATGAAATATATATAAAATATATATAAAACATGAGATATTCAACTTGTATCTTCACTTTTTACTTAATATAAATACGACTAATGGCATTTTCCACAATTAACTTCCAAATTTTTATTTAATTACATATTTGTTTTCTAATTCTCAATAAATTATTTTTTATGCAATATTTCCTAAAGAATATAAGTATAGAAAAACAAAACAAAAAATCTATATATATAATGACAATTTTACCAATTTTATAAAATCAGGAAAATTTATAAAACTATTTTCATAAAATAACTTACTTTTTAAAAAAATACGATAAAACCTAAAATATAAAATATGTCTCTACAATTCTTTTTTCACATAAACTTAAATGATAGCTATTTTTCCAATTTACATGTAAATCTTTTGTTTATTTTATTGGATTTTATTTTAAAGTACATCTTTTCTTTCCAAATCTCTATCATTTATTCATTTTTCAACATAATATATACTAAAAACAAAAAAAGTACATTTTTGTGATGACATTTATTACGTGTATACATATATGTATATGTTTTTTTTCATTTGAAATATCAATGATTTTTTTTTTCCGAAGGATTACTTCAAAAATTATCAGACTAAACCACACTGAAAGAAATGTGGTCAGCTTTTGATAAATGACACCCAAATGGGTGAGGGTAAAAAATGGAAAAGGAGACCAGATAAACGATGAGAAATTACTCCCATGTGGAGAAAAACATATTAACAATGATGTATTCTTTATCGAAAACAGAGGAAAGAGTATCAAAATAAACGAATTGTGTACTGATCATTTAGATTAATGATTTGTAAAAGCTATTGGTACTTGTTGGTTTTTTTTTTTTTAATTTTAAAAGTAAAATATCTCAAAAGTGTTAATATTTTTTAACATTTTGAATTAAATGTATTTTATTTTTTAAGAATTATGGAATTTATCTTGCATATAATTTGTAAAATGGAATACGCTTTTTAAAATTGCAGTTGGTCATATTTGAATAAGCCATAAAACGAAAAGGGTTAAAATTGTCCTAGTCCGTATTAGAACTAAGGTTTCTGGCATTAAGTGCCAGTACTCTACCATAGAGCTACCCGCAGGATATCCAACCTGGAGCACTTGATCTATATAGCTTGCAAGGATTTATCTGTAACATGTGGAATATCTTCATGAAACACAACTATTATGGCAAACATGAGAAGATAGTGGATATTTTTTCCAGAAATGATGAATATTTATACATTATTTAAAGAAATCCTGTATTGTAGATGCAACCATGCCAACTTTTAAAAATGAATTATGATAGGCTGGCTATTGTTTGGATAGCTCAGTGGTAAAATAATGGCAATCAATTCGAACGATCCTGATTCGAATGCAAATCTGAGCAATTTTTCACTCTATTGCTGTCACGCCATACATAGCAAAAATTCAACAATTATAAATGAATTTGAATATTTTTGACAGTTTGTTTTTGAAAAAGTATGCTAAAATATCTACTTATCTTATGCTACGAAAAGAAATCTTCTTTCAGTTTATATATACAGGGTGTCCCCTCTCAACGGTGGCCAATGGCTAATTTCTAAACCGTTAGACATAGACATATAGTTCCAATTGCAAAAATGCTTTAAAAAAGTCAAAGAACTGTTTTTTAAGCGATTTTGGTCAAAAAAAATGTTTTACTAAAAAATTACGAAAATTAAATTTTTATGCGGTCCCCCGGTCCTATAAGTGATATTTAGTAGAATTTTTTCAACACTCTACCAAGTAATACAGAAAAGGTCCCATTCATGTAACTTTAAAATTGACCGAGTTATGAAACTTTAAATTTCATGACTTAAACCACTTTTCTATAGCTGAAAACGGATGAGTTCGAGTAAGCTTTAAGGGAACGTACACTAAGTGCTTAAAGTATTATAAAGGGAGTCGATTTCCAACGCTGTTCAAAGGCTACTTCCTAAACTATTTGTCACAGACGTATAGTTCCAATTACAAAATGTTTTAAATGAGCGATTTAACTGAAGGCGCTGTCACCGTATAAGTTTTACGGCAGTGTTAATTATAATTAATTAACTTCTAGATTGGTTATTAAAATAACTGAAGACATGAATTTCAAAATTCTCTTTATCGAAAAAACCAAATTTTGGGAAATAGCGGAAAAACTTTAAATGCATCTATTGGTTTTCATTATAAATTTTGAGATTGCATTGTTACAATAGTGCAGGTTTGTATAGACTGATAGAGAAATCAAAAAGCGATAAAGCGAATTTCGAAATTCATATCTTCAATTGTATTTTTACATATGTTTTATTTTGTAAGCAAATGAAGCTGATTCTTTTCGAGATTTTATTTTAAAAAGATATGTTATTTTGATAAGCTTTTATTTTATTCATAGTTTTCGTATGGAAATTTTCCTAGTTCAAAACTTATATTCAAATTTTAACTCACTTCCAAATATGCGATTGAGGTTCAATTCCCATACTTATTTAAACCCGATGACAATGTAATATTAATACGATTTTAGGTGCATTCCATTTATTTATTTTATAGGACTACATCAAATTCTATTAGGTTGAGAGCTTTAAATATGTATCATTTTGTAACGATTTGTGACGGTTGCTTTTCATAGTTTAATTTAACAAAATTTCTGTTTTTTTTTTTTTACTTACATTTTTAGCACAAATTGCATATTTTATTTTAACATGTAAACGTCAACATAAATTCAGAAACAACATTGTAAAAATTTTTTTACTCTCAATGTTTAAAGTTAAATTTTCTATCTGATGTTTATTTTTATTTCCAGTAAATTTGTGACTGACCCCTATTTTGCAGCAAAAAATATGCTTCAACTTTGAACAGCTATAACTCGGTCAATTTTGATCGCAGAGGAATGGGACTTTTTTTGTCTTACCTTGTTAGAGTAGTGGTAAAAATTTTCTAAATATCACTTATAGGACCGGGGGACCGTATAAAAATTTAATTTTCGTAATTTTTTAGTAAAACATTTTTTTCACCTAAATCGCTTAAAAAATAATTCTTTACCTTTTTTAAAGCATTTTTGCAATTGGAACTATATGTCTATGACCAACGGTTTAGAAATTAGCCATTGGCCACCGTTGAGAAGGGACACCCTGTATATACACTATATTGCCATTGATTATGGGACACTTGCGATTTTAGACATTTTACTAAATATCTAGAAAAATACATGAGGAATCACCTCGAAACTCTTAGTGTATAAATATAATAGTATACGTCATACATCTCTGTGAAGATTTTTTACCGAAACTCCATAGGGGACCGTCAATAAATTAAAAAAGAATGAATATCTTTTGAATAACCCTGTCAAAACTAATGTAGCAAAAGCGCTCAAACTCTAGATTATGATTGAATGCCTTATTGTAATACACTGTGTTCATTTTTATGTAAATAGCATGCATACCCGCAAAGTAATTAAGGTTTTTATAAAAATGGTCCCAAATTTTTCCAAGTTTTTTCCTTATAATTTTCAGAGTTCTTAATATAAAATAATATTTTTTTTAGAAAATATGACAAACAACATTGCACATAGTACCCTGTAATCAGAATTAAAAAATAATGAAAATTGTATATAAAATGAGTTGGTTTACTAAATAATTTTTTACTGCCCATGCGTCAAAGATATCAAAATTTCATTTGCATATTATGTTAGCTAAATGTATAGAGCAACTTTTGTGAAAGTCACAAAATCATAACTTGAAAATTCTGAAAATAATCGTCAATTGAATAAGTTGAAAATCCGTTATTCTCAAAATGAAGCAAAAACAAGAGGGGTTGTATCCATATATTCATTGATTAGTGTCAATATAGAATACACAATACGGGATGTTACGACTACTTTTGGATAAAATCCCTCATTTTTTTGCTTCATTTTGGAAACAACGGATTTTGTCCTTTTTCTATAGACGATTACTTTCAGAATTTTCAAGCTATAATTTTGAGACTTTTACAAAAGTTGCTCTATACATTTAGCTAACATAATATGCAAATGAAATTTTGATATCTTTGACGCATGCGCAGTAAAAAATTATTTAGTAAACCTACTCATTTTTTATACAATTTTTATTATTTTTTAATTCTGATTACAGGGTACTGTGTGCAATGTTGTTTGTCATATTTTCTGAAAAAAATATTATTTTATATTAAGAACTCTGAAAATTATAAGGGAAAAATTTGGGGCCATTTTTATAAAAACCTTAATTACTCTGCGAGTATGCATGCTATTTGCATAAACATGAACACAGTGTATTACAATAAGGCATTCAATCATAATCTAGAGTTTGAGCGCTTTTGCGACATTAGTTTTGACAGGGTTATTCAAAAGATATTCATTCTTTTTTAATTTGTTGACGGTCCCCTATGGAGTTTCGGTAAAAAATCTTCACGGAGATGTATGACGTATACTATTATATTTATACACTAAGAGTTTCGAGATGATTCCTCGTGTATTTTTCTAGATATTTAGTAAAATGTCTAAAATCGCAAGTGTCCCATAATCAATGGCAATATAGTGTATATATATATATATATATATATATAAATTTTACTTTTAATTATACTTTATATGTTATATCTGTTCCAGAAAATGCAAACGCTATTTACAGACCGATATTTACTGCTATTAATCAATTACAGAATTACTGAACAAGATAGAAATTTTGAACTGAAGAAACTAATGTCAGAATCTCAACTGTTATTGCTAATGGGATGTTTTAAAGCTGAACACACTCATATGCATGAATATGTACACTCATGCACACGGTTGAAATTGGTGTCAGGCTCCATTATATTTCTTAAATATCTACTCATTTAGCGTAAAAGTAGTATTTAGTCTGTAAAAGAAACGAGGAAAGAAAATTGGTATTAAATTTACGTTTTAAATTAACTCAATTTTTTATGGGATGATCATGTTAATTGAAATTCTTTCACACTAATGAGCTTTACTTTTTTTAATAACTTCATTTCATAATTTTTAAATAAAACTTTCAACTTTTAAAGCATTTCACCAACACATTGGCGCAATGTACAATATTCATTGTGTTTTTATAAATGGTTAATAGCTCAATAAAAAAGTGCCTATGTAAATTCAATTGAAATAAAATTTTGCTAACGCAAAATTAAAGCTTTTCCTATAATTGATTTCCAAAAATGACATCAATAAATATCATATGCGTTTGAAATGCAATACAAAATCAGAAAATCTTTAACTATAATTTTCTCTTTGGAATATAATTTTCTTACACTCTTAAGTAGTTAAATACCTGCGATTCTAAACAAATTTATTTAAAAAATATATGTTTAATAATACATGATTGACTATTACATGCATTCACTATATTTATGTACAAATCAGCTATTCTAAACAAATGTTAATAAACTATTCTATACATCTTCTTTTTTTGTTTTCCTTCTGACAAGTGCATCCAAATACGTTATTTACTTGAGATCATTGTTAAAGTTTATCCTTTATACTTGAATATATATCCTTCCGCCAACTAAACTTCCTGGAGACATGTTTAAACATATTTTATTCTTTGATACAACAAGGCAAACTATAATGAAATTTCGTGTACCATTTATTTAGAAAACATTCATTTTTCTAGTTACAAGATAATTTTATCTTTAAATGCTTTCTTATTCCCTAAAGTACTGCTAATATACGATGTCAAATAAAGACATATATCTGCGAAACTAAAAAACATTTTTGTTTTACTTTGAAACGGAAATTCGTAGATATATATCTGAATCTAGTTCTCCACCATTTTAACAGTCGACTTTGAAACACTCTTATAGTATTAGTCATGTGAATGCAGGTATGTTAATTTTAGTTATATATTTTTATTTCTAGAATAAATACATGTATTCATATATGGTGTTAATTTCATTTTATATAAATGATTGAAAGGAAGGTTTCTTTTACGAGTTTTTATGCTTCTGGAATAACAGTTTATCATCCTCAGTCCAAATGTTGCCTGTAGGAGACCTAAATAACACCCATTAAATTCATTTAAATGCTGCTAGAATTGATAAAATTACTTCTTGACCTTTTTAATAGACGGATGCTGTATCATAAGCATCAATTTATAGAATTATGTTTTTTTTCGAGATGTTGTATAATAATTTTAAACTGAATTATCTGATCCTTCAAGATATTTGTCTCAGGACTAAGGAGGTTATGTGGCTATCTGACATCTGACTATCTATGACACCATAATAGAGTGTGGGTTTATACTATAGTACTGAATGATCAACACTTATTTCTTTATTTATACAGGGTGTCCACTTTTTAAATGATGCCCAACAGATAATTAAAGAATTAACTGTTTGTCAGAGACATATAGTTATAATTTCAAAAATATTATAAATAAAGGTTTTTTTTTGGGGGGGGGGGGCAAGAAAAATATTTATTAAAAAATTATGAAATTTAAATTTTATACAGTTACCCATTCTTATAAGTGATATTTACAAAAAATATCCTATTACACTAAGAAATAAGACAAAAAAAAGTCCAATATTTTTGCGAATAAAATGGAGTAATATTTTTAAATTGCCAAAAGTTTTTAAAAAAAGCTAATACTTCATAATTGTAGTTACCTAATCACAGATATTCCTTCAATAGAAAAACTCCCTCTTTACAACTAAACAATATCAAACAGTATGCTATGTCAATACCCTCGGAAAAATTGCATAACTGTTAATCATTATCCCTTAAAAATACTTAGCAGAAAGTTGGTTATAAGTGTTTGGAATGAAATGAACTGCACATTTTATATACAGGATGCAAAATATTATGTATAGATTACTTTTAATTTCTCAATCATTGGTCATTGACAGTTCCAGTTACAAAAACATTTGAAATGATGTAAAAATTCATGTTCAGGTATTGTTTAACGTAAAAATTCAAGAATTTAAGTTTTTATACGCCCTCGAGACCCTACAGTTATTTAGTAAAAGTTTACATGTATCATAATAGACGCAACACAATTTTTCTGATTTCTGTACAAAAGAATAAATAAATAAATAAATAAATAAATAAATAAATATTAAAGTTTGATATTTTTGCACTTGATTTTGTCTTTTATAGAGGGAATAGTTAAGAGATGAATTAGAATACTTGGTTGGTTCATTGGTTGTAGTTTTATAGCACAAAATCCCATAAGGGAAATGTAACACCATTAGAATACTTGAAAATCGAAATCAGTGTGTATTTTTTTCCGGCTAAATTCCCTTCAGCCGGTGTCGCCAAATCAGGCTATCGTCAAAGGACAGCTAAAATTTATAAATGAAATAACCCTCTTTGTTGATATCCTGATTTGACAATACCGGCTAAAGGAGCTATCACCGTAAAAAGGACGGTGCATTCTGACTTCGATCCTCTAGTACTTTAATTCATTTCGTAATTGATCCCTCAATGAAACACAAAATAATATGCAAAAACCTCGAATTTTAAAATTTAATAACTTAATTTTTGTAGTACAGAAGTCAAAATTTTCGTATTGTATGTGTTGTGAAATGTATAAAATTTTGCTAAATATAATTATAGGGACTGAGGAACCGTATAAAAAGTTAGATTTCTTTATTTTTATAAAACTGGCTTTCTGCTTTAAACAATGATTCAACATATAGGGTGTTTTACAAAGGGCCCTAACTTTAAAAATCTATAACTCAAAAACAGTGATAGATAGAAACATGAAACCAGTCGTGTGTTTATTAAAAAAATCGTAAGAATCTTATACATAAATCAGAAATTTTAGTTAAAAATAGAGCTCATAGATGGCGCTGCAAGCGATAGGCGCTCCGTTGAGGCTGATATTCATGTCACTCAGCACTGATGCGAATTGAGTTTTATGCAGAGAAGGTTTTCTTCGAAAATGCACTTTTGCTTTTACGATTTGATTTTGAATTCAATCCATATAATTTTAATTTTGTTGGCGTCAGCACAATAATAGACAAAACTATTGTTTCCATAGAAACGACTCCTTTAAAATTGAAATGCAAGAAACAACAACGTATATGCACTGCAAAAAGTTTGACCCTTTTGCTGCATCGTCCTTCGACCACTTTTATAGAAAACGATTACTTCACAATATTATGGAGCATTCTCATGCGTCAAAAGAGAGATGTTTTATAAAAGCGGGGGAGTGACGATGCAGCAAAAAAGTCAAAAGTTTTACAGTGTAAAAGACGGTATTTCGAATATTGCATTCAAATTTAAATGACTTGATCCTATGGAAACGCTATTTTTGTCTATTATTCTGGTGAAGCCAACGAAATCAAAGTTATAGAGATTGAATTTAATATCGGGTCATAAAAGCAAAAGTGCATTTTCGAATAAGACCCACTCCGTATAAAACTCTCTAACGCTAAATGACTTCAATATCAGCCTCAACAGAGAGCCTATCGTTCTCAGCGCCATCTATGAGCGCTATTTTGAACTAAAATTTCTGATTTATGTATAAGATTCTTATGATTTTTTTAATAAACACACCACTGGATCATGTTTCTATCTGTCACCGTTTCGAAGTTATCGATTTTTAAAGTTAGGGGTCCTTTGTGAAACATCCTGTAAACATGCTGTAAATATTTACATTATATTAAACGTTTCTGTAACTGCAATTACATGTTTACGACCAACGGTTGAGAAATTAAATTTCGGTGATAGATAACATATTGTACCATGTATAAAATAAATAGTACCGTATTTCCCCACATTACCCGGTATGCCGCAAAATTCAAGAGTGACAAGAATTTTCAATATTAACTCCTGTTCTGTCCTGGCATGCCTGAAAAATCGAGGTTCTTTGAAACCGGAAAGGAATGGGATTCATTAGCTGTACTCATCTGCAGCGATTTCAGTTAGGTACGAGGGCAGCAAAATAGAGCATATCCCTACTTTTCTAATTACTTAGTTTATATTTTTACATATTCAACATAATAAAGACGTTTTTCATGTTTCATGCCATTTCAAAGAAAAGCTCTCTTCCCAATACCTATCTGAAATTTATATTGTAAAAATAGTTTATGTTATAAATTACTACATAAACAGAAATATTCATTCTTTATGTAAAATAAGAAGCATATAATAATTATCTAAATATATCGATAAATGTGTGCTTACTTTATATTAAAAAAGTAATTTTAAATGAAAATTCAATTATTTTAATGCCATCATCCTGGAGTAGATCCGTCATGCATAAAAATTCTCCATAAAAAGATAAATAAAATCTAATAATTACTGAAATATAAATAAATATATATAAGTAGAGACAGAGAGAAAAGTAAGTATTGGTGCTTTTTCCTTATAATGAAAATTTTTTTTAGAAAAAAAAAAAAAAAATCAAACACCTATCCTCCAGTAGCCAAACTTCATATTTTCCGGTATGACGGTAAAATGCAATTTTTTCCGGCTTTTCAGGTAATGCGGGGGAATACGGAATTTTTTAAAAGTCACTTTTTTCATAAAGAGGTTGGAATGATGTGTTCTATTCAAAAGCCTTTGATTTGAAAATCACCAAACTGACAATGTAAGTCTAATAAAATTCCTTTTAGTAGAACATAAATTACATGCATATTGAATGAAAAATCCATTGCATTTTATTTATACACAATAGATAGTAAATAGTACATTTTAAGAAAAACAATTAAAGAACTTTTTAAATGAGGTTGACCTAATTGTAGAAATTTGTCTCAGACCTCTGTAACTAGGCAATGTAAAATTAAAGACTAAAAAGTTCCGAAACAAAATTCTAATTTGAATTTTATATGTATAGTAGATTTATGAGTACGTGTGGAACACAATCATAAGCCTGCATGAATCGGTATGTTAAAACCATATAAGTGCTTTTGTTTTATTTCTATGAAAAATTCTTCAAAACTCGGATTCATTAGTTATTTCTACAAAAGATTTATTCATAAGATTACTTTTGCCAATATGAATCAGAATTTAACTCAGCCAAGACTTAACAGAGTCTTTTTTCTATTTATCGATATTCTGAATGTTATATAGTATATTGTTGCAGTTATTGACAGTTTGACTCTTAACGCTTTATCTATCAAATTACGAATTCATTAAAATTTTACATTCTAAAGCCTTTTATGTAAATTGCTTACTCTAAATTAAAATATTTACATAATCATATAATAAATATTTGAAGGATTTCAGAAATATTGAAGGATTTAGAAGGATTCATTCAATTTGAATTTACAGGTATTTTATGCAACATTTATTACCCCATTCAAATCTTTCATTTTAAATTGTATTCTTAGTATTTTGTAGAATTAAAAACATACAAATATGATGTTTTTACTGTATAAACATAGAAATATTTCCATATTGAAAAATCCGCATCCCCCTTTCTCAGCACCAAGAAAGCTGAAAAGATACAAAGGCAAAAGAAATCATCCTTTAAAAAAATATTTTTGTTTTCTGTAACCAATAATACTTTTGGAACAAAGTAAAATAATGTATCTGTAACTCAATCAAAACAGTATTATAACTAATTGAGGTATTACAAGAATTTTATAATAAGTAATTTTAATGCATCTTATAAGTACCGTCGGTTAGAGCAGGATTAAACCAGGTTATTCTCAGTAATATATCTTTATTTAATTCTATTTTATTTCCCGTTAATCTATAAGGGTTTCTATAGGATTAATAATAAAATGCATAAAAAAAATATATAAAAGGCCTAGAAATCCCCCGTTGCGAAAAAAAAAAAAAATAAATTAATTAAAAGTGTTTTTGTTTTAATTCCACCTGTGGTGTCCGGTAGTCGCAAAACATCAGCTGTAACCTTGGTCTGCAATAGAAGCCCCGCAACAAATGAATTGCAAAACGGCGCATGCCAACAAATTTTCAGCAAGTTGTGCAATATGACACAGTAAAAAGCTTCAGACGCCTGCGACACCACACATCCGTCTATGTATACAATGCAGCATTGTTATAAAAACATGTACAATCCAATCAAAGATATAAAAGACATAAACTAGTGACAATCCCAATTACTAATAAGAGACTAATTCCAAATAAAGTCAAATAACCACGACAGAGACAAATTTCACTAGAAGTTCCACCACGCAAGTGTCACACTCCAAATTGGAATGCTATCCCACGTCAGAGTCAAAATTCAGACAGGAATTATATCCAAGCAAAAGTCAAAATTCCAGTAAGAATTACACTCATGCAAACGTTTAATTCCAAAAGAAGATAATATCATGACAGAGACAACTCCACTAGAGCATTAATAATTAAGAATACCTGGAAAAGTAAAGTATTAAATTAGCTGTTGGGTAATATAGTTGTAATTAACAATAGTCGTTAATCCTAGCCTATACATTAGCCTAGAACAAAGTCAATCAACCTGCCGGTACTTAAAACACAATACCCCCGACGGCAGTCACAAATAAAACAAACTCTCCTGAAAAGAATCAATAGAGTCACACAATAAGGCAACAAGTTGCAATGCTAACCACTTCTTCGCTCAAGCTTAACAGTAAGTTAATCTTCTTGTAATCTATTATAATTATTCCTTTTTTATGTAAAAAATCCATTTAAATATTTTTACTGCCCCTACTATTGGGTTCTTAATTATTATTTTTATTTTTTTAATCCTTAAAGCTCAATTTGATTACCTATAGCCACTATCCCTAGTTTTGATCAGCACTCTCTACTTCTCTTTTTTTTCTTCTTTTGAGGCAACTGGTCATCACTGCAATTCTTTACAGAGCTAATATAAGCAAAAACAGCCCAAGTGACCATAACATATGATGTGACACCCACCAACTGAGACAACCACCGGATATGATTAACCACTGGATATGACAAACCACTGAATATATCTTCTACCCAACTATCCCAACTACTGGAAATGCTCTTTATACAGGGTGAGTCATAAATATCGAAACAATAGGCTATCTCCTTAACCCGCGAGAACTCGCGCATGAGATTTTCTTTCCCCATCGTACCATTTTTAAAACTATTTTAAGACTATTTTTCATTTTAATAAAATTTCAAAATGTGATTTCGATTACTTTACCTCTTTTTTGAATAAAAATACTAAGCCAAACAAAAAATTTGATATTAAGTGACTGTAAAATAAAAGAAACGAATTGGGCACCGTGAGAGAAATTCTCATAGCGAGTTCTCCCGGGTTAAATATTGCATCTAGATCCATACTTTCAATTGAAAAAAATCATTAAAGGGGTAAACTTTATGATAAGATAAGTCGCGACTCCATGGGGGGGGGGGGTCTATTGGAAAAATTGCAAAAATTAACAATTTATACGGCCCCCGTAAGATAAAAATTCTAATTAAAATAACTTTCCTTGTCTAGTCCTGAATAATACACAAAAAGTTGCATCTTCATAGCTTCAAAACTCGTTGAGTTATAGCCGTTTGAATAATTCATCAGGTTTTAAAGGATTAGACACAAATTGAAATGCGCGCAATTCAAAAGACAATGTTACTTTAACAGTTCTAGAAAAAGTGTAGAAAATCTATCTTTTAAGTTAGAATTTTGATTTTTTTTTCTTTTTTGTGATGATTAGTCATATAATTTACTAAAAATCACATCCTAAAATTTATCATAAAATTTATAAAAAATTCATATGTTTAGTACAGGTTTAAATGGGATAATTAAAAATCATTATAATGTCAGACATTATTTATCGGATTTCAATTTATTTCCATTTAATTAAAGATGAAAATCTGATTTTAGTTTTGTTCCAAGGTTTTTTTATATTAATTTTAAAACTGTTAAAAATGTTAGTTTTGTTTCGGGGTTTTTGTTTTTCAATATTAATTTTAGAACTATTAAAAATATTTATTGAAAAACTAATATAACTTTTAAAAAAATCTTATTTTCAAAAGTAATTAATTTTTCAATTTTGCCCGAAACAAAACTAATGTAAAATAATTAAAAATTATATGTTTCAAGTTCGTACATTTTTACTTTAACAATTGTTAACTTTTAATAAGTTTTGCACTGGACGAAATTTTCAGTCTCGGTCTCGAACAATCCGTATTAAAATCACTCTCTCTGACTGACTTAATACGTGCATGAAATAAGTAAAATTTGGTTCAATCAAAATTTTTACGAAAACCACATAGATTTTGAAATCGCTTTTATTTTACGAAAAAAACAACAACAAATTTAAAATGTATTTTTTTTTAAGAAGAGTATATTTAAATGCTAAAACATTAAACACAATAAAACCAGAAAAAACATCTGCCTATGACGGAATTCTGTCTTAAACAGAAAATGTGTTGATCCATGCAAAATGAATACAATAATATCTGATAAAAAATAAACTCCATTTAACCCTCCTAGGAAGGGCATTTGTCTATTACGTATTTTTTCTTTCCTATGTGATTCCGTTTTAAAATGTTTTACTGTATAATATTTTTCAAAGTCTTCATTGGAATATGGATTAGCGATATTGGAATATAAGTGAAACATTTAGATATAAACAGAGATTCATTGATAAAAGAAATATATCACAGCCTTTGGCGTTTCTTTAATCCTTCTATAGTAAAAAAAAATTGCCTTAAAAGGAATTACTCCTGGAATGATGCTATGTGTAAGTTTTCCGGAAATAACGCGTTCGGGTGGACAACATATTCCATGAGTCGAATAGACCAATCAGGTAAGGGCTCCGTCCCCACTGTTAAAAATCCTGCTTTTTTTTTTTTTTTTTTTTTTTTTTTGCAATGCACTCCAGCGCTTGTATAGAAAACGGTAACTTCACTGTATTAAGGAGCATTCTCATAGGTCGCAGTAGAGACATTATATACCAGCGGCGGAGTGCGTTGCAACAAAATGCAGCAGATTTTTAACAGTGTCGGGTGGACTTCGAAATAAGTACACTTCCTTTTTTTTTCTTTATGCTGCTATTTTGGTAGATTTTCCTGGTTTTTATGGATATTTAATGCTCGGTATTTTAATAAGTGTACGTTTATGAGAGGAATTCCAAATTTGAGTGTATGGAAAATAAGATATCGCGAAGCGATTCCATGAGGTATTGGCGTGCGCAGCAATAAAAGGGATGGAGCGACGCTGCAGCAACTGGGAATAACACACTGTAAAAAATATGACCCTTTTACTGCATCGTCATTCCATCGCTTTTATAGAAAATGACTACTACAGGCTATCATGGAGCATTCTCATTGGCCATAAGTGTGATATTCTATAAAAGCGGGAAAGTGAAGATGAAGCAAAAGGGCTATATTTTTTACAGTGTAGGCTGAAGTACATAAAAATTATATACTGTTTTCTATAAAAGCGGTGGAGTGACGATGCACAAAAAAGGGTCATTTTTTTTACAGTGCACCGCTTTTATAGAATATCTCTTTTATGACCAATGAAAATGCTCCATAATACTGTAAAGTAATTTGTAATGACGATGCAGCAAATGGGAATAACCCACTGTAAAATATATGACACTTTGACAGCATCGTCACTCCACCGCTTTTATAGAAAATGACTACTTCAGGCTATTATGGAGTATTCTCATTGGCAAAAGAGTGATATTCTATAAAAGCGGGGAGTGACGATACAGCAAAAGGGTATTTTTTATGGGTATTTTTTTTCTTTTAGTACGATGCTGAAGAATTTCCAACGAAAATCCTTTGCAAACCATAGTTTGGGATCCAAGGCTCCAGATAAATATTTCGCTATTAGCGAAATGAGATTGATTAATACATTTGACCCATTTGCTGCGGCGTCACTCCACACTGTAAAAAATTTGACCTTTTACTGCATCGTCACTCCTCTGCTTTTATAGAATATTCCTCTTTTGATCCATGAGAATGCCCCATGATATACTGTAAAAAATATGACTATTTTGCTGCATCGTCACTCCACCGTTTTTATAGAAAACTACTACTTCAGGCTATCATGGAGCATTCTCATTTGCCAAAAGAGTGATATTCTATAAGGGGGAGGGAAGATGCAGCAAGAGGATCATCGCGAATGGTTGGCGAGCGTAGCGAGCAGGGGGCCGGGCCCTTTAGTAATTAAAAATATAAATATAAAAACGAAAAGCTGTAATAAGTATTTTTGGCCAGAACTCCTCCCCGCGAAACAAATTTTATCTACACTGAAGTAAAAAACTATGTAGAAATTCACGGCTGAGCCGGGCTATGATTTAAACTTTTTCCAGGCTGGTCCGGGTTATGATTTTTAACATTTTTCCATGCCCGGCAGAAATTTTTTCCCTATGGGTCGGTCTGGGACCGGACCTAAATATTCCGATCCATGAAGACCTCCAGTGCTAACAATGAAAATATTTTGAAAACAAGTTTTGATTTTAATCAATACGCTGCTTTATTATGTCCAAATAAGTGGCACGGTCTTGAATCAATATTTAATACGGACAATTTGTGGACGATCTCTCATTTGCTTTGAAAACGAGTCGTAAATTCTTCGTTTACAGACATGGTAAAGTAGTGTAAGTCACGAATTTTGGAGAATTTTGGATTTTAATATCTCTGTCAAATTTTCAGATACGGTGATGAAATTCTTTTTGTTTAATTTAGGAATGGATAAGGAATAATTTCCTAATTGGAAATTTTATCCTGCGGGGGCCGTATAAAAATTTAATTTTCGTATCTTTTCAAATAGACCCCCCCCCCCATGGAGTTGCAACTTATCTTATCCGAACTTTCACCTTTTTGTGAATTTTTGCAACTGGAAGTATGGGTCTAGAGGCAATATTTAAGGAGATAGCCAATTGTTTCGATATTTATGACTCACCCTGTATAAAGCTGTTATTACACATAAGTTATCAGTATGGGATATTCATTAAAATCTTACTCCCTTCAGGTCCGTAACAGAATGATGCCCTTTTCATAGTCCCTAACCACTAGAAATAAGCTTTCAACTTCCCCAATAGAATATTTATAGGTATTATTGTAAATAGCAACTTAAATTCCAGTAAGTTTAAATGGAGTAGCTATTCATGTTATTATGGAACTATTTATTTATTAACTAATCTGCAGTGTTGAACACTTAACCTACACAACCACGTTCATACGAGTAACGCTACTAAGCAACTAGTTATAATTATAGTAATTTAGGACCTGGTGGTAATTAAAGTGTCTGCAATTCATCTAGTAATATTAGATAGCACCCTAATATATCCTTAAGTAATTAGCATAACAGCTAGAAATAGTAGTATTATCTTCAACTAGTGATAAAGATTGTATAGCTATGTAATTAATGCTGTTCTTTTTCAAGCTTCCCTCCTCCCCCCACCTATTTTGCAGTCGACTTATGCCGGCAATGAAAGGAGAGTGGAAAGAATATTTTATTTATCTATTTATTTATTTTTGGTATTTTATTTATTACTAATTTTTATTTATTTATTTTTGACAATTCGCCTCTTTATTAGGTGCAATAGGACTCTGTCCACCCGAGATATCCGACCCGCTCTAATGAGGAGGTCCACGTAGCCAGTTTTTCTCGGTGGGGTACGGTAGAAAAGCGAGTTGTTGTCTACCTCTGCAACTATCTCGTCAGCCTTGCTATTCGGCGCAAAATGTTTTCCTTCAGCGATATGACTTAGCTTTTCGGCCATTCCTTGATCTTTTCAAATCCCTCAAAATTGTCCCCACTTTCAGCTAATTTCAGTACCACTGTTTAGGCTCAGAAACATACAGTCCCATTTCGTCTGGTATGATGAGTACAAGGCGTGCGGCAACAAAGCACATAGTTAACACAATGTGCAATAAACTACAAAGATTCCTAACAAGGAACTTAATCTAAATAGCCGACCCGGGTACTTATATTAGTGGTTCACCACTTTGCCGGCTAATATTCCATCATGTACGCTATTGGCGCCTGGTGCAAGTAAAATCCGTCGTAGGCGCAAAGTCCTTAAAGTTACCTGTGAATAATAGGTCTCTGGAGGTGCCTTGCCAGGTGCAGGTCTCGCCATCTGATCAAGGTTCTAAATTACGAGACCAACTTGAGTAGCCATTTGCAGTTCAACCAAAAGGCTGTAGCATTAAATAACAAGCGAAACAAAGTATGCACAAAGAGGAGCAAGTGCTGCAGAAATGATGGCATGTGAAGAAAAGAAATCAGGTTTATTTACCCTGATACCACGTATCTAACTCATTAAGCAGAGATAACTCGGCAGGTACGGACATGATCATCGGTTAGGAAGAAAGAAAGAGCCCCTATAGGAACATCAATATAGATCTTTTGGTCAATTGTAAAATGAGACCTTTGAAATCAAGGATTATAATTGAGTTGGATTTCAAGCCTTGATTCTGAAAGCAGTATGTTGATTATTTATATTATTAGGGGGCATTGTTGTTCCACTTTTGATGACTTTTCGACATAAAAGTATGATTTAGGTTAGAATAACAAATTTACATTAGAAAATGATTATAGTACAACTTTACTGTTTTTGACATATTGTTAATTATAAATTATATGAATTCAACCAGATATCTCTATATAAAGCCAATTATATGAAATTCAGTTGTTTCTTTAAGTTTTAAGGTATTTATCAATTTCAGGGAACTTTATTTGAAAAATATGAAATTTGCGTTAAACACATGGGTTTTTTAGCTAAAAGATGGCATAAACTTCTTAATTTAAATAAGTTATATATATATATAATATATATAAATGATATATATAATTATATATAAATAAATATAAATAAATTAAATAAATTAAAGTAATTTTAATCAGCATTTCAAATTTAGGCAATATTAATCAAATTTTGGTAAAAAAAATGCACTTCTTCTCTATCCTATAATAAAATCTATTCAACATTTTTTATTTCAACGATATATTAGAAAACGGCTTACCTGAGTTATAAAGCAAAATACTTGCAATAACTAGAGGTCTGCACGGGCCCGGGCTTGGCCCGTGGCCCGTACCCGGGCCGGCGGAATCGTTTCGAATTTTCTAACGGGCCGGGCCGGGCCGGCAGATTTAGAATAGTTTTTTCAACGGGCCGGGCCGACAAACAACATAAACGGGCCGGGCCGGGCCGATAAAAAAAAATTTCGGGCCTGCCGGCCCGTTCTGAAGATTTCAGCAGAAACGATAAAATATGAGCTATTTTCAACGAAAATGGTTTTAACGAGAACAAGTATAAATGTGGCCATGCTAGTTTGACAGCGTCAATATAAAATGCACGTTTATAAAAATGCACAGTGTATCGGCATCGGAGAATTACATTATGTGTAACCCGTTTTAATATGCCGGTCCGAGATCACGCTTGCATTATTTTTCTACATATAGACTGGCCGGACCGGTACTAGACTTAATTATTGGCAGAAAACATGATTTGTAAAATTATTAACAGCGATAAAGAACTTATGTTAGCTTAGTCTTCGGATATATACTTCTTAATGATTTTTAAATTAATTTCTCAATAATGCGAAAGTTTGACACATTTTCTGATTAATTTTAAATTGTAAAAGTATAAAAGTGATAAGCCTAACTATTGAAGGGATTTGGAATCGAATAGCGTTTTTCATTTTTGGTTAATAAAATACTTGTATAACCTTGTTGAGATATAATAGTTTCTCAAATGATTGCAGGTTTTTCTCCCTTCCCTTGCTATTGCTTCCGGAAATTCTATTCAAAACGCTAATTATGACAGTATTTTATTTGTTTGCAGTATTCTTAAATTGCTTGTATCAAAAAATGGATAACGCCATTCGATTATATAATTTCTGAATAAAGATATCTGCTAATCTTATGCGTTTCTGAGGGAAAAAAATGAATTTAGAAATGTATCAGAAAGGAGCTTCTTTGAATTTAAGAATGAATTTGGATTTGAAATCTATAATAAAATGATATAGAAATATATTTATAAATCTTCTTTTATTAAACAGCTTCAAAATTAACGATGTTTTTAGCTTTCTTTCTTTTTTCTTTTATTCTAAGCCATATTAATTTTTTAATGAATCTTTATTCGAATGTTGAAAGCCTAAGAATCTATGTAATCATTAATGTTGTTAATGTCTATTTGCTGTAAAATATACTATAAAATCATTCCATAGATATGTATGCAGTACTCTTTAAAGGAATCTTAGTTATATGATAAAAATCTGAATTTTTTAGAAATCGTAGAAATTGTAACGGGCCAAAACGGGCCGGGCCGGGCCGGGCCTGTTTTCGCTGATTTTTGTACGGGCCGGGCCGGGCCTAAAATATAAAAAATTAAACGGGCCGGGCCGGGCCCGGGCCGAACTTTTGAGTTTTACAACGGGCCGGGCCGGGCCGAAATAACTTTCCTACGGGCCGGGCCGGGCCGGGCCGGGCCTGGAAATTCCGGCCCGTGCAGACCTCTAGCAATAACCTCTTGAATTTACTATCATGTGCCACATTCTGTTTACAAAACATGCTTTTTAAAATAAAAAACATGTATTTTTCAATAAAAATAGCTCTTAAATTAATATGTGCCTACTTACAAGCTATATTTTGCTTCATAACATACCAATAAATGAGTAGACTTTGTAACATAATTTTATTTCAATATTTTAAAAACTTTTTAAGAAATGAGATTTCTTGTAAACTTAAAAATGAAAAAGGTAGAAAGAAAGGAAGTATTTTACTGAATCATCGATACCAAAATAAAACGATAAAAAAATGAAAATTTACGCTTTTCACAGGTGTTTTGTCTTAGACAGTATAATGAAAAAGCATGTCTTTCACCGAGACTACAAACTTTTCAGTTTTAGACAGGTTTCCGTTAAAAACATCTTCCTTCCGTTTTCACAAACATACTCATGAATACACATACTCGGCTGAAACATACTCATTCTACAGTACACCTTTGAAGAGCATTAATGTATATATGTGAAGATGACTTTTCTCAAAGGGAAATAATTCAAAATTACACAAAACAACATGCTTGCTAAAATTTGAAAGATATCTGAAACGGAATTTGTTTTACTTGTAATACCTCCTTGGCAGGTTTTTTGTAAACACGGAATCTTCTCGTAAATAGAAATATTTTAATATCCTGAGATGGAAACATAACTATGGGAATATACCCGCAAATCCATTTACACAAATTTACTGTAACTAAATTAAACATAAAACTTCTTTATCTAGTACTCTGATGCGATTAACTGTTGCTGACGCTTAATGGAAAAGACGAGCTTACACGAACAAAATAACGGCACATTGGTTAGCTTCGTGAGATTTATCTCTCTTGGGTTTATAATGAACAATATTATCAATTACTTTAAATCTGCTGTCTGCAATTACCCTCTGACAGTCTTGCAGAAGGGCAAAATTGTAATGTTGTTTTCTCAGCATTTTGTTTTAATTGCTAAAAAAATATGATTCTTTCAAAATTATAGAAAAATCTTATTTACGAATATGAATGTTATCCTTGAGTGTGTTAATCATTGCACAATGTATTAAAAATCCATTAAATCAACTGAGTTATATCATTTTAATTATTGCTTGCATTGCAGTGAAACATGGAGCTTAGGGAACGTCTATAGACGGGCTTGTCAGTGAGAGGGTTAACAAAATTAGCTTTAATTTAGGGCTGTTATTTGTTGCCTTTTTTCAAAATACACTGTTGAAAAAAAGCAGGAACATCCATAAAAAGGTGCTTTATGCTAATTCTACAAATATAACTTTGATAAAAGGTGATTGATTGGTAACTCAATGTCAACGTTATAGTATAGACCACTGTGATTAACCTCTGCTATAAAACTATGTAAAATTGTTAGCCTGTTCTTGTGAAAAGGAGTGAATGTGAAAATTTTGAAGTATAATTTCAAGTATATATTGGGTTGGGGAAAAAGAAATTTCGCTTTTTTTCGTATTTTGAACGAATTTTTTATTTGAAACTGAATTTATTTATATAAATTAAAAAAACTAATCAGTAATATATGTGCTGCTTTTTGCAATTTTTCAGGTAAAAGTATAATTCCCCCACTGTAGAACTTCTGAGAGTTCTGGGCAAAAAAATTAAGAAGGTGATTTTCACAAGCCTCTTTTGAAGTCAGCTTAACACCATTAAGACAGTTCTGCAGAAGGCGGAACAAATGGTAATCTGTCGGATCTAGGTTTAGACTTCATGGTTGGTGCATCATAACCTCCGAGCCAAGCTCTCTCAGTTTTTGCCGAGTGACTAAAGATGTGTATGATTTAGCATTGTCGTGATGGAAGACAAAGCCTTTCCTATTGATCAATTTTGAACAGGTTTTTTTAATCACCTGCTTCAATCGCGAAACCTGTGAAGCTTCGACTACGATCTTTTTTACTCATTGTTGTCGTACGTGATTCCCTTTTCATCACTCCTAATCATTTGTTTAAAGAAAGGCTTGATTTTGTTCCGTTTCAGTAGCAATTCACAAATGGAAACTGTACAGCAAAATTTTCACTGTAAGTTCATAGGGAATACAAGTATCGAGTTTCTTTTGGTATCCAATTTTATGTAAATGGTTCAAGAGTGTTTTACGGTCGATGTTTAACTCCGTAGCAATGTCGCGAAAAAAATATGCCAGTCTGCATCGATTTTATAAAAAATTTCATCGACCTTTTTAACGATTGGCTGGCCAGAGAAAGGTTCCCCTTTAACATGAAAATTTCCGTAACGAAAACGAGCAAACCAATTCTGACTTTGTCGTTTACTTAAGCACTAATCACCATAAACGTCACACAATTTTCTATGAACCTGCGTCGCATTTTTCCCTTTTTGGAAGTAAAAAAACAAAATGAAACGAAAATGATCTTCTGGAATCGCTATTTTAAAAACGCAATAACTTTTGGCTGATTGAACAGATGACACTACCTTTATATCTAAAATTTTTTATAGACTGTTACCTTTCAAACGCTGTATAGTATGACTTAATTGAGTAAGTATTACTCAAGATATGCGACTTTAAATCTATCTATTGGGAAAAAGCTAAATTAATTTTTCCCCAACCAACATTCAGTTTTTCCAACATTCAGTTTGGAAAATTTTTCTCTTGTAGTAGGTGGGATAAATTATACAGAACACCATTGATCGATTGTGAGAATTGATGCGTGATAGTTAGAATGGAAATAGAACAGACGCTCTCAGGAGTCTGTAAAGCCAAAAACATCATGCTAAGTATCTGGAAAGGTTTAAAAACATTGGTAATGTGCGCAGAACATTAGAGCAAGGTAAAAAAAATTGCTACACTAGATTTTCAGGACCTTCATTTTGCAAAGATTTCTAAAAGAAACGGGTAACTTACGTTGGTTCATATTACAAGAGATTTCACTGCAGCAACAGAAACTCTACTATCCAGATCTGCTGTGAGTGACAGCCTGTATATAATAGGTCTGCATGCAAGGAAACCTGTAATTTGTATTCCACTAACTCTTAGCAGCGAAAAGCTCCCAGTTAAAGGGAAATCATAGTCATTGGAGTACCAAGGAATGGAGCTCAGTGCTCTTTAGCGATGAATCATGATTTTGTTTGGAGAAATATTATAGACGTGTCACCATGTGGAAGGAAAAAACACATGCACACTGTTAAAAATGTTTAACTCTTGCCGCATCATCACTCCACCGCTTTTATAGAAAACGATTACTTTACTATATTATCGAGCATTCTCATTAGTCAAAAGAGAGATATTCTATGGAAGCAGTAGAATGACGATGCAACAAAAGTTTTATATTTTTTAACAGTGCATCAAGGTTGAAAATATCCATGAAAGACATCGATACAAAGGTCTTGGAGTCATGATATGGGCGGGAATTATTTTGAATGGTCGCACTGACCTCATATATTTACCGGTGCAATTATGAAAGCTGAAATATACGGAGATGAGGTTCTTGATTTCATTTCAAGTTCTTTAAGGATGAAGTTGGGAGGAAGATTTGAGATTTTATACGTTTTAATAGTCTAGAAGAGCTGAAAAAATTCCATGTGGAATTATCGCTCACTCAATTCACATTTATGTGAAATCATTATCTAGAATACCTATAAAAGAACAAGTTCTTAATCCAATGACAAGAAATTAAACATAGAAATTGTTTTTTAACTTAAGCGCATGGTTCTAACTTTATTGCAGGCAAACGTTATTGAACATGAAACTTGATTTAAATGAATTTAACTTTTCAGCACGCGCTCAGTTTTTATACCATAATGATTGTAAAAATATTTTCATTGGTAAATATTAATGTAACTTCAATGTATTATTAGCTGCAGATACAGAGATTGATGTTACTTTTTTTATTATTTATGCTTTTCTAAAATAAAGAAATTAAAATATATATATCTATATTCCGAAAATCACTCCAAATACTTCTATTATACATGCATATATATTTGTATATTAGCTATTCTCAACAAATACTAAGTGGCAAATGCATGCAGTTTATAAATATATATATATATATATTCGGATGGATAATTGAGTACGATATTTACTTGGGATTGTTGTTAAAGATAATTCTTCATCCTTTATTAATTATTCGTCGCAAAAGCTAAATTTCCTGAAGTCATGTTAAAACATATTTCACTCTGTAATACACATGACAGACAATAATGAAAGCCTGTGTACCAGAGATTTAGAAAACACTCATTTTTCTCTCTACAAAACAATTTATCTTTAAACGATTTCTTATTCCTTAAAGTATTGCTAGAGCATTGCTGATATATGGGAGAAATAAAATATATCAGCGAAACTAAATTTTGTTTTCAGTTTAGTTCGAATTCACAAAGCGTAGATATTTATCTAAATATCCCTATATTTTAATGGAAGATAAAACAATCAAGATTAGTTGTGTATTGGCAGATAAGTTAATTTTATCTTTATATATGGAAGAGGTTTAGAAATTATGTAATACCATTTGAATTGTTGCTTGAAAGTCAACATAGACAATTGAGGAGCATTAAGTGTTTGTTTAGATTTAACTATTTCTGAATACATTTTGATGCATTTAAAACGAAAAAAAATTATATCAATTTTAATATTTAGGTGTAATACTTTTTAAGAAGTAATCAAATTTATTTCTTATGATATAATTCTAATGATAATTTATTGCACAATATTCAAAGTATGTATATTTAGAAAACACTCACTTTTCTATCTACAGAATAATTTTATCTTTAAGCGATTTTTTATTCCTTAAATTATTACTAGAGCATTGTTCATATATGGGAGAAAGTAAATATATCAGCGAAACTAAATTTTGTTTCCAGTTTAGTTTGAATTCACTAAGCGTAGATATTTATCTAAAACCTCCCTATGTTTTAACGAAAGATGAAACAAATCAAGATTAGTCGTGTATATGCAGATAAATTATTTTTTTTTCTTTATAAGGTACCCTGGGGTAATAACGCCAGACGGGGTAATAACGCTAAGTGCTAATATTTTGCATAATTATGAAATAATCTGGTAAATAACACCCATGTGCTCTGCGCAGAAGGGTTTTAAGTCATATAAATCCCCAAAAACAGCTTCAAGTTAATTTGTTGCATTTTTAGGTGTTATTGTTTTTACAAGCAACTAAAAATAACGCTTGATCTAAAATTTGCGAGATAAGTTTTGTGATGTGAAGACTATTTTTTTTATCCGGAAATACTTTGTTAATTACATAAATTTGTAGTACATTTTATGGACTTTCAAAATGTTGTTGAAGATTTTGGATATCTTCTCTAGATAATTTGTAATTTAAAATGTACAGCGCAATAAGTATAACGGGGTAATAACGCCAATCCTTTTCAATTTTTACTCCGGTTGATTCCCTACAGTGGCCGAGCTACATCCTAAATACTTATTCAAATAAACACAGTTAAAACAGTGCAATATGTCTAATAATTCTATTTAAGCGGTCCTTATTAAGCAAAATGAAGCTCACGGTCTGATATTCTTTTGCCTCATCCTCCCCCCCTCCACACCACACCTTTATTTTTCTTACACTTTCACAAAAAATTGAACATTTTCAATAGCTTAGGATGCAATTTATCAATTTCTAGAGCTGAGAGATTTTATTTTTAGAATTGGGCAATCTACATGCAATTATTCCAACTTATTTCATAGTTTTGTTTGCATGGCGTTATTACCCATATAGGTGGGTAATAACGCCAAATAGCATTGGTCAAGAAATCACGCCATTACATTTTATGTATTCATATCTGTTAAATTATTTTTTTATATAAATAGTCAATGAGTTGCTGTATCAAATCATATATTTGTTTGAAAAATACAAACTAAAACTGAGCCGTGAAAATTGGTAGAACCTTAACGTGGCGTTATTACCCCAGGGTACCTTACATAGAAGAAGTTCAGAAATTATTTAATGCTATTTTTATTTCATTTGGAAATGAATATTAAAAACTTCAGATGCATTAAATGTTTGTTTAGCATTGCCTATTTTAAAAGACATTTTTAATGTATTTAAAATGCAAGAGAAAACTGTAAATAAATACTATTATTATTTAAGGACAATCCCTTCAAAGAGGTACTCAAATTTGTCGAAATTATATATATAATGTAATTTTGTTGATAGTTTATTGCACAATAATGGTTGTGCAATAAATTATCAATAAGTCTGCTCATCGTTTATGTTATGAAACATAATTATAAAACTGATTGATTTAACCTGACAGAAAATCTAATCTTGTTTGCATTCCGAGCTCTTAATGATTATTTATGAGTAATATAATGATTTTAAGGTAATTTGCATTACATTTATTGGTTTTATAATTACTTCATGACATAGAAATAATGTTTTAGCTATTTATAATAAATAAGTGCTAATTTAATATGTTTTATGATATAAGAATTAAATTAATTGCAGATGATTTTGTGAACAGCATATTCTATTTCTATTTTGATGTTTTTTTTTTTTTTTTTTTTTTTTTTTTTTTGTTATTTCATGTATCTTTTTGTAAAGTTGAGTCCTGACTTCTGTAACAACGCAGAGAACATGTAAAATTATGATTCTTTAAATACACAGCATATAAATGTAGCATCATGAAATTTTGTGCCTCTGTATCAGAGAAAACATAACTATTGGCTAAGTACCAACACAGACTATAAATGTATTATCTTGACTACTAATTTTTAACAATCCAATAGGGTGACTATAAATTATTTTGCCAACTATTATTCAACTAATTACTCTCCCATTTTGGATTTGTGAATATTTGATTTGTTTGGACAATCATCATTTTTTATTTTATTTTTATTTATTTATTTATTTATTTATCTATTTATTTTTGGTGCGCTAAACACGGGAGAGATTTTTTTATCGACAGATTTTATTAAACTAATGTGATAGTGATGGAAATGTTAATTTGATTAACGTGGTTTTAGACTATCGATTAATGTATGATTCCTGAACCTACATTAGCTGGACAATGACGGATTAAGAAATATTTTTATTATATATGAATTGTTTATTCTTTAAAAAAGAATTATTCTTGACTTAAGATAGAAAGTCTCAAGAAACTGAAAGAAACCGTTCTGTTTTCAACGTTCTGTATTGAACGAACAAGCTTCTTAATTATTGACAAAACTAGATACATAGCTAATTGATGATACTGATACTGTAAAATTTGATGAATTGTTAAGGCATCAAGAAATATTTTCTTTAAAAAAATCTACTTTTCATAGTTTGAATCATGAAACTGCAACTCAAAAATTTTGGTTTTATAATTACTTGATGTCATTAAAATGAATGTTGTAGCTATTTATCGTAATTTATAGATAATTTAATGCTTATTATATTGGAATTAAAATAATTTCAGCTAATTTTGTAACCAGCTTAGTTTTTTTTTCTTGTTATAATATATATATATATTTTTGAAAAGTTCAATCTTAACTTTGTAATAAGACACGGAACACGTAAATCCATTTTTGATATTTCATCGTTCTATTAAATATATAACTTAAACACTCTTCTTTATCTACAAATAATCTTTTACATTTTTTTTAACTCGGTGTACTCTGCTGGATTAGACCAAGGCACATGGGGAACTGTAGCAGTTCCTGTTTTAGAAGGGAAAGTTTATTTTTAAAAAATGCAATGTAACATGTAATGAGATTGTATTTAAGCTACCAGAAATGCATATAGCGCAAGTTCAGACGCCAGGAGTTTAAAATCCAACAAATCATAATGAACGATCCAGAAGCTCATAGAGTTTGATAATCAATCACTGTAATCGTTGTAATGCTCTCTAATTTATTAGTGTGATGAGTAGAGGAATTTTGATTTATGCTCTCATAATGGTCTCATTTTTTACACAACTCTACTGAAAATAATCAACAAAAAGTTCTTATATGCCCAAATTTTGTAGAAGGCATACAATAGTACAGTATCGCAATATCGTTGGTTTCGTTTTCAGCAATGTAGAACTTTTCAGATGCTGATATATATTTCTTTGAATTAGAAAATTTAATTCCCCGTTTCGTTTATTTCAAGGTTCGTTTGAATAAATTGACCAGTGCAGCGGGCATAGCCTGCTATTATTTAAGATAATATTGGATCACATATTATGCATTTATATCCGATCAAGCATTTATAAAAGTGATAGAATGATTCTGATAAAGAAGGCACTTTCATAGCCGAGAACTTTATTGTTGGATCTTTAAAGACTTATTATTTAACTTGGTGAAAAAACTTTCAACCCATGTTCACCTTCCTTCAGTCAAAGCTTATGATCGAAAATGTCAATTCGAAAATGTCAATTAATAATAACAGAGTAATTTATTCCATTTTTCAATATTGGGTGAAAAAAGTCCGGGACAGGATTCGAACCAGGGATGTATTGGCTGAAGCCGCCAATATTTTTTTTTTTTTTTACCCAATATTGAAAAATGGAATAAATTACTCTGTTTTAATAAATTTACCGATTGAATAATCGCGTTTAAAAATTAATCTAATGTCAATTAACAGTTTAGGATAGCATTCTAGAAGAGCATAATCAAAACATGTTTAGCTGGCCAACTACCAGTGTTGAAGGTAATCTAATTATGAATAATAAAGAATATGATTACGCAATAAAATAACATATAAACATAAAAATGTTTCCGCATAAATGTTATCCTCATTCATTTTATTAAAAATACGTTTAATATGTCTGTGTTTAAATTAAATACCCACTAATTTATTTCCCTTGCTAAAACAGTGTAAGTCAGTAACAGTTTTTCTGTTATGATTAATTTTATTATTCATGAATTGTAAAAATTATTTGATACTTACAATTATTGAAATCATAATTCTATAATCAGCTCAAAAAAGATTTTTGAAATGACCGATTCATTTGAATTACATGCTGAATGACTAAAATAACCAGAATCACAAAACTTACTGTACACTCTAAAACATTTGTGTAACATTACTCCATTAGACTGGTGGCAGCAAAGCTGTCACCATTGTTATGGTGTGATTTTTTTCACTTATATAGTGGTGTAATTTAAACATATGTTGCTCGGGTAATATTACATATTAGTGTAATGTTACACTGATTAACTTGCTTAAATCGGTAACCCCCATAAACTTGGTGGAAGTTTGGCTGCCACCAACTTTATGGAGTAACGTTATACAAATGTTTTACAATCGGGTACGGGCTTGCCGTACACACAAAAATATCCAAAATGCTCTCTTGAGCAATTACAGACAAACTCCATAAATTTGTAATTTCGATTAAAAATGATTTTCATTTATTTTCTATAAATCAGGTAGTACTTCGTATAGACCTCCTTTTACCCTGTATACATGATATAATGTTCGGTTTATTGGAAACAAAAATTCAATTCACTCTGAACATTTTTCATATATAGCAATTTAAGTTCATTTTTTTTACTATTTCAGTTTAGTAGTTTTTTAATATTCCATTTTTCAATGCCTCAAATAAGTTTTAAAAAATATTTTAGTTTTGATTACACATTTTGATCTTTTTTTTGACGTGCTGTGCGCATCTGTATTCTTGTTAACCATTCAATTTTTCTGTCGCTGAATAATCATTTAAAAAACTTATGTAATGTTTACAGAAATAATATTGGAAAAAGTAGCTATAACACTCACATGAAAAAAATAATTAAAAAGTATAAATAATATGTTGAGGCCATTTCAAAAATTTCTGCTATTCAAATCTCTCAAAATAATTACAATACTTAAATAGCTTAAGAAGTTACAAGAAACAACCTTGCTCATAAATCATCTGTTCTAAATTTCCTTGTTGCATCTTTTAATAATAAAAATTATATACTTTAGGACACACTCAAAATATTCATATATTATTAGGAAATATGATTTTGCAATTCCTCCGCTATGTTCTCAATAAGAGCTTATACACTAAGCATCATTGTAAGTTTATTTGACATCTGTGTAAAAATACAAAAGGTATTTTAAAAAAAGTAACTCTTACTGAGCGGCTCATATGGATACTAAAGTGTCATCCTTTGACATTATTACGCAAGAAATATATGTATTTTAATATTAACAAACCCATCATTTGCTTCATTCGTATTTAAAGGATGGAACAGGGGAGCAGTAAATATAATATTTGATGTGCACTAATTGTGGATCCGAAAGAACAAACAACATTTGCTTTTTTCTTTTTAAAAAGTAATAGAAGCTAATGATTTATAGTGTATATATAATTGGTTATTTATTAAATAAATTTGGTTAGTCTTGTAAATCATAAATTATTTTGCAATTATAAGATACTCTATAGTATATTATCCGATAGGTTGCCTAAAGTGTATTTTTTTAAAATAAACATTGTTATATGTAAATGATGATTGTTCAAAATTTTCAAGTTTTCACAAATCCAAGATCAGAGAGCAATTGTTCAACAGTTTTATTTAATAAAATAAAATAAAATAAAATAAAAAACTTTAATAAATTATGCGATGTTTAAAAGTTTAAAACATTGCAATGAATGCCAAATTTAGTCGTCAGATCCTCAATATTACATCAGAGTTACTTATTAAAAAGTTTTCTCTTAAAATTAGAAATTTAATTTAATAGCCAGTATTTATATAATTAATTTATCATAATAAATTAAAGTGTTGAGCTATTAACATTTACCCCATTTTTTTGAATAGTTTGAAAAGTAGGTTTTAAAAAAATGACGATTAACCAATCACTGTGCTTCAAAAAATTAAGAAAAGTACTTTCATAAGAGTATACTGCATGAAAAGTTATCGATTTCCGATTTAAGAAAACTTTGAATTCATCATCGATGGAAACGGAAAAAAAACTTAATGCCGAAAATTATGTGAACTTATTAATGGATAAATGAAAGTCCTTAGTGTAAAAGCAAACGAAAATGTAATATTAATTCTGAAGAAAAGTTTAGCAATTTGATTTTTATATGAATTTAAATATCGAAATATTTCATAATTTCTACATTTGATATTACGAAATTCTTTGAGATGCAAAATATTTACAAAATATTTCTTATACCTTAGATTTGAATACACAAAATCTTTAAATAGGTTAGAAACTGTATTGAAATATTGACTGTACTCATAGAAGTATTTCCGGTTATTAACTGTAGTCAAACTATAAACTTATTTTTATTTTATATAAAAAACTTTCAAGTTAATGTTAGAAATGTGGAATAAAAGAAATAAGCAGTAGAACTATTAACAGAAATATAGTTAGACATATTGAATTACAGGATTTCTTTTCTAATTTTGAAATATAATTAGAGTTTTTAAGAGGAAATTTGTTTTTGATTATTTTGAAATTTTGATTGACAATTATTTTATCACTTTTTATGCTAAGTGGTTTAGAAAAATTGCTTCTTGCAAACTCTTACTTTCTTGCAATACTGTACTACGTTCTCAAAAAACATGATATAAACAGTGTACATTTATATTTGGTTTTAACCCGGGAGAACGCGCGCTTACCCAGGGTGTGAATGGTTTTAACTTTGTCACCAATAAAATCAAATTATGACAGTCACTTTATTTAGACGGAGACAATTCTTACAAATTTTGAGATAAAATAAGTTGAAGATTACTTTTAGAAAATTAGTGGTTACAATTATAAAAATCATACGCACTCCGGGTCTTTTAGGCCCTGCGAGCGTCCTCCCGGGTTAAAATAAAAATGGAAGTGTCAGTAAAGGAGAAATTAATTTTTCATCTGTTTATGAACGTCGACATTTACCATTCTCACTGATTGTAGCAATCATTACCTTTATTTCTTTCATATGTTTTTTTCTCATTTACGCCTATCTTAAGAGTAATTTTTGAAGGATTAGCTTGTTCTTTTTTTCGTCGAGAATTGGGTCAAAATATCTCACATTTAAACGATAGTTTCTCAATCAATTATATAAAGTTTCTGAAAATGAAGATTATTATCGTTTTCCATCTTCACCTTTGATTTTTTTTCTCTTTCAATTATTTTGCATTCATGCTGGTTCCATGTTAAAAACTTTTTTTTTTTTTTTTTTTTTTTTTTTTTAACATATTTTTAAGAAATTTTAGATGTTGGGGTGTTATATGTTAGCTATGTTCTAGTCTTTCGAAAACTTCGCGAAACTCCTGAATACGACTACTAAAAATTTAGACAGTGGGACAATATTTATGACAAAGATAACACATGTAATTAAAAGCAGTAATAAATTAGGTTAAACAGGGAAGTCAAAAAAGTTAACTATGATGTTCAAATTTAGATTTAATAAACTCTGAAATACACTAGATATACTAAAATACACTAATATATTACTCTAGAAAATGACTTCTGAAAATCGCATCCCAAAGAGACTTAAACTGTAAAATTCTCTGTTACTGGAAAAAACTGCAATAAACAGAACTTTCAAGTATGTTAAACGTTTTTAACTATCTGGAATCTCGTGAAATCCAAAGTTTATTTTATCCAAGTAAGTAGATTGACTTTTTTACTTACCCATCATACGTAGTATAGGGTAAGCCTTGCAATCGTTTTGAAAATCGAAAAAAATTTTTTTGTCGGATTTACACGTTTTAGACACTGGAGATTTCGAAAAACATATTTTTAGAAAAAAAAATTTGCCGTCCGTCTGTCCGTCTGTCTATCTTTCTGTCTGTCTGTCTGTCTGTAAACGCTCTATCTCACGAACAAATTGAGATAGAGACTTGAAATTTTGTATGTACTTAGTATGTAAAAATGGGACAAAGCCTATTGAATATCAGCAACCTCGATTATCCAGAACTATTTTTTCCGGATTCTCGAAAAATTCGTTCTAATGAAAGGTAAATAAAAATTTTCGAATTTTTTTATTTTAAGGAATGCATGTAAAAGGCAACAAAAAAATCACAAATTTTACATAAAGAACGAAGTCGATCGGATTATTAGTTGTCGAGATATTTGTAATCCTGTTTTTCACATTCTTCGATTTTTCATGATCCTGTATTTCATTCAAATTTCAATTCAGAGGTGTATTTTAATTGAAAATGAGACGCTCAATCCGACGCAGCAAACTGCTAGTTAATATGATTATTATTTTTGGAGTTATAAGGATGTTTCTTTTACGTAGTTTGGTACTTCTTGAGTAGTTTGGCGTTTTATATAATTTGTTGAAATTGGTGCATCAACAATTCATTAATAGAGTATTACTATGTGTATTAACAATATTTAAATTTAGTTATGGAAATGAAATACATTGTATAGTTTTCACATATTTTATTTTCATATACATTTAAATGATGGATAAAAATTACGGTGGGCTCCAACGACTAGTTCCAAAATGCAAACTTCTCACGTAATACGAAACATCGTATACAAAGCAATGCAAAGAATCAATGGAGAGAAAGCATATTTTTTTTCCTTAATCTCTACAGACCTGAGCATAAAATAATTCTACAAATTTATTTTTATTGCTTTTGCAGAATCGAAATGACACCTTAGATGACAGAAAGAGTCATTTTTATGAAATCAGTACTTTTGGGAATTAGTAATTTAGGTTTACAAATATGGATATAAAAGTATTAATCCCCTTAAAACACCAGTTTAACTATCAGTAATATAAATTTACGCAATAGTTAATAAAATTAAGGTCTTACAAGTAAATGATCAGTAAATCCTCAAAAAGTTTTATTCTAAGGCTTTTAAGATAAATAATCATGAATATTTCTTACTTTCTTGACCACAATGTCTTGAAGGTATTTTCGAATCTCGGACTAAAATAATATTTATTTTGTGAGATAATATTCATCAGTGCTGACAGTTATTGGTTTTGTTTTAAAGCAAAAAACATTCAGCTGTATAGAAGTAAAGTAAAAATGCAAAAAATTCGAACAGTTTAGTTTTTATGAGGAAAGAAATGGAGATACAAATTTGTGTACCTCAGATTTGTTAAGAGGTAAAAGGTTAAATAGCAGGATTACACCCAATCAGCTCATACAAAGTCTCACTCCTTTCTTTATATTTAGCAGACAAGCATTAAAAGCTAATTAACATGTATCCGCATAGAAATACCAGTGAAGCAGGTATTTCGCAAAATCATACTTAGGAAAGTCACAAATTTCAGGGATAGATGACATTCTTACGTAAAATTGTTTAGTATATGACAACGCGTTCGCATACTAGGTCACAACCATAAGCCAATAACCAGACACTACTATAAACTTTTAAATTTATGTGTCATTTTTGTAGATGAGGGTGGCATTGCCACATCACATTCGCCATCTCAGAGGTTCCGAAATTTTTATTTCATTATCTATATATTTTATTGTTTATTATTATTATTATTGCAATGTTTTCACCAAAATATTAGTAATTTGAAGTAAATAAATTAAAATAACAAAACTGTTCTTTTGTGAATAAGTATGATATTTAAATGCAAATTAAAAGTCCTTCCAGGATCTGCAAAGAGGAATACATAGCTTTCATATTCCTTGCTTTTAAAACTTCAATTTATTGCATTCAAACGCAAGTAAATACAAAAATAGTAGAAGCCGGTTACACAATATTCAATGCCAGTTTTCGTAAACACGTCATATGAATACCTTATTTTCTCAAATTATTCATTTATATATAAAAAACAGTTTTATTTCGATTAATTTATGTTTTGGTTCCAAATTTGTCAATATCTTAAAATATCCGTCATTTTAAGACAACATGGGGGCTGAAGCTAAGCTGTGAATTCAGTCGAGGCTCTAGTAAGTACTGTACTCATGTTCAGTCACATCGAAATTAATTAATATATATAAATACTGTCGCTTTAGAAAAATCGAAATTGTTTTAAAATACCAGATAGTTAGAACATAGACAAATAAATGAATGGAAATATTTATACACACGTATTGCATCAAAAAAAAAAAAAAAAAAAAAAAACGTTGTCGTACGATTAGGCACGATACAAATGTATCCAGTAAAATTGCTAGAACATAGCATAAAAATCGATATTACTTATTTCACTTTTTGTTTTTAAATTTTTTTTTTACATATTATTACAAAATTATTAGTTGCTTTGTCCCCGGTGACAATTACTGAACCATTATGTAATTTTTCATATAATCACTATAGAAATTTTGATATTCATAAGTACCCAAGTTTAAATAAATTTTGAAAAAAATTTAGAAAAACCCAAACATTTCAGATTTCATTTCCATAAAATGATTCGATTCTTTCCAAATTTATAGTATGTTTGCATATTTATTGATTGATTATATAACTATATATATATTCTCCTTAATAAAAAGTTACATGTTGCTGACGACTGGCCATAGATTGATTTCGGAAAATGAAATATTTGAAGTTACTGAAAAAAATAATCAAATACTGAAAACAATTGCTCGAAAATTATTTGTCAGAAAAAGACTAGAGAACAGCGTTAGAAAGGTAAAAAAAATGATTTCCCTTGATATAATTTTCAAATCTAATGATTGTGCCTTTTTTCAAACATTGAATGTACCTTAAAAAAATAAATGTATGCTTTAAAAGATAAATGCAACGGCAATGTGTCCCAACATGTGTACTGGCTACAGCACGAGTTACAAATTATAGTAAACGTATTATTCTGTTGAAATATAAAACAGAATTCTGACGTTACGAGTGCATGATTTTGATATAAGCCTCGATGTCCGGCTTGTATCCTATAGTATACAAGCTTGTATCCTATAGTATAGTGTAATTTTGCAATTACTGGTTAATTTAGTACTGATTCAATTTTATGATATTTCGCGTTCTATTGTCGCACACCTATCACTAACGCAGCGCGAAAGTTCTGCTTGGAGGAAAATTTGAAATTTATTTTATATTTAAGAAATGTTTTTAAAAAATTAAAACAAATTTTGCCTCGCTTGTTCTTTGTTACATATGCCACTGAATTGGTTTGAAGGGCGTTTTAATAGAAAAATTCTGGGATATGAGAATAATTTTTAGACTTAATAATTTTGCAATATCGTGTACATAGTTTTTTTTTCCATGCAGACACATAAAATATTTTTATGTGAGATTACCCACTGTGTTTCAAACGGAGTGATGAATTTTTATAAAAGTGGAAAAGGTGGCAAACGCAAAAGGAAATTTGACTAGCTTAAAGAATTTCGGAGAAAGCTTCAAATGGCCAGCTTCTACAATAATTTTATAAATAAGAATGTCACGGTATATAAGCAAAAAATTTTATTCATCTTGAGGTTTTAGGGAAAAACTTGGTGAACCTGTCATTATTGACCAGCGAATGTCTGTTCATATTCTGCATTTATTGAATAAACCGTGTCCAAACGAGAATTGCTATATTTTGAAGTGTGGGTTGCAGCAGTTTGAACTAAAACTTCTTATCTTTTGCACGAAACAGCAGCGGTATGCGACATCTGCTTATTCTATCAATTTTGTAATTACAAAGACAATCAAATGTCAACAACATTGATTAAATTAAATGTGATACAATAAAAAACACTCATTTAACTCTTGTCTCGCTCCATACTTATTTAAATACGACAACTTGAGCTCAATACGTAAATAAACAAGAAAGAAAAATCACATATCAAACATAGAATACCACTGTACTCTATAGATTTGCTAGATACTTATTGATATACTCTATAGACTTGCATCTTTACTACAATGTTTGCTAAAACTTACTTCGGTTACACTATTAAAAATAAATCTGTGATTTCACGGTGAAACTACTGGCAGCAAAGTAGCCGCACTTTTAACGTTCCGTTAGTAGATTTTCCGTTGTGGGAAATACAAGAAAGAAAAACTCCGTTTTAAGAAGCAGTAACTTTCCGTTACAAAGTTTGATTTTTAATAATAATAATTTAATATCATTTTTAAAATTAATGAATCGATTAATCGACAAAGAATTCGAAATTACCGAGTGATTTTAAGCTGCTATGTTATTTTACTTAATTATTATTAGTTTGTATAATTTAGTTCACTCCGTCCTGAGGATCGACCTTGAGACCTATTGACAGCGGAGCATATCCTTACGAACTGAGCCAAAGCTGCGGATGCCAGACTGTACAAAGTATGCCTTTTATGAGTTAGTGGGAAAATCTGTTGGCTTTTTAAAGATTTCCTTTTAAATATATTCCAATCTACAATTTTTTTTACAAAAATAATGTATGGAAAATTTTTTGAAATTGTCGTACACGTACACTATTTATATTTATTTTTTTGGCTAATTAATTAAAAGATTTTTTAATAAAAAATAAGAGAAAAATAAACAGTAAAAATGTAATTTAAAAGGGATTTTTTATGGTTTCATTATTCCATGGCTCCAGGGGGACCCGAACCCACAGTCTGCGCTCGCAGCAAATTAGCGGTGTGTTGCCTTGGCCACTCGGCCATGTAACCCTCCATACGACGGAGTTTCTCCGTTTTTTGTTTCTATTTCCATCAGTTTCGTTATTTTCAGGAAATATAATGGAATTTTGTGATTTGTAACGGAAAATGCCCTTTTGTTGTGAAAAAGGTCCTTTTCTGTGAAATTAAAAAAAAAAAATGTTCGTGAATTTCAAAATTTTTTTAACTGTGTAGGAAGCTCATAACACAGTTAAATAATTCCTATAGCAATTTTCGTCCATAAACGGAAATGAATTTTTTTGTGGAATCCTTATTATGAACTATTCACAGACGAGTCCTGAATCGAGCCCAGTCGTGCCTATCAATATAACCGTTCAACGTTTCCTGTTGTTTTCTTTGAATCTTGGTTAAACTTGCGTAAAATGGAATTTTCGGGGTAAATACTGCTAAAAATTCAGAAGGACCGAAACTCGAACGGAACTTTCTTCATTCCAATTATCATATATTTCTTGTTTCGGAAATTTTCAACATTCCTCATTTATTTGAGCTCTATTGACTCAAATAAGACGCTCTGTGTCTGTATCTAGTGTTATGAACTTTACTGTTTATAATTATCAGTCATGATGGACACAAGACGTGAGCAAAAATTATCTAGCAAGTAATGCACGTAGAAATAAATTACGAAGACGGCTTTCAGGTGGTCATTAAAACCTGCAAATTTAACTTTTTCTTTTGAAACCTCGGAAGCGTATTAAATATTATTTGAGAAAAATTCTAGCATAACGAATGGAGATAATTCTCAAAAAACATTACAGATTCAGATTCAGTTAGGTGGGGAGGCCTACCATATGGCTTGAGCTCAACAAGCCCCACCTAACATTTATTATTATAAAAAAAAAAAAAAAAAAAAAAAAAAAAAAGTACAATTGTTTTACAAATGGTTGCCCAATTTCTTCTGGGCGAACCTAAAGTTTTTACAATATTAAAATGCATAAATTTCAAAATTTAAAATAGAAGAGTTAATTAAGAGTTTGTGAATGTCTATAAAAAATTTTAGATGCATTTTTTATTTAGAAAGTTCAACTAAGTTCAACTATCATAAGTATGATAGAGTAAATGTTTTTATAAATGTTTAAACAGAGATATGATTTGATAAGCTTGCTAATGCGCAAGTTGAAATATATACTGATTCTTTTCAACGAGGGTGATGCAGTCAATTATTTTCTGTAATAATTTCGGACATTTCAATACATATGAAAACCACTCATTTAATTTCATATTTGATGGCTTTCGCAGATGAAAGGTTGAAGTTAGTGACAATTTAACATGAAATGCAAAGAGGTACTTCTGTTCCCACAAGTACAGAGGTCAGAATCTACTTTATTAACTTTGACTAGATATGAAGAAAAAGGACCATGATTGGTAGCGAATAAATATAGATTTCGATGAAAAAGTAAAAAGTCTTCTGAAATTTTCGATAGAAATTCGTATGTGTATCTGACGGTATCTGCATAGTCCCAATAGTTTTGCCAGTGTTGAAGCGAATCTAGCTTTAATTTTCTTTTTACTAAGGATGCTGGTAATGGATAGAATTTTGTTTCTATTTGTGATGATTCCAGCGTAGCTTCTTTTGCCAAGGTATCCGCTAATTCGTTTCCTTTTATGCCCGTGTGGCCTCTTATCCATTTGAAAACAAAATTTTTAGTAGTTTTCTGCAATAGTAATATGATTGAGTTTACTAATATATCTCTTGTATTAAAGTCTTTTAAGGCTTGTAGGCTTGATAAACTGTCTGTTTGAATTAATATATTTTGAAAATTGCTTGAATTTGCCCAGATTATTGCGTCATGAATAGCTAACAATTCTGCTTGATAAACACTATTGTCATTTATTAAGGACTTTTCATATGTTTGAATCAAATGATTGTTATGGAAAGTGCAGAAGGTATAGGCTGTGCCAGATTCAGTTTTTGAGCCATCGGTGTATATTTCCACTAAGTTAGTTAAATTCGGAGGTATGTCTTCTATCCAATGTAAATACTTTTTAAATGGTTTTATCTGGCACGTTTTTAGTCTTGTTTGTATTAGGGTTGGATCCAAAAAACATTACAAAGAAATACATTGAAATATATGTGACATTTTAAAGTTAGGAGCCAGAAACATCATCGCCAGGGTCCCCGTTCTTTGCACAGAAGTCATGGCCAGCGAGGGAAAAATAAAAAATAAATAAATGTAGCAGATCCAAAAAATCACTCATTGGTAGCTGTAAGTTTATTTATTCAACTGTAGTCATTATAGAGGGAAAAGCTCCTTTTTGCAAACGATCTTTTACCGAAATGTCCAAAAAATATTCCATCATTTACTTCAACCAGCCGTACTCATCGACAAAAGAACTCCAGAATCTCTCTCCTTCTCATCTCAAGACTTCCACCTTTTAAAACTAAAAATAAAATTCTAGAACATTCTGTAATCTCAAACCATCATCCTTTTATGTAAACAGAATTCTTGTCCAGATACGAGACTATTTTACACAGACGATAAATTTATTTTTTAAAAAATATATTATTTAACCAATTTATAATCGACTCATAATTTCTTGGGCAGACGATTTTCATAAATGATTAATTTTAAGAGAAAAAGAAAAGGAATGAATTTATTAATGCACACATCAAAGGTTGACGGCGGAAAAATAAATAAATAGATAAAATAAAATAATGATATTTTTTGAAAGGTATGGTTTTGGAATAAATTTAATAAGATTTTCTTAAAAAGGGTTGATAAAAACATAGAAGAAATCAGTTTTATTTGGGATATTAAGAAATAAAGTTTTAATTAAGAATATTTTTAATTTAGAGCCATCTTTTTAAATTTACGCATACTGGAATAATGTTTTTTAAGGCAAATTAAGAATTTATATCGTCTGCATACAAATTAATAGATTAGATCTAGAAACAAGATTTTAATTTAATAATTTGAAGTAAGTACGGAACTTTATTATAAGAAAATTAAGGTAGTATAAAGGTTAGTTTTGGCGAAAAAAATTTAAATTTGTAATATTATCCCCCCTCCCCGAAAATTTGTATGAAATTGATAGTTAAATAAAACTACAAGTTCAGACAACAGAAATATAATAATTTAGAAAAGTCAAATTTTGGAATAAAACTGTCAAACCCAGGAAGCCAAGAGATGGAAGAAAAGAAAATTAACGCAATATAAAAAATATTAGCGATTAAAATAAAATAGTTAAGAAGAAATTAATCTGAATTAAATTTAGGTAGGAGCATTTCCCTGAAAGAGATACAATACTGTTACAATATCACTTACTATTTGTAAGTGCATAGGAGATAATACATACAATAACAGTAAATAAGTTATAAATATAAATAAGCAAGAGATAAAAAATATAATAAAAACAATAACAATTCGTTCTCATGGAAGTTTAAATAATTACAATAACTTAATGCATAGGTTATTTTTAAATAAAATTCTTCAAATGAAAAAAGTCTTTCCATTGTGTATAAAAGTCTTTTCCAATGTTCACTGAATACAGTCTCTTTAATTAAAGATCTCCAAATCTAGTTTAATCTTTGTTTTTTATGTTATGTTGGATCCAACATCTTTTAACAATCAATCAAATTTTTCTTTCAATAATATATCATTTTTTTTTTATAATAAATAGCATCACTCTCAATATCAATAATAAATAATATAGAAAAATTTAAATAATAATAACAACAACAATAATAAGTAGTATAATAAGACTCCATATCCTAATATTTTTCAATAAGAGTATAATTAATACTTAACTTCATTATAGAAATCATAATAATAATAATAATAGTAATACAAGAGTATAATCAAAAGAAAATATCACTATTTGTTTATTATTGATAGGGAAAATATTGGTTGAGGATAAAAATAATTACATAGCAACTAAATAATTTTCTTATCTTCTAATAGCATAAGAAAGTATTTTTTGCTAGCCGAAAGTATAAATAATAAAAAAATCATAATAATTCCAAAATCCAAATAAAATTAAATCTAACTATTTAGAAAATGGACTCTCAACCAGTATTTCCTTACAATAATTCCTCTCTGATACTCTTTTACAAAATTGTCAAATTTGGTTATAAGTTTTCAATGCCAAATGTAGAATAATGTTTTATCTACACATGGTTTATAAACTTTAATAATAAAATACAAATAGGAATAAAAGGTGTCATTCTTAATTGAGAAATGGAAATAAAAATAGTGTGCTTTTTTGAAAAACTTTTAATATCTGTAGTTTTCACAATCACTGAAAATCGCATATTATGTTATAGGTTTGAGTAAAGTCATCAAATTTTATAACTGTAATAGCATAAATATCTGCTGAATAAGTAGAATAATACTAATGTCAATAAATGAGTAAATATAGTTAGACTTAAATACACTTAAAATTAATTTATCAACATCAATTTGAAAGCCTTTACAATCAAAGTGCACACCTTATGCCTGCATAAGGAGCCCAATTTAATCCCAAAAACTCCCAAAAACAAGTAATATTCTTGTTGCGCACCAAGAATATACCTGCTAATGTTGAAAATTATGGCGATAAAATATTTAAAGAATAAGAATTAAAATTTAATCTACTGTCTTGACTTTAGTTTGATCTAGTGATTGTGATTGTATCTGAGGATTTGTTTGTTTTTTGGGTTGCTCATGAAACAGTTTAAAATCTTCGGGTGAAAAATAGGGTCTTAATTTAGAAACATGCACAATAACGGAATTATGTCCTGTCTCATAATTAAATTTATCTATTTCATAAGTAACATCAGAAAGTTTATTTATAATTTTATATGGTCCAGAGAAAGTATGTTCTAATTTTCGAGTGTTAGGGTATTTAAATTCTTCATAAATTACAGAGTCTTGTATTTTTAATGGGCATTCGACAAAATTTCGATCATAGAGTCTTTTACTTTTAAGGTGAAATTCCTGAGTTCGCGCTTTCGCAATTTTGAGGGCTTTGTCTACTGGTGGATAATAGTTTTGTTTTAAAGGAGATTCATAAGGCAATTGACCATAAAATAAATAGGCAGGTGGGAATCTGGTGATAGAATGGGGCGTATTGTTGTATTCTTCAATGACTTGGTTTAATAATCTAGTCCAAGGTATTTTAGAAGAAGTGGAATTAACTTTACATTTAAGCCTGGTAACTATAGTCTGATTAACGCGCTCTACTTTTCCATTGGTCTGAGGATGATGTGCGGATGTAAAACGCTGTTGAACATGATAATTTCTAAGGAATTTCTTAAATCTTGGAGATCTGAAAGATTTATGCCTGTCACTAAGTATTTTTTGAGGTGCTTTGATATTGAAAATTTGTTTTAAACAGTTAGTGTATGTTTCAGTGGTAACATTTTTGGAGGGAAAAGCCCAGACAAATCTAGTTGCATGATCTATTATTATGTGTAAGAATTTTTTTGTTGAGTTGTAATAGTTAAATCCACCAACAGTATCAATAGAAAGACATTCAAAAGGTTGATCTGTTGCTGGCATAGCTTGTAATAAGCCGAATCTTTTCTGCTTTGGTTTTTTATTTTTCTGACAGGTGTCGCAATGTTTAACAAATTCTGTAATGTCTATTGTCATATTAGGCCAATAATAGTTGGGAGATATTAAATTAAGCATTTTTTGAATCCCTAAATGTCCAAAATTATCATGAGCAATATGGAGTAATTTTTTTCTTAATGACATTGGTACAACAATTTTTTTGAATCCCTTTTTCTGAACTATAATAATTCCATTCTCTTTTTTATATTTTTTGTCACAAACATTGTCTTTGTCTTGCATCTCTATAATTTCTTTCCTATCTAGCAATAAAATAATATGTTGATTAAAATGACAAACAGGATTTCGTGACAACATGTCTGCTTCGACATTTGTTGAACCCTTTTCATATTTTATCTCATAATCAAACATACTAAGTTTGAGCGACCATCTAAAAAGCCTACCTCTTAAGTTTTTAACACTCTTTAACCATACTAGAGATGCGTGGTCCGTATGAATTGTAAACTTGACACCATGAAAGTAATGATAGAATTTGTCAAGAGTATCTATAATAGCTAAACATTCTAATTCAGTTATGAAATAATTTTGCTCATAACTCTTCAAAATTCGAGAATGATAAGCAATAGGATGTAAGAAATTATCTTTATCAGGTTGTTTTAGAACGGCACCTACTGCTATCTGAGAGGCATCTACAAACATATGTAAAGGTAATTTAGGATCATAAATTTTGAGGATGGGTTTTGCAATTAAAGAATTTTTTAATTTTTCAAAAGACTCCTGGCACTCTGAATTCCATTCCCATATTGTGTCTTTTTTAAGTAATCGATTTAGAGGATATCTAATTTCAGCATATTTATTAATGAATTTATGGTAAACATTAATGGAACCTAGAAATCGTTGTAACTCTTTCACATTGGAAGGAGGTTTTAAATTTTTGATGGTTTCAATATTGGCATTTGCTGGAGTTATAGTTCCATGAGTGATTTCATAACCTAAGAAATTGATTTTATTTTGGCCTAATTTACATTTAGAAAGTTTAAGTTTAATGTTTTCTTGTTTGCAAATGTCAAAAATTTGAGCTAAATGGTTTAAATGTTCTTGTAAAGAGGAAGAGAAAATTATAATATCATCAAAATAGTGGCACGCAAAGTCGATTTTATATTTATTAAGGATCCTTCGAATGGTTCTATTGAATATGGGAGGGCCCGTTTTTATGCCAAAAGGGAGCACGAGCCACTCAAAAAGTCCAAAATTGGTTGTAAATGCTAATTTTTCTGTATCGGATGGATGTATTGGTATGTGCCAGTAGCCAGAGGCTAAATCCAAAGTTGAAAAATACTGAGCACTACTCAATTTATCTAAAATTCCATCGATACGGGGCAAGGGTTCTGCATCGTTTTTAATTATTGCGTTTAATTTTCTATAGTCTATACATAATCGCGTTTATTTACCTTCCTCTCTTTTTATAACTAGTGTAACAGGGGCAGAATAGGGGCTATTACTTTCCTTTATCAGTCCGGCTGCTAACAATGATTGAATTTGGTTTTTTATTTCTATTTCTTCTAGGGGAGATGTTCGGTAGGGCCTCAAAGATATAGGTAGGTCAGATTTTAATATAACGCGTTGTGGTTCAATATTTATCCTACCCACATCATATTTATGCTTTGCAAAAATATCACTATAAATATGAACTAATTCCCTTAAATTTACACCTTGAATTAAATTTATTTCCCCAGTTAAATCTGAATCCGAATTATCGCGAAAATTTTGAAGAGTCATGGAACCTCTATAATCAGGATGCACATTAATTTCGTGATCATATTCAACACAGTCTTCATTTTTCATAATATTTCCACAAGTAGATTGTAACTCTATATCATGATTACTTACATTCAGTGTTTCATTATCATAATTATCTATTGCTACAGTATTACCAGTATTTAATTTCATATTTTTTTTATATTCTTAGGTTACAATTTCATTAGATTGATCCCTGTTTTGTTGTACTTGGTCCATATTTACTGTATTGAAATGAAGGGATCTCTCATTATGTATGGATATACTGTTAGTTATAATTTTCCTTCCCTGCCTTACAATACAATTTTTACATTCTATGGTTAATTTAAATTTAGAACATTCTTTTAACCCCAAAATAGCATAATCCAAATTTGTATTGCATACTAAAAAATTAACATATTTTTTAATTTTACCCACTTTTAGAAGAACACTACATTTTTTATTTATATGTAAAAATCCTTTTGCCTGACCAATGGTAACTGAGGGTATAGTCTCAATTTTAGCATTAAGTTTTTTAACAAATTTAAGTGGCAATATTGCAATAGTTGAGCCAGTATCTACAACACATGGTAAATTATAATTATTTGTATATCCATACACAATTAATTGCCAAACATTATGAAAATTATTTTGTGAGATATTTGGAAGAGTATCAGAGGATGGTACCTCATTCCTAAAAATACATTCTCTTTCCCAATGAAAAGCATTACTCACACCCCTATTTGTGCATATCCTACAAGGTCTTGAAGAATATGAATTTTGAATATAATTATTTTGACAAACTCTAGGTCTTTGAAACTGAGATTGTCTTTGGGGAATCCAATTCCTAGGTGTATTATTATTGGGCCTAACTGGCTGAATCCAGGGCCTAGTTGATTGAAAAGGTTGAAAATTTCGTCTAGCTGATGGTTGATTTATTACTTGGTTTGAAACTAGTGGGGTGGAAACTTCCACGAATTGTTTGACAACCCGGTACCATTCTGTGGTACTACTAGGAGGATTTATAATAATATTGTTTTTGAATTCTGGTTTTAAACCATCAGTTAAACCTTGTAATAGTATATTTTCACTAAGATGTAATTTCCTACCAATTTCCACTTTTTTACGAAAATAAGTTTCTAAATTGTCTAAATTATCTAATTTCAGATTTGAAAAATCAGAAAAACTCGGGAAGTCCAATTCAATGAGTCTTTCTATCAAAATTTTCTTAATTTGTTCATAATCCGTACAATTTAAGCAGTCATTGATATAAATTTTTTGCGCTTCACCTTTCAAATATTGCGCAATAGAATTAAATTTCCATTCTAGATTTTTCTGTTCCCTATCACATGTTTTATCAAAATAAGTTAACCAAGACAAAATGTTCATTCCAGAACTCGGGTCAAACGGTACGAATTTAGGATCTTCCATAATTTTTTTATTCTTACTCATTAGAATAAATGAAGCACTTCTATTTTCTTTATTAAATCCTGATAGTAAAATCATTCGCAATAAATTTCAAAATTAATGATTTCTATCAATTACATATTTTTTCAAAATTACTATATTTAGCTGCTAACTTTAACTAGAAATTTTATCTAATAAAACAGAAATTGTAAATATCATAGTTATACCTTAAATTGGGATCAACTTTTAATTCTAATATTTTATAAATCATAACAGATACAAAAATTTTAATGATAGGTAATTTCTTACTTAAAATCACAAAATTTACTGAAAAAATTAATTATATTTATCAGTCAAAACTCTAGCAACAGTTTTGTACAGTTCCATCTTCCTTACTGAATTTAAATAAATTATAAGAATCCGGGAACCAAAGCTCACTGTAACCAGAAATTCTAACAAATAAAATGAAAAACATAAATGTTAACTTAATTTTCAGCTCAAATGTCTAGTTGTAGGAACATTATCATGAAAATACTGCATTCTGAGAATAGTTCTTGATAACAAACAAATATCAATAAAATAGAAAATGTACTTTCTTTAAAAATAACTTTAGCTTCTAAATTCTTTTATACTTCATAATTATTACAAACTTGCCTTTAATCGTGCATAAAAATATCATAACTGTCTTAATAATTAACAGTAATTGTCTAAGAATATCATACTCTTCAATTTAATCCTTAAGAACAAAAATGTTTAAATCTCCAACACATAATAATGATAATAATAATACTCATAAATAGGCAAGTAAATAAAATTCACAGACAAATAATCAAATAAATAAACCTGACAAACAGAGAATAATTAATTTAAATAAATACATAAAAAGTATACAAATAATAATATTCAAAACACTACGAAAAAAAATCTCACCGAAATCCTATGGGTCTCAGCTATCTCGAAAAAATATTTTTCTATTCACCAATTAACAAGAAATGGTCTTGTAATTATTATTATTTTTTCTTCTTTTTCATCATAAGAGGACTACTTTTTCTCGACCAAAGCACTTTACAGGAACAATTCCTCTGTTTTTGTCACTCCAGAAATCATGAGACTATGGCAGTTCTTGTTTAAGAACACATCCAATAATGACGGGCAAATTATTCAGCGATCCACAGTTTTTATTATCACTTCGTTCCATAGCAAATTTCTTTAAAAACCAAAAAAGGCAGCGCAGGCATAAAACATCCTGCCGGCTCTAGAAAAGACTGTGACATTTTAAAGTTAGGAGCCAGAAACATCATCGCCAGGGTCCCCGTTCTTTGCACAGAAGTCATGGCCAGCGAGGGAAAAATAAAAAATAAATAAATGTAGCAGATCCAAAAAATCACTCATTGGTAGCTGTAAGTTTATTTATTCAACTGTAGTCATTATAGAGGGAAAAGCTCCTTTTTGCAAACGATCTTTTACCGAAATGTCCAAAAAATATTCCATCATTTACTTCAACCAGCCGTACTCATCGACAAAAGAACTCCAGAATCTCTCTCCTTCTCATCTCGAGACTTCCACCTTTTAAAACTAAAAAGAAAATTCTAGAACTTTCTGTAATCTCAAACCATCATCCTTTTATGTAAACAGAATTCTTGTCCAGATACGAGACTATTTTACACAGACGATAAATTTATTTTTTAAAAAATATATTATTTAACCAATTTATAATCGACTCATAATTTCTTGGGCAGACGATTTTCATAAATGATTAATTTTAAGAGAAAAAGAAAAGAAATGAATTTATTAATGCACACATCAAAGGTTGACGGCGGAAAAATAAATAAATAGATAAAATAAAATAATGATATTTTTTGAAAGGTATGGTTTTGGAATAAATTTAATAAGATTTTCTTAAAAAGGGTTGATAAAAACATAGAAGAAATCAGTTTTATTTGGGATATTAAGAAATAAAGTTTTAATTAAGAATATTTTTAATTTAGAGCCATCTTTTTAAATTTACGCATACTGGAATAATGTTTTTTAAGGCAAATTAAGAATTTATATCGTCTGCATACAAATTAACAGATTAGATCTAGAAACAAGATTTTAATTTAATAATTTGAAGTAAGTACGGAACATTATTATAAGAAAATTAAGGTAGTATAAAGGTTAGTTTTGGCGAAAAAAATTTAAATTTGTAATATATATGTATCTCAAACATATCTTAATTGGCGAAAATTTTTAATTAGGTATAAATAGAAAATCTTTCTGAGCCGTCGATGGATTGATTACATTTTATTTTAAATGAAAATGAGAAGTTTCCGACCAAAGCACAGCGAGTCAGCATAGGCCACACATATAAATCAGTTAATTGTTATGGATGTAGTTAATAAATAATTAATAATTATGTATATTTATTTGTGTAATAATTACCAAAAACAGTTTTGTTGATCTTTTTTTTTCAATGTAAAATAGAAAGATTACGAAAATTTTGGTTTCGTTTTTGGAAATAAAAATTTGTTTCCGTCGATTAAATATGTAAAAGACTTTTCTAACATTACTGTATTTTCATTAAAATATTTTCTTAAAGAATAATTGATGAAAAGAAACATTTACCTTGCCAAATTGTTTATTGCAAATAAATATTAGTCCAGACAGTTTGCGGCTTTATAATTTTTGTTTCCCTTTTCATTAAAAAAAATACATTGTAACCACTCTATTAAAGAAAAGGAAAAACGTTGTTGCCAAAAATATTTCTTTCTGCACAAGAGATATAAGCAGCTCGTAGGACAATCACGTTCAAATGCTAATCCAGACATCGGACAGCTGGATTATGTCACAGAAGAACGGCAGCTGCATGAAAAATAGTATCACACTTTTTCACCGATATATCTTCGAAACATTTGTTCTTCCTCTCTTTGTTTACAGTTCGGCTTTAGTATCACTGAGTTTTATTGACATTCTAAAAGATTATTTTTAAGACTTTCTCTATTTGGTTCAAACGATAAAACTTCTAAGGAAAACGTATATGTTTCAATAACAACAATTTAAACATAGACATAAGAATGGTGCTTTTAACTAGGAAGCAAATACGTATAAAAAGTGTCTATCTAAAGAAATATGTTTTATTATTTAATTTCTAACTTATTAGTTTTGCAGAATTTTTTTAATGTATACTAATGATTAATTTATTTCACTTTTTTAGAAAACCTTCAATATGAAAACATGATTATTGTTAGTTTCTGTATTGTTTAGTAGTTTACCCATCCGTTGTTGCTCGAGCCGCTGATAGTAAATATATACAGGGTGATTAAAAAAAACTTAGACAAATTGATATGACAAATCAGGCATACGACAAGAATAAAAAATCATATAGAAACATAGGGCCGCAAACCAATTATTGAGTCACAAATACAGGGTGTTCCATCATAACTCAATTTGAATTGACGGTAATAAATTTCAGAAAACTGAAGTATATTATAATAAAACATTTAACAGGCATTATTCCCTTTATTTTAAATGTGATAACACCAAACAAAAGCGGTAGAAGTTTGCATTATGTGCACCAGCAATATGCACTTGGCACCTCACATTTTGGACTGTGATAATCAGTTTTTTACGGTATCATCGATTGCTTGAGCAATATGTTTTTTCCATATCTTTTCGTAAAGACATCACATTTCACACAAAATAAGTTACATGTCGTTTCATTTTTATTACAATATTTTTATTTTCCTCGAAATTATTACTTTCAAACCGGTTGTAGCTAGAGTGAAACACCCTGTATTTGTGACTCAATGAGTAGTTTTCGACCCTCTATTCCTATGTGATTTTTTATCCTTGTCGTATGCTTGATTTGTCATATCATTTTGTCCACGTTTTTCTCAATCATTCTGTATATACCTGTATTAAATATCGAATGCTATTTTATTTTATAACGAAAATCTATCCAAATAAATCTGGTGTTTGCGACTCAACTATCAACGGCTTAGGACACCGGGTGCGTCATGCAAACTCTGAGATGATTTTGTTAGCTAGAGTGAAACACCCTGTATTTGTGACTCAATGAGTACTTTTTGACCCTATGTTCCTATGTGATTTTTTATTCTTGTCGTATGCTTGATTTGTCTTATCATTTTGTCCCATTTTTATAATACATATAAATATTAGTCAAGATAGTTTGCATATCTTTATAATTTTTCTTTACTTTTGATTAAAAAAATACATTGTAAATACTCTATTTAGGAAAAGGAAAAAGTTTTTTGCCAAAAATGATTTTCCTCGGCAAGTGATATAAACAGCTCGTAGGACAATCACGTTCAAACGCTAATCCACACTTCGGACAGATGGATCATGTCACAGAAGAACGGCAGGTACATGAAAAATAGTATCACACATTTTCACCAATGTATCCTCCAAATATTTGTTCTTCCTATCACTGTTTACAGTTCAGCTTTAGTATCTCTAAGTTTATTCAACATTCTAAAAGAGTATTTTTAAGGCCTTTTTCTATTTGGTTCAAACAATATATATATTTTAAAGAAAACCTATACATTTTAATAAAAACAATTTAAAGATAGACATAAGGATGTTTACTTTTACCTAGGAAGTATATACGTATCAAAAGTATTTAGGAAAATGTTTTAATAATTCATTTTGGTATTTTTAATATTTTTAATAATACATACCGATATTTTATTTTTTTTCTTTTCTTAGAAAATATTCAGTATGAAAACAAGATTATTGTTATTTTTTCTGTTATTAGATAGATGACCCGTCCGTTGTTGCTCGAGCTTCTGATAGTAGTCCTAATTTTACCTGTATTAAGTATTTAATGATACTTTATTTTGTATCGAAAATCTTTCTAAATAAAACTATTGTTGGGGCCGTCACTACCTTCGGCATAGGATACTGGGAATGTCATATACATTATGACCTGATTTAGTAACCGAAACTGGAATTACTCTGATAATTTTTTTCAAAAATTTAAATTGCATCATTTTTCACGCCCAACTTTATTCATAATAGAAATGGCGAAAAGAAAAGAATTGATTTATATGCCAAATATTTACTTTACGTTTTAATCATAAACTAACTGCCTTTATTTTAGATGGATTAAAAATTTGCCTGTGCTTACTACTGGCATTGATCCTTTTGAATTCCGTATTTTAGTAAATATCGATACATCAGCAAAAAGTTTAAATAAGACCGATTTTTTTTATTAATTATCAATGCAAAAAAGCATCCAGTTCGTTTTTGTTTTTGGATATAAATACCTGTTTCTATCGATCCTCAATTTCATGTATATAAAACACAGTTTATTTTTTTTATTATTATTAAAATATTTGCTTAAATAATAACTAATAAAAGAAAATATATACTTTCCCACTTTCTTTACTTCAATTGAATATTAATCAAGTTAGTTTGCATTTTTATAGATTTTGTTTCCCTTTAGATTAAAAAATATATACACATTATTGATACTCTACTGAAGAAAAGGAAAAGCTTAATATACCAGTTTCCAAAAATAATTTTCCTCTACAAGAGATACAATGATGGTCACAATTTTAAGGACAAAGGGGAAGATTGCTAAATCTTTGTTATATTTGGCGGGAGACTTATGCAAATTTGGAACCAGGACGTTTCGGTCCTGCCATTGGTCCCGAGACATTACGGTCTCGACACATTCCGGTACCGAGACACTTCGGTCCCGAGACATTTCGGTCCCGAGATGTTTCGGTCCCAAGACATTTCGGTCCCTAGCCGTTTCGGTCCCAAGACATTTTGGTCCCTAGCCATTTCGGTCCCAAGACATTTCGGTCTCTTCTCCTGCAAACTGAAATTTTCTGAAATAAGATATAATTTTATAGGGAACATTGCAGTTTTTTTAAACTGAAGGCCATGAAATTTTAGTATAATGCGATTATAAGTACCAGAAAGCCGCACAAACGTATAACTCTTATCCAAAATATTATAATTCACACAAATTTTGTATGGTAATCCTAATGATAATTGGTTATCCTAATTTTCAAAACATTTAGTAATTTTAATATAAAAATCAAATTAATATTTTATTAAATATATTTATTAATTAATAACATTATTAATTTACATAATGAATTTTACTTTAAAATAAACTCAATACAAAATCCATTTTACATTCATTGTATCATTATATTTCCTAGAAGTTCTAAAGTGAAATTTATTTTTTATTTGTTTATTTATTGTATATTTAAAATTACAGAAATTTAAAGCAATTAGTATGGTTAAAAATAAAACTAAAATAAGAACTATTATTTTTTTTCGGGGAAAGTAGGAGCGAAAAGGTAATACAAATAAATGAATAATAAATTAATAAAAGCTTAGTTTTGTCACTTAAAAATTGAAAATAAAATTATTTAAAATGTTATTATATTACATTTTAATATATTTCATTAAATTATATATTATATTTTTATGTAATATTTATGTTATTACATTTATATATAATATTTATATTTTTATATTTTAAAATATTATTATATTAATTTTATGTAAATTTAAAAAAAAATAATCATCTTATTAGGAAGAAATAGACCCAGTTTCAATAAAATTAACTCACAAAAATTATTTTCATTTCGTGAAGACTGTTAAAAAATGCAGTCAATAAATACTATTTTTTTAATAATAAAACTGGCGGGGGCAAATTTAAAAAAAAAAAAAAAAAAAAAAAAAGATTTTTTTTATAGCATGCGTAGTTACGAAATCACTATTGCTTTCGCAATATTAATAATGAAAAGTAACTTATGTAAACAAATTTATAAAATGCAAATTTGTATTATAAAAATAATAAGAAAAATAAAATTTTATTCTTCAATAGATATATCTCATTTCTGAATTATCAAAGGAGAGGGTGTAGATGGGTGATTTGAGGAAATATGTATATATTATTACTTATAACTGTCTAATTGAATTATTAAAGACATTTATTATTAAACTAATTGGAAGAAAAAAAATTAAGCACAGTTTTTTTTATTTAATTAATGCTAATTTAAAGGTTCTTAAAAATGTACGTAAACAGCCAAAAAATATTTATAGCAGTTTATATAAAATACTTTTTAGCTTATAGTAATTTATAGAAGTTTATATAAAATACTTTTTAGCTTATAGTAATTTATAGAAGTTTATATAAAATACTTTTTAGCTTATAGTAATTTATAGAAGTTTATATAAAATACTTTTTAGCTTATAGTAATTTATAGAAGTTTATATAAATACTGATATTAATAATTAATAATAAAATTTAAAATATTTATTCTGATTAATAATATTACTACTAAAAGCAAAAGACAATATCCCCTAAACTTATATCACAATGTTTAATCAAACAAAATTTTCATTTCGCTGTGATTTCATTATCACGAGTTATTAAAGTTTAATTTTATTGGACTCTTAAATATTCAAATTTTTTTATAAAACTAGAGTGAGGGAGGGGGAGAATTAAAAAAATTTAAAAAAAGGCCCGAATATTGTTGAACTTATACCATTTAGCAGGCCCACAACAATTAGAGTCCGATTTATAAGGTAGCGAGCAAAGAAATAACAAGGGACCGAAATGACAAGGGACCAAAGTTGCTGGGGACCGAAATGGCCACGGACCGAATTGTTTCGAAATCGAATTGCCTCGGGACCGAAATGGCCAGTGACCGAAATGTCTCGGGACCGAAACGGTGGGTCCGAAATGGAGGGACCGAAGTGGCGGGACTGAAATGTCGTGTACCCTGCAAATTTAATGGCAGGCAACCAATGAAAAATGAAGAATATTTATATATGTTTTTATGGAAATATGTGGTAAATTCATATTCATAAAATGCATTATAAATTTATACAGACATCAGATTTGGACAAAATTATAAGAACAACTGTATCTGTGTGTTCTAAAAAGTAAAATTTGCATGTGTTTTGCTCTTCACACGGAACGTCCAGACGATATAAATGCGTAGTAAGCGTTTGGGATCTGTTTTTCAATCATGCCGCAAGGTGCAAAGGATTTGGAGTTTCAGAAAGGAAAAATGGGTGCATTTCAAAATCCAGGACTTTCCGTGTGCTAAATTGCTACAAAGTTTAATAGATCAAGAACGGTTGCTTACTTTTATCTTTAAAATACCGGTAAATATAGACGATAAAGACATACAAGCAGGCCATCTTCTGTTTCTGTGGGGGGAAAAGAATGATAAGAAGGCGAGCTTGCTCCAAAAAACAGAAAAAAACGTGAATTGAACTTAGGATGCAAGTGCTCGGACTGTTCGACGTGTTTTACAAAAAAAAAAAAAGAAAAGGGTTCGCTACAGTAAAAATGTGTCAAGACCCCTCTTACAAAAGTTCATGAGAGACTGAAAATGGAGTTTGCCAAAAACTGCAATGCTATAGTGAAAAAGTAGGATTCTGTCTTTTCCGATGAGAAAACGATTAATTTGAATAGACTAGATTGTTTTTGCAGTTTCTAGTATGATCTTTGTGGAGAAAAAACAATTTTCTAGAAGCATGTATTTGGAACTGATTCAATAACGGTCTGGGGAGGTTTCAGAACTGGTAGTACAACTCCAATAGCTTTTGTGCAGAGTAGGAGAGATTCTGAGAGTTACATTGATATATTGGGAGATAATCTTTAACCTTATTTCATTACTTTATTTAACCAAAAGTACCGTTAATAGCGATTGGAGCCCATTTTTTCCAGCAGGACAATGCCTCGGTTCATGTTTCCCAAACTTCAAACTCGTGGTTTGATATTAATTTCGTGAAACTACTTGATTGGCTGGCCAGAAATCCTCATATGATTCTAATGAAAAATCTGTTGGGTATTCTGGCACACAAAATATGCCAAAATGGTATATAATCTCAAAAAAGCAAGAACTCATGTCTTCCATTGAAAAAGGTCACTCAATATTTTACAAGAATGTTCTTAAAGAATTGTAAATCTCCATGACGTCAAGACTGATAAAAGTGTTTGGGAAGCAGCAGGGAGATTATTAATTATCACTTTGTTTCAGGCAAAAACATTCATTGTCCTTATAATTTTGTCTAATTTTTGTAATGACATATTTTGTTAATTGTGACAAAAACTTCATATTTTGCATTTTCCAATGTTTTGCATTCTACAATGATTTCTAGCATAAAAGAAGCTTTTTGTGTATAAATTTCACTTTATTTACCTCAGAAATAATTTTTTCTGTGCAATTTTTAATTGTTCTTATAATTTTGACCACCACTATATAAACTGCTCGTAGGGCAATCACGTTCAAACGCTAATCCACACATCGGATAGCTGGATCATGTCACAGAAAATTGGCAGCTGCATGAAAAATAGCATCACACTTTTTCACCGATATATCTTCCAAACATTTGTTCCTCCTATCTTTGTTTACAGTTCGGCTTAAATATCATTGAATTTATGTTCAGCATTCTAAAAAATTATTTATAAGTCTTTCTGTGTTTGGTTAAGACGGTATATTTCTAAGGAAAAGCTATATATTTTAATAATAACAATTTAAAGATAGATATAAATATGTTTATTTTAACCTAGGAAGTAATTACTACATATATTAAAAGTATTTACTATCTAAAGAGAAATGTTTTACTATTTAATTTCTCACTTATCAATTTTACGAGAACTTTCTTTTTATAATATATACTAAAGTTTAATTCATTTTTTGTGTTAGAAAATATTCCGCATGAAAACCCGATTAGTGTTTCTTTCTATGTTGTAAAATAGCTGTCACGCCCGTTGTTGTTCAAGCCTTTGAGAGTAAGGTTAATTATACCTGTATTAAGTATCGAATAATATGTTGTTTTGTAACGAAAATCTTTCTAAAGAAAACTAGTGTTAAGGAGTCTTATTATTTTCATCATAGGACCCCGGATCGTTACAGACATTCTGACAAGATTTTGTAAACAAAACTGGAACTTCTTTGATTTTTTATTTTATTTATTTATTTTTTTTATTTTTGAAAAATTAAATAGCATGATTTTTGACTCCAAGTTTTACTAGGGTAGAACTCCCGAAAGAAAAAGTATTGATTCGTGTGCCAAATATTTATTTTATAATTTAGTCATAAATTAAATGCCTTTATTTTTATGGTTTAAAATTTGCCTATGCTAACTACTGGCATTGTTCATTTTGAACTCGGTATTTTAATAAATATAAGAGCATAAGCAATTTTTTAAAAAAAATAAGACAGTGGAATTTGATAGTTACCAAGAGATTAACCCATCAAACTCAAAATCTAATCAGGAAAGCTTCTTCTTACAAGAATGATCATAGAAAAAATGCAGCAAATTTGATAATTCTACATGAAATTTCATTTGTCTAAATTAAGGAGGAGGGGAATTGTCCCCCTTTTCCCGTTTTAAAACCAACAGACATTTAACCAACCAACCTTCAAGTTTAATCAAAGAAGCACCATATCGGAAAAAACCGATTGATCAAATATGAAGCAAGTCGAATAAATCTGCCTGAAAAATCCATTTATCTAAATTGAGGAAGTAAACTAGCCACTGACGCCGCCCTCTTTATACCTAACAAATGAACCTCCAAATCGAATCAAGGAAACTCCTTAACATGGTAAATTGGCATACCAAATTGAAGCACTAGCCCCCTTTATACTTAACCGATAATCCTTCAAAACTAATCAGGAAATTTTCTTATTAGAGTAAACCGGAATCCAAATTTTGATGCAAATCAAATAACTCTACATGAAATAACCATTTATCTAAATTTGGGGGGGGGGGTAATCCCCAGCTACCCTCCTTTATACCTAACCAATGAACTCCCAAAACTAATCAGTGAAATATATTATCAAAATTTATGAAAATCGGATCGTTCTACAAAAAATTAGAGCATTACTTAAATACATGCAAATGTGCTTTTGTATGTACATGCAAATCTGCGTATGTATGTTATCTACAGAACCAGCAGACCTATTAGCCCTCAGGCTTTGATGGCCTGTGAATTTAAAAAAGAAAAATCTGTTAATCAGGGTCATGAAGACCAGCGATAAACTGTTATCATCCAAGTTTTAGAAGCTCTACATGAATACCTTTCCCTAGCCACACACAGAGACATCTATCTTTCACTAGTTCTTAAATAGTTTTGTTTAAAATAGAATAAAGGTGAGAAATAATCTTCCAATATTTGGACTGTAATCACTGGGCATATTTTGCAGGTATATTAAAATGATTTTTATCTGGTTTTTAAAATTGATCTCTTTATGAAAAAGAAAAAAAATTACCAAAAAAAATTATCTTTTACGGTATTATAGCTAGCATTTTGAAGGATAATCGCGTTCAAACGCTATTTCAAATATCCGACAGCTCGACGAAAACAAACAGATTTTGTACAGAAGTCTGTTTTGCACAATTTCATTTATGTTTCTTCAAAACATCTTTGTTTGAGATTGAGCTTTAGTGTCTCTGTTGTCAGTTCGACATTGCCCGTTTGTTCATAAAGATATATTTCCATAAGAAAAAATTACACATTAAAATAATAATTTAAAGATAACACATAAAATTGTCTACATTTGTTGAGACTCATCATTAAAAGCCTTTATGTAAAATACAATAATGTCCATTTAATTTCATACTTATGAATTTTATGTATATTTAATCTATTTACCACTGTATTTAATTCCTTTTATAGATAATTTTAGGAAACTCAATCGTATTATAAGTAAATCGAATGGGAAGCATTTTGCATTTATTCAGTATTCTAAAAAATGCATCAAGGCGTCCTCTATTGGCTTCGAAAGACATATTTCAATAGAAAACTTACATATTAAAATTATAATTTAATAATAGACATATAAACATTTACATTTATCGAGGCGTCTTTTACTACAAGTAAATATGAAAAGTATATAAGTAAGTATGAAAATAATTAATTATTTTCATACTCATGAATGTTGTAAGATTCATTTTGAATATACTTTTATATACTGTATACTGCTATTTAATTTGTTTTATTATGTAAAATATTTTCAGGATACTCAGTATCTCTGTATTCTAAAAAGAAGACATACAAAAGCTGTTATCGCCATTGACAATGAATTTTTTGCGATATAGGGTATTTTTTCGCTAACATTAAGAAAATTATTATCTACAAAAGTATGAAAATCGGTAGCATTATTAGAGGTCTGCACGGGCCGGAATTTCCAGGCCCGGCCCGGTCCATAGAGAAATCAGGGAAAACAGGCCCGGCCCGTTTTGGCCCGTTACAATTTCTACGATTTCTAAAAAATTCAGATTTTTATCATATAATTAAGATTTTTTTAAAGAGTACTGCATACATATCTATGGAATTATTTTACAGTACATTTTACAGGAAATACACATTAGTAACATTAATGGTTACTAAGGTTCTTAGGCTTTCAACATTCAAATAAAGATTCATTAAAAAATTAATATGGCTTAGAATAAAAGAAAAAAAAGAAATTTATAAACATCATAACTTTTGAACTGTTTAATAAAAGAAGATTTATAAATTATATAAATTATATTATATTTCTATATCATTTTATTAAAGATTTTAAATCCAAATTCATACGTTAATTCAAAGAAGCTCCTTTCTGATACATTTATAAATTCATTTTCTTTTCTCAGAAATGCATAAGATTAGCAGGTGTCTTTATTCAGAAACTATATAATCAAATGGCGTTATCCATTTTTTGATACAAGCAATTTAAGAACACTGCAAGCAAATAAAATATTGTCATAGTTGGCGTTTTGAATAGAATTTCCGGAAGCGATAGCATGGGAAGGGAGAAAAAACTGCAACCATTTGAGAAACTATTGTATCTCAACAAGGTTATAGAAGTATTTCATTTGCCAAAAATGAAAAACGCTATTCGATTCCAAATCCCACAGTTAAAAATTAATGTCAAAATGTGTCAAACTTTCGCGTTATTGAAAAATTAATTTAAAAACCATCAAGAAGTATATATCCAAAAGATTAAGCTAACATAAGTTCTTTATCGCTGTTCATAATTTTACAAATTATGTTGTCTGCCCTTCAGATCTTGAGAACAATTAAGTCTTCTTTCCGTCTGGCAAGTCTATATGTAGAAAAATAATGCCTTGATCTCCAATTTTGATCTTGGCCCTGCACGAGTCAGTTTAAAAAAATATTAAAACGGGTTACACACAATTAACTAACCGATGCCGATCTCTACACTGCACAAGTTACATTTTTATATTGATGCCGTCAAACTAGTATGGGTCGTGACGCACATTTATATTTATTCTCGTTAAAACCATTTTAGTTGAAAATAGGTTTATGTTTTATCGTTTACTACTAAATTTTCAAGACGGGCCGGTAGGCCCGAAAATTTTTATATCGGCCCGGCCCGGCCCCGTGCAGACTTCTGAGCTTTATTTAAAAAAATCGAAAAAAAATGGTCATGAAGACAATTTCTAAATCAAATAATTATTTTAAGAGATCTTTAATACTAAATTTCCATAAATTCGGTCCATTAAAAATTTTTATTGGAGCAAAAATTATGCATGGGAATTTTTATGCATTAAAAATTTCTGGTGTTCAAACGGCATTTTTTTTTTCAATTTGACTTTTTTTGAGGATTTATTTAAATTTTAAATTCTAATTTATTAGCATTTTTAGAGACATTTTTTTTACATATAATAGAAAAGGATTTTATTTTAAATTGTTCCCAAATAATCAAAGAATAATACTTCCCTCAGATTAAGAAAATATTTACACGCAACTACCACAAATAAAGCAATAAACGTTTTTCTCTCAATTAAAGTTACAGTCTCTATCTAATACCTCTTAGTTGCGCTGCAATCAATTCTCAGAACACCTAACAACCAGTATTTGGATCTTTAACCTCAATTATTTCCTCAATAAATATTATTAAAAAAATAAAGAAAAATAATTTCAAAATATATTTTAAAACTATTTGTATTACAGAGAAATATTGTTCTACATAATTGTTTGCTACATCAGAACCGTTTGATATTTTGTTCGAAAAATCGATTATATATACTTTATTTAAGAAAAGGGAAAGGTTCTTTCCAAAAATATTTCTTCTTTAGAGGAGATACAAGTACTTTGTAAAATAATCACGTCCAAATGTTAATTCAGGCATCGCACAGCTGAAATAAATAACAAAACAATAGATATTGCAGAAAGAATAGTGCAATATATTTTCATCGATATTTCTTTAAAATATTGTATTCTTATCTTTGTTCAAAATTGCGTTTAAATGTCTGTGCCTTTTATTTATGACTCTAAAATTGTTGTTCGAGCTTTCACTTTTCAGTAAAAAAAGGGGGGGGGAAGCTATATATTTTCATAATGACCGTTTAAAGATAGACAGAAGAATATTAACTTATGCTGAGCTTGTTAAAAATCTGAAAATTTACCTGTATAATTACTCCATCATTTTAATAAGAACGGTTACTTGACTTAAAGAAAGAGTAGCTGAATTTGGAGTAATTCTCGTATTTTCAGCTCTAACTCATTTTTGGAATATCTGCAAAATATTGCTGCATGTGCTTATCCTATTCATATACTAACTAAATATATCTTTAGAAAAAAATTCTTTTTGAAAATTTTAAGTTTTATTTTAATTTGAACAATTTTTCGAAAGTGTTCCTTATTCAGCCACTGGTTGCCTAAGATGGACCCCCCCAATCTGCTAAATTGGACCAAAAAGTATTTTATGTCTCCTTTTAATTTCTTAACGCATTCGCTACCGCTCACGCGAAAGCGCGTGATATGGCGCCAACGTTAAGAGACCATTCACGCGCCAGCACGTGATGTGGGGTGATGCCCAATAGCCAGTCACGCGCTGGCGCGGGAAAATCTCTCACTGATTCTTTGTTATAAAAAGTAAATCTTCTTCTGAGAAAAACCCACTACTACAGTGCGGCATTAACCATCATCATATCTTCACGAAAGTGGCTGCGAACGTGTTAATGAAAGCAAATAAATCAGTGTAAAAAATATGTGCTAAAAACGAATGAATTTAGATATGTATTTAAAAGTATTTAAAAGTATTTAAAAGTATATTTAAAGACAATTTATCTTAGTATTAAATTATTCGTTTAGGTTTAATAGAAAACAAATCACAACAAGGCAGCTAATTTTACTTTTTCTTTACATTGTCTGAAAACAACGTTGGCGTCTGAAGGCGTTTGCTTCTTTTAACAATAAATGAATATATTCTGATGAGTAGCATTTCAGCGGTAGATGCAATCTCTTACTTTAGTTTATGGCAGAATGGCAACGGTCCATTTAAAGAGGTAGTCCAAATATGACTACTCTCACTTTTATGGAACATTCTGATTGGTCAGAATAGAGACATTCTATAAAATACGTGAAGTGATTTGCAGTATTAGTTGCAGCCTTTTAATAGTGAAATATTTTTATTATCGCAGAGAAAATGTTTTTCCAAGCATTAAATTAATACTTTTTAATGCTCTGTATTTTCTGTATAATGCTAAATAATTAGAATTCAGTGGTTCCAAATCACTGTGCACAAGCACTGATGATAATTATGTTAGAATCAAGGATGCTAAAATGTAGATGCCAGCTGATGGTTTCCCATCACTAAAATTCAAAAGATTTCTTCGCTTAATATTTAATAGCATTCTAACAAAATTTTACACAAATTCTAGACGAAAAAAAAGAGATAAATTTAGTGGGAGAGTCTACTTGCTGCCTAATTTTTTGCATCTCTACTTGGAATCATTCATTTTACATTATTGAATACATACATCTAACTTGTGTACATTTTTATGAGTACAAAGGTTAGCTGTTTCCGTGTGATGCCTTGCGATTCCCATAATTCGTCATCTAAAATGCATCTCACGGAAGAAGAATATATGTTATATTTATATTGATTTTATATTTTATATTTTATATTTTATACTTTATATTTTATATTTATTTTATATTTTATATTTATTTATTTATATTTTTATGGTTTCAATTCATCCATTGACTTTTAAAGGCTTCATATAAACGCTTGCATTTTTCGGAAAAGTATCATTATTTCATGACTTTATAATTCTTTATGTTTTTATTTATTTATTTATTTATTTCATTTATTTTTTACTTATTTATTTATTTATTTCATTTATTTTTTATTTATTTATTTATTTATTTTGAGCTAAAATTCATAAATCTGATTGAACATGAGATTTCATTCTATTTATTTAACACAAAGAATGCATAAAATACCACTAACAATTGATAACTTAATCAAAATAAAAATTGAGTAAATTAATTTAATATTTTTAAACTCATTTACTTTATTTGTATGTAACAGAATTTCAGACAATCATATGCATACATTATTGAGAATTCCTGTACGTATTTGAAGAATTGTGAATTTATTTTACTACACAAACATTTAAAAAAAAAACGAAGGAACACACAGCAAACTTTTTAAACTTTTTCATGTTTTACGTGAAAGTGATCGATTACAAATATTCCAGTATTATATGTTCGTTACATTGTTTCAAGACTCCGTTTAAATAATGATATTCTAGTATTATTTTTTAAAAAGCGATTCCTAAATTATGGAATTTAAAGGTATTAAATATCGGGAAAACGTCATAAAGTAACAAGGTTATTGGATGAAAATTAAGTGTTCGATGTATTTTCAAAATGTTAAAAATTGTCAGGATAAATACAAAATGTGTAGCGATACTTATGAAATACATAAATTACATATTTCAAAAATTACTTCTTTGATTTTTGAAGTTTTCATAAACTAAAGCGAGGGTCCTCAACGACTAGTTTAATTTGCTTGAAAAATCGATTATAGATACTCTGTTAAAGAAAAAGGAAAAGTTTTGGGACCAAAAATATTAATACATACAAGTACTTTGTCAAATAATAATGTTCAAACGCTAATTCAGCATCGCACATGTGGAACAAATAACAAGACGATAGCTATTGCATAAGTAAAAGTCCAATACATTTCCATCGATATTTCTTCTTATTTCTGTTCAAGTTTGAGTTTTAGTGTCCGTTCCGTTTATTCATAATGCTAAAATTGTTCTTGGAGCGTTCTCTTTTTTGAGTAAAAACACTATATATTTCAATATTAACTATTTAAAATCAAACAAAAGAATGACAGCATATGCTGAATCTGTTAAAAATATGAAGCTATTCCTGCAAAATAATTCTTCTACTATAATAAGGAACGGTTACTTGACTATATTGTAAAGCATTCTGATTGGTCTATAGAGAGTAATGAGATATTTAATAAAATATCTGTAGTGACTATGCAGCATAAGCAGCTGCTTTTTAACAGTGATTTTTTTATTATTATTATCAAAGCGAAAATATTTTACCGAGCATTAAATTGAAACTTTTAAAATATTTGTAAATTCTGTATAATGCTGCAAAATTAGAATTCAGTGATTTCAGTTCACAGATGCACGGTAAGTGTTCTTGATAATTATGTTGGAATTATTCTTTTTATTTTATCGAATACATACATCTAACTTGTGTGCGTTTTTATAAGTATTAAGATTAGACGTATACATGTGATGTCTGCAATTCATATAACTCGTTACCTGAACTGCATCTTACGGAAGAAAAGTAGTTTGTAATTTTTATTTATTAATTAATATTTTTATGGTTTCGATGTATTCATCCACTTATAAGAGCTTAAAGTTTTTAAATTACACATACATATTTTCTGAAATATACTTTTATTTGATGGCTTCAGGGATGAGAGCGTTCCGACCCAAAATGGTTGATTCTCACCACTAAATTCTAATGGTATTCTTAGTTTTATTAAATCTAAGAAATTCTGTCATTAAATAAGGCGAGAAATACAATAAAATTTAGTGGTAGCAAACAGTCATTTTAGTCGGAGCACTCTCATTCCTATGGCTTTAATTTTATTTTTCTCTATATCTGAACTAGTTCAAAATTGTAAAAAATCTGATTTCAGTATAATATACATTGCAGTTGAAACATGACTTCATTATATTCAACCTAACATCAAGAAAATATAAAATATGATTAACAATCGATAACATAAAATAACGAATTGAGTACGCTGATTTAATATTTTTTAACATATTTATTTTATTTGTACGCAACAGAGTATCCGCCAATGATTTGCATGCATAATGAGAAAACCCTTAAGTGTGTGAAGAATTGAGATTTTTTTTTTTTTTACGACACAAAATATTACAAAATAACAAAGGAATACTAAACAAAGATTTTTAATTTATCATGTTTTACGTGAAAGTGATCGATTACCAATATATGTTTGTTACATTGTTTCAAGACTCTGTTTAAATCTTGAAATTCCAGTATTATTTTTTAAAAAGCGATTTATATATTATGGGATTTAAAAGTATTAAATATCGGGAAAACGTCACGAAGTAACAATGTAATTGGATGGAAATTAAGTGTTTTGATGCACTTTGAAAAAGTTTAAAATTGTTAGAATGAATATAAACTTCAAATGTTCTGTGTAGCCACACTTTAAAAGTCTATAAATTACATATTTAAGCATCATTTATTTATTTTTTATTTTTTAATGAAAATTTTACGTTCGGAAACGTGTTTTAAAATAAAAACTGTAATGAAATTTATTTTCTCATCTTTTTTTTCAGAAATAAGTATAAAGCTAATAAAACTGCTTAAAAACATTATTTATTACGATTTAATCTTCAACTTAAAATCTACACTTAATTTCATGACACTAATTTATCTTTTTTCTAAAATATTTTCGTTAGAATACGATACTATGGCTTGCTGAATGAGAAATATTTCATTTTTTTTCATGCACTTGGTAAAAAGCGCGATCTAGTGAATTTATTATATATATGTACATATATAATATATATACACCATATGGGCCAAAGGTGACCGGCTACTTGGGATTTTAGACATTTTGTTAAATAGCTAGAAAAATGTATGGGGAATTATCCTAAAACTCTTAGCTTGTAAACATAATAGTACAGATAATGCATTTCTGTGAAAAAATTTTCCTGAAATTCCACAGGGGACCGTCAACAAATTGAAAATGAACGAATATCTTTTGGCTAATCCCGTCAAAACTAATGTACGAAAAGCGTTCAAACTGCACATTCTGATTAAAAGGCTTACTTTAATAAACAGTATTCATTTTTATGCGGATAGTATGTATACTCGTAGAGAAATTAGGGTTCTTATTAAAAAAAAGTCTCAATTTGTTTCTAAATCTAACCCGGTAAAACTTTCAGCACGCTAATTATTATTTATAAAACATTTATTGATTCCGAGTATAATCGTACGATTTTCTATTCAACAGTAATCTTAATATTAAAATATTTAGTGTTTATAATTTAAACAGAAAACTTAACATTTTCTTTTGTATTTTCAGCATTTAGTCTTATTTCCGAGCCAGTGACAAATAAGGAAATTATTTTATTTAGAATATTTATCATTTTTCTGAAATAATTATCCTCGCTTCGTTTATTGACAAATTTCCAATGATTGGATAGTGAAGATTATAAGTTGGAAGGGAAAAAATTCCACTTCGGCAATATCAGTCCGAAATTTACTTTTTTTTCTGTCATCAAACATACTTAATATAACAGCACATAGAAATATAGACACACATACGTACGAATATATAACAGAATATTGGATAATGTCGGGTAATCCAATTTCTACCAAGAAGGCAGTAGTACACTGAAAAAAAAAGGAAAAAAATCTATAATTCTACTGATATAAAGATACCGAAATTTGTATGTTTACTAACATTTTATCTATACATTGTACAAGAAAAGATGTAAATGTAAAAAATTAATTTTTGCAAAGCTACAGAGTTCTGTAGCTTTACAAGCGAATTTACTAAGATTACAGTTATCTTACTTTATCAAGCTTCTTGAAAAATCTTAGTATCCTTACAGATTTTTTGATTATCCGCGCACATCTGTATTTGTTACATAAATTTTTCCTCTTAACGTTATATAAAAAGTTCTAGAAATCCTAGTTTCCTAAAAAAAAATTTAGTACGTTTACAAAGTTTTTTTTTCTTACAATGTACCGGTTCGAATTAGAACTATTTTTTTCTTTGTAGGTCAGTTTCGGGTTAAGTTTCTCTAATTGCTTTCAAGTAAGGGGTGTAGGGCGGATTCTGTTTGAATTTTGATACTTAAAGATCGATGTCAAGGTAGCTTGATTTTTCAGAAATGAAAATCCAAGGTGTACACTGTAAAATAAAAAAAAATCTGTAAAGTTACTGATTTTTTTTTTCTTTTTAACTCGGTTTTTTTCTGTAACGGTAACAGCAAAAACTCACGTAACAGAATCTGTTGCATGATTTTTTGCTGTTACCGTAACATGAAAAATTCTAAATATCCCAGTTTCCTAGAAAAAGTTTACAAACTTTAAAAATTTTTATACAGTGTATTTTTAAATGAAAATCTATATTTGGATATGAATAATCGTATGTATATTATACATAAAAGGAAAAAAGATTGACATTATACAGGCGATTTTGGTGAATTTTTCTCTATTGTAAAAACAACATTTTTTCCCCTTTATGGTTTCGAATCACAAATCTTTTTGACAAAAATACTTCTTTGCCTTGTTTGACTCAGATGCCGGGTCAACGAATATTTATTTTTTTATGGATTCTTGACGAGCTTCAAGTTGAGAGTAAGAAAATTTTCGGATTCTCGAAAATTCTTTTTAAAAGACACTTCAGCATGACTTTAAAATATATTCCCTAGCTTTATTCATGTTATAATTCAAAACCTATCTTCTATAAGACAGAAAACATATCGTTTCTCAGCAACAGATAAACAAGTTCTCATCATTTCTCTAGTTTCTCATGTATTTCTTTCACTTCTTCTAATTGCTAATCTAATCTCCCTTCTTTTGTATTCGCAAAATAAAAACAATGAACTTATTTATTGCAAGTGTATAATTCCTGTTCAGATAAAGTATCATGAAATTACGATATCTATTGTAGTAATATTTAATGTTAGTAGTTTTTTTTTATCATTTGTTAGTATTTCTTATAAAATCTCTTTATGATTCATATTTTAAAATATTAAATGAAATACAATAATCCATGTGAAATTCTAAATAGATAAAAATAATATAAGTTTTATTTGAAAAATATATATTTCATATAATTTACATTCTGGTGCTTTTGAAACCAGAAAATTGGTTAAAAGTTTACATATGTCTGCATCATACTCCTGGTATAAAAATGAAAGCTTAAAAAATAAGCATCAGAACTAAGATTTTTATTTTGATATGATAGGTTATTGATATGAGTGTTCTCTTATTGTGTTATTAATATCTTTTATACAGTAATATAATGCATTTTAAATTTCATAGATTTATTTAAGGGGGGGGGGGGTCAGAGATATATTTAAAGAGAACTTTCATTTTCTAAGTTAAAATTTTTAATTTTTTGTGATAGTTAACCATACAGTTTGTAAACAAATCACATGATAAAAATTCATGGTAAAATCAGTATTTCAATATGAATGAGCCTATATATATTATACAGTTGGCAAAAAAATTATTTGTACACTCTAAAATGTTTAATTTTTAACTAAATAAAAACAGATGTTTGGTCAAAAATAGTTTTAATACAATCTGTTTACCGTGCGTTTTAAATTACACAACAGAAAATTTCGATAAAGATGTAAAATAATTTTCTAATATTTCCTATTAGAATATTAGTTTAAAAATTTCTTGCAAAAAAAGTATATGTACATTTCTCCATCCTGATATGTACTGTTTTTTATAGTGTTTATGGTTCAAAGGACTACTTATATAGAAGCTGTTAATAATTTTTAACTTCATATTATATTTGTCTGACATTTAATCGAATTTGTTCTTGAAGTAATTGAGAATAGAGCCTAAAACTAGAGAGGTACCTCTAGATATTTGGAATCCTATTATTGAGCATAATAAAAATTGAAACTCGCAACAAGAATTTGTAAAAGCTATTAAATTACCATTTACAACTATTGGATGCATAGTGAGAAACTACGAATAAATTAGATGCATCGAAATTCAATGAAAACCAGGACTTCTTAGCAAACTAACAATGAGGGAAAAAAGAAATGTTGTTAAAAAAGCTTTAAAAAATCCTATGCGTTCCGTTCAAAATTTTGCTGGAGACCTTCCAACATCTTCTTGCATCAGATTAATACCTCAAACAATAAGAAATATTCTTCTCAATGCAGATTTAAAAGGAAGAACCTCAAGGAAAAATCCATTCATCAGCAAAACAAACAGGCGAAAACGCATAGTGTTTGCTTTCGCATACAGAAGTAAATCATTGGATTTTTAGAAAACAGTAATTTTTTCTGATGATGGAAAATTCGGAATTTTCTTACCACCAGGCATTCAAAAAAAAAAAAAAAAAAAAAACTGGCGTAAAAATAAAACTGTTCTAGATCCAAAACGTATACTTCAAACTATTAGGCATGGTGGGGGGAATATTATGGTTTTGGAGTGTATAGCTTCTAATGGAGCAGGACATTTAAAATTTATTGACAATGGAAGGACAGGTTTAACATACATTAATAGTCGCGGCATAATTTATTAAACCGTGCTAAGAAATTATGCGTAGAGGAAGCTTTTCATTTTCTGCAGGATAACGACCAAAGCATACTGCTGTGATCACCATCACATGGTTATAACAATACTCAAAAACGACTATTAACTCCTCTGAAATCTCTAGACTCGAATCCAATCGAAAATTTGTGAATGCTATTGGATGCAAAAATCCGAAAAAAAAATATGTATCAGTAAAAAACAGTTTTAAAGAAGCTCTTATTGTGTCATGGAATAACATTAACTAGACCGCTACAAAAAAGTTGGTGGAATCTATGTCACACCATCTAGAAGTAATCATAAACGCTAAATGAATTCACACCAAATATTAATTTGTATCATTTTACTAAATTTTCCTTAATTATATTACATTAATATAGAGTACAAATACTTTTTTTTTGCATTATAATTTTGTATATTTGTTTATTAGATTGTTAAAAATCAATTCGTTTAGTTTTATTTTTGCTTCTATAATATTATAATGCATTAAATTAATGTATTACAATATTTTTTGCATAAATCTTTTATTTAATTTCATTATAATTTAAAAAAATGAAGTTTACAAATACTTTTTTTGCCAACTGTACATAAGACAAAATTGATATTTTATACAAGATTTTAGATGATTATATTTCACAATTTTATTAAATTATAAATTAACAATTTTTCCCTTTACTTTGGTTTGAAATATTATGGTTTCAGATCAAATTTCGTTTTAAGAAGAATATTTCTTTTCCAGGTTTTTATTAACATCCTGGGTCAAGAAAATTTCTGGTGAATTCTTTTCGCAGTTTAAGTTTGGGAAAAGAAAATTTTCGGATTCTCGAAAATTCTTCTAAAAGGACACCCCTGCATGACTCTAGTCTATATTTCCTAGCTTTATTTCTGTTACAATTCAAAACACATCTTTTACAAGACGGAAAATTTATTGTTTCTCAGCAACAGATAAACAAGTTCTCATGATTTCTCTAGTTTCTCATGTATTTCTTTCACTTCTTCTAATGGCTGATACCTCAGATTTCCCTTCTTTTGTATCGGGAAAAAGAACAATAAACGTTTTTGTCATAAGTGTATAATTCCTGTTGAGATAAAATGTCATGAAATTACGATATATTGTAGCAAGTTTTATTGTTAGTAGATTTTTTTATATCCTTTGTTAGCATTTACCTTACAAAAACTCTTTATGATACATCTTTTACAATATTAAAAGAAATAAAGAAATCCACGTAAGATACTAAATGAATTAAAATACGTATGAGCTTTATTTGAAAATTATACCTATAATATGTATCGATAATATAATTTATAATCTTGCGTATAACATGCACATTTGAATTAAGAAAATGTGTTAAAATTATATATATATATATATATATATGCAAATTATAAACCTTATATAAAAGTAAAAGGTTAAAAATTAATCATCAGAATTAAATTTTTTAGATTATTGAACATAGATTATTGATATGAGTGTCCTCTTAAGTATACATGTTTTATACAGTAACATAGTATATTTTGAAACTCTTAAATTTATTTAACTAATTGAAAAACCGTTATGTCCGAGTTGGTATCGTATTTTGGCATTATTTTGGCATATCGTTTTTTATCTTTGCTGTTCTAATGATTTGATTTGTTCTTAAACTGTCAAGTTTATAAGTAATGGCGGCTATAATCATTTTTTTTGATAATATTGCTTTTATTTTTTTTTGGGGGGGGAGGGGGGTAGATTTCTTATATAATATGCGTCATAATTTTTAAATGAGTTTATTTTGCTACTTTTATGTTTGACCTTTTTTTTTAAATAGATCTTTCAAAAGTTTATATTATTGTCAAATACAGCATTATTATTTGCCATTGATCCAAACACAACGTTTTCCTTAAAAAAATTCGATTTTTATTTAACCCTTTATCAACATAAACATCTATCAAAAATTTAATATATTGTAAGAATATTTTTGAAGAAAAATATAAGTGAATGTTCCTGTTAGTTAAAAATTATTACAATTATATAATTCCAATTAATTTCAATTTAGGGATAGCTAAATATATTTATTGTTTTAATTAATAAATAATAAAATAAAACTGGAAATTTTGATTTAAACATTTCGTGATAGTAATAAATAATTATAATTTTGTTGTAGAATTAATTATAAAACGTGAATCTATGATACTTGTGTGATGTCGAAAGTAACATGACATGACTTATTATTATTAATTCTCTATTTAAATTCTCAAATTTAAAATTTAATTTATCCTTCACAGTTATAAATGGAATTAAAACTCTCTTTCCTTTCTAAAAAGAATATATATCTTGCTTTGTGCGCGTTAAATTCCAGTTACTTAGGTTTTCTCATGCTCAGCCGGGGCCGTAAATAAATTAAATTAAAAATAAATCTTTTCTCATCCTAAAATCGTTATCTGTGCGAGCATACTTGCGTTTCATCAAAAAGTAGATAAAAACATATTATTAAACCATATGCTCCTGTTGCCGCTGTAATTATGCACTTAGTATTTATTCTCAGATTAATATTCAAAAAGGCTCTTTTCGGCTGAAAATATTAAGCTTTGTTCATATTAAAATTGACGCCTAAAATCTGTGTTTTGCTTTTAGAGTTATCTTTCCCAGTAATCAGTGTTGGCATGAATATTTGTACATTGATATATTAAACGTCTAATTAACGGTTCAGTTGGCTCGCTTTTAATTTAAATTTTCATTATGAACTGTATGTGTGGGGTTATAATGGCAAAAGGGTACCCAGATTTATCACGATGCATTTTCGCAATAATATCCCGGTCTCGGCACCAATTTATGTAAAGAAGCTTTTTTATTCATACTTTAAAAAAGGAATTAAAGTTTAATTAGTGATTTAGTCATATCATCAGTCATGACAAATAAAATCCCTTTGCTTATGTGAACCACAGGTAGGAGACACTCAATGAAAATGATAAAATAAATGTATGTGGAATTTTTTAATGAGGAGAGAATAGCACACTCTCGCGTGGTGACCCCCGGTAGAGAGACAATACTGGAGCTCTACATCTTTACTGGAGAGCGGTCAGAGATAGAATCCATATTAAAATCCAAAACAGCTTCGTTGAATGTCAAAAACACACTTTCCGCTCTAAAAAATTATCTTTAAATAGCTAAAAATTTAGTGAATGTATTCTATCTCTGACCGCTCTCCAGTAAAGATGTAGAGCTACAGTATTGTCTCTCTACGGGGAGGCCCCCCCCCCCCGCAAGAGTGTACTACTCTCTCCTCGTTAATCAATGCCACATACATTTATTTCATCTTTTTCACTGAGTCTTTCTTACCTGTGGTTCACGTACGCAAACTGATTTTAGTTGTCACGGCTGATTATATGACTAAAGCACTAATTAAACTTTAATTCCTTTTTTTTAAAGTATGATTAATAGAGCTTCTTTACAGCTCGTTTTTTCTCTAAACAAAAATATTTTTATCTTTTTTTTATTTGATGGATTTTAATTTATTAGACGTATTACAATTAATCTGTGAAAACATCATAATTTTCACTTTATCTTTTGAATGTTGGCACTAAAAATGTTAAAACAAGATTATCATACCCTTAATTGTTGTGATTCCTGTGTTTATTAAATTAGAATGAAAATATTTAACATTATTATAAATCATTTTATAATTTGTATAACAGCAATAATTACATTTAGTCAAAAAGCACGGCAAGGGGGAGAAGGTTGTAATTATCTATCAAATGCATAAAATAAGGCTTGATTGGAATACTAAAAATGTATGAAAAGTTACATGTATAAGAAGTTGATTATAGAAAGTGTAGGGAGTACTCTAACTCCCATCATGCTGCTATTCCTATTTGATCATTCATAAAAATGACATATTTAATTATATTACTTGAAATTTCATATTTACAACTAAAATTTTTAAAATGAGTGTTAATAATTTATCTTCATTAGGTAGAAGTTAATTAAGTTCTCTGCGTAAAATTAATTTAAATTATCGCTGTATTCGATTTAGAAAGAATTTTTTTTCTAATTCGTCTTAGTTTTTATGTTAAAGTACACCAAAGTAGCGGTATTTTCAATTTAACAAAAAATGGTGTCCATTTACGTCAGTTAATTGCTGAATTTTCATTATACCAATTTAGTAGTGGTACCATTCAATTCATTGTAATACGTCACTTTGTTAACATATGTTACTTTGTTTTAAATGAATAATTAGAACAGTTGAAGTAGTAGTTGATTCAGATTACATCTACTCTGTGTGTTTAAATTTTCAACACCTTCAAACATTTAAACTAATTGACATATACGAAGTGAGTTATACATTAAAAATGGATTGAACGACAGTTTAACATTTTTCTCTGCATACATTTAATCTATAACACTAATACTTCTCTTATTTGAAACGAAGTGAAGTATTTGAATGGAAAAAATGGAAATTATTGAAACTATATCCTGATAGTGACTGCATGATTTCAGACCAAAATTAATTGGAAATTTATATAAAATAAATATCTTTAAACTTATAGCATCTGTATTATTAATTTCATCTTTTATGCAAACGACAAGCTTTCTAATGCTCATATTATGCTGCTTATCATTGGACCAAGGGGGAATATTGCATTTTGCCGTATGCGTTTATCTAGAGCGAAGACGTGATTATTTGAATGATTGAGAATACTACGTTTACGTCAATAAAGCTGAAATAAGGTGAGGTGAATACGCATCGAATTTTTCTTCAATGGCCTCGTTCCCTAATATAATTTACTTTAATTACTTGAATTTCACTTTAACTACTTGAATTTCATTTAAACTATCTCACTTAAATTTAAACAAATATTATAAAAAGTCATTGAAACAGTTTGGCATATATTTATTTTCTCCTATACTTCTGTAGCATCTTCTGTGTTTTTTTTATGTTATGACGTAGTAATATAGAGTATGTATAAATTAAATGCTCTTCTTAAGTTAAATGAAAATGGTTGTTTTATTTCGACTACGACGATTGTAACATCATCGGATAGATGACCATCGCCGAGCTCATATATATTTCAGTGATTATTATTACCCATCCGTTAAAAATATTTTATACTTTCAAGAATAATTCAAAAGGGTGTATGATTTTGTTTACCTTTTTCACCATCCGTAGTCTTTTACATGTAAATATATGTATTTACATAAATTGTAATTTAAATATGCTATCTCCATTTACTGCATAATGATCCCCATTGTAAGTTAAGGCTGTTATACCCCATTTGGAAGAAAAACCAAATGTATTCAATATAAACCGAGAAGTAGCAGCACAGACAATCACCACACCGAGTTCTTAGCTGAAATTCCAGAATTAGTTAAAATTCGATTTCATATTGAAATGAAATCGGTCTGCCAAGTTATATTTTCATAAAAAACAACTGAAATCCGATTTTTGTGATTGATTAGTAGGTTTATCATCGTGTATTTTTGCACCAATACAATGGTAAATTTATGAGTCTAAACAGCTAAAATCGCGTTTTGGGGTGCTTTCCATCAAAATATGATTTTGAAGACCAACTACGGTTTAATAAGTGAATTTAATTTTAAGTCACTCTATTAACTCAGAAATGAACATGATGTGGCGATTGTCTCAGTTGCAGCTTCCCAGTCTAATAACAATTTTTTTCCATGGGAAAAAATCGTTTGAAAGGCATTTCAGTCATATTGCATCATTTTAAGCATAATGAAACTGATAGCATTCATTTTATACATACTATGTATCATAGTACTTGCTTTTATGTTTATAGAAGTTGCATTTTTTAAACATAGCGTATTAAAACCAACTAAACTTAAAAAATCTTAAATGAACTTAATAAAAATTTCTATAATTTCTATCCGAGCTACACCCGCAGAAATATTCTGGTGGATGTAGCTTTATCTTATCCTGTTTGTAGAAAGTAAACAATTTCCGAGAAAATATTAATCATTTTTTTAATCGTAGGTTTCATTATTCCTCTGTTTACATATATATAATTCTTACACGCCTTAAAATACCTTTTAATGTTATTTACGATATTTAAGAGTTACTAGCTTAGTTTAAACATACAGTTCTTATTACTTAACTAAGCAATATGATTTAAGATTTACTTGGATATTAGAGATTAAAACTTCTAAAGATGTAAACCAATGCCTTTTCTTTAGACTAAATAAGATTTTTAGACACTTGTTATAATATCACAAAACGTTTAACTTATCTAGGATTTAAAAAACAGAAAAAGTGTTGATCAAGCTATATAAAACTATGACTCTTCTGAAAATAAAAAATGGCAAAGTATAAGGATATTGCGTGCACCACATGTTTAGAAAATAATTTTTCTTCCCCTTATAATAAACTTTTATCGTTTAATCTTAGCTTATCCAAACAGCATCAATGAAATATTAAAGATATATGAGTAACAAACAACATTCATCATGAAAGCTAAACTATGTTGCTGTTTTTGTCTAGATGAGAGAGAGTAGATTTATATAGTCATCTTCTCTCCTATTACTTTTGTGATGGTGAAATAACTCAAAATGATTGAATAAATCATTCCTGAATGAAGAACCTTAATTTCAAACAATTTATGAAAAATGTCTTTTTTGGTCAGACGTTGCGGACGAGACCTTAAAAATTTTGTTTCAACAATTTTTGAAGTTTTGTGCTGATATGAATCAATGCGGTTTCCTTAAAATAAAGAAGATTTTTTAGAAACTAGTTAAAATATTAAAAAATCTTTAGCTTATATATATTTTATAAAACAGGAAAAGTATTTTTGGAGCTATATAAAACGATGACTCTTCTTGAAATAAAATATAACAAAACTATAAAGAAATTGTGTGCACTACTTGCTCGGAAAATAATCTTTCATCTTCTTATAATAAAAGTTTTATTGTTTAATCTTACCTAATCAAAACAGTATAGATGAAATATTAAAATACATGAGTAGCAAACAACATTCATCATAAAATGTAAACTATCTTGCTGCTTTTTGTCTAGAAGAGAGTGAGTAGATTTATATCGGCATCTTCTACAATATAATTCCAAGATTTACTTGAATATTAGAGTTAAAACCTCCAAAGATGGGAATCAATGCCCTTTCCTTAGATTTAAAAAGATGTTTTAGAAATTTATTAAAATATAACAAATTTTTTTAACTTATTTAAGATTTATAAAGTATAAAAAATATTGATGGAGCTACACAAAACTACAGCTCTTTTTTTTTAAATAAAATATGGCAAACTATAAGAAAATTGCGTGCACCACTTGCTTGCAAAATAATTTTTCATCTTTTTCTAATAATTTTTTATCGTTTAATCTTAGCTTATCCAAACAGCACTGATAAAATATTAAAGACATACGAGTAGCAAGCGACATTCATCATGAAAGCTAAACTATGTTGCTGTTTTAGTCTAGAAGAAAAAGAGTAGATTTATATAGTCGTCTTCTCTCCTATTACTTTTGTGATGGTGAAATAAATCAAAATGATTGAATAAATTATTGTTGAATAGAAAACCTTAAATTGAAATAGCTCATGAAGAATGTCCTTCTTGGTTAGACGTTGGGAATGGGACATGAAAAATTTTGTTTAAACAATTTTTGAAATTTTGAACGATTCTTTATTATTAGAACAGAATAAGATTATTAATCAATTTTTCAGAAAGTTAAAAAAAATATTTTTCTTAATTTTTAAGCATATTTAATTAACTTGTATGTTAGATATAGGTTTAAGAAGATATATTTTAGAAACTTATTAAAATATCACAATTTTTTTTTACTTATATGCATTTTTTAAATATAATAAAGTATTGATGGGGCTATATACACCTATAACTCTTCTTAAAATAAAACGTTGCAAACTATAAGAAAATTGCATGCACCACTTATAACGGTTATTTAGTTATATATGTTTTCTTCTCGCCCCCCCCCCCCCCGATATTTTAATTCAAATATTTTAAATTATTGTTTGGTTTCCCTTGTTCCCCCCCTCCCGCGCGCTGTTACACTTTATTGTGCATTCGAATAACTTATTTATTCGTTTCTAATTTCTCTTTAACTACACTGTCCTAAAGTAAAGTCTATAATTTAAATTTAAAAATAGTTATTAAAAAAAAACCTAATTTGGTTGGATTTATTGCCCTTCTCATTTAATATTAATTTTAGCTTCCCAATTTAATGTGAGATACGTTTCCACAAGTATTCAGCTGTTAGTAACACTTTGCGGCTGTCAGCTAAAACAGATGTACTTAAGTATTCGATCGGCTCGCCTTACCTGGCTGTGTCTCTGAAACATGATTAAAATAGTATCTAAATTACATTATTCTCATAAGAAATTGTGATTCTGTAACACCTTGTAATTAACTTTTGAGCGCATGAAAATGTAACCGCCCAGACACTCCCTTTTAGTGGTTCTGTTTTACAGACATAACGATATCAGTTTCTGTTGTGTCAGCATTTATTCTCCATTCAATTCCCATGCTGTTTCGTCCAGATGTTCTATTCGCTGTTTTCAACTTATAAAACACAATCACTTGCCAACCACAAAACTGTGTCAATATTTTATTTTCCCTGCGTAAATTAAAAATTAATGTGATCCTCGCTGTGATTTGGTCATGTTTTTGCAGCTAATATGTATGTTGGTCCCTTGTGCATGGCGCAAATTTTTATATCTCGGCGGCATTGTATGCACGACAACCCTGCGTGCGTCATCACTGAAGTATAATCACTTCGCCTTTTGTTACGAGCCTGCAAGATTCTGCTCTTTTTCGTGAAGATGCTATCTCCCGTCTCTAAGTACTTCTCTCTATATTAATGGACATAAATAACTGACATTACATCACCTGTGGGGTTTTTCGTAACTTTCAACTGAACCTGTATTTTTTTAAGGTTATCTTACGATCACGAACAGTTTTTATGTCTAAAATATCATTCAGTCAACATCGCTGTTACACCACTTGCTTAGAAAAAAAATCTTTCTTCTTTTATAACAAACTTTCATTGTTTAATCCTAGCTTATCCAAACAGCATCGATGAAATATTAAAGCTATATGAGTAGAAAACAACATTCATCATGAAAGTTATATTATGTTGCTGTTTTTTTTTCTTTTCTTTTTTTGGTGAGAATGAGTAGATTGATAGCGGCACCTTCTTTTATATAACTTTTGTCGCAGTGCAATAACTCAAAATGATTTAAGAAATTGTTATTGAACGAAGAATCTCAAACTGAAACAATTCATGATTAATATTGTATTGATCCGACGACGTTGGGAATTACATCTCTAAAATTTTGTTTATATAATTTTTGAAATACTGAACAATACTTTATTATTAAAACACATTAGAAATGTTCACCAATTTCTTCATAAACATTAAGCAGCATTTTTTTAGCAAATTAGTTTTTAGCAAATTTAATCAACTTATATATTAGATATACTCTTTAGAAAATTTTTTAGAAGCTCGTTAAACTATTAAAAAATTTAAACTTATTTATGATTTATAAAACATAAAAAGTAATGATGGAAATATATAAAACTATAACTCTTCCTAAAATAAAACATTGCATACTGTAAATAAATTGCGTGCATCTTTTGCTTAGAAAATAACCTATCTTTTTCTTATAATAAACTGTTACCGTTATCGTTAGCTTATCGAACCAGTACTGATTAAATGTTAAAGACATATGAGTAGTAAACAACATTCATCATGAAAGCTAAACTATGTTTCTGTTTTTGTCTGGAAGAAAGTGAGTAGATTTATATCGGTATTTTCTCTCATACTACTTTTGTGATGGTAAAATAACTCAAAATGATTGAATAAATCATTTGTGAACGAAAAACCTTAATTTGAAACAATTTAGGAAAAATGGATTTTTTGGTCAGACGTTGCAAACGAGAGCTTAAAAATTTTATTTCAACAATTTTTGAAGGTTTGGGCTCATGTGAATCAATGCGATTTCCTTAAAATAAAGAAGATTTTCCAGAAACTATTTAAAATATTAAAAAATGATAAATTTATATAGATTTTATAAAACAGGAAAAGTATTCTTTGAGCTATATAAAACTATGACTCTTCTTAAAATAAAATATAACAAAACTATAAGGAAATTGTGTGCACTACTTGCTTGAAGAATAATCTTTATAAACTTAATCATAATAAACTTTTATCGTTTAATCTTACCTAATCAATACAGTATCGATGAAATATTAAAAATACATGAGTAGCAAATAACATTCATCATAAAATTTAAACTACTATATTGCTGTTTTTTGTCTAGAAGAGAGTGAGTAGATTTATATAGACATCTTCTCTCATATTACTTTTATAGTGATGAAATAACTCAAACTCAATAAATAAATTATAATTTCTCAATAAAGCACCTTAAAATGAAAAAGTTAATTATACATTTTCTTCTTGGTCAGACGTTGGGAATAATACTTTTGAAATTTTCTTTAAAAAACTTTCGAAATTTTGAGCTATTCGTTATTATTAGAACAAAATGTGATTATTTATCATATTTTTCATAAATTTTAAATAGTATTTTTCCTCAGTTTTAAACACATTTAGCTCTTTTTAAAATAAAACTTAGAAAACTATAAAAAAAATTCGTGCACCACTTTCTTGGAAAATAATCTTTCTTCTTATAATAAACATATATCGATTAATTTTAATTTATCCAAACAGCACTGATGAATTATTAAAGATATATGAGCAGCAATGAACATTCATAATGGAAGCTAAACTATGTTGATGTATTTGTCTAGGAGAGAAAGAGTAGATTTATGTGGGAATCTTTTCCCAAATTACTTTTGTGATGGTGGATAACACAAAATTATTGAAGAAATTATTTGTGAATGAAGAACACTTTCGAGCATAATTCAGAACTGTTTATAATTTTGGCTCGTAATTCCACCCTCCGTGCTTTAATTCAAGTAAAATATATACATGAACTGTAATTTTAATATTCTGTTTACTTTTTAATATGCTGTATGACTGCTCTGTAATTTTAATTTTGTATATTTAATTAGTTAACTAATCAATAAAGTTCCAAGATTTACTTGAATATTAGAGTTAAAACTTCCAAAGCTGTGAATCAATGCCTTTTCCTTAGATTTAAAAATAAGTTTAAGACCATTTATTAAAATATAACAAAATTTTCAACTTATTCATGATTTATAAAGTATAAAAAATGTTGATGGAGTTACATAAAACTATATCTCTTTTATAAATAAAATATGGTAAACTATAAGGAAATTGCGTGCACCACTTGCTTGCAAAATAATCTTTTGTCTTTTTATTACAATTTTTTTCGTTTAATCTTAGCTTATCCAAACAGCACTGTTAAAATATTAAAGATATATGAGTAGCAAACGACATTCATCATGAAAGCTAAAATACGTTGCTATTTTTGTCTTTAAGAGAGTGAGTGGATTTATATCGGTATCTCCTCTTATATTATTTTTGTGCTGGTGAAGTAATTCAAATGATTGAATAATAAATTACTGCTGAATGAAGAACTTTTATATGAAACAGTTTCTGAAAAATGTGTTTTTTGGTCAGATGTTGGAAATGAAACTCTTTAAAAATTTTGTTTAAACAATTTTTGAAGTTTTGACCTAATGTGAATTTATGCCTTTTGTTTTAAATAAAGAATTTTTTTGAGACTAATTAAAATATCACAAAATCTCTATACACATAATCTCACAAAATATATATTTTAGAAAACATAAAAACTTTTGATGGAGCTATATAAAACTATAACTCTTCTTAAAATAAAATATGACAAACTATAAGGAAACTGCATGCACTACTTGCTTGCAAAATAATCTTTCTTCTTCTTATAATTAAATTTTATTTAATTTATTAGCTTATCGAAACAGCATCAATGAAAATTTAAAGATATATGAGTAAGAAACAGTAATCATCCTGAAAGCTAAATCATGCTGCTGTATTTATCTAGGAGAGCGTACACTGTAAAAATTAAGGACCCAAATTGGGTTGCAAGATTTTTGAGTATAGCAGTGTTCCTAAAATGCTACAGTAGTGTTCCCAAAATGGTACAGCAATGTTTCCAAAATGAGATAGTAATGTTCCCAAAATAATTAACCCAAGTTGGTTTAAAACAGATCATATCCTTAATAACATTTAAAAAATCAAAATTACTTAGATATAATGCATATACTATCTAAGATGTTTTGACTGTTTTAATGTTATTAAGGATATGCCACTTTTTTAAACCAATTTTGGGCTACAAAGTAATTTTTGCAATTTGGAAAACTGCTGTACCCAAAAATCTTACAACTCAATTTGGATCTTTTGTTTTTATAGTGTAATTAGATTTATATCGGCATCTTCTCTCATGTTATTTTTATGATGGTGGAATAACTCAAAATGATTAAATAAATTATTGTTAAATGAAGAACGCTGTCGAGGATAAATCAAAACGTTTCATGATTTCAATATGTTTTTCCGTCTTCCGTGCTCTGATTTATGTAAATATATATTTTTTACGTGAACGTTAATTTTAATATTCTATTTGCATTTTAATATGTTATATATTTCTTCTGTAATTTTAAATTTGTAAATTTTATTAGTTAATTATGCAATATGATATCAAGATTTACTTGAATATTAAGGTTAAAAATTCCAAAGATGTGAATCAGTGCCTTTTCCAAAGATTTAAGAATATTCTTTAGAAACTCATTAAAATATCACAAAATTTTTAGCTTATTTTATAATTTATTAAGCATAAAAAATAAGGATGGAGCTGTAAAAATATAATTTTTCTTAAAATGAAACAAGATAAACCATGAAGAAATTGCGTGCACCACATGCTTGGAAAATAATCTTTCTTATTCTTATAACAAATTTTTATTGTTCAATTGTAACTTATCCAAACAGCACTGGTGAAATATTAAAGATATATGAGTAGCAAACAACATTCATCATGAAAGCTAAGCTACGTTGCTGTTTAAGTCTAAAAGAGAAAGTATAGATATTTATATAAGCATCATCTCCGACATTACTTTTGTGATAGTAAAATAACTTAAAATGATTCAATAAAATACTGTTGAATGAAGAACATTAAAAATAAACAGTTCCTGATAAATGTCCTTCTTTCACACGTGGGAAACAGTATGTTTGAAATTTTGTTTAAATAATTTTTGAGCTATTCGTTATTATTAGAAGAAAATTAGATTAGACATCGATTTCTTCATACATTTCAAAGAGTAATTTTACTCCGGTTTAAACTCATTTAATCTCCTTGCATGTTGAATATAAATGAACTAAATAATATCTTAGTAAACCAGTTTAGTTACTGGGTTTTGGTGGTGATTTCAAATTTTGAGTCTTTTAAATATAATACTTTTTCTTCGATGCTGCATAGCAAACATAGCATTACAAATACAATATTGAAATAAAAATTATTAGAAAAAAATGGTAAATATTTACATAAGGAGTTATAAGGGTTATAAATAGTTTTATTCTAATGTTTTTTATTTCACATCTAAATATTGATTTAAATAAAAATTTTATCGGCATTAATAATTTCTAATTTTGAAAATCAAACAAATGTATCACAAATATATAAATTTTAATGAAAGTTGTATATTAGAGCAATATATACATAACATGTACATATACATATAATTAATTAATATATATATATATATATATTAATTAATTTTAAAAACGCAGATTTTATTACTCCTCTGTTTACAAATATATATTTCTTAAGTTTCTTAAATCTTTTTTAATGATTTTCACTGTAATAAAAATTTAATGGTTTGGTTTTTCACATACAATTTTTATTACTTAACTATGCAATATAATTTCTTGGGTAAATAAAGGTTTACTTGGATATAAGAACTGAGAACTTTCTAAGATGTGAATCAATACCTTTTCCATAGACTCAAAAAGATTTTTTAGACATTTCTTACGATATCACAAATTTTTTAATTTATTTACGATTGATAAGGAATAAAAAAAATTGATGGAGATACATAAAATTATAACTCTTCTTAACATAAAACATAGCATACTGTAAGGAAATTGCGTGCACCGCTTGCTTAGAAAATAATCTCTCTTTTTCTTACAATAAACTTTTATCGTTTAATCTTACCTTATCCAAAAATCATCGATGAAATAGTAAAGATATATGAGTAACGAACACCATACATCATGAAAGCTAAACTATGTTGTTGTTTTTGTATAGATGAGAGTGAGTAGATTTATATTGGAATCTTCTCTCGAATTATTTTTGTGGTGGTGAAATAACTCAAACTCATTGAATAAATTATTGCTGCATAATGAACTTTAAAATGAATCAGTTCATGATAAATTTCCTTTTGGTCAGATGTTGGAAATGATACGTTTAAAATTTTCTTTAAACAACTTTCGGTGTTTTGAGCTATTCGTTATAATTAAAACAAAATGAGATTATTCATAAATTTTAAATAGTATTTCAACTCAATGTTAAGCACATTTAGTTCATCTTAAAATAAATTTTAGCAAACTATAAGGAAATTTCGTGTTCCGCTTACTTAGAAAATAATTTTATTTCATCTTATTATAGTAAACATTCATTGTTTAATAATATCTTATTCAAACAGCATTTATGAAATATTAAAGATACATGAGTAACAAACAAAATTCATCATTAAAGCTAAACTCTGTTGCAGTTTTTGTCTAGGCGAGAGTGAGTAGATTTATATCGGCATCTTCTTTCACATTATTTCGGTGATACCGAAATAACTCATAATGACTCAATAAATAAGTGCTGAATGAAGAACCGTAAACTGAAACATTTCATGATAAATGTCCTTCTTAGTTAGATGTTTATATCGAGACTCTTTAAACTTTGTTTAAACAATATTGGAAATTTCAAGCTATTCGTCATTATTAGAACAAAGTGAGATTATTCATCATTTTCTGTATACATTTTCAATAGTATTTTTCATCAGTTTCAAGTACTCCCTGCATGTTAAATATAGACAAAAGAAAAATTTTCTGAACCAGTTTAATTTCTTGGCTTCGGCGATGGTTTTCTAATTTTAATTATTTTTTTTTCTCACCAATAAAGAACATTAAGATTTTTTAAATATAATAATAATGCTTCGATGCTACATAGCAGACTATAATACACTATATTGCCATTGATTATGGGACACTTGCGATTTTAGACATTTTACTAAATATCTAGAAAAATACATGAGGAATCATCTCGACACTCTTAGTATATAAATATGATAGTATACGTCATACATCTCCGTGAAGAATTTTTACCGAAACTCCATAGGGGACCGTCAGCAAATTAAAAAAGAATGAATATCTTTTGAATAACCCTGTCAAAACTAATGTAGCAAAAGCGCTCAAACTCTAGATTATGATTGAATGCCTTATTGTAATACGCCTTGCTCATTTTTATGCAAATAGCATGCATACTCACAGAGTAATTAAGGTTTTTATAAAAATGGTCCCAAAACTTTCCAAGATTTTCCCTTATAATTTTCAGAGTTCTTAATATAAAATAATATTTTTTTCAGAAAATATGACAAACAACATTGCACACAGTACCCTGTAATCAGAATAAAAAAATAATAAAAATTGTATGAAAAATGAGTAGGTTTACTAAATAATTTTTTACTGCGCATGCGTCAAAGATATCAAAATTTCATTTGCATATTATGTTAGCTAAATGTATAGAGCAACTTTTGTAAAAGTCTCAAAATTATGGCTTGAAAATTCTGAAAGTAATCGTCTATAGAAAACGGACAAAATCCGTTGTTTCTAAAATGAAGTAAAAAAATGAGGGATTTTATCCAAAAGTAGTCGTAACATCCCGTATTGTGTATTCTATATTGACACTAATCAATGAATATATGGATACAACCCCTCTTTTTTTTGCTTCATTTTGAGAATAACGGATTTTCAACTTATTCAATTGACGATTATTTTTAGAATTTTCAAGTTATGATTTTGTGACTTTCACAAAAGTTGCATTATACATTTAGCTAACATAATATGCAAATGAAATTTTGATATCGTTGACGCATGCTCAGTAAAAAATTATTTAGTAAACCAACTCATTTTGTATACAATTTTCATTATTTTTTAATTCTGATTACAGGGTACTGTGTGCAATGTTGTTTGTCATATTTTCTGAAAAAAATATTTTTTTATATTAAGAACTCTGAAAATTATAAGGAAAAAACTTGGAAAAATTTGGGATCATTTTTATAAAAACCTTAATTATTCTGCGAGTATGCATGCTATTTGCATAAACATGAACACAGTGTATTACAATAAGGCATTCAATCATAATCCAGAGTTTGAGCGCTTTTGCTACATTAGTTTTGACAGGGTTATTCAAAAGATATTCATTCTTTTTTAATTTGTTGACGGTCCCCTATGGAGTTTCGGTAAAAAATCTTCACGGAGATGTATGACGTATACTATTATATTTATACACTAAGAGTTTCGAGATGATTCCTCATGTATTTTTCTAGATATTTAGTAAAATGTCTAAAATCGCAAGTGTCCAATAATCAATGGCAATATAGTGTATTACTAACACAGTATTGAATTAAAGACACATTATTAGATAAGAATTGGCAAATATTGATAAAGATTTATAAGGGTTATGTAATATTTCATTTAAAGTTTTTTTTCTTTTCTAAATATTGATTTCAGTGAAATTTTGTTCGGCATTAATTATCACTAATTTTGAAAATCATACATGTATTTCGCAAGTAAATAGATTTTAATGAAACTTGTATATAAAAAAAAAACATTTTTTTTTTTTTAAACGTTGATTTTATTATTCCTCTTTTTACAGATATATGCTTCTTATGTTACTTAAAATCCTTTTAATGATTTTCTGTACAAATAAGAGTTATTAGAGTGGTTTTCACCTGCATTTCTTATTAGTTAGCTATACAATTAAATTTCAAGACTTACTTGTATATTAAAGTATAGAACTTTCGAAGATCAAAATCAATGTCTTTTCCTTAAACTGAGAAATATTTTTTAGAAACTAGCTAAAATATCATAAAATTTTTAACTTATATGTATTTTATAAAAAATGAAAAGTATTAATGAAACTATATGCACCTATAACAATTTTCAAAATAGAGCATGACAAATATAATGATTTTACGCGCACCGATTGCTTGGAAAATAATATTTCGTCTTCTTATAATAAACTTTTATCGTTTAATCTTAGCTTATTCAAACAGTGCTGATGAAATATTAAAGCTATATGAATAGCAAGCAACTTTCATCATGAAAGTTAAACTATGTTACTGCTTTTGTATAGAAGAGAGTGAGCAGATGTATATCAGCATTTTCTCTCATACTACTTTTGTGATGGTGAAATAACTCAAAATTATTGAATAAATTATTACTCATTGAAATACCTTAAAATGGATACAGTTCGTGGTAAATGTCTTTTTTGGTGAGACGTTGGAAATGAGATATTTAAAACTTTGTTTAAACAAATTTTGAAGTTTTGAGCTGATCGTTATTATTAGAACAAAATAAGATTATTCATCAATTTTAAATGCTATTTTTCGTCACTTTTATGCACATTTAACCTCCCGCAAGTTAAATATAGATGAAAGAAAAAATTTCTTTGTGAACCAGTGGTTTGGTGATTTCTAATTTTGAAATTTTCTTTTTCAACAATAAATAATATAAATGCCTTTTAAATATGTAATTCTAATACTAATTCCTTGATGTTACATAGCAAACATATTATTACTAATACACTATTGATATAATTATATACTGATTGAAAACAATTTGTAAATATTTACATAAGGATACTTATAAGGACTATGTAATTTTTTTTGAAAGATTTTTTTTTTCTAACATTGATTTAGATAAAATTTTGATCGGCATTTATTACTTCTAATTTTGAAAATCATAAAAACATGATATCACAAGCATATAAAATTAATGAAACTTTATTTGGAAATGTATTTTTATCATCAGTATTTAAAAAAATAGTGAAGATGTTGACAAAAGTTTATTCATTGTGCATTGTCAAAAAACTTTTTTCCTCGTTTGAACCAATTTTTGGTGCTATTCGTAGCTGTAACAATAAGATGATCAATTATTTTTATTTTATTTGAAGTTCTTGTTGAATCATACCTAAAAATAACATTTAGTTTCAGACATTCTATCACCAAAAGTAGATCAAAACTAGAGTTCTACTTCTAGTCGAGTTACCTGCTTTCAGCCGAATCGCCACTTTTTTCCCCAAAGAAGCGGATTTCCATAGGCATTATCTTTTTTTTTTTATTGAGGTTTGAGTTCATGTTAGGTTCATTTTTGTTGTTTTTAATTTGGGCATGTTTCAGATTGTAATTTGACTCTCTAGGGTCTACTTCGCATTCATCTGATTTTTCAAAAGAATGTCTAAAATATTTTTTTACGTTAAAAACCTGTGTACGATAAGACATTTAAAATGGACACTTTTGAAAAACAGACACCTCTAGTTAGTGTAGAGATTTCGATTCGTAATGCACTTGTACTGGGTGTTTAAAACATGTATGTCAAAAATGTAAAGGTAGATAGAGGTGACACTTTTAAGCAGATTCAGCATAAGGCTATGGGAAAGGCAATGTTGAGGCAGTAGAGGTCGCTGTTGAACTCCGTAGATAAAAGCATTTCGTTAACTTGAATTGCCATTCTCCGCGTGAATTTTGAGAAACTTTACATCACAGTGAAACATACCAACATGCATTTCATGTATGGCTTTGCTTAAGAAAATGGAGCGGCTGCTCAAAGAAAGTGTCATGAACGATTACCGGGTAGGAGCCGAAACATTTGAGCATCTTCATCGGAAGTTGTACGAGAGTAGAACGTTGTATGATTCAAAGTGTGATACTGACACTACAAGACATCGCAGAATTCTCGATGTCTTGTTTAGAGAGCAATATATTTCATAATAGAAGATAGTTCTTGGACAAGATCGAGATCTATGGAACATGCCATCTGTGAATCATTTCCTTGCACAACCCCATACGTGAAATGCATGCCAGCAAGCTTCGCATTGGTGAAACTGTGCGTGTTGCTCGAAATCCGTAGCAAGGTTCAAATCAGCAAAAAGCTTCCTTTGACCGTATTAAACAGCATTGTTTATATCCTCGCTTCTCCATTTCCGCATCCACGTTCCTATACGAAATCTGATTGTCCTCTATCAGCTTTTACATTTCTGACATTTAGTTTTGAAACACCCTGTATATTTAGGCTTTATGTATACACATTTTTATTCATACACGCTTTTACCTTTGAAAAGCGGTCATCTTACAATCTACATCTACATATTATGATTGTATACATAGAAACTATCACAAGTACGGGATGTGTGGTTTTGGGCGTTTCAAAAGTGATATGCAATTAATTAAAACTTTTAACATACGAAGATAAGATAAAATGTTTTCTTACTTAATATAACGGAGAAGTAATGCATTATTATTTTTCTTATACACTTTTTTTTTTTACTCAAGCAGTAAATGAAATGTAAACTCATTCATATTATGATACGTATTTATTTTTATCTATAACATACTTCTACTCAATCTTTTTGTGAAAATATTAATAGCCCAACTTACAATAAAATTAAATCTGACTCACAAGAATTATTTTACGGCTTATCTAATCTACAAAAAGAAAATTGCATTTCTAAGCAAAATTAGGGACAACCCGATCTGGAAAAAGAAATTTAGGGACAATCCGGTACCTAAGAATGAAATTAGGATTCACCCGTTTGAAAAATTGCGATTCACAACCGATCTGGAAAAGTGTAATTCAGATAAATAGACAAAAAAAAAAAAAAAAAAAAAACAGGGACAATTTGACCTGAAAAAAGATAATTTGGAACAAGCCGACCAACAAAAAATTATTGACCACCCTCCCCGATGCAGAAGAGCGATCGAAGATAGCACAGATGCTCGCTATTCAGAGGTTTTACAATATTTTGATAATCTGTTGATTTTTTTATATAAAAGATAAAATTTGTATTAGAGATGTAATTGAAGATTAAATATTTTTATGATTGCATTGAAACAAAATTTTATTGCCTTTCATTTCAAGCTCTGTTCGAGTTGCAGGGTTATGTATTTCGATTTCATGTAGGGGTACACTGCAAATAATTTTATAGAGTACTTTATCCTGTATAACCAGTGTGACATTGTAATGTTTCACCAATAATACATGTTTAAATTGCACCATTATATAACTTTTAAAAAATACTTCATAAATTGGTGGCTGCAGCTGACAATTTTATGTAGTAATTTTACATAATTTATATACAGTATATTGGTTGAAATATTGAAGCTCCGGGCCGTATTGCTGGTCATTGATAATTTCAATCGGATTTGGATATAATTCCATGAAATATTTTTTGGCATTTTCGTGTCGAGTTGCGGTCTAATATCTAATAGAACTTTTGACGGAATCCCATAGAACTCTCTTTGAAACCAGGAAACAAAACTTACAGTTTGCGTTAATTTAAATATTTACAAAAGATATTGCGTCTGTTTGAGTTCGAAATTTCGGTTTATTTATTTTTAATGTAATTTTCAGAATACTTTCAGGTTTTACCTTAAAGTTCGGAGACATATCAGGACAATAGTAAATATTTTGTTCATTTTTGTAATAATGTTAATAGTTGTATGACAATTATTATTCATTCTGAAATTTATTTTAAAAAATTGATTTTGAAACTATATAGGAGAGGATTGTACCTACTGGAACTACAAAAAACTTTAATTCCTTGTTAATAAAATTCTCTTTACTCAGCATTTATGACTGAGTTTACTGTATTACATAAGAATAATACGACATTTAACAACAATTCTAATAAAAAATTAGTGATATGCAGAATAATAAAATACAAATAGAAGTTAAATGGTGCAAATAATAGTGTCGCGTAGATTTCTCAATCGTAGTGTGTATTCACTATGAACAAGTGAAGACAACGAGTATCCACCAAACTCTGAAACTTTATTCTGTTGAACTGAAGGCTACACCAGCTTATATACAGACGAGGAATTTTCTCGAAAGGAACATTCCAGACTTGGAAAGTTCTAGAAACTGCATAACAATAAACATAAGAATTTTCTGGAAAGTACATACACGAAATTTTAACATAAAAACAAATTTTAGGTAACTTGCCTTCAGTTGGAATCGAACTCACAATATTCTGCTTCGCAGGTCAGTGCTTTACCGCGAGGCCACGGGCTCGCACAGCATTGGATGCTATCTTCGCTACAGTTCCCCCTCCTTAGGAAGATGCAGCGTCCCGCTGCAATTTAGTTTGACTCCTTGTGACAGGTCTCCTGCCACTGCTGCGTCGTTCTTTCTCAACTAGTTGTTGCTTTGGGTCAAAGTAGGGTTTTAACCTCAGAACATGGACTACGTCCTTTGAACTTCGTCGTTTTCTGTCCTCTTCCATGCTTTGAACTTCGTAGGTTACATCAGCTAAACGACGTGTGATTCGATACGGACCGAAATAACGTCTTAGCAGCTTTTCTGACAACCCCACTTTTCGCACGGTAGTATAGACCCAGACGAGGTCTCCGATATTGTAACTGACTAGCCGATGCCTCTCGTCATATCTTTCTTTGTCAGTTGCTTGAGCGTCAAGGATGTGAAGTCTTGCTAGCTGTCTAGCTTCCTCAGCCCTGGTAGTCAGTTGTTGTGCATAATTGTTGTCATAGGAATCGGTGCTGTGAGGAAAAATCACATCTAGAGGAGTCTGTATATCTCTACCATGCACGAGAAAGAATGGGCTGAATCCGGTAGTTTCTTGTTTTGCTGAATTGTAGGCGAAGGTCACAAACGGCAAGATGGTATCCCAGTTTCTTTGTTCAACGTCAACGTACATAGATAGCATGTCAGCTAATGTTTTGTTAAATCTCTCAGTCAATCCGTTTGTTTGTGGATGATAAGCTGTCGTCAAAAGATGAGATGTTTGACACTGTTGATTAATGTCTTTCACGATACTAGAGAGGAAAGAGCGTCCTCTATCACTGATCATCTCTCTAGGGGCACCGTGCTTGAGTATGATTTCTTCCACTATAAATTTAGCAATTTCAGTAGCCTCAGCAGTTGGTAATGCCTTTGTTACTGTAAATCTCGTCAGATAGTCGGTGCAAACAATAATCCATCGGTTGCCGTTTCGGGTGACAGGGAAGCGTCCAAGTAGATCTATTCCAATTTTTGCAAATGGTGAATCAGGGGGCTTTATTGGATGAAGTTGTCCAGGGGGAAGTTGAGGTGGAGATTCCCGTCTTTGGCATTCTCGACAATGTGCCACATAGCGTCTAACGCTGCCATATAATCCTGGCCAATAATACTTCCGCCTTATTCGATCATAGGTCTTGGCGAATCCAAGATGACCAGCAGTTGGAGCATCATGAAGACTCTTTAAAACATCGCGACGGAGTTGTATCGGTACTACTAATAGCCATTCCTGTCCCATGGGGTCATAATTTCTTTTATAAAGAACACCGCTTCTTATTTGGTAACTTCTGTGGTTGTCGCCCCTCTGGAGTGTTTTCATTAAGGATTTCAAGTGTTTATCTTTGAGCTGTTCTTTTCTAAAATCAGTGATGACTGCAAAGAAAGGGATTTAATCTATATCCTCAACTACAGCTTCGACGAGCGGTTTTCTTGACAGTGAATCGGCATCAGAATGTTTACGACCACTTTTGTAGACGATATTGATGTCATACTCCTGTAACCTCAAAGCCCATCGCGCAAGTCTGCCAGAAGGATCTTTAATATTGGCCAACCAGCACAAAGAGTGATGGTCCGTCACCACGGTAAAGGGTTTTCCTAAAAGGTACGGTCTGAATTTACTGATCGCCCAGATGACAGCAAGGCACTCTTTTTCTGTTGTAGAATAGTTCTTTTCGGATGCAGTCAGGGATCGGGATGCATAGGCTATTGGTCTTTCCTTACCATCTTGATCCTGTACTAATACTGCCCCGATGCTATAGCCACTAGCGTCTGTATGGATCTTCGTTTTTGCGTCTGGGAGGAAATGTCCCAAAACAGGGCTACTCGTCAGTAACTTCTTGAGAGTTGTAAAAGATTCCCTCTGTGACGTGTTCCAGGAAAATTTGACATCTTTCTTTAATAAATCATGCAGCGGCTTTGCGATATCGGCAAAGTTTCGGATGAATCGTCGATAATACGAGCACAGGCCCAGAAAACTTCGGACGTCTGCGATATTTTCTGGAGTAGGGAAATTTTTCACAGCAGCTATCTTCTGTGAATCGGGATAGATGCCATATTGATCCACTAGGTGTCCCAGTATGGTAAGTTTCTTTTTGCCGAAACAACATTTATTAGTGTTAAGCGTCAAGCACGCCTCTTGGATACATTTCAAAACCTTCCTCAGACGTGACTGGTGCGCTTGAAAATCCGGCGCATACACAATGATGTCATCCAGATAGCAAAGACAGATATTCCATTTGAGGCCTCGTAATACTGCATCCATCATGCGTTCAAATGTAGCGGGGGCATTGCATAGCCCAAATGGCATAACCTTAAATTCGTAGAGACCGTCTGATGTCACAAAAGCTGTCTTCTCTCGGTCTTTTTCATCCACTTCTATTTGCCAATAACCTGACTTCAAATCCATCATTGAGAAAATTCTAGCACCGGCGAGGCAATCCAAGGCATCATCAATACGTGGCAACGGATAGACATCTTTTTTAGTGACTTTGTTTAATCTTCTGTAATCGACACAGAAACGCCATTCACCATTTTTCTTCTTCACAAGCACGACGGGAGATGACCAAGGACTGTCCGATGGCTGAATCACGTCAGCTTTTAGCATTCGTTGGACTTCATCTTCAATTATGCGTTTCTCAGTAGCGGATGTACGGTAAGGTCTCTGCTTGATGGGAGCGCTATCACCTGTGTTGATCTTGTGCTTAATACCATTGCTTCTGGGTTTCTTCGATTTTCTGTTAATGTCAAAAATATCACTGTATTCTTCTAGCAGATTTAATAATGCATCTTCTTCAGCAGCAGTCAGCTCAGCATCCAAGGTTTCTTTTAATTTCTCTCTAGTCACCCGCTTTCTGGATCTGTGTCCTATCGTAGGCCTTCCGTCTGCTTCGTTGAGAGAACAAATGGAATTATTTTCGACTGTTGTTACATTGGCGATATTCATCCCCTTTGGTATCATTTGCTTTCGTCCAGAGCAATTCGTCACCCATATTTTGCAACGACTATTTTCCACAGTAATTATCGATGCCGGTATGGATAGCTGTCTTTCCCACATGAGAAGTTTATTGCCAACAATCATAGCTTCATCCACTTTTTGAATTCCTGGAGTAAGGGCACATATTTGCTTCACTGAATTTGCTTCAATTACGTAATCGGCTGCGGCAAACAAGGAGGAATCAGATTTGCTTGTCACTGTGTGCTTTGGGAGTATTTCCGACAGTTGAAGTTCTTCATTCCCACAATCTATGACGGCATCAGTAGCACGGAAAAAATCCCATCCAAGTATCATTTGATGACTGCACTGTGGAAACACAAGGAAGTTAAATGGCTTCACAGTTCCATTCAAATTAACTTTTAATACGCAATGTCCTGAAGTGGCGACGGGTTTTCCGGATGCAGTTTTTAACATAGGTCCATTCTCTGCAAACATGGGTACATTCAATTTTCGACGTAATTCTTCCGATATGACGGAGTAATCGGCACCGGAATCAACGAGGGCTTTGATATGCAGTCCATTTACCGTAACGAAGGTTGTATTTTTTTTAGCTTTTTGGTGATGAACGTCGGAGGATTTACTTCTATCGTGGCCTCACCTCCTGCATAGGTCGCTAAAGTTAGTTTTCCTCATTAGCTCGGCGTGGAGAACGGCTTGAACGGCGTATAGGTGATTGTGACTGTCGGCGGCTGGGAGAACGGCGGGGATAAGGTGAACTACTTCTGCGGCTAGGAGCATCCGGCTGTATATAATCCTCATCGAAGCTGCGTAGAGATTCAGTGTCCATATCTCGGCGTGGATTGGATGCATTGAAGGTTCTTGCGTTTGCAAAAATCCTACGTCTTTCTCGACAATATCTTAACACGTGCCCTGGACGTCCAGAATGGTAACAGAGGGGTACATTGTTTGCAGTTCTCCAAACGTCTGTCTTTCGCTCTGGCACGGCGCTGTTTCTGGTGTCACGTCTTGGCTGAGGTCTAACTGGAACTGAGCTTCGAGTAGTCACGGTACGTCTTTTTGGAACCGTAAGTGGAGCTAGAGCCTCCATAACTTCTTCTCTCACAACCGACGCGATGTCCAATGGAGAGTCGCATTCGTCGTTCGTGCCACAACTCACCTCCGGCAAAATCTTTTGGAGTTCTTCCTGTACAATACTCCGTATCAGTGACCTAATGTCACCAATGTCTGCTTCGGCCGACACTGTAGACACATTAGGGAGCCTCTGGAATTTTGGCCGGTTTATACGTTTCCGTCTAAGGCTCTCAATTTGACGGCACCTTTTTACAAAGTCTTTAACAGTCTGATATTCTTGAGTCAGGAGAATCTGGTACAAGTCCTCTGAAATCCCCTTCATGAGGTGAGCAATTTTCTCGTCTTCTGGCATAGAGGGGTTGACTTTTCGACAGAGGGCAAGGACGTCTTGAATATAGGCTTCGGCCATTTCGCCGGATTTCTGCGCTCGAGTGAGCAACAGTCTTTCAGCTTGTCTTTTCAGGTCGTCTGCTCGGCCAAACGTAGCTCCTAAAGCCTTTGTGAATTCAGTCCAATTAGTGAAACTGTCCTCGTTGTTATCGAACCACTGCCGTGCGGTTCCGGTAAGATAGAAAATCACGTTTGCAAGGCACATTTGCTCATCCCATCGGTTATAAGTGGCAATTCGCTTAAAATCTCTTAGCCATCTACCCGCATCTTGTTCATCTTCTCCGAAGAAGATGCATGGATTCCGAGGGAGCTGGTAGGTCAAAACATGCACAGGCGCAATGTTAGCTGATATGCCGCTGTTTCCATCCTCACTCTTAGCCATCCTTCTAGTTCTTCTTGGATCCGGTAATAAGCCAAACTCAGGTGGTAGTCCATGAACACGCTGGCTTCTGCGTAGCTCTTCCGTGCTTATCGTACCCAGCACCTCCACCAAATCTGTCGCGTAGATTTCTCAATCGTAGTGTGTATTCACTATGAACAAGTGAAGACAACGAGTATCCACCAAACTCTGAAACTTTATTCTGTTGAACTGAAGGCTACACCAGCTTATATACAGACGAGGAATTTTCTCGAAAGGAACATTCCAGACTTGGAAAGTTCTAGAAACTGCATAACAATTAACATAAGAATTTTCTGGAAAGTACATACACGAAATTTTAACATAAAAACAAATTTTAGGTAACTTGCCTTCAGTTGGAATCGAACTCACAATCTTCTGCTTCGCAGGTCAGTGCTTTACCGCGAGGCCACGGGCTCGCACAGCATTGGATGCTATCTTCGCTACAATAGATATAAGGCACTACTTATTGCATTTCTTCCATACTTTTGCGTTTTTTAAGAAAAAGAAATATTGACTCGGGATTATTATTCGAAGAAGTAAAACTAGTTTAAAAAATAAGCAAATTACAGTTAATAATCAATTGTTTTTATTTCAATTAATAAATCTTTTAACTTAAGTATTTATAATATAGAAAACAAATTAAAAAAACATTAGTAAAAACGGTATTAATAAATTAGTAGTTTCAAATTATTATACATGATATATCACGTTAATCAAATATATATCGATCTTATATTATATCATGCTCATTATACAGGGTGAGTCATAAATAAACAATAGGCTATCTTTTTAAATATTGCCCCGAGATTAATACTTCCAATTGCAAAAATTCATTAAAAATGATGAAATTTTTGATAAGATAAGTTGCAACTCCATGGGGTTCTATTTGAAAAAAATGTTAATTAAATTTTTATACGGCCCTGGTAGGATAAAAATTCCAGTTAGAAAAACTTTCCTTATCAAGTCCTGAATTAGGCACAAAAATTGCATTTCCATATCTTAAAAATTCATTGAGTTATAGCCGTTTAAATAATTAATCAGGTTTTAAAGGAATAGACGCAAATTGAATTGCGCGCAATTCAGGAAACAATGTTATTTTAACAGCTTTAGGATACATTTAAAAAATCCATCTTTTGAGTTAGAATTTTATTATTTTTTTCTTTTTTGTGATGGTTAGATATATAATTTCCTAAGAAAATCACATTCTCAAATTTCTCATAAAATTTATAAAAATTTGAAATGATTAGTACTGGTTTAAATGGGATAATTTAAAACAGTTATAACTCGAAACATTATTTATTGGATTTCAATTTCTTTCCATATAATTAAAGCTAAAAAACTGATTTTAGTTTTGTTCCAAAGTTTTTTTTTTTCAATATTAATTTTAAAACTATTAAAAATATTTACTTATAAAATAATATAACTTAAAAAAATCATATTTTCAAAAGTAATTTTTTTTTTCAAATTTGCAGAAACAAAACTAATGTAAAATAGTTTAAAATGACATGTTTCAAGTTTGCACTTTTTTTCTTTAACAATTGTTGGTTTTTAATAATTTAAAGATGAGAAACAGTGGAGAAAAAAATCATCATGCAGAAAAACGAATTTAAAGATTTAAATAAAGTTTGGCTTCTAATAAAATGCTTAAATGCTTTTTAAAGAATTGTAAGTATAAAGTAACACTTTTCTGTAGCTCAAACTTTTGATTTAGTTTAACTTTTCTAATTTCCATCTCCTTTTTTTATTGTTTAAATGTCTGTCAGTTATTTAAAACAATGCTATTTCTAAGATGCGATTTAAGTTTTATATATATTTATATAAATTTAGCACTTAAAACTTCAGTCTTTTTATCGTCCTTGTCAGGCTGTTAAAAAATCTGTATTCTGGGCCCAGGCCGGACCAGGACCGATACGTTACTTTTTTCTGAAAACTCGTCTGGCCGGGACAGGGGCCAGAGGCCTCATACTGATGGGGATTGCTTTCTTCTTGTTAGGTCTGCATTGGATGAAATTTTCAATCCTGGTCTCGACAAAATCCGTATTAAAATCATTGCCTCAGATTGACCTAATACATGTATAAAATAATTTAAAATTTCGCCCAATGAAATTTTTTACTAAAAACACATAGAAATCGCTTTTATTTTACAGAAACAAAAACTTTAAAATTTATGTTTTTTAAAAGAATAGTATAGTCAAAGGTATTAAATACAATAAAACCAGTGAAAAATATTTGTCTATGATGGAATCCTATCTTAGACTAAAAATGTATTGATCCATACGAAATAAATATAATAATACCCGAGAAAAAATAAACTCCATTTAGAACTCCTGAGTAAGACATTTGTGTATAACGTATATTTTCTTTCCTATGTGATTACGACTTAAATAGTTTTACTGTATAACATTTTTCAAAGTCTCCAACGCATGGAATATGTATTATCGATATTGAAATATAATTGAAACATTTACATATAAATGCAGATTCATTGATAAAATAAATATATCACAGCCTTTGGCAGTTATTTAATAAGAGAAAGTATAAATATGAAAAACGAAAAGCTATAATAAGTAATTTTTGGTCAGAAATCCTCCATATGAAAAATTTTTTAACCATACCGAATAAAAAGAAATTAAAAAAAAAAAAAACTTGAAATTCACGTCTGAGCCGGGGTAAGATTTAACTTTTTTCCAGGACGGTCCGGGTTATGATTTTATTATTTTTCTAGGCCGATCCGAACTTTTTTCACTGTGGGTCGGTTTGAGAACGACCTAGATATTTCGACCCATGCAGACCTGCGGTGCAGACTACCAACATATTTTGGCAACAAGTTTCGCTTTGAATCAATACGCTACTTTTTGATATCCAAAGAAGAGACACTGTGTTAAATCGACTTTTAATAAGAAAAAAATTGTAGACGATCTCTCGCTTGCTTTCAAAATTAATTAAAAACTCTTCGTTTACAGACAATGTTAAGTGGTGTAAGTCACGAATTTTGAAAAATTTTGGATTTTAATATCTCCGTCAGGATTTTAGATATGGAGATGAAATTTTTTCTGATCAGTTTATGAATGGATAAGGAATAATTTCCTAATTGGGAGTTTTTCCCTCCGGGGTCCGTATAAAAATTTAATTGGAGTATTTTTTCAAATAGACCCCCATGGATTTGCAACTTATCTTATCAAAAATTTCACCTTTTTTTCTGAATTTTTGTAATTGAAAGTATGGGTCTAGAGACAATAATTGAGAAGATAGCTTATTGTTTCGATATCTATGACTCACTCTATATAGCACATATAAATACACATGTATTTCCGAAATAATGACATATGATTGTGAAAAATTAATATGTATTTGTAAAAGTTAAAAACTTTTAAAGTAATATGGTTTACTCAAATCATATTTAGTAATGTGTCAAATATATTGAAAAAAATAAGGGAATTCCTTGAATTATTTCAGAATGAAATTAATACGCATGTTGATATAAAGCACAAAACATCCAATCCTTAAAAAAAAAAAAAAAAAAAAAAAAAAAAAAGAGTTTTTACAATTTACTTTGCTTATTCGATATCTACACCGGTTGGAATCTCCAGGACAGGTAACTGATTGACCCAAACTAAAGCTATTTTCGCCTTGCCCGGCCGTTTATTTTATTTATTTATTTATTTATTTATTTGAAAATACGCCTGATGCGTTTCTTTTTGCAAGGTTTATGGTTAGCTACAACCTGGCCTTTTCTTAAATTACTGAAAACAACCCCAACCACAAACGTACAAAAATAATTAAATGAGACTCTAATCAATTTGCACATAAAATACAATGTGTCTGAAGATAACTCTAGAATATTTTTCTAGATTTCTGCTTACATACTTAGGGGAAAATTCAACATTATAGATATTTATATATTTTAAATTACTTTATGTTTGTAAGCCATAGAATGCAGAATAGCATCAGTTCTGGCTTCTGATGTACTCAATGTATGTAGAAAGAAAATATAAGTCTGATCCTAGGTTAACCGAAGTCTGAAGATAAACTTAAAATATGGTTCAAGTCTACTGCTTCCATACCAATGTCTATATTATATTTCTTATCGGTTGTTGTCAATATAGCTTCTGTTTGTCAATTTATATATGTATTTAACCTATCTAAATTTATATGTTTTGAAAACTTTCCCATTTTCACATTTTAAATTTTTATACCTGGTCGATTGTTTTTATCAGCTCTATTCGGATCCTGCTTGTTTAATATTTTTGTTTGCGCAGATTGACTATATACTAGAGCGGAGCGTAAAAAGAATTTTTTTTTTTCTTTTTTTTGGAAATTCTTTTCTTTCTAGCACGGAAAAGTTGTCAAAGGGTATCAGTAATATTCTCACAAAATTTCAAACAATCAATAAGAAACTTTCGGTTCCATGTTTGGGTCGAAATATGCAATTTTAGCCAAAAATGTTGTCATATTTCACATTTCAGTAATATTTTTAATTTTCAATTTTTTCTTCGCCCTAGTGCGGAAAAACTGAAAAAGTACATAAAGAACACAAATCCCAATTATTAGGGTTATTAAGATATTTTTTCCGGTTCCACTTTGGGTTCTAAATATGGGAAAATTGTCGAAAATGATACAAACTTTCACATTTTAGTCACTTTTTTATTTTTTGATTTTGTATTCCCACTGGTATGGAAATGTTCGAAGAATATGCAAGAAACATAAATAAAAACTTTAGAATAATAAATAAATATCTCCTTATATCTGCAAGTATTGAAAATCATATGAGAAACATAGCAGAAGAGTTTATTAATGACACATGCCTTATGTAATCGAAGCCAGGTACTTCTATAAGTGTCACGTGTTCTTCAAGCGCCCTTTGTTGATGGAGCGTTCAATCAATATTCCTCTGAATTAAAGTTTGATCTTTTCGACGGTCACAATACAATCTTTTCAATGTATTAGTGGATATGAAACTCTAATCTTGGACTTGGCATTTCATGTGATATTTATTTATTTCTCTTCTTGTGTTATGCCTGTCTATAACATTGGGCATGTCGTCATGTGTCACAACTCCTATGTCTTCAAGGAGTGCGTCTGTTACTGATAATGCAACTCGGTCGAATATTTCCATTGTGTCTCAAGTTCTGGCTAGGGCAGAACGACGACGGGTTGTTCGTGATATAATTATAGTATTTATGTTCGATTGCAATGATACTAAAGGTTTATGACTAAGATCGTGACACAGTTGTTCATCAACAAGACTAAAAGATTTAAATAACTCTAAGCCTTCGGTGAAGCTGTAGTGATTGTTTTTTTCCTTTTTATACCGTTTTCGAAAACTTTCTTATTCTTTTTCGAAACTGCATCTTCATTTACTAAATTTCCGTGTTGTGGGCCGTGGTTCCGAGTGTATCAATTGGGTCTAGCGACAATTTCCTTGATGTTCTTTGATCCTCAAGAAACTATTCCAGAAGTCTTCCAGTTCTGGAATTTTTTATATCACGTGGGCATTTGCATCCTTCTAGAGATGTACACGCGTGAGAAAAATGTTCAAACAGATGTTTTTTCCCTTCCAATAGGAAAATTTTCAATTTTGACTTCGTCTGTTCTTTAGCGTCAAACTTCTTTATACTCTTGTTTTTATCATTATATGAACCAATCATTTGGAATACTCTTTGTCTAGAAAACGTTGGAACTGAGGCAGCCTGCCAAATTGCTGCTGCTATCACCCTATAGCTGCTAATCACCCCATAGGTGGGTCCGATTTTTAATTATATTTAGATTAATTTCTCATCAACAAAAAGTACATTATAGCTTCAAAAATTGGTAGAACTCCAGTTTTTAATTCAGTATTATCCCAAAAAGTATGATGAGACAAATCCCGTGTACTGCACCATAATTGTGATATTTCTATTAATACTTTCCATGCACTATATTAGTTTAACACAATATTATAAATAGAAATTTTAAAAACACTTTCAGATGTCTTATTTTTCAATAAAATATAGAAGCTAAAATTGTATATCCTCATTACGAACCTATCACGAGCAGAGCATTAAACCAATTTTATCACTAGAGTAAAAGGAACAGAAAGCTGAACTTATTAGAGAAATTTCCCTCAGATCGCTTTTTTATTCGAATGTTCTATGATTTTTTCTGTACATTAATGCCATGTATTTACCAGTTTAAGTAATAAAAGTCAAACCAGAGAATATTTATTAATTACTTTAAATTTTTACACTTATTTTTGTTACATGATTTTCCGAATTTTCCGCGCCAGCGAGAACAGAAAATTGATAAGACAAAAATCTCTGAGAAGATAAAATTTACATACTTTTTGGCGATTTTGACATTTTTAGATGCCGAAAGGGAAACTGGAAGATATTTCTTGATTATTCTAAAGTTTTTACCCTATGTTTCTATTATATTTTTCAAACTTTTTCGTGCCAGCGGGAATAGAAAATCTAAAACTAAAACAAAATCACTAAAATGTGAAAAATTGCATCATTTTCGATAAATTTTCCATATTTAAACTCCAAAGTGGAACCGGAAGATATTCTTTATACTTTAATATTTTGGGCTTATGTTCCTTATGTACTTTTTCAACTTTTCTGCTCTAGGACGAAGAAATAATCGGAAATTAAAAATATTGTTGAGAAGGGAAAATTTACACCTTTTTCGGCTAAAATTGCATAATTCGACCCAAAATTGGAACCGGAAGATATTTATTGATTGTTGTAAAATTTTGTGAGTATGTTAGGGATACCATTCATGAATTCCTCGCTAGGGAGGAAAGAATTTCGAAAAAAAGTTTTTTACGCTCCGCCCTACTGTATACGGCACTCATACCAAGGCTGAAGTCCTTGAAGATATCTATCATTTGCTAATCTTAAAAAAAAATCATTTAATCTGTTTCGGATATTCTACATACGTCAAAGTTCTAGAAATTAAAAAAAAAAAAACTTCCCTCCCCCCATGAATTCTGTATTAGCCTATTCGAACTTGAAACTGATACATAATAACTTTTTATCAGTTAATAATATTATTATTTGTACGCAAAATTTACTTAAATTCAAATTATTGTAAACAAAATATTCTGACTTAAACTGCGTTGACGGCAATTTCCCTTTAGAGTGCTAGCTAATATACTCATTAATCTACAGTACAGAATATTTTCTTTTTCTATTAAGAGCTATATCTGCAAAAACACCGTAACTTCAAATTTATTTACGACATTCCCTACTCTTGAATAATTATCTGTCGAAACACAAAACTTGCTCACGTAAACCTATATTTCATTCTTTGATGCAACCTGGCAAACTAAGAATGAAGTTCGCGTACTAGTTGTTCAGAAAGCACTGTTCTTTCAAGTTACGAGATAGTTTTATCTTCGAGTCCTGTCTTGTTTTCTAAAGTATTGCTTAAACATTTCTGCAATATTTTATGCATTAAAGCCTGTATATTGTAGAATGGTGAGAAGAACATTCATCTGATAAGTTAAAAATAACTGCTTATTTTGCCTGCGACAGAACGAGTAAATTTGTGTTCTTAGACGTTTTCTATTTTCTTTATTTGACAGTAAATTAACTCGGAGGTTACAGAACAAATTAATCAATTGTGGCAAGTAATTTTATTATTATTATTTTTTCGATATATATGTATATATATATGTATATGTAACGAAAATATACGTGTTAAATATTTTTTAATAAGCTACTCAGTGATAGCAAATTTGACCTTCGCAACCGACCCCTTGGGGGTCAGAGGGGGACCAACTTTGAAATCTTAAATTATAACCCCCAGTTTTTATTGCAGATTCGATTCTACGGACAAAAATACGTAACTTTTGTATTTAATGTTTTTTTCGAATCCTCGTTTATCACGGTATAATTGAGCATATTAAATCGATACATATTTCGGTTTTCCCAACCAGGTTTTGCCTGATTGGCCAGAAGTTTTGACGTCAAATTCCTCGTCTTTTGCAGGAATAGTGTTTCTTATAAATCACCCCTGGCGATTATTTCGATAATGCTACGCTGTTAAAAATTTTATCCATTTGCTGTAGCGTCCCTCCAGAGCTTTTATAGAATATCTCTTTTATGACCAATGAGAATGCTCCATAACACAGTAAAGTAACCGTTTTCTATAAAAGCGGTGGAGTGACGCTACAGCAAATAATTAAAAAAAACATAAACCCACACCAGCCGTATTTAGAAACCATTCGTTATTTAGAAACCATTTACTGGATAAATTAAAAATCCAAACAGAAAAATAAATTAATGTATTTCAATGAATTTTTGTAGAGAAAAATATAAAAAAACCCTATACACTGTAAAAATTTTAACTCATTTGCTACAGCGTCACTCCACCGCTTTTATAGAAAATAGTTACTTTACTGTGTTATGGAGCATTCTCATTGGTCATAAAAGAGATATTCTATAAAAGCTGTGGAGTGACGCTACAGCAAATGGGTTAAACTTTTAACAGCGTAAAATTATCGAAATAATCGCCACGGATGATTTTCAAGAAACCACTATTCCTGCAAAAGACGAGGAATTTGACATCAAAATTCTGTCCAATCAGGCAATACCTGGTTGGAAAAAACGAAATATGTATCGGTTTAATATGCTCAATTATACCGTGATAAACGAGGATTCGAAATAAACATCGAAAACAAAAGTTACGTATTTTTGTCCGTAGAATCTGAATCTGCAATAAAAAATGGGGGTTATTATTTAAGGTTTCGAAGTTGGACCCTCTCTGACGTCGGTTGCGAAGGTCAAATATGGTATCACTCAGTAGCTTATTTAGAAATATTTAACACGTATATTTTCGTTTTTCAATCTCTTATGTATTTCTCGATTTATTCGATCGTTTCTAGACTTTTCGGACACCCTGTATATATATATATATATATATATATATATATATATATATATATTTTGTATAGAAAGTTCTTACTGAATAATTTTAAGGTGAGAATGTATATTGAAATTCGACTTAAATATCGTCATGATATTATATTTAACTTGTTGCTGAATTCGATGGCCAAATATAAAAGGGGTGTTAGTAGTAGGATAAAAGATCAAAATGACGAAAAATTTTTATAGAAAATGGGTTAACAAATCTCTCATTTAGTCACTAATAGAGAGAGATTCATTCTGATTGAACTTGGGTTGATGGTAATAATTTTGAAAAAAAAAAAATTAGGCTAGGATTTTTCGTTCAGATAACCTTATTGGTCATTACTTCTGGTCTGTCATTTAGACAGCTCGGCAGAATAAACCACAGGTAATAAAACTCCATATAACGATGGATACGTAGACATTCTATTATTTCAACACAATCAAACTGAGTGGTAAATTTATCATACGAATTGAATATTTCCAACTGTGCGAAAAATTGCCCTGGCTGGGAGTTGAGGTCCCGGTAACAGGTAAAAGCATTGGCCTTGTAAGCGAAGTATCTGGGTTCGATTCCTGGCCTGGGCAATTTTTCGATCAGTTGGAAATATTCAATTCGTATGATAAATTTACCAATCAGTTTGATTTTATTGAAATAATAGAATATCTACGTATCCTTGTTATATGGAGTTTTATTACCTGCGGTTTATTCTGCCAAGCTGTCTAAATGACAAACCAGATGTAATAACCAATAAGGTTATCTGAGCGAAAATTCCCAGCCGGCTATCGCCCAGTTAGCTTAACAGGTAAAAGCATTGGCCTTGTAAACCAATAATCTGGGTTTGATTCCCGGCATGCGTAATTATTCGCTCAGTTGGAAATATTCAATTCGTAAAATAAATTTTTCCGCAAAAAATGGACCGACATGTAGCTTGTTTCGTGTGAAATGTTACACCATTACGAAAAATTACAGAAAAACAGGCAATAAGGCTCAAGAAATACAGGGTGCTCAAGCAAGCAATGATACCACATGAATGATAATCGCAGCTCAAAATGGGGAGCATTAAGTGCATGTAGCTTGTATACATAATGAAAACTTTCACAATTTTTTTTAATATTATGTACACTACAAATTTTATCATGTCTAATTATTTTTAGCTCACAAGCTACCAAAGCTTCAGAGTTAATGTGTCCGCAGGTTCTATATGTATTGTATATGCATGTACGTATATACGTAATGTGATAACTCGCGATAAAATCATTCGATTTGCTGCAGAATTTGGATAAAGGTTTATACTGATAAGGCGCTTCTCTTAATAACTTTGGAAGTTCACAGCATAAGTGTAAGGAGGGGGAAGGGGTAAGAAATACCCCTATTACTTTAGATAAATGAGTTTTTGATGCACAATTATCAGTTTTCATTCCAATCTTAGATATAGGATTGTTCTGATAAAACGCTTCCTTAATTAGTTTTGGGTATTCATTGGTTAAGTATAAAGGGAGTAATGGGCGTAACCCACACTTAATTTAAGTAATTGTTTTTTATGCAGAATTTACCGAATTCTTTCAAATTTTGGACATACATTTATTCTGATAAGACTCTTCCCTTTTTGTTTTCGGTTTCATTGATTAAGTATAAAAGGAGGAACGGGTGACTAACCCCCTTAATTTCAGTAACTGGGTTTTTTAATATACATTTGACCGATTTTTTTCAAATTTTGGAGATTAGCTTATTCTGGTAAGGGGCTTTTTTATGCAGAATTTACCGAATTCTTTCTAATTTTGGACATAAATTTATTCTGATAAGACTGTTTCCTGTTTTGTTTTCGGGATTCATTGGTTAAGTATAAAAGGAGGAACGGGGGACTAATCCCCTTAATTTCCGTAACTGGGTTTTTTAATGTACATTTGACCGATTTTCTTCAAATTTTGGAGATTAGCTCATTATGGTAAGGGTCTTCCGTGGTTAGTTTTGGGGGTACTACTATATCATGTAGTATATCATGTATAAAATATCACGATATTTAGTAGCACTATTACGGAAATCAAAATATTAGGATTAATATTATTACTACTAGGGTATCATATATTACTCTAACGAATTTTGTTTTATTAATAAAGATTAAAGTACTTTTAAAGTTTAATTACCTTTAATTTTTTTTTATATATGCAACTAAAGTGGTAGACACTGCTTCACATTCATTTTCTGGATACTTCTCATTTACTGGAATTATTAACAATAATTAAAAAAGAAAAATTAGAAATAAAATTTCAAAAATGTATCAACAATAATTTTTTAATGAATCCCCATTTTTATTTCAAAAAGAAGAATAAATATAAATAGGATTTAAAGTTTTGTTGTAGTGATTTAAACAACAACAAGAAAAAGAAAACCTTAAATTGTCAATTACTCTGGATTTCGCCGTATATAAAGATAAATATATTCTACAAAATGTCAAGTTGTAAATAATACAGTAAAATGACAATTATTAGCATTAACTATACGCTATATCATGTGCCTTTTTTTTAAACTACCCAATGAAAAATATTTCCTGTTGGCTTAATTTTAAGAAATAGTCTAAAGATGTAAACATGGGTTTTCGAAACTATTTATCAATTTAATGGACATACTAAAACTTTTCCAAATGCAAAGAACTTTTCTTTTGAATTCTTTTGATTCAAAAGCGAATATTTACATTTATAACTTATTTTGAAAAATTATATTCCTTAACGGCAAATGCTACCTTTTTTATTGAAATACATTCAAAAGTATTCTTTTCTCGAGACATGATTAAACGATCTCTTTGCCTATGCAAACTAAGCAAGGTATTTTAACAAACTTTCTAGAGAAACACTATCGATTTTCGATTTACTGTAATTGTGAAGTTACAAGGAATTTTGATTTGGGAAAAAAAATTTAAATTAAAAATTAAGACGAATACTTAAAGAAAAAAAATGAAAGCCTTTGAGTTAAGAATACTCGTAAAATAAAATAAATTCTTGAACAATGTTGAATGTCTAATATTTAATGCAATTTATTACTGTTGAAATTTCTATTCATTTGACGTTTCAGATATCCTGTTGTTATATGGATTATTTTATGAAAATTTTAAATATTAGATCATTAGAATCTACGAAAGTTAAAATGTCTAAAAATGTAAATTCTAATTTTCTGACATCTAAATAATTTTGTTATTTTCTTAATATATTTTCCAAAATGACTAAATTGACTAAATTAAATTTAAATATAGCTTAATGTTATCAGACAATCTCAATTAATTTTTTTTGTTACGGTACTTGGATTTTCCATAAATATTGTTACGAATTTTGTAACTAGTTAGTGTTTCTACTGTAAAATAATGTAAACAATCTTATTAAGCTCCATTCCTTTACTAATATTAAGTTTTGTTACAATGTCTCTGTTATCAAGCAAACTTATCTAATATTTTTCAGAGTATGTCTACGGCAGATTGGCGAAATATTAAAGATATCGCCAAGTTGGCGTCACTTTTGACGACTAATTTTGGTCGCCAAATTTGGCGATATATCGCCAAGTTGGCGACAAAACTTGGCGATGGTAACCCTTTCCTCTCTATGATAACCCCCCTTTAGATATGCTGATACATTGAATGCTATTCCGTGGTTTTCTGGAATATTCGAGAAACCTGTGGAAATTTCCCGTGCATGCTGCGAGCCTATATAAGGAGAGCAATACGAGCTGTTGTGGTTATTATTCATCAGTCAGTCATTGAGTGAGCTGCGATTGTAAGCAAGTTTGCTTGAGTTTTCTCTACGTTGTTTTGAATGTGATTAATCGTTGAGGCGTTGTATAAAGAGTCTCTGGGACCTATATCTGTACTTGTACGATAGATTTGAACAGTTATTTTTGAATATCTAGTAATATTTGTGAGTTTCGAAGACTCTGTTGTTCTGAAGATCTATAAATAAATTATTTTCTACTTTTCTAAGAGACAAGAGTTTGAAGTTGTCTAACCATAAGATCAAAAGAACCCTATATACGCAACAATTTTTGGTGTCAGAATTTGGAATCTTATGGCGAAAACGAGAGCAACGGAAGAGCAACTGAGTGAGTTGTTGAAAGCTATTAATGGATTATCAAAAAAATGTATAAAGGCCAAGAAGAGTTGGCGGATAAAATGAATAAGGGCCAAGAGGAGTTGGCGGAAAAGATGATTAAAGACCAAGAAGAGTTGGCGGAAAACATGAATATAGGCCAAGAAGAGTGTGCGGAAGAAATGAAGAGAAGCCAAGAGAGAATGGAAGAACTAAAAGAGGAAGTTAATAAAAGCCAAGAAGAAATGAAGAAAACTTTAGAAGAAAAGTTCTCGTCGGTAGAGAGAAGAATAGATTCGGTGGAAGAGAAAATAGAGAATGAAGTTAGTAATGTTGAAGAGAAAATGGAAAGGAAAATTGTTGAAGTAGATGAAAAGCTAAATAAAAGAGTAGAAGATCTTGAGAAGAAGCTTTCAGCGTCCAGTGGGAATTATGAAGAATTTAGGAATCCGCCTGCTTCTCCTGTGCACGTTAAGCTGTCGACATACGACGGAAAGAGTTCCTGGCAAGTTTACAAGACCCAATTTACCATTGTAGCCGAAGCGAACAAAGGGAGTGACGAGGTGAAAGCTTGTCAGCTGGCAACGTCTTTGAGAGGAAAAGCTGCCGACGTGCTGCAAACATTGCCCGATATGACGCAACTCAATTTTGAGACTCTAAGTTGTGCACTTGAAATGAGATTCGGAGAAAAATTCTTCAAAGATTATACGAGAATACAAATGAAGAGCCGCCATCAAAATTCGAGTGAATCCCTTCAAGAGTTTGCCTCAAAAATAGAGCGGCTGGCAAATTTAGCATTCATCGACTGCCCAACAAATGTACGGGAATTCGGTGCCGTATGATTGTTGATACAGGAGCCAATGTGACAATAATAAGAGAAGATTTGGCTCGGAAATTTAAATCTAAACTCATCTGGACTCCACCATGCGTTACCCTGCAAACTATGACGGGCGACAAGATAGCCATATATGGAAAGGCCAATTTAACCATCAACTTTGGAGGAAAGAAATATTACCATACGGCTTATATGGCTGACATAACAGATCCTTGCTTAATCGGACTAGATTTTCTGAAGAAGTTTGGCTTCAAACTTGATTTCAAAAATAATAAAATGCTCTCAAAATTTGAAGAAATAAGTCTTTTTGGATTAAATAACGAAATTGAATGTAAACAAATAGTAATAGCCAAAGAAAACATCAGTCTAGATCGAAGAACAGAATTTTTAATTCCTGTGGTAATTAAAAATGAAACTAACTATCGATTTGGCCTTATAGATTATCCAGAAGACAATTGTACACAAGCAGGAGTATTGGTGGTTTCTTCTGTAGTGGACCTCTCGAAAAAGACCATTCCAGTCAGAATTGCTAACATCAGTGATAAGACGAGGACTATCAAGGAAGGAGGGGTAATAGCGTCATGTGCTCCTGTGACGTGCATAAGACAAAATTCCAATCATCCCCAGAAATCTTCAGATAATTTAGTCAAGGATTTGCTACAAAATACAGACTTAGATCCAAATCAAAGGGATGCTGCGGAAAGTTTAATTAGAAAATTCCAAAGTTTATTCTCCCAAACATCTGAAGACTTTGGACGAACCAAAATGGCACAACACCGAATTGATACTGGAGATCACTCACCTATTAAACAACACCCTAGACGATTACCTTTTGCCAAGCAAGAAAAGGTGCAAAATTTAATTAAGGATATGGAAGAAAATGTCGTCATCGAACCATCGACAAGTCCATGGGCGTCTCCCATCGTATTAGTAAGAAAGAAGGATGGTTCAACAAGATTTTGTGTAGACTACCGCCGACTGAATGACGTCACTAAAAAGGATAGTTACCCTCTACCAAGGATCGATGACACTCTCGACACACTTGCGGGTAACACTTGGTTCTCGGCTCTGGATCTGAAGAGTGGTTACTGGCAGGTAGAGATCCATACGGACGACTGCGAGAATGCTGTCTTTACAACGGGACAAGGATTATGGCAGTTCAAGGTAATGCCTTTTGGTCTGTGTAACGCACCTGCAACTTTCGAACTGCTTATAGAAACGGTTCTCCGGGGACTGTCATATGAAGCATGTCTTGTTTATTTAGATGATATCATAATCATAGGAAAATCTTTTGATGAAAATCTGAATAACCTCAGGCGGGTGCTACAAAAATTAAAAGAAGCTAATTTGAAGTTAAGCCCTTCGAAGTGCAGTTTGTTTCGAAATGAAGTCGCCTTGGACACATCATTTCGGCGGAAGGAGTTAGGACTGATCCAGAGAAGATGTCGGCTGTGAAAAATTGGAATTGTCCAACAGATGTTCATGAGCTTTGGAGCTTTCTATGATTATGCACCTATTACAGAAAATTTGTCAAAGGCTACTCGATGATTGCAAGAACACTTCATAAATTAACAGAAGCCAATCAAAAATTTATGTGGACACAGGAATGTGACGCTGCTTTCAAAAAGCTTAAGGAGGCATTAACATCCACTCCAATTCTGCCATATCCTCAAACTGATAAACAGTTTATACTTGATACAGATGCAAGTAATGAAAGCATTGGCGCTGTACTGTCCCAGGAAATCGACGGCCAGGAGCGTGTTATCGCCTATTTCAGCAAGTGCTTATCAAAGGCAGAACGAAACTACTGCGTAACAAGAAAAGAGCTTCTTGCTGTAGTGAAAGCCATAGACCATTTTCATCACTATCTTTACGGTCGAAAATTCCTGATCCGAACTGATCATGCTTCTCTAACTTGGCTATTGAATTTTAAGAATCCTGAAGGCCAGATTGCCAGGTGGATACAAAAGCTTCAAGAGTACGATATGGAGATACGACATCGAAAAGGCTCATCACATGGAAATGCAGATGCTTTCTCAAGAAGACCTGCTCAGAGAATTGTAGATACTGCGTCCGGGTTGAGAAGAAATTTAATGGCAAAGGTTCTATTGTAAGACAAGTTACAACTGGGTCTACATCAACGCAAGATCAGTGGAGTGATAAGAGCCTGCGTAAAGATCAACTTGCCGATCCTGAAATTAAGCCAATTCTACAGCTGAAAGAGATGTCCAACATGAAGCCCTGCTGGCAAGACATGGCCCATTACCATCCTACGACTAAACGTTATTGAGCTCTCTGGAATTCCCTACATTTGAAGAACGGTATTTTGTACCTAAAATGGGAGTCTGACGATGGAAAGACCTGTAGATGGCAACTACTACTCCCTAAATCATGAATTTCTATGGTCATTCAAGAACTTCATGGTAGTCCCACAGGAGGTCATTTTGGTGTAATGAAGACCCTGCAAAAGGTTCGAGAGCGTTTTTACTGGAATAATGTTCGCAGTGATGTGGAGAAGTGGTGTCGAACTTGTGACACCTGTGTAGCACGTAAAGGTCCAAATAGGCGCACCCGTGGATGATTGCAGCGTTATAATGTAGGAGCTCCTCTCGAACGAATTGCTCTAGACATCCTGGGTTCTCTCCCTAGAACATCTGATGGCAACAAATACATGCTCGTTGTCATGGATTACTTCATTAAGTGGCCTGAAGCCTACGCTATTCCTAATCAAGAGGCGGTAACCGTAGCAGACATACTGTTTCAACACTGGGTTTCCAGATATGGAGTTCCTCTTCAAATCCTTTCCGATCAAGGACGAAACTTTGATTCGGCTGTGTTTAAGGAAATGTGTGTACTACTCGGCATGGACAAATCTCGAACTACACCTCTACATCCGCAATCGGACGGCTTGGTGGAGTGGTTCAATCGTACCATCCTAAATAGCCTCTCCCTCCTTATGTCTAAAGCTCAACAGGACTGGGACAAGAAATTACCTCTCTTCCTGCTTACCTACAGGAGTGCTGCTCATGAGGCCACTGGTTATTCCCGTTCTCAAATGCTCTTTGGTCGTGATCTTCGTCTACCTGCGGATCTTTTGTTTGGCCGTCCTCCTGATGCTCCTTCATCGCCTGAGGAATATGTCGATGAACTCCAGGCACGGATTGAAGAGATTCATCGTCTAGTGAGGAGCCGAATCGGACTGGCATCGGAAAAGATGAAGACACGGTGCGACACAAAGGCAACTGGACATGAGTTCAACGAAGGGGGCAATGTTTGGTTGTGGAATCCCATACGTCGTAAGGGACTGTCGCCAAAATTACAAAGAAACTGGAACGGTCCTTACACAGTCGTCAACAGGCTGAATGACGTCGTCGTACGTGTACAAAAATCGCACACACCAAGCCCAAGGTCATACATTATAACCGGCTAGCCCCTTATTTTTGCCAAAGTGATTAGAAATTCAAAACTGGTATTTCAGACCACGGTCATGAAAGTCACTTTTTATGTAAATATGTAAATAGTAATTAGTTCTTATTTATGTAATTCTTCTTTCTTTCTTTATTTATTTATTTATTTATTTATTTTAAGTGTTTTCCTCTAACTCAAGGATTGCACTGCCCGGGACGTGCAGTCTTTGAGGAGGGGGTAGTGTTACGAATTTTGTAAATAGTTAGTGTTTCTACTGTAAAATAATGTAAATAATCTTATTAAGCTCCATTCCATTACTAATATTAATTTTTGTTACATTGTCTCTGTTATCAAGCAAACTTGTTTAATATTTTTCAGTGTATGTCTACGGCAGATTGGCGAAATATTAAAGATATCGCCAAGTTGGCGTCACTTTTGACGACTAATTTTGGTCGCCAAAATTGGCGATATATCGCCAAGTTGGCGACAAAACTTGGCGATGGTTGGCGATTGTAACCCTTCCCTCTCTATGGTAACCCTCCTTTAGATATGCTGATACATTGAATGCTATTCCGTGGTTTTCTGGAATATTCGAGAAACCTGTGGAAATTTCCCGTGCATGCTGCGAGCCTATATAAGGAGAGCAATACGAGCTGTTGTGGTTATTATTCATCAGTCAGTCATTGAGTGAGTTGCGATTGAAAGCAAGTTTGCTTGAGTTTTCTCTACGTTGTTTTGAATGTGATTTAGCGTTGAGGCGTTGTATAAAGAGTCTTTGGGACCTATATCTGTACTTGTACGATAGCATGTTATGTACCCATAACAGTTATTTTTGAATATCTAATAATATTTGTGAGTTTCGAAGACTCTGTTGTTCTGAAGATCTATAAATAAATTATTTTCTACTTTTCTAAGAGACAAGAGTTTGAAGTTGTCTAACCATAAGATCAAAAGAACCCTATATACGCAACAATATGAATTTAATTCAAAAACGTTATTTATTTTTTAATGTACTTTTGGTAAGTGCTTTAAAATGTTTTCAAATTTTCGAAAGTTCTCAAATATCTTTCACTGTAAACAATATTTTTAATAGTATAGCTCTACACATGTTGACATTTTCAGCATTTTTATAATAAAAAGTGTCATTCATTTGAAATTTCACCGTATATAAAATTAAATATACGCTAAAAATGTCAATCTCTAAATAATACAGTGAAAAAATAGTCATAGAATTTATTAAATGCTATGTCTTCTCCCTTTTTCAGATATTTGAACTCTATAATACAAAATATTCCTGTTGGCTTAGTTTTAAGCAGTAATTTAAGTATGTAAACATGGGTTTTAGAAACTATTTATCAATTTAATGTACGTACTAAAACTTTTCCGAATGCAAAGAACTTTTATTTTAAATTCTTTTGATTCAAAATCCAATGTTTACTTTAATAACTTATTTTGAAAAATTATATTTCTTAACGGCTAATGCTACCTTCTTTATTCAAATATTTTCAAAAGTATTCTTTTCACGAGAAATGATTAAGCGATCGCTTTGCCTATGCAAGCTAAGCAAGGTATTTCAACAAACTTTCTACAGAAACTTTATAGATTTTCGATTTACTGTAATTGTGAAGTTACAAGGAATTTTGACTTGTGAAAAAAATTGAAATTAAAAATTAAAATGAATACTTAAAGAAAAAAAATGAAAGCCTTTGAGTTAAGAATTATTTAAAAAAAATTAGTTCTTGAACAATGTTATATGTGTAAGATTTAATGCAATTTTTTAATATCGGAATTTCTGTTCACTTGATGTTTCATATATCCTGTTGTATATAGGTTATATTAAGAAATTTTTAAATATTAGACTATTCGAATTTGCAAAAGTTAAATAGTCTAAAGAAAAGTAAATTTAATCATTTGATAACTAAATAGTTTAGTTATTTTCTTAATATCTTTTCCAAAATGATTAAATTTAAAGTTGAACAAAATAAATTTAAATATTGTTTAACTTTATCAAATAATCGCAATCAAATTCTTTTGTTACAGTTATTGGATTTTGCATAAATATGAATTTCATTCAAAAACGTTATTTCATTTTATTTTTTGAAAAAATATACTTTTGGCAAATGCTTTAAAAGGTTTTCAAATTTCCGAAAGTTCTCAAATATCTTTCATCCTAGACAATATTTTTAATGGTATAGGTCTACAATTCATAACATTTTCTGCATTTTTTATATAAAATATGTCAGTTACTAGAAACTTCACCGTATAGAAAATTAAATATACACTAAAAATGTCAATCTCTAAATAATATAGTAAAAAGGTTGTCATTGAATTAATTCTATGCTATATCATGTTTTTATTTTTTTTTCAGAAACTCTACAATGCAAAATATTTCCTGTTGGATTAATTTTAGGCAGTATTTTAAAGATATAAACATGGGTTTTAGAAACTATTTATCAATTTAATGGACATACTAAAACTTTTCCGAATGCAAAGATATTTCATTTTAAATTCCTTTTATTTAAAAGCCAATATTTACATTAATAACTCTTTTTGAAATGTTATATTCCTAATCGGTAAATGCTATTATTCAAATACTTTCAAAAGTATTCTTTTACCGAGAAATGATTAAACGATCTCTTTGACTATGCAAACTAAGCAAGGTATTTCAACAAACTTTCTTGAGAAACACTATCGATTTTCGATTTACTGTAACTTTGAAATTACAAAGAATTTTGATTGGGGAAAAGAAAAAAAAAACACTAAAATTAAAAATTAAGAGGAATTTTTAAAGAAAAAAAAGTAACCCTTAGAGTTGAGAATATTTGTAAAATAAAATTAATTCTTGAACAATGATAATTGCTTAGGGTTTAACACAATTTATAAATATTGGAATTTCTATTAATTTGGTGTTTCGGGTATCCGGTTGTTATATAGATTATTTTTTTTAAGGATTTTGTTTGTTTTTTTTAAATCTTAGATGATTAGAATCTATTAAAATATAATAGTCTCGAAATAGTAAATTTTATCAATTGATATCTAAACAGTTTTGTTATTTTTCAAAATGGCTAAGATTAAAGTAGACTAAAATGAATTTGAAAATTGCTTAAATTTATCAGATAATCTTAATCAAATTCTTATGTCACAATAATTGAATTTTGTATAAATATGATTTTAATGCAAAAATGTGAATTTTAAAAAAATGTACTCATGGTATTTATAAAATTGTCGAACGTTCTCAGACATTTTTCATTTCAAATTATTTTTAATAGTGTAGTTCTGTACATGGTGACATCCATTTTCAGCATTTATTATAATTAACGGCTACTGCGATATAAGTTTATTCATTTCAATTTACAGATTTTTAATCTTTCTCTTCTTTTACATATATCGCTAAAAATGAGATCCAATTCCAGTTTCATAGGTTTTCGATGAAAGAAATAGAATTAAAAAACGAAAATTTTGAATAAAAACTTGTAAATACTTTGTTTAAAAACAACCTATTTAATGCATATTTATTTGTTTCCTATAAGTGTGTGTTTAATACTTCTATATCTATATACCAACCACATTGAAAAAAAAACAAAATGTATTTCGATTACTTAAGATTAAGAACTGTCTCCTTTGTGACTTGTTAAAAAAAATTATAATATTGGATTTCTTTTTTTCAATTTTCGTATATATATATATTTTTTTTTTTTTGGTATCTGCCTATGACAAATGTGTTATTCACAATATACACGTTTTTAGGAACAAAAAAAAAAAAAAAAAAAGTTAAATCACTAAATGTCCAAAATTTTTAGTTTCGATATAGACCACAAAAGACTGAATTTGCAACAGTAATAATAAAACATGTTTCTTAAATAATGGTATTGATTTCTCTAAACTTAAAAACTGTTAAAATTAAAGATTAAAGAGAAATCAAGATCTGAAAAGAAGAAGATAATACCACACTTATTTAGCAGTAGACATAAATACTGTATAAACTACATTCTTACAGAGAAAAGGAACTTTTATTTGAAACATGGTATTACGGACATTTTAAAAGTATACAATTTTTAACACCTATCATTCTTTTCAAAAACAAATTTGACGAATGCAGCAGTACCATTTAGTGAATTACTTTAGTTTAATGTGTTGTTAGGATCTACAATATAATTAACTATGCATATCATGCTTGGAGGACATGGGATGCATTATAGTTAAAATAACTACTTACTTGAATGGAGATGTTTTGGATAAAAATAATGAGGAAAATAAAATAATAAGCTGGATTTATCTCAGGGATATGAAAGCAAGAGATCTTCTTTGTGCATTTAAGAACTTTTTTTAGTTTGCTCTTGTCTATTATTTCTTCTTTCCATTTATGATCGCCATTATTATTCATTGCTATAATTATGCAGGTTTATTTGGTTCTCAAAAGCTTAACTTATTTTATTAACACTTTTTTTTTATTTTTTTACCGTTAGTTGGTCTGAGTCGTGTTCCAATACGCTTAAAGTTTCTGTACTTTTACCATTCTTCTACGGTTTCAATCAATTTTTAAGGGTGAAAAAATAGTTTGTGCTACTTGAAATAAATCTTTTGCGAAACGAAGTTGATAAGTGTGTTAAATTTTGATTTTCAATTTGTTTTATTTTTAATTACCATAAAGTATCCAACCTAGAAGTTTAAAAATCTAGAAATCTAAATATGATGTGTAGAAAAGTTTTTAGAAATGCATACTATAATTCAATATAATGCAATTTTTATGAATGCTACAAAACAATTTCTTTTGTAACATTAGCTTTTGAAATTGCTGTTATGATTTGTGCTTTTTATTAATTTTTTAAAAAAATGTAAAGCAATTTTGGAATCTCTTTTTGGAATAATATGTCTTTAAAAATATTCCATATGTTGATTACAATCTACACTTTACCGTGCTTTTGATTGATTTTATGTACACTTAACCTACAGTTAAACTAGTTGAAATGTAAGCAAAAGTAAAATCTGAATTTTTTACTAAATGATAATAGTATGAGAAATCTTTTTTTTTTTATTGTAGACATCCGAGAAAAAAGTTTCCTATTCAATATACAGTACTCTATATTTAGCATATAACGCTAACATCTCATTATACATATTTAGAATTAATTCATTATTGTTTTAGAAATAGTGTAAGTTTTCAATTTTCAAAAACTATAATAACTAACAAACAAATTTCAACGATAAATTAATTCTTTCATCTATTTTACTTCTAAAACTCAAAATACAAAACAAATTATGAATACAAGAAAGGCAATCAATATTTTCCTCCATTACTGTCAGTTACTTTTGTACTTTCTATAAGATTTAAAAATTTATAAATCTTGCTTTGAACTTTCTATTCAGCAAAATGATTTTTTTAATAAATGATTTGAGTACTATGTAGCTTTTTCATAGGGAAAAAGAACCTCCGGTTAAAACATTTATAAAATTGTAGTTTGAATTTTTCAATAAATGATAATAATGTATTCCGAACTTAGCAATCAGCATTTTGAATTATCTGCATTTAAGAAGTACTTTTATTCAAAATACTCTATACCATGGATTATGGAAATATTTGGTATTAAAAATTCTGTTTTTTATCTCCACGATTCATTAAAATAATGCCTTCAAAAGTAGCAATAACTAACAGTCATATTTGACTGTAAATTGATTCCCACAGATATTTTATTTCTAAAGATTAAGTTACAAAAAAAAGTTACAAATGCATGAAATGATATGAATATTGTCATTCCCTCATACAGTAACGGATTATTCGTCGGTCATAAGAAGTTTATTATTTAATTATCTGAAAGAAACAAGCAGAGTTGTCATGTTTAAGCAAATAAAACCTTTTGCATATATCTAAAAAAAAAAAATTGGTAAAAAAAAAAGAGAAGAAGAAGAAGATAAAAAAATTCCTGAAAGGAGAAATGTATATTTATTGTAAATTTTAGTAGATTTAAAAACTTTGTTATTTTATTTATTTTTCATTATCACTTTAATCAATATAAATATTATATAAGGTCATGAAATCTACATTTTTCATGCAAAAATGAAAAAAGAAGAAGAAGAAGAAAAGGAAAAAAAGAAGGAGAAAAGCATTTACTGTGTACCAAAAGTGTAGTTTAAAATGTATAGGGGGAACTGGGACAAAATGATACATGGGGCACATTGATACACCCCCTCTACAGCTCACAGGGTCATTACAGGAAGTTTCACAACAGCTCCAAAAGGTGATGCTAATGCACTCAACTACATACAGAAAGTTTTGGAATGATTCAGTAGTTTGATGAAAAGATTCCTAAAAGGAAAAATGTATATCTATACATATAATAAAACAGTAGGACCCGGTGTGTCTGTACATTGAAGATAATTGACAAAAATGGAGTCAGGGCGATAAAAGAAAACCAATGAAACACAAAAAAAAAATTTTGAATTTTTTGTCTGTCTGTCTGTCTGTCTGTTTGTTCGAGGTTATCTTCGTAACTACTGAATGGATTTTTATGCGGTTTTCACTAATGAAGAATGCACACTCCCGGGCAGTGTATAGGCTTTGTTTCATCAAAATCGGACAACAGACAAAAAAGTAACAAAAAGAAACAAAAGAAACTATTAGGTGCGCTGCTCACGTTTTTTAGTACATAACGTTTTTTAGTACATATAAAATCCAATAGATGTCACTGTGCGATTTTAAAACGCGCTATCGTTATGTTTTCGCCAGTCTACTTAAGTATGAGAAAGTTTCAAGCTGGCTGTCGTTCCATGTGGTTTAGTCGGTAGAACGTCAGTGCGCCATACTGATGGCCCGGGTTCGATTCCCAGCATGGAATTTTTTTTCACTATGTTGGCATTAACGCCTATAAGCAATTAAAAGAATTTGAAATATTGTATTCAAGGCGAATTTTGTCTCTGGGAAAATTTCCTTGCATTAATATGTCAGTGTAATTTTTTTTTCGATTTAATTTTTTTTTTCGAAACTTTGTTTTTCTTAAAAAATTACAGTAAATATTTGATATTTCCCAACGTTTTTTGAATGATCGACTTGCTTTTTTTTTTTTTTTAATGTATGTCTGAACCTTATCTAACTACTTCTTCAAGATTTCTTTAGATAAACCGACCAGCGTAGCGGGCGAAGGCCGCTAGTTTATTATAAATTTTAGTAGATTTAAAAACTTTGTTATTTTATTTATTTGTCATTATCAATTTAATCAATATAAATATTATATAAGGTCATCAAATCTACATTTTCATCCAAAAAATGAAAAAAAGAAGAAGAAGAAGAAAAGGAAAAAAAGAAGGAAAAAAGCATTTACTGTGTACCAAAAGGGTAGTTTAAAATGTATAGGGGGAACTGGGACAAAATGATACCTGGAGCACATTGATACACCCCCTCTACAGCTCACAGGGTCATTACAGGAAGTTTCACAACAGCTCCAAAAGGTGATGCTAATGCACACAACTACATACAGAAAGTTTTGGAATGATTCAGTAGTTTGATGAAAAGATTCCTAAAAGGAAAAATGTATATTTATTATAAATTTTAGCAGATTTAAAAACTTGGTTATTTTATTTATTTGTCATTATCAATTTAATCAATATAAATATTATATAAGGTCATCAAATCTACATTTTCATGCAAAAAATGAAAAAAAGAAGAAGAAGAAGAAGAAGAAAAGGAAAAAAAGAAGGAGAAAGCATTTACTGTGTACCAAAAGTGTAGTTTAAAATGTATAGGGGGAACTGGGGCACATTGATACACCCCCTCTACAGCTCACAGGGTCATTAGAGGAAGTTTCACATCAACTCCAAAAGGTGATGCTAGTGCACTCAATTACATACAAAAAGTTTTGGAATGATTCAATAGTTTGATGAAATGGGACATGCGATTTATTGTTTTGTAGGTCAAAAGTAAATTTGAGTTGTACAATTGAAATGTTATTATACTACTATTCCAGTATTTTCAACCAAAAAGAATACTCTCCCTGGCAAGTAAAGCCACTCTTTATCAGCTCCTCATTCTTTATTGTTAGATAAATTATGAAGTGTTGGATTTGAGACGCATCTTATTCAAAATGGCTGTATGGGGCACATTCATACAGTCTTTGTCGGGGCACATTGATACAAACTGAATTCTTTTCTAGTTCCTTTTTTCTTACCTTTTATTTTTTTTTCCACACACTTCTTAATACAACCATTTTTCGCTAAAAATTTCTTATATTAGTTTTTATTGAAGTGAAATAGTTCTAATTTCTTTACATTAGAACATTTTATAGTATTTTTGCAAACAGAAGACGTACGAACTTACCCAACATCTAGTGGTAGTAGAACTAACAAAAGAAAACGAAGGCAGCCTGGAAAATCTCACATTTATATCGATTCTCTAGAGAAAAAAGTATTTTCGACATGAGAAATGTTAAATAAGAGAAAAGAGATGCAGAACAGCACGGTATAATTAATAAAATTATCATTTATTTTTTGTTTATAAACCGATTTATAAACAGAAACCTGGTAATTTTTTCATCTTTCCTAAGAAAAAAGATATTGCTGGGGTTGGAGTGCCAGATATGACAAAGTTACCAAAGCTAACAATCAGACAAGGAACAGCCAGATCATCAGGTACATTTCATTTTGATTGCTTTAATATTGCTTACAAATAAATTATGGGTGATTTGAATTTCTATAAATAAATATAAAATGGTTTGCTAACTATTTTTCTATGAAGAATTTACTTAGTATTTTTTTGTCTCCATTTTCCCCAGACAATATCAAAGTGCCCATGAGGTGTATCAACCTGCTCCGGGGATGGGATACATTGATACAAATGACTTTTTTTTTTTAACTACATACAAGAATAATGTATAAAACAACGATTGTAAATTTTTATAATATACTACACAAGTTTAGCTGTCACAACATGAAAAAAAAACCTTGAATTTTCTTCTTTCTTCACACCAAAAACATTCTTAGAAAAAAACTGCATCAAAGTGCCCCAATTCCCCCTACTATTAAAACAAAGATTTTTGCGTGTGTGTACAGCATAATGAATGCCGTTCACCTATACGCGCGTGGTAACAAAAGTAATTTATTTCACTAAAAACAGAAAATGCTAATCTGCATCCGCATATGTGTGTGTGTGTGTGTGAATGTTGGCAATGTCTATGCAAATCTATCACACAAATTTCTTAAATTCAAAACAAAAATACAGGGTGTTTATAAAGTCCCGGACACATTTTGATGTTTAATTACTCATAAAATAATAAAGATAGATTAAAATTAATAACATAAATAGTTAGATAGACTCAAAAAGTTTCATTACCTTTGTCAATGAACTTCCACGTGTGCCCCCTTCGTCGCACAGAGAATAGTTAATTCACGCCGATTCAAGTCGATAGTCAATTTCACGCCAAGTAGCCGCAAACATGTTGGCATCCACAGACTATTGAGTTTATATTCTCCGTGAGACGAAGGGGGCACATGTGGAAGTTCATTGACAAGGGTAATGAAACTTTTATTGGTCTATGCAATCATTTATGTTATTAATTTTAATCTATCTTTATTATTTTATGAATTATTAAACATTAAAATGAGTCCGGGACTTTATAAACACCCTGTATATCCAAATGCCCATGATGCTAAATTTCTGGATTTCCTTTATTGAAATATATGTTTTATATTGAGAGAATAATTTTCGCATTGCATCTGTTTTCCAAATCCGAGGGCATTTTTGATTCAACAATAAAATCAATTCAAATAAAGTCATTAAGTCTTTTTTAATTAAAAATTATTTGGAATCAGAACTATGATTTGTATTTTAAGAAGCGTTTCCATTACGCCGAAAGTAAGAAGTATACGTGAGAAAATAAGAAATCTCCTCTCAATGTTAAACAATATATCAATATTATAAAAGCCAAACGTATCTGTGCGTAACGCGTACGTCATTTTGCAAATGGCAACTTGAAAGTTGAAATAACATTTCGGTTTGAAATTTTTGCTACTAGAAGTTTTTAAATTTCTAAACGTCCCACAATTTAAATTTTTACATCATCGTATAGGAAAAAAAATTTGCTTTTAAATGCAATTTGTTTGAAAATTGTATCTTAATTTATTTTTGAGATATTATTTCTTTTGTAGTTTTAATACCTTTTTTCATAATTGTGACAACAGAAGAACTCCATTTCTGCTAAAAGCAAAGAGGAAAAAGTCCAAGAAAGCAGATTACTGTATTTTTATGTCGCCATTTTCTCATTAACTATTCCTTTTCACATGTGGGGTTTACATTTCAAGGGAAAAAAAATTCTGTGATTAAGTCAAAGTGGAATAGATTTTGCAATTTTTCATTTTGGAATACCAAGCATAAGAGCCTTAATTAATAATTTTGTCATAATAACAGGTCTTTATTATATTTTGCGGCTCAAATTACGATTTAAGTTTAATTTTAATAATTCGGACAACTGAGTTTCATAGAAATACTATTTTGTTAACTTTAGATTAAAATAATATGTGTGTGAGAGTTAAACAAACCAATATTAGATGCATTTTTTTTAAAACTAATTTCGTAGGTTTATAATAAGTCAATAAAACAGTTCCTTCATAAATATTTACTTTCGTCGAAATTCGACGGGTTTTACCTTGTGTACTTAAGGGGGAGATCAGGTTGAGCAGCCGGAAAATGACAATAGTTTGACAATTACGAAAAACACCGTAGTTTCAAAACCAATCAATAAAATACAACAATTTTTTTCTATACTTTCATAAATACTTATGGTTTAAAAAAACATTTAAATATATATATTCAGCAATATTAATTAGTTAAATTTTAATGACAAAATTGACGGTTTAAAAATATGAATTTTTAAATATGCATCTTGCGCGCAAGATTTAAAAAATTGTATTGCAGATATATATTTAATACTGCATTTACATTTACTTATATTACTATATTTTACACTAAACCTAAATTTAAAAGTATATTCAAGTTCTTTTGCATAATTAATGGCATTAATCATATTTATTAAATTTAGCAAAAAAATTGCACTTATTTCTTCAATAAAAAATTTTCTATGACGAAAATCAGACTAAATTGAGGTTCAGCTTAAATGTACGCATGACAATTAGTAAAATGCAAAATTTTATGGTTCTATGACAATTAGTTTTTGAATGAGAGTGCGCGCAATGCCAAAAAACACAGTTTTGAGAAAAACGGTTTCAAAGTTAATTTTATAAATTAACTGCAAATTTTACAACAATGAGTACTGTTTATCATTAGTAAGTAAATAGTAAAATGCAAAATTTTATGGTTCTATGACAATTAGTTTTTGAATGAGAGTGCGCGCAATGCCAAAAAACACAGTTTTGAGAAAAACGGTTTCAAAGTTAATTTTATAAATTAACTGCAAATTTTACAACAATGAGTACTGTTTATCATTCTAAAATTCACCTGGGGCATAAACACATCCTCCTTTAAGTTGCAGAGCGTCAGTCGCAGCTTTTTTAGTCATTCTTTTGGCTCTAAGGACTTCATGTGTACATGCTACTGATCGCTTAAGTGACAATAATTTGACCACTTTTAAAAACTTTGCAGTTTCAAAACCAATTTATGTAATAAAGCAATTTTTTCTGTACTTTAATAAATATTTATGCTTTATAAAAAACATTGAAAAAATATATATTTAGTAATATTAATTAGTTAAATTTTGACGACAAAATTGATGTTTAAAAATACGAATTTTTAAATATGCATTTTGAAACGCAAGATTTTAAAAATTCTACTGCAGATATACATTTAATATTGCACTTACATTCACTTATACCGCTTTTTTTACACTGAACCAAAATTTAATAGTATATTCAAATTCATTTGCATAATTAATGGCTTTATCATATTCGTTAAATTTAGCAAAAAATTACACTTATTTTTTTAAGTAAAAAAAAATGTCTATGACAAAAATCAGGCTAAATTTAAGTTCAGCTTATAGGTACACATAAAAATTAGTAAAATTCAAAATTTCCTGGTTCAGCAATAATTAGTTTATAAATGAAAGTGCGCTCAATGCCAGAAAATAGTATTGAGACAAAAGGCTTCAAACTTAATTTTACAGATTAACTTCAAATTTTACAATAATGAGGATTGTTTATCATAATAAATTTACCAGGGACATAAACACATCCTTTTTAAGTTTCGGAGCCTCAGCCGCGGCTTTTCTGCTCATGCAAACATATCGTCGGTACCATGTCAAACTATCCAATGTGCAAAAATGCATTTTTCATATTTTGTGCCATTTTGTTTTATTATGCAAGATACGTACTATGCAAAATCGGCACGTCCCTAACTCGCTTAGAAACTTAGATAACGTCTGTGTCAAAGTATCCAATGTGTACTTTGTTCTAAAACGTACCATGTCAAACTATCCAATGTGCGTATTCGATCGTCTGCCACGAAAATTGTAATAATTTTCATTTTCTGATCATTTGTACCATGTCAAACTATCCAATATGAAAACAGCCACTTTTCGGGGTAGCAAAAATTTTTGATATTGCTGATTTAAAATCAGCTCCAGACAGAAATAGGAAATTTGCTGTTTTTTATTCCATTTAAGCATGATGTCACTTTATTGTTCTTACTAGCAAAAATAAAATAAAATAAAATAAAAATAACTTTCATTAGTTTGAATTCTTTACTTGTACTTATCTGTTGAGCATTGCTTCAAATTAGTAAATGTGCAACATTCAATAGTTCTGATTATATAAAATTTGGTATTTACGTATTCAATATTAAGTGCTTAATTTCTTTTAATAATTTAAAAAGCAAATGTACAGTAAATTGATAAATAAAAACTTATTTTTAAACGTTATTTAAATTTTATAAAAAATACCGACGAGAAAACAAATAACCCACAAACAGACTGTTGAAGAACAAAGGTAGATTTTTTATCTTCACTTTTGAATAGTAATATTTGTCTTATTTAATCAACGAAGTAGTTGGGCCAATGACTACGAAGTTCCGAAGAGTAATAATATTATTATTTACGATTATTATTATTTCCAAAGAGAAATCTTGCTTTATTTAATCTCTATGATATGAGTTGGAAAAAATGCTTTCAAAGAATATTTGCAAAATACAATTCATGATAAGCTCTTATTAGGTGGATTTATAATTATATAAATATGTAGAACTTATAATTGTTGTTTAGTCCGTCCACCTGTCTGCGTATCTACACGTCCGTCCGCATATAACAATGCAAAAACCTCCCAATCCGAATTCTTGGAAATTTAAAGTAGATAACAGTTGTGTATTTTTGTCGCGACGTTTCATGTTTTATGAAAATTGGATGTATAATTTAATTATAGGGACTGTCAAAAGTGTTCCATTATATTACGGTCAATTAGAAAAAACAATTTGAAGTGGTTTCAATGTTACACTGTTTCGAACATAATAAAACTGAAAAATGCATTTATGAGTAACACGAAAATATACATCTTATGGAATCTAATGTGCAAAGAATATTCATTATTCATTTACAGGGCCACACGAAAGTTTTTCATTACTTAATAGTATAGGGGAAACATTATTTGGGACGTAATTTAATTATGTTAAAATATTTTACCATAGGCTGAAATTGATATACGTTGCTGAGGTTTACTACAAGTTACTTCCTGTATAATAGAAAGTGAAAAGTATTTACAGAGACACACGAAAGATTTCGGCTGCTGTGTATTTGAAGTACTGTAAATTACAGATGATTGTTCGAAGTGCATTTTTATTTGTGATATGAGTTTTTAAGTTTAAAATATTTCGTTGAATGTAGAAACGCTCCAGATCATATACAGGGCTATAGAAAAGAAGTCGAAAGAATCACTACATAAGGACGAAAATGCATGTTTTTTTTTTTTAATGAGTCATGGATTTTTATGCTTAACTACATATAGTGCACTAATATAACTTTATATAACATAGAAAAAATGTATACAATGCCACGCAAAGAATTGGATAGATGGCCGTCTATGGATGATCTCTAAAAGTTTGATTTTAGAGGTTTTAAAGTGTGTTTTGATCTTTATTAAATTTTAACTGAATAGTTATGTGTATATAAAAATAGTAGGTACAATTTAGGGCAGTACAAAAGTATCGTCTATCGATAATTTCTAAAAGGAAAATTTGAAACTATTACGAATTTGTAACACTTTCCAATATAGTTAAGTAGTGTTTGTGAATTCCATTTGTCTGTCTGTCTGCCCAAACTGGAAATTGCATTAGTATATTAATAGAATTATCTCTGTAATTGATATATGTTATTAAGATTTGCAATGCCATATTCGATATTGGAAATAGACTATGTAGCGTTCACAGTTTATTTACACAGTCAAAATTATTCCATTACATTATAGTCTATAGGGAAATGTCTTAATTATTTAAATACATAGCACCTCAAGTCGTTATTTGATCCATCCGTCTGTCTGCTTAAAACAGCACGAAAACAACCCAACCAAATGATTTGAAATTTAATATATGTAATTTGTGCAGAAATTGTCGAGTCATTTAACATTTTATGAAAATCAAGTCAAAACACAAAAAGATATTAATAAAGTTGTCTTCATTCTATTAAATCTTATCATTCATAATTAATTCAATGACATCCCATGATAGGGGATGATTCTAGGTAGTGATGGCGCCCTATTTAAGATGGAGACATTATTTCTGTATTGCTGAATTTATAGAACAAACAAACAAACCAACAAACGAGCTAACAAATAAAGAAAGAAAAAACAGACAGACAGGCAGGCAAACAGACAGACCGACAAACAAACTGACACAAACACAAACTGACACACACACAAACAGACAGGCAGACAAATAAACCGACAGCCAGACAAATAAACCGACAGCCAGACACACAAACAAACAAACAAAGAGATGCACAGGCAGACAAACAGGTAAACAAACAGACAGACAAACAAGAAAACAAACAGACAGACAGAAAAATAAACAAACAAACAGAAAAATAAAAAAACCGACAAACAGACAAATAGGCAGATAAACAAACAAGCAAGCAATCAAACTGACAAACAAACGAACAGACAAACAAACAGGCAAACAAAGAAATAAACAGACAGACAAACAAACAAACAAATAGACAGACAGACATACAGACAAAGAGATAAAAAAACCGACAGACAGACAGGCAAACAGACAGACCGACAAACTGACACAAACACAAACTGACACACACACAAACAGACAGACAGACAAATAAATAAACCGACAGCCAGACAAATAAACCGACAGCCAGACACACAAACAAACAAACAAAGAGATGCACAGGCAGACAAACAGGTAAACAAACAGACAGACAAACAAGAAAACAAACAGACAAACAAACAGACAGACAGACAAATAAACAAACAAACAGAAAAATAAACAAACCGACAAACAGACAAATAGGCAGATAAACAAACAAGCAAGCAATCAAACTGACAAACAAACGAACAGACAAACAAACAGGCAAACAAAGAAATAAACAGACAGACAAACAAACAAATAGACAGACAGACAAACAGATAAACAAACCGACAGACAGACAGAGAGACTGAAAAACACACAAGCTAACAGACAAACAAACAAACAAACAGACAATCAAACAATAAACCGACAAACAGACGAACTCTCAGACACTAAAGAACAAACAAGCAAACAAACCGACAGACGGACAGACAGACAAAAAAGGCAAACAAACAACCCGACAAACAAACAAACAAAAAACAGACAAACAAATAAACAAAAAGTCAGAGAGACAGACAAACAGACAAACAAACCGACAGACATACAGAAATACAAACAAACACACAAACTAACAAACGGACAGACAGCCAAACAAACAATCAAACAGACAAATCGACAGACTGACAAACAAACAAACTTACAAACAAACAGACAGACAAGCAATCTTTGATTCCGGGCGAACACCACCATTTTAGTACCCCGACTTTTGAAATCGGTTCGGTAGTTCCGGAGATTACCACCTACAAACAAAATAACAAACTTTTTCTCTTTATGATACAGAAATAGGTTATTCTATAAAATAATTCTTTTCCATTATCCTGAAATAAATTTATACATTCACACAAGATGCTACAGAAAACAAGTGTTAGTGCACTGAATAACAGCATATCAATTTCATTATGTTTGTTAAAATACACTAAATCACATCGTACTGAATGGAATGGAATGTACTTATTTTGAGAATCCCTGTAGATGACCTAATTCTATACATTCCATTTTAATCAAAACATGTATCATAGTAAATGATAAAACCATATAGAAATCCCATATCAAGCTGAGTATGGTTACGAGATTTAGAAAACAATGAGACAGCAGAGAAGCAAAACAAAGTCATTAACAATTTTTAATTATGGCGAAACATTTTTTAAAAAGTGCTACAGCATTTTAATCCTTCACCACGTGAGAGAAACTTCTGAAATTATTGAATTAAAAGATCCTGCAATGAATTATTCTTTACATTCAAATTTTATTAAAAGGTAAAAATTCCAACTTGCTTTAAAAGGAATTAAAAAATTCGACGATTACTATTCAAAAATACTGGTAACAAATACCTCATCGATTCCGCTTATTAGTTAGACTATGCTTAATATTCAACTAGTTGGAAATTGCACGTGAAGCGTAGCAAATGAAGTGCGTACGTACGATAACGAAGTTTTAAAAATATCACTCTCATACATCAATCTCGTAAAATTGTAAATAGTTAATTACAATTAAAATGCGCACTAAATAATGTTCTTCCTATACCATATGTAATGGAATACTTTTGTGCGGCCTTGTAAATCAGTAATAAATGTTCTTTGCACCACAGATTATGCAAAATGTATATTATAATATGTACATTATAGATGCATATCAATTTTATTATGTTCGAATGAGTGTAACACCATTAAAATGCATTTGAAACATTTTCCGCATTGAACGTAATACTTTTGATTGTCCCTGTAATTGATCTATGTATCCAATTTTCAGAAAATTTGAAATAACTCGACACAATCATCTAATAATTATGCATTTTAAATTTTAAACGAGTAAAATGCATTTGAATCTTTTTTCCCCATTGACAGTAATGTAATGGAATACTTTTGATTGCCCCTGTAATTGATCTATGCATCCGATTTTTAAAAAAAAAATTGAAATAACGCGGCAAAATTATGCAATAATTATGTATTTTAAATTTCAAACTAGTAAAATGCATTTGAAACTTTTTTTTCCCTATTGACAATAGTGAAATGGAATACTTTTGATTGCCCCTGTAACTGATCTATGCGTCCGATTTAAAAAAAAATGAAATAACGCGTCAAAATTATGTAATAATTATGTATTTTAAATTTCAAACTAGTAAAATGCATTTGAAACTTTTTTTTCCCTATTGACAATAGTGAAATGGAATACTTTTGATTGCCCCTGTAATTGATCTATGCATCCGATTTTCATAAAAATTGAAATAACGCGACAAAATTACATAATAATTATGTATTTTAAATTTCAAACTAGTAAAATGCATTTTAAACTTTTTTTTCCTATTGACAATAGTGAAATGGAATACTTTTGATTGTCCCTGTAATTGATCTATGCATCCGATCTTCATAAAATTTGAAATGACTGCCAAATTATGTAATAATTATGTATATTAAATTTCAAACGATTCGATTGGGTAGTTTTTGCGTTGTTATATGCGGACAGACGGACATACGGACGGACTGAACGACAACTATAGGTGCTACGTATTTATATAATTACGAACGCACGTAAAAACAGGGCTGAGAAACTCCTCGTGCTTACCCGCGTCTTTGTTCTAAAATTGTTTCTGTCTTTTCTTACATTTTATAAAATTACATAGCGTCTAAAAACAAACTTTTTCTTTATTAATTCCCTGTATATTTGTTAATAGAATTATTAAATAAAATTCCGAAACGTTTTAAATTCAATATGTTAATAACAAAATTTTTATAAAACAAACTATCGTATGTGATACATTCGTTATCATAACGCAGTGAACCTGAGAAATTTACAAAGTCAAACTATCCAATGCGCACATTCGATACTTTGAAACAACGAAAATGGGAAAAGCGCAAAATTTGTACCATGTCAAACTATCCAATGTGCGTATTGGATAGTTTGAAGCTGAAAAAGTCGAGAGAAGCTAAAAACGTACAAATAATCCTACCATATCAAACTATCCAATGTGATTTTTAGACGAGAAAAATTATTCAAATGATTTATCTTGATAGCATGCTTAAATAGGACATAAAACAGCACCCGAAAAATGTGATAATTGTTTACTGCTGTTTAGCGCTGATTTTGAATCCACAATTAAAACTGTTTTTTTTTGCTCTCCTGAAAAGTGGCTATTTTCACATTGGATAGTTTGACATGGTACCGACGATATGATCAGCGTAGAACAGCTGTTCTAAGTTAAAAGAAATCCCCATTTTTTTTTTTTTTTTTTTTTTTTTTGCAATGGATTTGTAACATTTCAAGGAATTTATACTGTTTTTTAAAAAATCGATTTTTTTTCCATTTCAACCTGATCTCCCCCCTTAAATGATGAGAATTGCCAAAATATATTCTTCTTATTTTTCAAAAACCACATTTTATCGCACAACCTTGGAAATTACGCTGAAAAAAACCACATGTTGTTAATATGTTAAAACATTTATTGAACTACATATCAGCAAATCAGAACAGCATGTATTTGTCTACGATGCCATTATATGATGAAAGAAACGATTGTTTTTCATCCACCATTGAAAACTTACACGAAACGGATATAAAAAATGATTACTTTTGGAACATAAATGTAAGTTTAATTTAATGTTAACCTTTCATTCCTGTAGTTTTTGCATCTTATGAATAAGAGTTAAATATATTTCAGTATTCGTACTAAAAAATTGATTTCGTTTTCCTGATTTCACAAGTGATGTTCTTATATTCCTTTTTTGGTTTGAAATATAATAGTTTTACCAATTAAATAACAAACAATTCTTAGCAAAAATAATCAGTGGTCATTCGTTTGCTTTTTCAATTAAAAAAATAGATTAAATAGTTTTTCTTCCTATTCAATATTTGAAAATGGAATATTTTAATTTCTCATAGTTCAAAATAAAATAAAACATGAATTATATTAGTTTTGATAAGCTGACACCGAGATATCTTGATTCATGGTTGCAAGTGTAGAAATAGATGTAAATATTAATTTGCAGTGTTTTGAGATTCTGTTTATTTCGATTGAAGTTTTGGGGATTTTTGAATGTTTCCTGATTGAAAACTCTAACAGTAAATGAATTAGTATTTTATAATAGTAATATTTTGGAGAGAAACATAATATTAAATTATTATGATAGCAATAAATGTTTGAGATTGAAAAATAGCATCATATTAGAAAAATTTCCGTATATACATATTATAGTTTTTAATTTAAGAAGTGAAACTTTTAAAGGATTTTTTTTAAACCAATAATGTTTTAAGTTATAGTCATGCTCTCTTTAACGAAGTTTTTTATTTAATGAAATTTTCTGATGAAAGGAAACCTAGGTTTGTGATCTCGAAAATTATCTTTCAACAAAAATTAATTCGAAAAACCGTAAATATTTCACCTTAAATTATATTAATATTTAAAACATCTTAAAATAAATAAAATATTTTACTTAAAAAGTCTTTCCGTATAAAATAAGCAAATTATTTTGTCTACCTGTTTGAAATTTGAATTTTTATTATTAGCCTTAGGAATTAAAAGACTATATTAAAAACAATTTATAATTAAAGATGAATAATAAGTAACAGATTGGCATAAGACTATCATTGTATTTGCATTCTGTAATGATAAAAAAATAAATACTGAACATTTTTAAGTGAAACGATCTATATTTAATACTTGTTACATACAATACCATTATTTGTTTGAGCATGAAGGGACCCTATTACAATTTTTAAAAAACTTTTACTTTATAGCAAATAGCGTACATTTTAAATATCGAGATTTTCATCCCTGCCTTTTTATTTCTCAATAAAGAAAATAATAATAAACAATTTTTAAGGTGAAATGTAATATTTCTATTACATGTTTAAATATGAAGGAACTCTCTTAATTTTTTTTTAATTTTTTGATGTTCTATATTATATTATTTATTTTAAACATAGAATTTTTTATTCTAGCTTTCAGTTTTTTTTTGTCAAAAATATTTTTAATTAGTGTATAAAAAATGACAGAGTTCAACTAAAAAGTTTAATCGTGAATCAGTATAAATGGCAGAACTGAATTAATTTTTCTTGAAATCGTTAGCAATTTTTTTTTTAAAGATAAGCTGCCGAAATTTCAAGTATAAACTAACAAATACTATCTTTTTAAGCCCATTTATTATGTTAAAAATCAAAAGTCAATTTTGAAAAATATTTAAGCGTATCATGGACTTACTGATCTTCATGCCACTGCAATATTATTATTCTCTGGATTTTTCTTTATTTAAACATTCAATCATAAAAAATGGAAATTTTTTGATTTTGCAGTATATTTTAAAGTTTCTAAGCTATTTTGGAGATAAAGGAAATTAGTCGAAGAAAGGCCGACCAACTAAAAACTTGAGCAATTCTATCGTAATATCATAGCTGCCAACATCTTCGGTTTTTTCAGACCACAAAAAACTTATAATAAATTTTTACCATCTTAAATCGATGTTATCTGTTGATTAAATATGATGAGGATTTCTATTAGTTTTTCCGACCCAAAAAATCGGAAAAGTTCGGAGCTATGTAATATGTAAAGCTACATCAGGCATCAATGACACAGCTGTATTTTATTTCCTTTGATTTTTATGAAGGATTCAATTTTCTCAAAATTGACAAATTTTCAATTTTTACAAGCAATTTAATATAAACTATGGAATTACTAACTTACAATTACTAAGTAAAAATGAAGATTATTTTTCAGAGGTTACAGCATTATAAAAAGTTTAATTTTTTGAAGAACAGTTTTGAAGATACAGAACTTGCAACTTTGAACGACTGCACACATGTCATTTTACGTCACAAGCTTTGTAAAAGTCCAGAACTGCCAAAATATATTTTATTTTTTGTCGGATATTTTTCAATGCTCCAATTGAATATAAATTGAATCTGTGCACCAAATTTTATTAAAATCGATTACTATGTTGCCGAGATTTTTTTTTTATTTTTGCTCATTTTGTGTGGAATAATTCTATGGATAAGGAAGATTACTGGGGGATTAAAAAATATTTCTTCATCAACATTTCACAAATTTATGATTTATCCTGAGAACCACATCTTGAAACAATATTTCACCATCGTATTGTATTTTCACAAGCATTTCATTAGTGTTTTTTGGGAAAAGTATTTTCCATAGTAAGTTAACCAAGGATTTGATTGGCTGTTACTGGAGACCCGCTTCTTTACATAAGTAAAAATCTCTCTGGCACAAGATAGTTGCTTCAAAGAAACTGTTGCTTGCTTCCCCAGTGACTCTCTTGAAGCGATCATTCAGAATGGAACCCATACGCTGGCACCTATGTCGCCGCGTATAATAGACTTTTCAGCTTACTTTTATCGTCAAAGATATTGCTAATTTGGCAATAGAACCACTGTGTAAATATGCTATTAGACATAAAAAGTTCAAGCCTCGAAAATAGCTTGTGATTCTTCAGTTTTCTCGTAAATATTTTGCCACTGTCTTCCGTTTTCCAAAATTTTCATTTGTTGTTCGAGAAATGTCTTGACGAGTACCATTGTCAGTTTTTTCAAGCATTTGATTAGCTGTTACTGGCTACTCTCTCCATATCAAGCGTCGAAATCTCTCCCACACAAAAAAGTTTCTTCCTTTTCAATTGACTTTGTTGAAGCCATAGGTTAACATTGAGACGCCTAGAATTCAAAACAACTTCGACGCCTCGTGTAATTTCACTTTTAGTGAGAGGTAAGTGAGATTACGTATGTCGATATTTTCAGAATAATTTTTTTCTTTTTTTTACTATTTTTGTGAAAATATTATTATTATTTTCTTTTTTTAAATACTAATATCGATTTCAAGCTATGAAACTTATTTAAAGTAAAATCGATAAATACGTAAAGAAAACAGTTTTTTTTAAACACTTATGAAACATATAATTCGTCCTCTTTATAACCTCAGCCACAAATTAACTCAAGTTGAGCCGAAATTCACTCATGTCACGCTTTCAAAGTCATCTCGAAAAGAATTGAAACAACTCGAGTCAACGAGTTGTTTTTAAGCAGTTTAAATCAAGTTGAGTAAAGCGTTTAAAAAACAACTCATTCATGATCCAATAAATTACAGCTCTTTCATGAGAAACCAAATCCACTCTTTCGTTTTAAGAATGCAGATATTGGTTACGTAAATTTTGTACTCTTTCATTATTGCTTTTACAAATATTGTGGCCTTTATTTTTATAACAAAAAGCTATAATAAAAAAAAAATTCCGATCATTTTCTTTAAAGTTTAATTTAGAAAAGGAAATTACTAGTGCATAAAAGGCAATCAATATTTTCTTCTCTGTGTGTAATAACACATCCTTTGTTGGCTCAGTTAAGTAATAGATGGGATAGCTTGATTGCAGAGATTTTTGTGCTTGGAACAGATGACCACTTTTGGGTAAATAGTGCAATTATGTCAATATAAAAAGGTACGGTCTATCCAATAACAAAATGAGTAAAAATAATATCTTCAGTGCTATTGTAATGTCCACACAATAAATATTGTTATTTTGCGTTTGGTTGATATTTTTAAAAGTGGATAGAAATTTTAAAACCTAATGATAAAATTTATCCAATGTTCCTTTTGAGTAAATTTGATATTATTATTAATTAATTTACTTATTTAGCTTTTACAAAAGTTTGTGAAGTAGAGGTTTTTATTTACAGGAAAGTATATGTTCTAATATAGTTTAACTGTTTCAATTAAAATGTTCTTGTAATATATTTTTATAACAGCAGCATTTTCAAAATAACAGCAAAAAAGGGTAAATTGCTTACATTTTATAGAAACACTATGAAAAGGACAATTTTACGGAAATTGTACTGTTAATCAAGATGCAAGTACAATTTACTGTTTTTTTAATGGAAATATTTCTGTAAATTCCAGGGAAAATATCGGAAATTTTTTGGAATTCACGGGAAAAAAGTGGCGTCTTAATTACTAAAACAATTTCCGTAAAATCACTATTTTTTACAGTGAATACTTTATGTATCTAATAGGTATCTGAACAAAAATAACGAGGACATGTGGTTATTTTTGTTCCTTCACATTTAGTTACTGTCAAAAAAGTGTTAAATTTTAATTAGAAATATTACTCAGAATTAGTTTGAAAATTATCATTGTAACTTCGTTTTGTTTGTAATTAATTCCGAATTCTATTTAATATTTGAGAATGTGTTGCATAAAATGTTAAATGCTCATTTTGCACCACTGTAAAAATATTTATAAATGTAAATAAATTTACTGACTATCAGATTGCAAATAGTATCCGTATTTTTCCTGAAATATAAAAAACGGAAATTTTACCGGCTTCCATAATTGTACAAATAACTTCCATATTTCCACAATTGTTTTATAGTGAAATAAAATTTAACTGTCAAAACTTTATCTTACATTACTCCATAAAATTAATGGTAGCGTTGATACTTCCATTTTATGGAGTAGTTTAACCAATATAACTGGTATTAGATTACATTATTATGTGATATTACTCCCAGTTCATATTATATATGAACACAACATTATATCACGACATTGAATAAGTTAAGTTATTCCATAAAATTGGCACCAATATGTGACCAAAAAGTTTACGGAGTAACGTTACATAATTATTTTCTAGTGTAGCAGTTAATTATCATCGGAAAAACAAATATTATGTTCTCATTCATGAGCATGAAAAATATATGAAACAGCCAGAATAAACAAATTTGTAACCCAATACACCTGTAAATACTATAATTTTCATTAAAAAAACTATTAAGAGTTTCTTTAAGGTGCGTCATTAACTACTTTGAGATAAATATAGATTAATATTAATACAAATACATATAAATAAACACAAATGACACTGTATAAACTTTATGTTACTTTACTCCATAAAAATAGTGGCAGCATTGCTGTATCCATTTTATTTAATAGTTTAACCGATATAATTGGTATTAGGTTACACTGTTGCGTAATATTACTACCAGGTCATAATATATCAGTTAAAATTACAACACTGTAAAAGTTAAATTACTCCATAACATTAGAAGCTATTGACTAAAAGTTTAAGGAATAACGTTACAAAACTTTTTTATAGTGTAGCATTAAATGATTGTACCAGTTAATGATCATAAGAAAAACAAATGTTATACAATAAAACAATGTTTTTATTCATAAGCATAAGAAATATGAAACAATTTGAATAAACAAATCTGTAATCCAATCCACCTGTAGATTATAGTTTTCATAAAAACTATTGAGAGTTTTTTTTAAGATGTGTTATTTAATACTTTGATGTAAATGCAAATTTCAAATGTTATATTTTTTTCAAAATATCAAGAATTTTTAATTTTATGCCGTTAATCTGCTTAATTAAAGATTTTCTTTTTATGAACGGCATGTGCTTCTATCGCAATAATACCGTAATTCACATTATGATATAAAGTAAATTTTTTTATCAATAATATGCTTTGGAACAAATATATGTGACGTACCGTTGTTGGCAGCATTTTTCTGTAGTTTTTCCATTTTTTCCCTTGAAAAACTTTGTTTTTGAATATCCGATAAGATTGACGTGCGGAAGTAGCATGTAATTATGTCATAGTTTATCTTGTTATATAGATGCCACAATTTTATTTTAAAATACGTAAAATTTTATTGCAACCTCCTTAGTTTTGAAGTATCATATGTGACACTTCTGAACTGATGACGATGTAAGCGAAACTGTTTGATCTTTTTAACATATTTACTTTACCACTATATAGCTGAATGTTTTTGGGTTTGGATCAAAACTAATAAATGACAGCATCGATGCTTATTTCAATATAAAGTAAGTGTACCCAAAAAGTGAGAGATTTTCGTTGCTTTACTACAGCACTTAGCAAAAAAAGAAAAAAAAAAGGATTTGTAGATAAGTCAATTAATAATAGGCCTTCAATTTGTTACTCCGTAGTTTATGTTTTCAATAATTAAATCGATATTTTAAGTGTATTAGAAATTTCATATCTGCATTTCTAAACCTCAACTACAAGCCTTTTAAAGAATCAGTTTCAGAAAATGGGCTCTTTATGTCATCTATGGCGTCTTTTTGATTCTATAAAATCAATTAATTTGTAGTAACAGTGTTATTTTACCTTCAGTTCTTAAAAAAAAAAAAAAAAAAAAAAAAAAAAAAAAAAAAACTATTTTATTTGGAAACCACGTTTAATGTTTTAATCTTCAAAAAATATATACAATGTTTAATTTAATATGCAGTACACACGATCTTTTCTACTCGATTTTCGTCCAAATTATGTCAAAATTTCCGATAAATGAAATATAAAATATCTCCATTTTGACACGAAGAAGAAATTCCCGTTCGTCGGTTCGAAACACGGTCTATTGCTGATCATTTTTTATTCACACCACTATTTTTTATAAAGCATTTTCAACTTTTCATTTATCATTATGTCCCCATGGATCGGATTATTGAATATTCAAACGACAATGTGTTTCTAGCATTTTTGTTGTTGTTGTTGTTTGGTCTTTTGACTTTTCATAATTGTGTCGTTGGTGATGGTGGAAATGAATATTTTTAGATGATCTATGCTTTTTTCAGATTTTTATGTGGAATTTCGAATACGTATTTCAAAATAGAAATTAAAAAATTATTATTATGTAATTTAAATAGTTTGTAATATGTCTCAAAATAAAAACACCTTTTCTTTTAAATATTAATTCATTTCTCGTGGATTTATTTATATTTTATATTTTTAGTTCAACGATTTTATAAATATATAGGATATTCCAAAAGTACCTGACATATTTCAAAAATCAATATAAAACCAAATAATTGTCGCAGGGGAGTGCGAATTGAACTAACATGATGCTTCTCATGATGAAAAGTATTCTTAAAGCGAATTAAAAAAATTACTTCCAAATTTGGATCGTAAATGGCTCCGCTTACGTTTGATTTTAAATACGCGGGTTTTTTTCTGATTTTTTGATTAGATTCGATTTGATTCTGAAGTACTAACTACTATTAGATTTTTTGTCTCTTGAAGAAATTAAGTCGTCGCTTAATTTGTAGCATCAAAGCTAATATTAAAATCAGAAAAAGAAACGGAAGTTTGAAATTAAAAAAAAAAAATGAACAAGGGGCGCCATATATGATCGAAGCTTGAAACTAATTATTTTTGCTCACTTAAAGGAAAATTTTTATCGAAAGAAGGATATTAGTCCAAATCGCTCCTCAAATCAAAGAACTATCTCTTCTGTGTCTAAGAACCGCACCCCTGTATGACAGTTACTTCACTTTACGTCGAATTTTAAATGTGTCAGGGACTTTAGGAATACCCGTGTATTTACATTAAAGATGTTTTCAAAAAACTTGTTGATCCAGCAACGTGTTTCACAAAGCAAAAATAATAGTTATTGATTGCCAAAAAACAGTAAGTTAAACTTAAAATTACACTATATGTAAACTACTTAAAAAGATGAAAAAAGATCGAAAATTATTAACGTCTTATTTTTCATATGTCATGTAGTTTGTGCCCAAAAGACTCTGGTTTACCCAAATAGAAAATTGAGTCAAACAGAAAGCAAAATATGCAAGTTAATTTTGAAGCTGCAAAATTTATTTTTCTCTACCGTGAATTAATCATTCGAGAATCAATAGAAATTATTACTAAAGAAATTATTGTTTGTAATGATGTTTTAGCCTGCAACATATCCAGATTTGGATTTTGTTTTTCTTAAAGAATCAAAAAACAAGTAATATTAATTTTCAGCAATATCTATACTTTATTTTCTCAGTGTTTTCGGAATCTAAAAAAATTACTTTCACTTTCGCTTCTTTTTTGCACCAACTACATGACATTTGAAAAATAAGACGTTAGTTACAATTTTTTTGTATTCTCTGACGAAGGTTGTATTTATAATTGAAAGTACTAAAAATTAAAGTAATAAAAAAATATTTTTTTTCATCTTTTTAAGTAGTTTACGTATAGTATAATTTTAACTTTACATTTTAAAAGATGAATTTATTTAAACAGTAAGTTCTTCTGTTTGCTTTATAAATAAATAAATAAATAAATACTAAAAAAATAAAGAAGAAGGAAAAAAAATTGAATCGGCCGATATCAAATTAATTATACAAAGCTACTATTCACATTAATATTTTATGAGCAAAGAAGAAAAGAAATGTTTTTTGTGATCTTTTTAACCCGCGAGAACTCGCGCATGAGATTTTCTTTTTGCATCGTACCCTTTTTAAAACTATTTTTAAGACTATTTTTCATTCTAGTAAAATTTCAAAATGCGATTTCGATTACTTTACCTCTTTTTGGAATAAAAGTACTAAGCCAAACAAAAAATTTTATATTAAGTGACTGTAAAGTAAAAGAAAAGAATTGGGCACCGTGATAGAAATTCTCATAGCGAGTTCTCCCGGGGTAAGTAGTTTGCGTATAGTGTAATTTTAACTTTAAGATTTTAGAGGATGAATTTAATATTCTATTTATTTAAACAGTAAGTTCTTCTGTTTGCTTCAAAATAAATAAATAAATACATAAATCATAAAATAAAAAGAAGAAGGAAAAAAAATTCATCGACCGATATCAAATTAATTATACAACGCTACTATTCACATTCGTATTTTATGAGCAAAGAAGTTTTTGATGAAGCATTATTTACACTAGCTTTTTTATTAGCTTTTTTATATTTTTTTCATTTTTGACAAAATATATTGTAAAGCATCTTATAAGATCAAATATTTATTGTTGGTCTGTTAATTAATAGCGTTCATACATTAATGCTATTCTCTGACAAACATAATAAATTTTCAGTCTAGCGTTGAAGACCATTATTCGACTTCTGCGAACTCCCGCTAAGTAGTCCCCTTGCTGACTCTCAGCAGTACCTTTTGAGAGCCATGCCCATTTTTCAACAACGACTAACAGAGAATGATTAAAATTAAAATTAACATCAGAATTTTCTTTTCTTATGTAGTCATCATAAGATTATTACAAAATGAATGGGGGTGCGCTTTCTATATAGTTTATATTTCTGTATTGTTTAACATCTGTAGTTGTTTTTTTTTTTTTTTTTTTTTTTTTTTTAATCAATTTTTTTTTAGAAATTTGTTATAAGAATGTGCATAAAATTTCATATTTAAGATATTAAATAAGAAAGCTTTTCCAACTGTAAGGAATTCCAAATTTCATGGAACATTGTTTCATTTCAATTCATATTAACCCTTTCGGGTCCGAAATGTTTCCCATTTTGAGGAAAAATTATTACTTTAATGATGATAATCGTAGCAATCCAAATAGACTTACTGATGTTTACAGATTATCTCATTGCCAGAAATGCAACGAATGTACTTATTTTGTGTACGATTAAGTTCATATTTATATGATAATAAGCTAAGGAAGAGTTTCTAGAGACGTTTGGACAATATCGTATTACAACAGAGTTTAACATATATTGCTACTTTCTATTTATTTATTTATTTTGTGTTTTATCACACATGGTTCGTTCCGAAATATAGCCTATATTTTAAATTTAAAGAATAAAATATGTGTATAAAATAAAGGAAACCGTACAGAGAAAAATTAAGTAAACTGATGTTATTATTGTTATTATTAAGTGTCAAAACGTAAATGAAGTCATAATAAGAAAGGCATAGACATACACAATTATTTCTAGATAAATAAAGTAACAAAATAATTCTTAAGGCAAAATAAATTCCATGAAAAGACATGTACGAATTATAGTATACGTGACCCGAAAGGGTTAAGTAATCAACAATTAAATGCAATTATATAACAAAAACAATTATTTATATATTTATGCTAATATAAAAAACATACATGTGGAAGAAACAACTTTAATGAGATTTATTACATAACGCACTTATTTTGCACGAATCATAAAAAATTCTTACAGATACAGTCGGATACATTATTTACAGCTTTGAGATAAATTCAGATTAAAATTCTTTCATTTGTGTCAGAGCAACGTTTCTCGAAATATGAAGAAATCTGAGATATGTGTTGGTGGTCTCTTAATTAACGATGCTCATTTTGCTTATTTTTGTGTTTTTCTCCCAACAACATCATAATTCACAGTATGGCATCTAAAATACTATTCTTACTGGGAGCTCCTGCTGACTTACTGACCCTTGCTGCCTCACAGCGGTATTTCTTTAAGAGTAAGCCCCCCTTTTCCCTTCATTCAGATAGTGATAAATGGAGAAAATCCGGTCTGCGTTTTACTACATTTACTACGTTTTGTAAATTACGCCTTTTACGAAACATGGATATTTTTTTACATCTGTGATGCGTTTGAGTCACATAAAATAAATCGCTGATTAAACGAAATATAAAGAAGGCAAAACTTTTGAACAGAAATGCATGAGGACCGCGACTGAGACAACATTTTAAAAGCTGAAGAATGTAAATTTCAAATAAGTAAAAAAGGATTTTTATGTATAGCAAAACCATTTATATATACATAGTAAAAAGTATATTCACAGTAAAAATTACAAACAGATGCAAAAAATAAAAAGTAATTACAAATATAAAAATAGGCTACGAATAAAAAAAAAAGAAAAAAATCCGCTTTTTTTTTAATCAGTAGGATTAATTTTCTCAATTCCTCGTATAAAATTTGAAACACATGAATTTAAATAATAACAGAATTATATATTGTAATGCAATGGTAAGGGGGAGGGGGCAGAGACCCGTCAGAAAAAACGTAGCTATTTTTAATGTTAATGTTTATTTATTTTAATCAATAAATTTTTTTTTTTCAAAATCACTACAAAGAAGGAATTTTACGTCAATTATATTTTAAAATACACCGAAGGGTAATGACTTTCTACTTTCTCTCTTTCTGGAACCTATACCCAAAAGAAATTAAAATTCGCTTTCAAATTGAAGGAAAACTAAACGTTTCTAGTCTCAAAAGCCGTTACTATTTTAAAGTATTATTTAAACTTTCCAACGAAATTTTCTTTATAAAAAATCAGCAATAACTTATTAGAGAAATGTCATGTTATTTAAGAAAAAATACATCGATCTTATATAAAACTAATTTTTCTATTTTGTTCTTTACTTTGATAACATATTAAGGCTATATCCTGTTATTCATCTGTCTGTTATTGATCCTGATGTTCATAAAAATTTAAATAAAATATAGAGCTCATTTTTGTAAAAAAAAACATTCTGTATTTTTAAATATAAAACATGATTTCTGATGCAAAGTCTTTTAAGTAAATTTCGTAAGAAATACTATGGATAGCATTACCCTCTTTGTTGGAATTTCAGAAACATTTTTGCAGATCTACTCCGATCACGACCCTTGGAACCCAAAACCATCTCCAGTTCAAAACTTTACTTATCTATCAATCTATGTTATTTTTTTATGGACACGATAACTTAATATAATTCTATTCAAATCTCTTCTAAAATTATACATAAAATCAAGGGACATAAAATCTCGGTCAAGTTCGTTAATGGGCGAAATTGAACCTAGGGGGTGGATATAGGTAGGGCTTTTGTGAAAACGGAATAACACATCATAACTAATTATAATATACACTGCTCAAAACAATAAAAGGATATTGCAGTTTTAGGTGGATTTTGTATCTGGGAAACTTTTTAGCTGATTGATACATGGTCGACAGACATAGTAGGTTATATGAGAATAAATTACACATGTTTGGCAGAAAAAAATGCATTTTATTGCGCATTTGTGTACAAAAGGAAAAAAACACAATTTGTGCATATGAGAAAAAAGAATAAGAAAAGGTGTTTTCTTCAAAGAAAATCATTTTCAGTAGGGGGTATGGTTTCCACGGGCGGCCAGCAACGTTGAACACCTTTGAGGCATGGACTCAATGAGGCTATTAATGACGAGTTGGGGTATTCTGCCCCACTCTTCCAGAAGAGCTCTTTCCAGTTCTTGGAGAGTTTATGGGGGTTGTTGCTCCAGAAACTCGTCTTCCTAGAGCGTCCCAAACGTGCTCGATTGGATTCATGTCTGGAGAACACGCTGGCCATTCCATTCGAACGATTCCTTCCTCGAAAAGGAAATCCTCCACCAGGTTTGCACGATGTGGCCTGCAGTTATCGTCCATTAAAATGAAGTTATCTCCATTTGCTGCAGCGTAAGGGACTACAATAGGTCTGAGGATCTCATCCCTGTATCGGCGACCAGTCAGAGCTCCATCTCGAATGATGTAGAGGTCAGTGCGCCCGTCAATGGAGATGCCACCATACACCAACACTCCTCCACGGCCAAATCTGACACTTTCGTGCACGAACGCAGAATTATTCCTACTGCCACGGTCCTTCCAGATGAAAATACGCCTATTATCCGGATGCACAGAAAAACGGGACTCGTCAGAAAACAGAATATTGCTCCATTCATTTCTCCTCCAGTTGATATGCTCGGTTGTCCACTCCCTGCAGTCGCGACAAGCCCTTGATGTTAATCTATCACATACCATCGGTCGGCGAGCATACAGACCTACAGCATGGAGCCGGTTTCGGACAGCCTGAGTTGAAATCGTGGTGCCTGTAGCCGAGCGAAGGTGTTGTTGGAGAAGAGTAGCATTCATGTTTCGGTGTCTCCGAGCTGTTAACGCTAAATACCGATCTTCATTGGGCGTTGTTGCCCGTCTACGACCTTGCCTTGGTCTTCGGCCTGCACATCCACTCTCCAAAAACGGTTCCAGATCCTGGAAATGACGCTTTGTGACACTCCAATGGCTTGCGCTACTTCGGCTTGAGTTTGGCCTCCTTCTAACCTACCAACAATTCTCCAAGCTTCTGAATCTGTCAAATGACTTCGCTGAGACATCGTACTCATCGAAACAAAGAAATCACTGAATGCCGATCATCCTTGTCTTCATTCTCTTTTATCCAGTTGAAAGTCAAATTTCATTCGCTGCCGCTGAAGCGACGTTTTTGACGTCGAACGCAAAATTTGCATACTCCACAATTTGAAAACCAGAAAAAATTGCATTTGTGATTCTCTTCTTCTATTTTCGGCAAAAAAAAATTCGTTTATATCTTTATTTTACATAAAACTTCAAATATCCTTTAATTGTTTTGAGCAGTGTATATTAAATCCATTTTAAATTATTATTACTTCTAGAAAAAGGCCAAAAATGTATATATATAGTAGATTTTCCATATCACTGAATGCAGACAGAAGGGGGAGAAATAGGCTTTTATGAATACGCGAAATTCATAGCTTCGTCAATTCATGAGATATAAAAATCACTTAAATTTATTACAAACCTTCTTAATCTTAGGAAATCTTTTATGCTGGCAAGATTTTGGTGGTACTAATTCTTACAATAAAATAAATATATATATGTATATAAAAAGTAACAATAAATAGTAAATAGGAGTTTAAAACAATTACATTAATAACATAACTCTAATAAGAACAGATCTTAAAGAAAAATGAGATTTTAAAAAGCCAAAATTTTCTTTATCCATAATTTTGGTTTAGATTTTGTAGGAGAAATTAAAACTTAGCTTCGAAATTTATCTAGTTTGTAGACGAAGCAGGCGGTTTTAATATTATTTATTTATTTATTTATTTATTTATTATCTTTTCAACCCTCTCTCAAATTAATTTTTATACTAATGATTTTGTAAGTCTCATAATAAAAAGATAGTCTGTTAATTAAAATTCTAGTTCATATTTATGTATTTTTTTCGGAGATTGGTATTGAAGTAATTTGTATTAATTAAAAGGAAATTCAATGTATTAAAAAAAAATAGTTTCTTCAAAAAATGTCAAAGCAATATTACTTATAAAAGCAAACATGCATTAAGCAAATTTCAAACTTCTTGCTTTATTTATATAAAATTTTTCATTCAATTTATTTCCCACAATTTTATTTTTTCACGAAAGTACAGAAAACCATTTCAATCTTTTTATCCGGATACACTCTAAAAAATAAAAGTGTAAATTTGCACACAAAAATGTGTAAATCAATGATACAAAAACGATTTGTTTATATGTGTAAATTTGTGTGTAAATTGCCAAAATACACACCTAATGTGTAAATTTCAAAATACACATTTCAGTGTGCAATTTGATAATAACACTAAGTGGGTAAAAGTTATAATAATCTCTCATGAAATACCCACATTAACGTGTAAATTGCGCAAGAATACACATATATCTGTGTAATATTCTCACTCATTTATCTGTGTAATCTTCTGTGATTACACTGTTAAATTTGTATTGCGCAAAAAACACACATTATTGTGTTACTGTAATTTACACAGTTCTTTGCGTAATATGCAAAATACGTATATTCGATGGAGGTTCAATAACTATTGTGTCTAGTGTATATGAAATATCTGTACTGCAAAGGGTTGATGTAGAATATCGATATATTTATGCTTAGTTTTAGAACCGTAGCTGCAATATTCATACTGTTTTGCATAAAGGAGTAAAATGGGGGGGGGGAGGTGCAGTTGAAAATTTGATTTTTAGCTTATAGGGCTAGATTTGTGACAGTGGATTCGATAAAAGTACTGTTGTTTGGACTCGGGATCATAGTGATGTACACACTTCTCATCCACTATCACAAGTGTAGCATCATAAGCTAAAAATCAGCCTATCACACTCACTCCCCTCCTCTTAAAAACTCCCTATAAATATGTTTTTAGAACTTTACCCCTCCCTTTAAAACTATGCTAATATAGTAGCTACGGATCTAAAATTCAGCATATAGCCATTTAAGATATTAGTTTTTGATATTCCTCATCAACCATCATAGTACAAATATTACTTCTCTGTTAGTGGGGAAGTGTGGGACACATTGTGAAATTTTCAATTTCTTTAATTATAAAATTGATTCTTCAAATTATGTTTCTATATTGCTCAAGGACATTAGAAAATGTTTCATTTTGTATTCTATAAATCAAAGTTTTTGTATTTGTGTCAAGTAAATTTGATTTTATTATTTTTGTAAAAAGTGTCCCATTCCTCCCCATTCACCTCTAAATGTACACATAAAAACTGCTATTTTATTTTCTATATTCTTCCTTGCTTTTTAATTTTATATATTCCCCTCATTTATATATTATTCAGAACATGCAATTAAAAATTAAGATAAAGAAAAATAATTAATTAATTAATGATAGATTTTAGACTAATGGAATAGACAGATGGAATAATCATAGTTGGTAATCTTGCAATCTCCACACTTTTTATTTTCAGAGTTCAGACTCAATTTTTCATTTTTTATTTTTCAGACTCAAGATACAAAATCAAATATATTGAAGGTACTGTATTACATACAGTTATAAAAGTAAAATTTAAAATACAATAAAAAAATAGAAAAAAGGTATGTAGACTTCATCTCACAAATATTACCTGCAAATATTTTAGCTGATTTGTTCATATATACATAAATCACCTATATTACATGTTGAATTGCTTTCTTTTCATAAATATTCATTATTACAAAGAATTTGCCATATAAAATATTATCAGGACTATCAAAAAAGCTGTTGAATCATTAAAGTAACATCTTTTGCATTACATTTATATTTAGAAATTTGTGTCTTAAAAAAGGAAAAAAAATACAAATATATTTTAACATTAATGAAATTAATCCTATCTTCATAAATGAAATTTTCAGATATTCTAATTAAAATTTTAGCTATCAAACTAATGTGTATTTTTATTTATCAGCTATAGTAAAAAATAAAACGAGAAATACTGTGTCTATATCCAAATATCAATTGACTCTTATAAATTTTCGAAATAAAAGCTCGTAGAATTTATTTGATAATTACATTTGTGTCTTAAGTGTATAAAACTCACCCAACGGGGGATATTTATGTAGAGGGGGAGGGAGAGAATGATAAGTTCGATTTTGAATATTCATTATGACACAACTGTTATACTTTTTTATATACATACAATCATATGTTTTATGTCATATAAGTTCTGTAATAATAGGCAAAATTGGAATGGAAAAAAGCATATTTGAAGAAAAAGCCATTACTTTAATCTAAATTTTCTTTAGAATTTTTGATCTGGAGTTATTTTAAGTTCCTTTTATCCTCCGTTAATCTGGAGTTATTTATTCTGGAGGTATTTGCGCCCTTTTGCAATTTACTTCTGTGTATTTTTATTAAATCTATAATTAACAAGAAAAAATTATGTGTTCTTTACTATGACTATTTTAGTGGAACATAATTCTTCCGATGTAATATTTTCAAATTAAAACACAGCTGAAAATTTAATGTAATTACGATAAAAAATTTAAAAAATTAATTTCTCAAAATTAGGAAATGTAACGTAGAAACTCAAAAGCAACGCTATATTTTTAATCGATGATAAACTTAGTTAACATTATAAGTTTCATAATTTAAAAAAAATTCAATAAATAAATAAAACTCAGATGAATTGTTTAACTTATAAATCAGAATATATAATTTATAGATATGGTATACATTTGTATAATAGTTTATAAATAAACTATAATACCTTCCACACAACCGAACCAAAATTTAACACCTCCCCCCCCCCCGAAAAAAAAGATGTTAATGTTTATTTTGCTACTGTTAACATACATTCATAAATTCTTTTTAAGATGAAAAATTTCTTAAGAAATAAATGACTTTAGATACAACAGTTGTTATTTTAATAGACATTTATCAGGAGTTATGCAATGTTGACATTTTTTAAGGCAAGTAAATTATACGTGTAAAAAATTCTTATACGTAAAAAACAATCCAACATGTATCATATACATTTATACATAAATATAAACAAATCAGATAAAAAGAATTGGAGGTAATACGGACGTATGATATTACATATCTTATATTTAATAAGAGAATAACTTATTATATACTATATTTTTCTGAACGAGAGCGCTTGCAATCAGCTGGACCCACCATTAATTTTCAACTTAAACATGATGAAGCCAAGTCAACGAAGATTACGATTTTACAGTTTTATATGTTAGATTCGCGTCTAACTCGGGGTTGAAGTAGTTCCTGAATACAACCATCAATTGCACTGCGAACTGAAGTTAAACTAAAATTACAAGTTAAACTTTGAAATGGATAAAAGTTTACACGCTTCTATCCCTTTCGTAACGTCTACTTTAAAATTCACGCATTTATAATTTTTTCAACACAATAATTAGTGTAATTTCAGGAGTAATCTACATTTACACATTTTTATGAGTTTAATCACTGATAACAAACTTACAAACTTAATGCCATAAACTAAACACACATTAAAATAGGTATTTTTTATGACAAGTAGGTGATTTTAGATATTTACACTCTTACCTATGTGTTTATCATTATGTGTAAATTACAATAACTTACCAATTTGTGTAAATTCAGACATTTTTCAGCATTTACACATTTATTTATGTTTTTCAAGTAATAACAAAATACACACTTAGTTTGTTAAGCTAAAATGCACATAAAAACAGGTAAAATTTTGCAAAAAATGGGTAATTTTCATGTCAGGTGTGTAATTTTAGGAATTTACACACATATATATGTAAATTTGTCTAATTTACACTTTTATTTTTTAGAGTGTATGTCCATTTTATATTACATCAAAAATTCACTGAGAATTCAATTTACATTTTATATATTTCGGATTATGGAATTTTTATGTAAAACAAACTAATGCTCAATAAGAGAGTTACTTTTTTACTGATAGTTCAACTCTCTGGAAATTCTAATGATGATGTAGCACTGTCTAGGGAAATTATAGATTCTAATCTGAAATCCTAGAATTTCGTTAGAAAGATATTATTAAGATATTTATGAAAAGAAGAAATTTATATGTTTTGCATAAGTTTTTTAATATATATGTATATATTTTTTTTCATTTACTTTAAATATATATGTATATATATTAGGTAGATTTCGTAAGAAATACTACCTATTGCAATCGCACCAGTTTATATATCTATCTATCTATCTATCTATATATCTCACTTTTTTATGGACACGATAACTTCTATAATTTTTCACCAATCTCCACCAAACTTGTACATAAAATCAAAGGGGATAAAATCTTGGCTAAGTTCGTTAATGGGCAAAATCGGACCAAGGGGGTCGGAATAGGGGGCGTTTTTGTGAAAACCGAAAAAACGCCATAACTTCTTAATTAAAGTAGATATCGAATCGGTTTAAAGTTTATATTACTTCTTAAAAATGGGCCAAAAGTATATGCATGACAGATGTTTGATAAATTTAGAAGTGGGCTCAAGGGGCGAAAAAAACAGGGATTTTGAGAGAAAAAAATTCATAACTTCGTCAATTTTCAAGATATCAAGTCCAACTAAATTTTTTGTAAATGTTCGTAAAATTATCTAAAACTTTTGTATTTACAAGTTTTTGATAGGACCAACTTTTACCGACGAAAAAAAATAAAAACGAAAAGAAAAAGGGCGCTGAAAAAAGAGAAAAATCCATAACTCCGTCAATTTTTAAGATATCAAATCTGATTAAATTTATTTTACATCTTCTCAAAAATATCTACAACTTTTATATTGACAAGATTTTCATAGGATCAATTCGTATAGCAAAAAGAAATTAAACAAAAATAGGAGTTGGAGAAAAAACCTCAAATCCAAACTGCTTATATTCTGACTCATTTTTAAATTCATTTTTGATTCTAAACGCATCCAAATGGTAGATCCTCTTATTTAGAAACTGTATAAAGTGACGCATTGGTCAATTTTCTGATAAAGATAGAATATATTTCAAAAAAGGCTACCAAAAAGGGTATTTTGAACAGAATTTCCGAAAGTCATCCGGACTGAAAATTGAAGGAAGTATTCAAATAAGAAATTGCGTTTTTTTTCTGACTCGTTTTTAAATCCATTTTTGTTCTCAAACATATCCAATTTACAGATCCTCTTATTTAGGAACTATATAATGTGATGCATTGATCGGTTTTTTGATAAAGACAGAATATATTTTTAAAAAGGCTACCAAAAAGGGTATTTTGAACAGAATTTTCCGAAATCATTGTGACTGAAAATTTAAGGAAGTGTTCAAATAAGAAATTGCGTTTTTTTCTGACTCGTTTTTAAATCCATTTTTGCTCTCAAATGCATCCAGTTTACAGATCCTCTTATTTAGGAACTATATAATGTGATGCATTGATCGGTTTTTGATAAAGACAGAATATATTTTTAGAAAAGCTATCAAAAAGGGTATTTTGAACAGAATTTCCCGAAGTCTTTGTGATTTGAAAATTTAAGGAAGTTTTCACATAGCAAATCGCGTTTTTTATGACTCGTTTTAAAATCCATTTTCACTCTCAAACGCATCCAATTTACAGATCCTCTTATTTAGGAACTATATACTGTGACGCATTGGCCAGTTTTTTGATAAAGATAGAATATATTTTTTTAAATGCTGTCAAAGTGAATATTTCGCACAAAATTTTCCGAGCAATCATGAATAAAGAATTAAGTATGTATTCAAACAACAAATAGGTTATTTTATGACTCATTTTTAAATTCAATTTTTTTCTCAAATGAATTCAACTGACAGTTTTTTGTTATTTAGGAGCTGTATAATGTACTGTTTTGGTCGATTTTTTTAATAAATTCAGAATCTATTTCAAAATATGTTGTCAAAACGGGCATTTGAGCTGAATTTTTCTTAAGATGATTCTGTTAAAACCAGTTTTTGAAGAAAAATGAAATTAAAAATTTTTCATAAACGGCCAAATGAAGTTATTAAACTGGGTTTATCTCTAATCATATATTTTTTTTTGTTGAATTGAGCACTCTTCGAAATCTACCTCCGCCTATAGGCCCAGCCGACAGGGATTTTTTTCTTCTTGTAACATATATTTTTAATTCTCAAGATAAAACTTCTTCTTGATGATTTTGTGTATTTCATAATAAAATTACAGATTTCTTTTTCAAACTTTCAGTTATTTTTATCCATTTTTCACGTCGACTTGTATTAAAGTAATTTATATTAATCCGAATGAAATGCAATATTAAACAAAACATATTTTTCTCAAAAAAAATAATAATAATAAATAAAATAAATAACAATAAAAAAATAAAAATAAAAAAGCTATACTATTTATAAAAGCAAACATACATTAAAACATTTTTAAATTTCCTGCTTTATTTATATAATATTTTACGTTCAATTTATTTCCAACAATTTTATTTTTTCACGAAAATAGAGAAAATCGATTGATTCTTTACATCCGGGTATGTTTATTTTATATTATATTAAGGAATAACAGAGAATTCAATTTAGATTTTATTATGGAATTTTTATGTAAAGCGAAACTAACGCCCAACTTGGAAAGTTCTTTTTTACTGATAGTTCAACTCTCCAGAAATTCTAATGTTGATGTAGCACTGTCTAGGGAAATTCAAGATTCTAATCTGAGATAGTAGAATTGTGGGTAGAAAGATATTATTAAGATATTCATCAAAAGAAAAAATTTATATGTGTTGCAAAAAAATTATTTATTTATTTATTTATTTTTTTCAAAAGCATTTTCTTCAACTCTCAAAATAAAACTTTTTACTGCAGAATTTGTATATTTAAAAATAAACTGTGTTATTCTATTGCTTAAAATTACAGTTAATTTTTTTGCATTTTTCTCGGCGATTCATATTGAAGTAATTTATTTTAATTAAAATGAAATGCAATAGGATAAAAAAAACAGTTCCTCCAAACAAATATTAAAGCTATACTACTTAGAAAAGCAAGCATACATTCAATAAATTTATTTCCCACAATTTTATTTTTCCATGAAAATACAGAAAATCAATTTTTTCTTTACATCCGGGTATGTTTATTTTATATTGCATCAAGGGTTCTCTGAGAATTCAATTTAGATTTTATGTATTTTGGATTATGGAATTTTTATGTAAAGCGAAGCTAATGCTCAACCAGGGAAATTCTTTTTCTTTTATTGATAGTTCAACTTTCCGTAAATCAAATGTTGATGTAGCACTATCTAGGGAAATTCAAGATTCTAATCTGAGATACAAGAATTTCTGCAAAAATATATTATTAAGATAGTCACGAAAATAATAAATTTATATGTGCTTCATAAGCTTTTTAATAATATATATATTTTTTCGTTTGCTTTAACTTTTCCTTTGTCTAAACATATCTTTTAACCCGGTAGTACACGCGCCGGGTCTTTTTGACCAGGAGTGCGCATGATTTTTTCAATTGTAACCACTTATCTTTTAAAAGTAATCTTCAACTTATTTTATCACAAAATTTGTAAGGACTGTCTTCGCCTAAATAAAATGACGGTTATAATTTGATATTATTGGTGACAAAGTTAAAACCATTTCTAGCCTGGGTCAGAGCGTAATCTCCTGGATTATTCCTCAAATTAAAACTTTTTATTAATAGTTTTGTATATATTTCATAATAAAAATGAGTTTCTATTATTTAAAATTTCAGTTATTATTTATGCTTTTTTCTGGCGTTTGTTACTGAAGTAATTTATTTTTTATTAAAATGAAAACAATATTATAAAAAACATAGTTTCTTCAAAAAAAGAAACCCTCAAAATAAAACTTATTACTATAGATTTTTTTAATTTAAAAATAAACTGCGGGATTCTGTTGTTAAAAATTTCAGTTAATTTTTTTTCATTTTTCTCGGCGATGCATATTGAAGTAATTTATTTTAATTAAAATGAAATGCAATATGATATAAAACATAGTTTCTTCAAACAAATGTTAAAGCATTACTACTAAGAAAAGCAAAATTCCTGCTTCATTTATATAACATTTTTCATTCAATTTATTTCCCACAATTTTACTTTTTTCAACAAAAATACATAAAATCAATTCATTCTTTAGATCTTTGTAGTTTTATTTTATATTACATCAACTATTCGTTGAAAATTCAATTCAGATTATACATATTTCAGATTATGGAATTTTTATGTAAAGCGATTCTAATGCTCAACCAGGGAGATTCTTTTTTGCTGATAGTTCTACTTTCCCGAAATTCTAATGTTGTTGTAGCACTAACTAGGGAAATTCAAAATTCTAATTTGAGATTCTAAAATTTCTGCAAAAAGGTATTTTTAAGATAGACACGAAAATAAGAAATTTATTTAATAAGTTTTTTAATAATATATATATTTTTTCGTTTGCTTTAACTTTTTTTTGTGTAAACGTATCTTTTTAATCCTTAAATTAAAATGTTTTATTAATAGTTTTGTACATATTTCATAATAAAAAAATTAACTTCTGTTACTTAAAATTTCAGTTTATATTTAAGCATTTTTCTCTTCGATTCGTATTGTAGTAATTTATTTTTATTAAAATGAAACGCAATATTATAAAAAACATAGTTCTTCCGAAATAAATAAAGCTATACTACTTAGAAAAGCAAACATACATTAAACAAATTTCAAATTTCCTGCTTTATTTATATAACATTTTTAATTCAAGTTATTTTCCAGAATTTTGATTTTTCCACGAAAATACATAAAATCAATCCATTCTTTACATCCGGTTATGCTTTTTCTTATATTACATAAAGAATTCGCTGGGAATTCAATTTAGATTTTATATATTTCGTATTATGGAAGTTTTATGTAAATCAAAATTAATGCTCAACCATGGAGGTTCTTTTCCACTGATTGGTCAACTCTCCGAGAACTCTAATGTTGATGTAGCACTGTCTACAGAAATTCAAGATTCTAATCTAAGATTCACGAATTTCGGCAGAAAGATTTTATTAAAATATTCAGGAAAAGAAGAAACTTAAATGTGTAGAAACTTAAATGTCGCTATAACTATTCCTTTTTTGTAACATATTTTTTCAAGCCTCAAAATAAAACTTCTTGCTAAAATATTTGTATATTTCATAGTAAAAATAATATTCTGTTATTTAAATTTCAGTTATTTATTGAGCATTTTTCTGGAAGATTCGTATTGAAATAATTCATGTTAATTAAAATGAAATGCAATGCTAAAAAAATATAGTTTCTTCAAACTCATGTTAAAGCAATAATGCTACTTATAAAAGCAAACATACATTAATCCAATTTCAAATGGCCCCACCAGTGGCCGCGAGGTTCTGACCTCAAACTGATAGACGGTAGGTGCTGGGTTCGAACCCAATCGCGACCGTCGGCCTAACCGTTCGAAGTTTTCCGTGGTTTTCTTCGAACCTTGCGTAAATACGGGTTAGGTTCCCTTAGAAAGACCCCCACGGAGGGCATCCCACCCCATAGGGCCTATATCCCATAGCGTAGATAATCGGCCGACAAAAATACACCACCACCAATTTCAAATTTTCTGCTTTATTTATATAAAATTTTACATTCAATATTTCCCACAATTTTATTTTTTCCACGAAAATACATAAAATCTATTCATTCTTTACATCCGGGTATGTTTATTTTATATTACATGAAGGATTCGCTGAGAATTCAATTTAGATTTTATATATTTCGGATTATGGAATTTTTATGTAAAGCAAAACTAATGCTCAACCGGAGCGGTTCTTTTTTACTCATAGTTCAACTCTCCCGAAACTCTAAATCTTATGTAGCACTATCTAAGAAAATTTAGTTCTAATCTGAAATCCTAAAATTTCGGCAGAAAAATGTTATGTTATTCATAATATATATATATATGTTTCGTAAGTTTTTTAATATTTTTTTCCTTTGATTTTTTATATGTATCTATTTAATCGTCAAAATAAAACTTTTATTAATGATTTTGGATTCTGTTATTTAAAATTTTTATACATTTTTCTGGGCGATTCGTATCGATGAAATTTATTTTTATTAAAATAAAATACAATATGACAAAAAACACAATTCCTTCAAAAGAAAGTTAAAGCGATACTTTTTACATACATAAAGTAAATTTCGAATTTCCCCCTTTATCTATATAAAATTTTTCATTCAATTTATTTCTTACAATTTCATTTTTCCACAAAAATACAGAAAATCAATTCAATCTTTACATCCGGATATGTTTATTTTATATTACATCAAGGATTCGCTGAGAATTAAATTCAGATTTTATATATTTCAGATTATGGAATTTTTATGTAAAGCAAAATTAATGCTCAACCAGGGAGATTCTTTTTTACTCATAGTTCAACTCTCCGGAAACTCTGATGTTGATGTAGCATCGTCTAGGGAAATTCTAGATTCTAATCTGAGATCCTAGAATTTCGGCAGAAATGTATTATTAAGATATTCATAAAAAAGAAAAAAATATGTATGTGTTGCATACGTTTTTTAAGGAGATATTTTTGTCCGTCTGATTTAACTATCTTTTTTTTCTTTAAAATCTTTTTAACTATTAAAAAAATTAAAAAAAATTAAAGAAAAAACTTTTTATTAAAGATTTAGCATATTTCATAATAATCATGTGATTATGGTATTTAAAATTTCGGTTTATTTTTATGCATTTTTCTTGGTGATTCGTATTGAAGTAATTTATTTTATTAAAATGAAATGTAATATGATAAAAAAACAAAGTTTTTTCAAGCAAATGTTGAAGCAATACTGCTTATGAATGAAAACATTCATTTGAAAAATTAAAATTCCTGGTGTATTTACGCAACCTTTTTTATTCAATCTATTTCCGACAATTTTCCTTTTTCAACGAAAATACAGAAAATCAATTCATTATCTGCATCTTGGTATGTTTATGTTATATTACTTCAAGGATTTGCTGAGAATTCAATTTAAATTTTATATGTTTCGGATTATGGAATTTTTGTGTAAAGCGAAGCCAATGTTTACCCTGAAAAGTTCTTTTTTACTGATAGTTCAACTCTCCGGAAACTCTAATGTAGATGCGGAACTGTCTAGGGAAATTCAATATTCTAGTTGGGGATCCTAGAATTTCTGCAGAAAGATATTATTAGGATAGTCAAGAAAAGAAGAAATTTATATTTGTTGCATACGTTTATAGATAGTGATAGATAGTTTAAATAAAATATATAAGGTACCCTGGGGTAACAACGCCACGTTAAGGTTCTACCAATTTTCACGGCTCAGTTTTAGTTTGTATTCTTCAAACAAATATAGGTTTTATACAGCAACTCATTGACTAGCTATATAAAAAATAATTTAACAGATCTGTATTCATAAAATGTAATGCGTGATTTCTTGACCAATGCTATTTGGCGTTATTACCCACCTATATGTGTAATAACGTCATGCAAACAAAACTATGAAATAAGATGGAATAATTGTATGTAGATTGCCCAATTCTAAAAATACACACTCTACAAACTTAGAAATTGACAAATTGCATTCTAAGATATTGAAAATGTTCAATTTTTTGTGAAAGTGTAAGAAAAATAAAGTTGTGGTGAAGGGGGGATGAGGCAAAATAATACCAGACCGTGAGCTTCTTTTTGTTTAAAAAGGACCGCTTAAATAGAGTTATTAGAAACATTGCACAGTTTTAACTGTGTTTATTTGAATCAGTATTTAGGATGTAGCTCGGCCACTGTAGGGAATCAACCGGGATATTAATGCCAAGGATTGGCGTTATTACCCCGTTATAGTTATTGCACTGTACATTTTAAATTACAAATTATCTTGAGAAGACATCTAAAATCTTCAACAACATTTTGAAAGTCCGTGAAATGTACTACAAATTTATGTAATTAACAAAGTAATTCTGGATAAAAAAAATAGTCTTCACATCAGAAAACGTATCTCGCAAATTTTAGATCAAGCGTTAATTTCACTTGCTAGTAAAAACAATAAGACCTACAAACGAAACAAATTAACTTGAAGCTGTTTTTTGCGATTTATATGACTCAAAACCCTTCTGCGCAGAGCACATGGGTGTCATTTACCAGATTATTTCATAATTATGCAAAATATTAGCACTTGGCGTTATTACCCAGCCGGGCGTTATTACCCCAGGGTACCTTACTTTCTGCTTGCTTTAACGTCATCATTTATAATCAATCCATTCTTCACATCCGGTTATGTTTATTTTACATTATACTAAGAAGTTACTGATAATAGATTATTCACTGATTTAGATTTTATATTTTTCGGATTATGAATTTTTTATGTAAAGCGAAACTAATGCTCCTGAAAAGAAGAAATTTATGTGTATTACATAAGGTTTTAAATATTTTTTTTCGTCGCTTTAACTAGCCTTTTTTTCGATGTAATGCATCTTTTTAATCCTTAAAATGAAACTTTTTACTAATGATTTTGTGTATTTAATAATAAAAATGAGATTTTGTTATTTAAAATTTCAGTTAATTTTTATAAATTTTTTCTCGGCGATTCGTATTGAAGTAAATTATTTAATTTTTATGAAAATGTTGCATATGTTTTTTTTTTTTTTTTTTAATAAAATATTTTTTTTTCATTTGTTTTTACTAGCCTTTTTTTTCTTTAGACGGAAAGTTTAATGGAGTTCTAAAATTCAACACATTCAAAGATATCTATTTGATGCAAATATATGAGATTAATTCTAGGAAAAAGATGGTAACTTACTAAAAGTACAAATAAATAAAACTTTGTAGTTGCTTTTAAAATATTTTGCCCATTATATATTTTACCATGCATATATATATATAGTATTATAATAAAGGTACATTCTAATATACTATAAAATATATTCGAATTACAGTCGAAACACTGCTCACATCTGGCTTCGAAAGTAAGATTGTTTATCTGTTGGGCGTTTAACGCTTTTTTTTTACGTTTGCAGTACAAATGCAATAAAAAAATTGTCTATGATCCAAAACAAGCTAATTGCCACAAGCCGTAAGCGAACATATGAGAATAATTTTTGGAACAAGATAATCACTAACAAGTAGTATAAAAAATAAAACTTTGTAGTTGATTATAAAATATTTTGTTTATTTTATCTTCCGTTATACATATTGTATTATGATTAAGCTACATGCTAATATGTTATAAAACTCATTTGAATTACTGTTTGATTATTGCAAACATTTGTCCTTACAAAATTCATTTTTGCAAATCCGGTAGGTACAGATAAAGTGCTCGCATTTGCACCAAATGTAGTCTATTAGCCAATAGTTCCGAGATTTTTCTATGCATTTTAAATCAAAGACAAGCATTAATCGAAACGTACCAAAATGCCGCCCAAAATTTCTATAAAATATCATATTACGGTCGTGATAACCAGTTAGAGAAAATAGAATATAATATACATAATATTAATATTGTAACCGTTTAAAAATCACTCTTTTTGCTAACAATATTTTAAACTATGAATTATAACTATTATAACTAGTGATAATTTAACAAAGTGATGTACTGCTTTAAATTTTACAATATTTTGTATACATATCAAGTAGTAATCATGTTCTTATTTTATTCAAGTCTATTTGTAACATTTCGTATTAATGTCCAGCTCTTTCACTATATTATTTTAAATATTATACTATCGTTTATGTAAACTGAAAAGGTCTCAGAACAATTTAAACAAAAATTAATAAAATAAAAATATTTTTTTAATGATCATAAAATGAATATGATTTTCAAACACAATTTTTATTGGGATAAAAACATATAAGTATGTTCTTTCATTTCATGAAAATTGCAAAATGCAGAAATATTTACAGAAGGTTTTAAACTGCCAGACATTTATTGAACGGAAAACAATTATAATAGATCACATGCGCCATTACATAATATATTTTACAACTAGACTGAAAATTTTAGAGCTGACTTATACTTCAGATTGTAATAATTATTTTGAATCTAAATAAATTTGTATTTGAAGAACTTTTATATTTCCAATACAAAGGTATATTTAGCTAATACAAAATTTTGTAAATTTCAACAATATCATCAGATATTTTCATTTATTCATTTGTATTAATATTTATTTATTTATATTTTTATTTATTTATTTATATTTATATTTATTTATTTATTTACTTACTTATAGTTAAATTTATTTATTTTTTAACCAATAAAAAGGAAACTTTAGCTTCAGTTTATATAGACTAACATGAAATATATATTCTCTAAAATTCTTGAAAAAAGGAGATCTCATGAAATACTATACGCGTTATTCTTAAAAGCGTTAGTTGTGGGAAAATGAGTTTAAAGTTTCGGAAACAGGGCTCCAATTACTGAGCAAGTATAATTCTAAAAGCAATAACTTGTATTTTAATAGAAACTTAAAGGAAACAGTTATATCAAAATGTTAAGAAAAAAATGGGAGTTTAACGTAAAGAAAATAAAAAACCAAATTCCGCAAATTTTGAAGATTAAATTTTCATTATATAGACTAACAGGAAATGTATGTTTAGAAAAATAGATGAAAAAATTAGATATGATTATGAGATATTATGTACGTTATGCCCAAAAATGTCATATGTAGGAAAAGAGTTCAAAGTTATCGAAACGCGCTTCAATTATTGAGCAGGTATAATTCTAAAAGCCATAACTTGTATTCTAATAGAACATTAAGGGGAGCAGTTAAATCGAAATGTTCAGAAAAGATAGGGGTTTAAGGTGCTGTGCAAGGTTATCATCTTTTTTATATTTTTGAACCCCCCCTCCCTTCCCTCGTTCCGATATCATACATTATCATCCCTTGAAATCCCCCCCCCCTCCCTACAGCAGTAATATAGTTAGCAAAGATTTTTTTTTTTTGAATGACATACAAAATTAATTATATTTATTTTCGCCCTCTTCATTGGTTGAAATGAAGAGACGTCAATGAGATATCATTTTATATCAAATGACACTGAATAGAAATAGTTACTATGTAAAAATATTTTATAATATCTTTTTGTTACAATATGCATTCAACAATGCAATAAAATCTTTTCGTATTTGCCCTAATCAGAGAAGTTATGGGAGGGGAGAACGGATAGAAATTCTTACCAACAAAACAAGCTGACAAAATTCTTTTTCTTTTATTTATTTGTAAACACAAGCTTCATTTCAAATAATTTTCACATATGGTTTCTTGAACCGTGATTATACATTCATACACATCTGAAGAAAAATAGGAATGTCAAATGATAGTGTATTCCAGATTTTAAAATTAAATAAATTTAAAATAATTCAGTGATTTTAATAATAACTTTGTATTTTCATAAAAATAGGTATAAAAAAAACTAAAAAGGATTACACACTATTTTGATCAAAAGACCATGATACAAGTAAAAAGAGAAAATTTTGGTTGCATCAAAAATGATATCGATATCAAGAGACAATCCCCCCACTCTAGAGATATCTTACGATATCAGGTGTCAAACTCCTCCTACCTTCTAAAATGATATTGTTATATATGCACAGTCTTTAATATATATATAAAAACTAGATTCCGAAAATTTTTGAATATTTAACATCATGAAATCCCTTAACCATTTAACAGTTTCATCTTTATGATTGAATAGGAAATTTTGGTTACTAAAGTTTAATAAATTGGTTCTTTCTGAACTTGAAAGTTGTTTGTCGTCAAATAGTGCGTTTTGTAGTTTTGCGATCTGCGATTTCTGAATATTTCGAAAGTCCACGAGTGTAGTCGATCTTTTAGAGAATTACTGGGTCACATACAACCTAATGAAAACGGATTAATGATTATATTGAGGTTCTTTAACGATGAAAAAAAAATTTCCCATAAAAAGTTATTACTTAACTCTTTGAGATACAAATAATTGTGTGTGTGTAATGTTGACTAGATTATTTCCCCTAAATAATTAAAAGTAGTTTTACAGCTTTTGTAAAACTACATCAAAGTTATCAAAGTAAAATTGAATTAAAAATTTCTGGTATAAATACTGATTAAAATTACATATAATGGCATCCGACGGGTTTTGGGATATAATATATCACACAGCCTGTCATAGTGTTAAATTACTTCACTTTATTCCAGAGTTATATTCTTCAATATCAAAAAGAAAAATCTTTTTTTATATAAAGTGGTCTGGTGTAACAACGCCAGGCGGGGTAATAACGCCAAGTGCTAATATTATGCATAATTATGATATAATCTGATAAATAACACCCATGTGCTCTGCACAGAAGGGTTTTGAGTTATATAAATCGAAAAAAAAAAAAAAAAAAAAAGTCCTTCCGGCAATGCCGGGAGGAAGAGGTAGCTTTCATATACTTATATATTTATTTATTTATTTTAAAGTAAGTTACATTGTTCAAAAATACTAAGTGAAATAAGTGAAAAAGTCTTATAAAATTAGTGATTTTATAAGATTGAATACTAATTTTTGTCAAGACTGAATATTAATAGAAATTTTTAGAAATTAGTCATCTTTTATTCAACCTGGTTTTATTTTAAGGGTGTATTCGAAAAAACGCTTTTCCATCTTCAACAGCTCGAAATTTTCCGATACAATTTCAGACACATTTTTAAACGTAGAAACGTGAAATTTGCTGAGAGGATTCTTGAAGGGACGTTTGAGGTGCCGAGTGAGGTTTTTTTACGCTCAATTCATTAGAATTTGAGTTATAAACAATTATCTTCTCAGTATGATCCCTTTTTCCGTTCTCAAATCTCCCGCTTGGGAAAAATCGGTTCGAAATGCCGTTTTTGATTGCTTTTTTTGCAATGTTTTGTGCACTTATCAAAGAATTGACCTTTACGGCACCTTGTGCACTTTCCAAATAAGAGATTTTGAAAGTTTGGTGTATTTGAGAGCAATAATGAGTTCAAAAATAAATCGGAAAATAGGCAGTTTGAATCGATATACACCCTTAAGCGATTTAGAGAGTCACCAAATTCCACGATATCATAAAGTGTATGCCATTTTAAAGCAACATTGTGGATCGTTCAGATCAGACCGTTTCAAAATGTCAGCCATAAGCAAAATTCAAAGTGCTATAACTCAATCATTTTTTAAGGTATAGACAAAATAAAAAGTGTTCTGGAATCGCTGTTTTAAGTTCTAACACGTAAAAGAAAAATATTTTTCAACTTTTAATTTTTTCGCATTTAATTTTAAATTTTTAAAAAAATTAAAATGGCCACCATTTTGAAACAAAATGGTGGATGATGCTGGCCAACGAAATCGGTCGAGACATTTGTATGTACTATGTACATACCAAGTTTCATTGAAATCGGTTCATAAATACGCGAGTTATCACGTGACAAAAATCAGATCGTTTCAAAATGTCAGACATAAGAAAAATTCAAAGTGCTATAACTCAATCATTTTGCAAGATATAGACAAAATAAAAAGTGTTCTGGAATCGTTGTTTTAAGTTCTAACGCGTAAAAGAAAAATATTTTTCAAATTTTGATTTTTTCGCATTTAATTTTAAATTTTTAAAAATTTTAAAATGGCTACCATTTTGAAACAAAATGGCGGATGATGCTGGCCAACGAACTCGGTCGAGACATTTGTATGTACTATGTACATACCAAGTTTCATTGAAATCGGTTCATAAATACGCGTGTTATCACGTGACAAAAATCAGATCGTTTCAAAATGTCAGCCATAAGAAAAATTCAAAGTGCTATAACTCAATCATTTTGCAATATATAGACAAAATAAAAAGTGTTCTGGAATCGTTGTTTTAAGTTCTAACGCGTAAAAGAAAAATATTTTTCAAATTTTGATTTTTTCGCATTTAATTTAAAATTTTAAAAATTTTAAAAATTTTAAAATGGCCACCATTTTGAAAAAAAATGGCGGATGATGCTGGCCAACGAACTCGGTCGAGACATTTGTATGTACTATGTACATACCAAGTTTAATTGAAATCGGTTCATAAATACACGTGTTATCACGTGACAAAAATCAGATCGTTTCAAAATGTCAGCCATAAGAAAAATTCAAAGTGCTATAACTCAATCATTTTTTAAGATATAGACAAAATAAAACGTGTTCTGGAATCTTTGTTTTAAGTTCTAACACGTAAAAGAAAAATATTTTTCAACTTTTAATTTTTTCGCATTTAATTTTAAATTTTAATTTTTTAAAAAATTTTAAAATGGCCGCCATTTTGAAACAAAATGGCGGATGATGCTGACCGACGAACTCGGTCGAGACATTTGTATGTACTATGTACATACCAAGTTTCATTCAAATCGGTTCATAAATACGTTAGTTATCGCATGACAAAAATCAGATATATATATATATATATATATGGTTATTTATATATATATATATATATATATATATATATATATATGTCAACATTTGAACGGAGGGTGGTTTTGGGGTCTGAGGGTCATGATCGGTGAAAATATACCAAAAATTTCCGGAAGTGCTTTCCTCCGGACGGCTGCAATAGGTAGCTTTTTACTTTTTGTAATGAAAGCTACCTAAAACAGCTTCAGGTTAATTTGTTTCATTTTTAGGTCTTATTGTTTTTACAAGCAACTAAAATTAACGCTTGATCTAAAATTTGCAAGATACGTTTTGTGATGTGAAGACTATTTTTTTTTTATTTTTTTTCAATCCGGAAATATTTTGTTAATAGCATAAATTTGTAGTACATTTCATGAATTTTTAAAATGTTGTTGAAGATTTTGGATATCTTCTCGAGATAACTTGTAATTTAAAATGTACAGCGCAATAACTACAACGGGGTAATAATTAATACCCCAGTTGATTCCCTACAGTGGCCGAGCTACATCCTAAATACTGATTCAAATAAATACAGTTAAAACTGTGCAATGTTTCTAATAATTCTATTTAAGCTGTCTTTTTTAAGAAAAAAGAAGCTCATGGTCTGATATTCTTTTGCCTCATCCTCCCCCCCCCCCCCCCACACACACACGCACCACATCTTTATATTTCTTACACTTTCACAAGAATTGAACATTTTCAATAGCTTATAATGCAATTTGTCAATTTCTAAGTTTGTAGAGTTTGTATTTTTAGAATTGGGCAATCTACATGCAATTATTCCATCTTTTTTCATAGTTTTGTTTGCATGGCGTTATTACCCATATAGGTGGGTAATAACGCCAAATAGCATTGGTCAAGAAATCACGCTATTACATTTTATGGATACATATCTCTTAAATTATTTTTTTATATAGATATTCAATGAATTGCTGTATCAAATCATATATTTGTTTGAAAAATACAATTTAAAACTGAGCCGTGAAAATTGGTAGAACCTTAACGTGGCGTTATTACCCAAGGGTACCTTAATTTTAGTCAGAATAAATGTATATTCGAACAAAGATTAATTTTAGAATTGCCCTACAGCAATTTTAATTAATAAAGCAAACATGCATTTATAAAACTTGTATTTTGTTTCCTTTCATATTTCTTAAAAGAAACTGATATGTATCTTTTTCCCAAATGTTTCGAAAATAGTTCTTTTATTAATTTACACGCAGCTACATTTAATTAATCTTCTATAAAAGATTAACTAAAATTCCAGTTAATTTTTTTCTATTTTGAGTTATAATTTTTTATAAAGTTCAATCAACTCTAAATATATATAAAATGTCACTTATTCAATGTTCAACATAAAAATAAATAAATAAAAAATAAATAAAAAACAGTAGTTTTGATTCAGCTTTAGATTCAGATATTTATGTTTTGGATTTATTGATAGAAATATTACTAAATTGTTAATGGAAAAAAGAGTCTTTCTATTTCAGATTCAGTCACCAAAAATTTACTTTTAAATATTTTTTCATTATTTTAATTGACATGAAAATAGATAATAATCAAAAAACAATTTCTCGCAAATAAAATCTGAAATAAATTTAATGACAAATTCATATATGCATTTATTAAAATTCAAATTAAACTTTGTCTCATATTTGGAAATATATAAATATATATATATATACGAAAATTACAAAAAACACAGAGAAGCGTGAAAAGATGTATGAGATGTATGCTAGGCATAACTAAAAGAGACAGAAAGAATGTAACCTGGATAAGAAGTCAGACGGAAGTTTTTGATTTTATTAAAAGAACTGAATAACTAAAATGAAAATGGGCTGAGCACATTGAAAGGAAATAAAACAATACATGGTTCACAAACATCTTACAGTGGTATTCCAGTAATGTAAAGCGACCAAGAAGACGACTCCAAGTGCGTTCGAGTAAAGAAATCATAAAAATGTAATTTGGATGGCTAAAGCACTAGACAGGAAATATTAAAAAAGTCTAGGGCAAACCTACATTTAGCAGTGCATCGAAAACGGATTATTGTGATGATTGTGAAATTTCAAATTTCAATTATTTAATTCCAAAAGATCGTTAAAATATGACATTGTACGCCGAAAGACTCAATCTCTGCAATCAGTCTAAAACAAGAAAAATGCCATATGAAGCATTCTTTGCAATCAGAACTCAATTTTTTCAAAATATTCAGCAGTCGAAACTTCTGTTTAACATTTTCACAGCTTACCTAATAAACAAACCGTTTACCGGTTAATTCTCTCTCTCTCTCTCTCTATACAGGGTGATTCCAAATTTTTTTTACAATAAAAGAGGGGTGATAGTAAACATCAAGACAAACAATATTAAATGGGAGACCAAGGGTCCAAAACGTTTTCTTAAGGAGATAGCCGCCATTAAAGTTTAGGGACCAAAATTTCAAATAAACATAAAAACGGAAAAATCGGTCGATTCATTTGCGGTTTTCACTAAAATTATTCTTTATGTCGGCATTTTCTTGAAATTAAATTATAAAGATTAATTTCAAAAAATGCCGATAGAGGGCGCTTTAGACTTTGGAGTAACGAACAACTATTTTTTGCCGGTATGTTTTGCATATCATTAAATGTTTTCGTAAGTTTACACTCAAACTTAAATTTTGAGCTCAAAATCTGTAGTTGGGAGTGGTTAAGTAACACAAACTGAGTTGTGTTCAGAGGGTTCAAATTTCAAATGATTTAAAAAAAACGGAAAAATTGGTCGATTAATTTGCGGTTTTCACTAAAACTATTCTTTATTTAGATATTTTCGTGAAAATAAATTATAAAGATAAATTTCAAAAAATGCCGATAGAGGGCGCTTTAGACTTTGGAGTAACGAACAACTATTTTTTGCCGAACTGTTTGCATCTCTTTAAATGATTTCAGAAGCTTAGACTTAAACTTAAATTTTGAGCTCAAAATCTGACTAGTAGGGAATAGTTTAGTAGCACAAACTGAACTGTGTTTTAGAGGGGAGGGTGTTCAAATTTAAAATAATTATAGAAAATGGAAAAATTGGTCGATTCGTTTGCAGTTTAAAATAAAACTATTCTTTAAGTCAGTATCTTCTTGAAAATAGTTTTTAAAGATAAATCTCAAAAAATTCCGTCAGAGGGCGCCTTAAACTTCAGAGTAACCAACAATTCATTTTAATCATTACTTTTTGGTTCTAATTAAATGCTTACAAAAGCATTTTAAATGTTCTCGGAAGCTTAGATTTAAACTTAAATTTTGAACTCAAATCCTGAATCGTTATGAGGAGTTAAGAAGCGCAAACTGAAGTGTGTTCAGGAGTTGAAATTTAACCCTCTTTCCTCCTCAAACACAATTCAATTTTTCGCTACTTAAACACTCCCAACGATTCAGAATTTCAGCCCAAAATTTAAGTCTATGCATTTAAAAGCATTCCATGAGATTAAAAAAATAACAGTTAAAAATAGTTGTACGCTACTCCAAACTCTAAGGCGCCCTCTATCGGCATTTTTTGAAATTTATCTTTAAAAATTATTTTCAAGAAAACACTGATTGATCAAGAAAACTGCTGATTTAAAAATTAGTTTTAGCAAAAACCGCAAACGAATCGACCAATGTTTTCCGTTTTTTACAATTATTTGAAATTTGAACCCTCTGAACACAGCTAAGTTTGTCTACTTAACGACTCCCAGCTATTCAGATTTTGAGCTCAAAATTTAAGTTCAAGTCTAAGCTTACGAAAGCATTTAATAAGATGCAAAAAATAACGCCAAAAAAGAGTGTTTCGTTACTCCAAATTCTAAAGCGCCCTCTATCGGCATTTTTTGAAATTTATCTTTATAATTTATTTTCACGAAAATACCTAAATAAAAAATAGTTTTAGTGAAAACCGCAAATCAATCGACCAATTTTCCCGTTTTTTATAAGCATTTGAAATTTGAACCCTCTGAACACAGCTCAGTTTGTGTTACTTATCCACTCCCAACTACAGATTTTGAGCTCAAAATTTAAGTTTGAGTCTAAGCTTACGAAAACATTTAATGAGATGCAAAAAATACTGGCAAAAAATAGTTGTTCGTTACTCCAAAGTCTAAAGCGCCCTCTATCGGCATTTTTTTTAAATTTATCTTCATAATTTAATTTCAAGAAAATGCCGACATAAAGAATAATTTTAGTGAAACCCGCAAATCAATCGACCGATTTTTCCGTTTTTTATGTTTATTTGAAATTTTGGTCCCTAAACTTTAATGGCGGCTATTTCCTTAGGAAAACGTTTTGGACCCTTGGTCTCCTATTTAATATTGTTTGTCTTGATGTGTACTATCATCCCTCTTTTATTGTAAAAAAAAATTTGGAATCACCCTGTATATATATATATATATGCATTTATAGTGTAATGTTATATACATATGTATATATATGTATGTGTGTGTATAAAATTATGCAATTTGTTCGCCTCATTCGTTCTTATTAACACTTGATTATTCATATTTAAACATCTACATCACTCTGGCGAAAACTCAGCTCACTAATATTAATCCTTTAGCACTTTTTTATTATATCGTTCATCTTTTAATATATTTAAATGGCTTCATTTCATTTTTTCTATTGGATAGCTGAGGTCCATCTCTGCAAATGCCATATTGTACACTTTAAATTTTGTTTGCGCCTATTTTTTAGGATATTTTCAGTTTTGAAACTGTTTCCGAAACAGAAAATATTCTAATTAAATAAAAAAAAAACTGTAATTAAAATTTGAAAAGTTTAAAAGGACCTTTGTACACTGTTCCTACACTTTCAGCTTAAGAACTAGTATTTTATGTTGAAACATGCAAATGAGTTACACGAACGCGCAATTGCAAAAGACGAGTTTTTCTGTAAGAAAATACTGGTGTTTATCCAAATTAAAGTCCGGAAAATTCCCTGATCTGTAGGAATCTTAGTCTAGAGATCGACTTCAGCTATCCAATGCAAATTATTATTATTATTATTATTATTATTATTATTATTATTATTATTATTATTATTATTATTATTATTATTATTATTATTAAAAATATTGAAATGCAAAAGAGATAGTTGAAAAAAATTTCCTTTAGAATTAACATAAGCGTACAAACTATTATTTACATTAGCGTCACGTGAGTAAAATTGTCTTTTAAATCTGAAATGTCACATATTCGTAAACATAAAGAACAGGTAATATAAAGTTTTCAATCTTCAAATCATCGATATAACTTTGCAAATGCTTTTAAGAATTATTTAAACGAACTTTGGTGGCTATTATTATTTTGTTTAAAAAGATATTAAAATTTATTTACAATTTTACAAAAATAAATCCTTATAAAATGTTATTAACAAAATTTTAATGTAACTAATAATTAAACATAAATTGAAATAGTTTTATAAACAGCTGTATTTATTTGTAAATTTAAATTTTATATCTCGTTCGGTACAGCAACAAATTAAAAATGGAAATATATATTAATTATCTTAATTGGATTGAAACTGCAAATATTTTAAAAACAGATTCTGTAGATTATTTCTCGAGAAATATTAAGCAATAATGTAAATATGTGCTTAATACATTTTAAAAGTATTTAATTTATATGTATACTTTCTAATAATTTTTTCTCATATTCTTAATTTTACTGAAAAATCGATAATAATTTACACTTTTCGATCCAGATATGTTAAATTTAAATTATACTAAAATTTTATTAGAAATTTTACTTAGATTTTATGCTTTTAGAAATATAGAATTTTTATCCCCAATTAAACTGAAGACCAATGTGGAAAATATGTTTTATTATTCTATATTTTTATTTATATTTTTATTTATTTATTTATTTATTGCATGAATCCATTTCAAAAATTTTAGTGATTCACCGAGAATTTAACTTAAAATCTTAGAATTTAAGATTTGTGTAACATTTAATCTAAATAAAGCTAAACATAGAAATTTAAATCATTATATTGATCTTCTTGAAAATTAAACTCGGACATTTTTATTATAATTTTGTTTCAAAACAAATTAAAGTCTATTTACAATTTAAAGAAATAACTAACTCATTATAAAATGTTATTAAAAAGTTTTAATATAACTTATTATTATGCATAAATTGAAATTGTTTTATAAGCAGCTGCATTTAATTTTGAATTTCTATTTTTGTTTTGAGTTCAGTATAGCATCAGTTTAAATATGTAACGTATATTAATTATTTTAATTGGATAAAACCAGCAAATATTTTTAAAAAAGTGTTCCGTAGATTATTTCTCCAGAAATATTAACCAATAATGTATATATGTGCTTAATAAATTTTAAATCTATTTAATTTATACGCATATTTTAATACAATAATTTTATTTCTCTTATTTTTAACTTTTCTGAAAATTCGGAAATAATTTCCATTTTTCTATCCCGATATGTTAAATTTATATTTTATTAAAGATTTATTAAAAATTTTATTAGAAATTTTCGAAATATGGAATTTTATTCCGAATTAAACAGAAGACCAATGCGGAAAATGAGTTTATTTTTTATTTGATTTTTATTGTTTTTGTTGTTGTTGGTATTAATTTGTTTCTGATATTTTAATGATTTATCGAGAATATAATTTAGATTCTTAGAATTTAAGATTTGTTGAATTTTTAATCCGAATGAAATTAAACATAGAAACTTTTATCATTTTATTTATTGATTTTTGTTGTTGTTGTTGTTGTTGATAAATGTTTCAAAAACTTTAGGAGGCATTTTTTTTAATTACAGAAAGTAGTTATTTTTATGTTTTCAGAAATATGGAATTTTTATCCTCAATGGAATTAATGTTCAATGTTGGAAATATATTTTATTTCAATTTTCATTTTCTATGATACGTATTCATTACAGTAACTTTAAAAATATTGCCCCAATATCTGTGAAAATCTCTATTTTAATGTGACATTCTCGAAATTGCACTTTATTTATTTATTTTGTGTAAAGAAAATTGCTCTTTATATTCTTTATTTCTCAATCTTTATTGAAAAAACATAGAAACCATATTCACCTTTCTTGCCACATGTGTCTAGTTTTTGTCACATCATATATTTTTTTACAATTCAGTTCATACGGTATGTGTGCAAAAACATAGAATTTTTATGTATGAAGAAATTAATATTTCATATGGTGAAATCTTATATACTTTTTTTCGTCTGATAAAACAGTAGTAGTCTCATTCCTGTCTGTCACTTAACTTGTTCTGAAAAATTAAATAAATTAGAGATTTGAAAATTTTCACACTTATAACTGAATACCCCATAGCCCTAAAAAATTTAGAAGCCAGTCAACTGCACTAAAAAATGTGCTTATTCTCTTTTTATTATTATTATTAATATTTTGAAGTCTTATCTTGTTGATTTCAAGGATATGAGAGTTAACATCACTGGAGATCCATACTCCAATACTTCTCTTTAGGATAATACTCGTGCATATATCCCAAAATGTCGTATAGAAGAAATTATGCTCATTGACAAGAACACGAGCTTAACAGCCCTGATCTCTGCTCCTGCGATTTCCAGGCCTAACTTCAAAGTCCTTGAAAGGAAAGTCCTTGTCGGACAGAACAGTACATCAGGCAATTTCGGAGTTCTTCAGGGATAAGAAAGGGAAATTTAATCAAAGGGGTATATTCAACTTAATAGAGCAATTGGATAGTCGTCTAAATTTAAAGTCGATATTTATGACTAGCATACGAAATCTGGACTGTACAGCCTTCGAACCAAAACTTGTTGATTTTTAATTAAACTTTTTTTTAATTATTTAAAAAATTGTTTTGATAATACTAAATAACTATGATTTAATACTAAAATATTTGAAACCAGGACTAATGAATAGGATAATACTAAACAAAACTCTGTGTGATTTTTTGATAATACTTATTTACATTTTACTGAGAGAGAAAGAGAGTTTATTTTTTTATATTTTTTCAAAAACTTCAGTCATTCTCATTAATAAATAAAAAAAAAAACTCACTCTTAAACAAAATTGATATCTTCATTTTTTTTCTTCAGTATTATATTTTAGAGTATAATATTACTACTAAAAAAATTCAGGCAGAAATTTTTGTATATGAAAAATAAATTATTGATACACCTTATTTTTTTTTCCTTTCACCTACTTAAATTTTTCCAACACTAAAAAAATCATTCTCTCATCTGCATATGTTTATATTTTATTAACAATTTACTAGAGTTCAATTTAAAAATATATTCAACTCTTCCAAATTTTCTATTGATATGCCTCATTTTATAAAAAACTTATTACTTTAAATTTGTATGCTCATTTTTAGCAAAAATGTATTTTAAAATTATACCAAAAATTAATGTTATATATGTTTTTAAAAAATCTTTATTTTATCAATATTATATTTTTAATATTGATATAAATAAGTTAATAAAATGTTAATATTATTTAAATAGAATTGATTGACAATCTCTTGAGATATATTTAATTCTGTTTAAAACTGAGGTCAATTGCTGTCCATTGACCAGCTGTTTTTCACCATTTTAAAGTTAAAAATTTCTTTATTCTCTTTATTTCTTTTTCTTTAAATTCTATTTTGGTTGTAATATTTGTTATCAGTAATGTTACAATATGCTTGCCAGATTTAAAGATAATATGCTAGCTACTAGTATGCAAGTTCTTTACAATTGCTAAAAAAAAGTTTTATAATAATTTTTTTTTGTCCAAAATATTGTTATACATTACGTATTCAGAGTATTGAAATTTTGCTGTATTGATTATGCTTAGCTTCTAACTTTCTTTTAAATTTCGTATCCCAACTGATCGGGCAATTTTAGTACAGTACCTAATGCTATGCCATACTTCACTGAAACAGAAATATATTGCATGTTACTAATATTGTGGGATGCAGAGCCTTTGAAAACATTTTTACAAGTTTCAGTACTCTTTCTCTCATGTTTTTACGTTCCTCCTTTGTAAATTTGTCCTTATATGCATTTAGTTTGAATTCTTTTTTAAGTCTGGTATGTAGGATATAAAACTCTATACTACAATATTTTTTTTTTTTTTTGTGTGTTGATTTTAGTTGATTTTTCATTTGTTTTAATGGTTGATATTTAACACAAGTGTTTGTTGTAATATATATATTCATTTAAACACGCACACATACATACATATAAATACATAGATTTTGTATGTATGTATATATACATACATATGTGTGTGTGTATAATAATTGCCAGTTTTTACGAAGTGTGATCTATCTATCTGTCTCTCTCTCTCTCTCTCTCTCTCTCTCTCTGTATATATATATATATATATATATATATATATATATATATATATAGGATGGACGAGTCCTTACTCAAAATAAAAAGTAGTCTCTGACGGACACATACATTTATTATCTGGCGAACGGAACAAAAAGCAAACAAAATAAAAAATAAAACATAGATTCATTCTTCGTAACTTTTCTCAACAATCTTTATCGAACATCAATTCGTCGTAAATATTTTATAGTTTCTTAAAAGAATCATCATTTGTAAGTCGTCGAAATCTCCATCGTAGTTTTAGTCAACATCGTTTGCCGTCCTCGAAAACATTCTATTTACTTTCCTTCTTCCATTCCTCTCACACAGCTTTACTATTTTCCGTTTCTTATTTAATCTCGACGCAGAGTTCCGGTGAATGAGTTGCGTAGGGAAACATAGTCCAATTCAGGTGCAACAGAGAGTGTAGCCCACATGTGAGAGTATATCCCACATATATATGCTGATCCATGTTTCACTAACTTCAGTCGTTATACCGAATTTTTTCAAGAATTTATTGTTTACTAAATTCATATTCTAATTTTTTTGCTAAAATATATTATAAAATTAAATCTCCCCAAACCTTAAAAAAATTGTATTTATTTGAAAACTAATTTTTTATCCATGTTTTGATTCTCCAGTGTATATCTCAAATTAATGTTTTCCGATAACACATAAATCAGTTTCAAATTTCATTCATATCTGTTTATCTTATATTCAGAATTCAATACTGTTATTTATTATGGGGGTACATTTTATTACTGGCAGTTCAGTCTTTTAGAAACTTCAATCATTGTGCTTCATGCCCTAAAACATTTACCACATATTCCAAATTCATGTTTTAAAATGTTTGCAAAGATATGATCTAAAATTACTTAATCTTCTTGCTCCTTCAAACTTATATGAGGCTCCTAAATTAAATGATAAAAAGCTATATTTTAGAAAACGGTTTCTAGTAAATTTTATTTTGTGAGATGTCTTTTAAAAATCAAGGTCATATTCGTTGTATAATTCAATTTTTTATAACGATTTTTAATAACATTTTAATTCTGCTAACTCATAGTTGAATTTATGAAAAAAAAAGTTGCGAACGAGAGGTATGATAAAAACAAGAATTTATATTTGTTTATAAAAAATGTAAATTCTTGTTTTTATGAGTTCTTGCTAAAAAAAAGTACATCATTTTTTATTTTTCTTATTTCTAAATGGATTATGTTTTTCTCAGAACAAAAGTATCATCTCTTTTCTACCATTCGCATTTGTTTAACTGTCATTATAAATTTATCGAGAATTTACAGTTCATGTTTTTTTTTTTTTTTTTTTTTTCTATTTTAGAATTTTGATGTACAAGAAAACTGATGCTTAGTACAAGAAATATATGTACATTTGTGCGGAGGGGGTTAACTTTTTAGAAACTTCAATCGCTATGATTCTTCTTTTACAAAACTTAATATTATAAACTGTATTTGTAATTTTGTGCGAAACTCCATTCTAAAGTACACTGGTGTCCAAAAGTTAAGCATAATTGGTAATTAAGTAATTATTTTTAAGTAATGAAAGAAATATGAATCGGAATGTGCTGAAACTCCAGGTGTGTAAACAAAATAGTACGCGTCACATATTTTCGCGAAGAGTTTTCCTGGAAATCGAACAGGGGACCGTCAACAAATTGAAAAAGAACGAAGATCTTTTGGATAACCCTGTCAAAACTAATGTAGCAAAAGCGTTCAAACTGCACATTATGATTAATTGGCTTATTGTAATGTACTGTGTTAATTTTTACAAGGATAGCATGTATACTCGTAGAGAAATTAAGGTTTTTATAAAAACAGTCCTAAATTTTTCCAAGTGTTTTGCTTATAATTTGCAGAGTTCTTATTATAAAATAATGTTCTTTTCTGAAAATATGACAAACATCATTGTACACAATACCCTGTCATCAGAATTTAAAAATAATAAAAATTGTATGAAAAATGAGTATGTTTAGTAAATAATTTTTCATTGCGCATGCGTCAACGATATCAAAATGTCATTTGCATATTGTGTTAGCTAAATGTATAGAGCAGCTTCTGTAAAAGTTTCAAAAACATAGCTTGAAAATTCTGAAAATGGGAGCCTATAGAATCAACTCAAAATCCGTTATTCTTAAATGAAGCAAAAAGATGAGGGGCTGTATCCATATTCCATTGTTTAGTGCCTACACAATATTGCACGTACAACTATATTTAGGTAAAACCCCTGATTTTTTTTGCTTCCTTTAGGAATAACGGCTTTTGAGTTGATTCTATAGGCTCCCATTTTCAGAATTTACAAGCTATGTTTTTGAAACTTTTACAGAAGTTGCTCTATACATTTAGCTAACACAATATGCAAATGACATTTTGATATCGTTGACGCATGCGCAATGAAAAATTATTTACTAAACATACTCATTTTTCATACAATTTTTATTATTTTTGAATTCTGATGACAGGGTATTGTGTACAATAATGTTTGTCATATTTTCAGATAAGAACATTAATTTATAATAAGAACTCTGCAAATTATAAGCAAAAAACTTGGAAAAATTTAGGACTGTTTTTATAAAAACCTTAATTTCTCTACGAGTATACATGCTATCCTTGTAAAAATTAACACAGTACATTACAGTAAGCCAATTAATCATAATGTGCAGTTTGAACGCTTTTGCTACATTAGTTTTGACAGGGTTATCCAAAAGATCTTCGTTCTTTTTCAATTTGTTGACGGTCTCCTGTTCGATTTCGGGGAAAACTCTTCGCGAAAATATGTGACGCGTACTATTTTGTTTACACACCTGGAGTTTCAGCACATTCCGATTCATATTTCTTTCATTACTTAAAAGTAATTATTTAATTACCAATTATGCTTAACTTTTGGACACCAGTGTAACTCAAGAAAAGCAAAATTTTCTATTTATTTAAAAAAATAATTCTTTGTTAACTTTTTTTAACAAGTTTTTTTCTCAACGGCTTAAGAATCTACAAAAGAAGAAATATCATTTTCATTCTTTTATCCACGTCAATTTAACTCATATTAAGAATTATATTTAGATATCATGTTTTTAGTCTTACTTAACTTTTATAAACTAGAAACTAATGTTCAATTCAAGAGGGTTTTTTTTATATGTTTTTCTGTAAAACTTAATATTCTAAGTCCATATCCTGAAGTTATTGTAGAAACATATTCTAAAGATCTTTAAGAAAACAACAATTTTTTTTTTACTTAAAAAATTATTGCTTTTTACTTTTTTTCCTTCTAATACATGCATTTTTTCTACAGCGTATTTCTTTCCTTAAACGCAGAACTTATTTCCATTGTTTCCCCCACATCTGTGTAGTTTATATTATATTAAGAATTCACTGAGAATTGAGTTTAGATATCGTGCTTTTAGTATTATTGAGATTTTATGTAAAAAGAAACTAATGCTCAATGCGGTACTTTTTAAACTTTTAAATCAAAGGTTTTAAGAAATTTTAATCCTTATCACTATTCTTCTATAAACCTTAAATCTCTAAATTCATATTCTAAATATTTTACAGAAAGAATTCAAAAATTACTCAAGAGAAAGAACAATTTGCCTTTACTTAAAAAATATTTCTTTATACATACATATATATATATATATTTAATCTAGTGTATTTTCCCAACAGCTTCCCCTTTACTACGATATCGAACTTTTTCATTCATTTTTCTGTATATGTCTAGCTTATATCTTATAAGAATTACTGATGATTCAATTTAGATTTACTGTTTTTATTATTATGGAATTTTTATGTACAAAGAAAATAATGCTTTATCTGGGAGATTTTTTTTTCTTTTTTGTGCCACTTCGATTTTGAAAAAAATTGTCATCATGTCTCATTACATAAAAAATTCAATATTAAAGTTTCAAATATTGGAATTCGACAATGAAAAAAGCAATAGATTTTTGTTGCTGTTGTTGTTATTGTTAAATTCCATTTTTTTTAAACTTGTCTTTGTAATAACTTAGTTAAAACGAAAAAAAGTATATTAATTAGAAAAATCAATTTTACTTTTAGATCAGCATGTGTTTAGTTTCATCATGGATTCAAGATGAATTTAAATTATATTTTATAATTTAAATATTGTGATTATTATTATTATTATTATTATTATTATTATTATTATTATTATTTTGAAAAGAAACTAATGTTTAAAATCCAACAGGGTTCATATTAATTTAGGGAATTTTCTAGAAAAAATATCAGTATTCTTTCATAGAAAAATAATCGTAGGCTAAAGTCTCGAAATTTTGCCTTTTTTAACTCTTCCAGTCTGGCGTACTATTAATTGTATATGGCTTTTTCATACAGTATTTTGTTTTAAGAATTACTTAGTTACTATCCCCATATAGAAGGATAGTATATGGCTATGCCTTTCTTAATATGACTTCAATTATGTTTTGAGATTTGGTAATAATAATAATACAGTAAAACCTCCAAAGTTGACCACCTATTTATGTTGACCACCTCTCTATGTTGACCAAAATTTATTAGTATGAATGGTCGCAATGCATTTTCAATAGAGATTTAACTCTCTATGTTGTCTAGCTCCATAAGTTGTATGCGACTACTTTTTAGTGGGTTCTAGTCTCTGTCACTTGACCATTGATGTTTTCTTGAATTTGCCTTTTTCTCCGTTTTTTCTCTCACATTATATCACAATTGATAAAAATAGTGGGGGAGCATTTTGAAGAAGTCACGATTCTATATTTAATTTCACGTATTGTATGAAGTTTTGTGTTCACCATTTGTAAATAATCATTCATGATAACTTTATGTAGATTATTATTAAATCGAAAATATACATTATGTACATATTTACAGATGAACATTTTAAGTTGCTTTGTTAGAACTCGTGATTCTAAATAACAATTAATATTTTAGCAAATCTTTTCTTTTTAACTTTGAAATAATCTCTCATTTTCTTCCACTTTTGGAAGATCAAGAAATAATGCAATCTACTAATACATTCTAGTCTTACATTAAATAAATTAAAAGAACAAGAAAAAGATGTTTTTAATATCAATTATCTAGTACTCCCACCCTGGCGCCTGCCGTCTGGTTGAGACAGGAAGGGATTTGCGAAATATTCCACACATGTGAAATACATTCCGTTCTTTTTTTCTGCATATCGCGTTGTGACGGAATCAGATGTTTATTTTCGAATTTTCATTAAAAATGGCACAAAGAAAAGCTTTAAAAGATCTTAAAGGAAAAAATGGATCTACATAATTTTCTGGAAAGCAGTAGCCAAAGAAAAACAGCGGAAAAATTTGGTGTGAGCAAGACATCTGTGAGCAACATTTTAAAACGCAAGGCAGAATATCTAGAAAGATATTCTTCCGAAAACAGGGGACTCGAAAGTAAACGCAGAAAAACATGCTTCGACGCTGTGAACGAAGCCACGTTTCGTTGGTTTAAAGAGATGAGATCAATCAATGCAGGAATATCAGGACCTATGCTTCAGGAAGCATAAAAAAATTTGCAAAAGAATTTCAAATCGAGGACTTCCAAACGTCAGCAGGTTGGCTTGAAAAATCCAAACAATGATACGAGATTTCTCAAAACGTTTTGTGTGGGGAATCGAATGAGGTTTCAGCTGAAGTGGTGGAGAAGTTTATTGAAAAATTCCCAGAGTTTGCTAAACGTTTTAAAGATGAGGACACCTTTAATGCTGATGAGTGCGGTCTCTTTTTTAAGGATTATCTTACATCAAAAAGGGCAACTTTGTGACAAATGCTTTAATTTTTTTTTCGGAAATACATGAAAATAACAGGTGTTGTTATTCAGAAACTGTCTAATTGCACTCAATTTTCTGTAAAAAAAAAAAAAAAAAAAAAAAAAAAAAAAAAAAAAAAAAACACTGTAGATCTTTCATAACAAGCCTTCAAAGTTGACGTTTTTTAGCACATTTCTCGAAGAAAGCAGAAAAACTAGTCGGAAAGCTGGAGAAAAAACGGTGATCATGTGATCGAAATAGCTTAGAACTGGATAGGTAATTTAATTATCATAAAATGGAAAACTAAGTTCAATTCCAAATCACTTCCGCAGTCAGGCATTGCAATTTTATATCTTTCTGTTAAAAAATGAATTTGTATATGTGTCAAAACGTTTTGCACTTGCTGAGCGGAACAGTTGAGAACACCTTTAAAGCAATGCCTGAAAGAAGTTTAGTAATGAAGGGTGATGCTTACAAAAGAGGAAAACTTTCAAAACAGCATTTTACGGTTCATCTATGCGTTAGTATGAGCGGGGAAAATTGAAACCTATGGTGATCGGCAAATGCGATAAACCTCGTGCATGAAAAATGTAAAACCAGAAGACCTTCCCGTTTTTTGGCGAGCGAATAGATCCGCTTGGAAGACCAGTGCTTTGATCGAAGAATGGATTAGAAGAATTGACGCAGAAATCAGGAAAAAGAGCCGTCTATTCTGATTTTCGTGATCTACTGCCGCTGTCCAGAAGTGAATAACAGGGCCGTAGCGACCGCCCCCCATACCCCCCATTTGGGGGGGGGCAACGAAGTCAGGGGGCCCCCTAATCGATTCTATCGACCATTTTACCGAAGTTTATTTGTTTTGAAAATGTAAGAAAACACTTCTTTTAATGTGTTTATTTTTTCAAATTCTCCTTTTCTTATTCAGGGGCCCGCCAGGCAATTTCCCCAGGTGCACCTTTTTAAAGCTCCCCCCCCCAATAATGAGGATTTTCATTAAAGGGTGCCAAATGCTTAAAATGTGCCAAAAGTGACCGAAATTCATACGTTTTCAAACATTTAGGAAGGGAATGTTGTTCTCCTTTTCCTCTCTGCTTCCAGTGTTCCCTAGACATACGCAGAAAACAAACTATATCATTAGAAAACAAATTATTAAAATTTTATTACAACCAGGGCCCGACTTAGATTGTGGGGGGCCTCTTTCTAACTTTTGGATTTTTTCTTGAATTATGCTAAAGTGTCTAAAACTAACCTTTATACTAGTTGTCTATTCGCATTTGTATGCAGAATAGCACAAAAAAGATAACTTTAAGAAATTATCGAATACATTTTTTTCTTTTGTTATAGAAATATAAGACTAAATGTGAGCCATTAAAATGTAAATACAACTGTGATGTAACTGTTAGATCCAGGGGAAGGGGGGAGGGGCATGGGGTTCCAAAACAGAGGAGAGATGAGAAAAGAGCCCCAATAAAGCTAAAAATAAATAAATAAATAAATAATGAATTTTTGTCATTTTTGGTCATTTTTTATTAGCCTTAAAAAAAATTTTATATTTGCCCTTGAGGGCCCCCGATTGAGGGGGCCCCAAGTCCAATGCAGTTTTCCTGCATGCCCGTGACTTAGCCAGACCCTGATTACAACAACATAGTATCCTATAGCTTTTAAAAGAATTTTTTTATTAATGTTTCCTCGTAACGTGATAAGTTAAAACTGTTATGTCCAATTTTGAGCCTTCTTTTTTAGACATCTTGTAATGTACGTAGGTAAGCAAAGTAAAAATTTGCAAAGAAATACTTATCTCAATCAATCTACCATTTTTTCTATAATTATCAAATTAATATTTTTAAATAAAGTTGTGACCAATTTTTTGGGATATCTTGTATATAGATGTGAGTACAAAATTTATGCATGTGTGCAATATGTTTTTTATTTTTAGTGTTTGCCACTTCTACATTATTAAAAAAAAAGAAAAAAGAAAAAAAATTACAGATAGATAGAGGGGAGTGTGTGTCCAGAATGATGTTTGTTCTGGGGCCCCCCGTAGCATTAACGCGGGCCTGTTTTTATCAAAAACTTTGTTTAGATTTCAAAAACGCAGAAACCAAGAAACTGAAAATCCTTATTTTTTTACTCGTTCCCCCCCCCCTCGCTTTTGACCATGGGTTTTTGCATGGAACTAAGAAATATAAGGAAAGAGTACCGGTCATCGGATCGACTCTGAAGAAAGCCGGATTCTTGCATAAAGCTGCTAGCGACAAAAGGGTGTTTTCTTTTGAAATACCGGAATATTATGTTCTTAGAAGATAGGTCATTTTTCACACCGATTTCACGACGTGGGTGACACAAATAACATCTAGAGAATCTCCTTAAAAGTTAACAACTTAGTTACTTAGTAGTAACTGGATTCTTTGACCTTGAAGGGAGTACTGACCTATTCAAGTACTTTAGCAGCCCGCTAATGCATACAAGTACATGTTTGTAGACAACACAGCACTTCAGATGTGGATTTTCGTATGTTTTTTTCTGATTTATTTTAGTAATACGCATAGTTTAGTATTTATAAAATTAAGTGTATATCTGGAGGAAAAAAGATCTACTCCTATACTAATCTGGTAAGTCATTTTTATTACTTTATGTAATTTATATAGCAATTATTAAAAATTTTAAGTATTAGAAAATTTTGCACAGCTTGGAAAAATATATGTATACTAATAGAGCACATTTTAATAACACACATTTCTCATTTACATGTTTTTCATTTAAGCATTTTATTAGGGCTCCTTCACAAAATTTTTTTTTTAATAAATCACACCATTCACAAAATTCTATTCCATAAAAATATACTCTAATTAATTTTATACTGTTAGGTTTTAAAATATGTGTTTTGCAAAGGAAACAAGTTCACCTGAAATGCGAAATTTAGCATATAGACTTAAATAGATTATTATTAATAAATGTTTGATGCGAATTTCAATAACTGGAATTCAAATTTCATTACAAAATACGATAAATTTCATAAAAATAACTTTATTTTTCACAAAATGGGATCCAAGAAAAAATCCCTGAGTCAACTTCCGATTCCATTGCAATCATATGTTAAACTACTATTTAGTTTGTTAACAAGTAATAAGTAAATTCTCATTTAATTTATACTCTTATTTCCTTGAAAATCTAGAGTTCTAAATTCATGTCACAATAAGAAATTGTGCTATTTTAAATTTTTCTATGCTCTTTCGTTCTTTCTTTCTTTTTTTCCGTGATGCTAAATAATCTCACAGGCTCATAAAGCCCATTCTTACCAACTAAAATACAAAGGGCCCCCGCAAATTTACTTTTCAAAGTTAATTTTCAATTCAATAAATTCAATCAGAGTAAAACATATATAGTTTTTTTAGTATGAAATATTTTTTCTTACTATGCTGCAATTTGTAAAACATAAGAAATATTTTGAAGTTCAAATATTCTCAACTGTAATTCCATATATGTCTTTTACAAAATTAATTGGTTACGTATAATTATGTATTTAATAAAATATTTTTTAATGTGTATAATATGTAGATAGTCAGTTTTAATTTAATAGTAAAAACGTTATTTAATCGAAATTTGCATGGTAAAATTTCGAATAATTTAAACATACGAAAAATGGATTTAGTAAATGAAAAAACAACTGACAGGATAATAGGGACCCCCGCTCCCCCTCTGTGATGTCGGGCTTCCTCTACTTCTAATTCTTAATGGGATCTGAAACTGACAAGAAATGGCACAGTCCTCGAGCCTGTTAAAGTGTTGCGGGGCCTATGTCTTTACGCACAATTCGAAATCTTTTGCCTCTTTTCAAAATAATAACAATTTTGCTTTCACTTTATCATTTAAGTTCTTATTTTAAAAATATTTTTGTTTATTTATTTTAAAAAAAAGTCGGCATGAACTAGAATTTATAATTGTCTTGAAACCTGTAGTTACTAGCATTTCATATTTTAAAAAGGGGGAAAAATGTATATAAATTGTTACTAAAAAAAAAAAAAAATTAATATTAAAAAGAAACTTGTAAAATTTTTATGAGTCAGTTTCTGTAAATTCTTTGTCATTCAATACTTGGTTATGCAATGAATTTGGTTAATCGGTGCTCTTTGAGGATAGCTGAGATCGATCTGTATACGGGCTGTTTTAAGCTTTTTCAATTTTGTTTACAGATAATTTTAATGAGGTCACTTTCATTTTTAAAACCGTTTTCGAAAATTAAAGCATCCTCTTAAAAAAATAAAAAAATTTGCAAACAAAATAAAAAAAGGTGAAAAAAAATCTGCATACAGATTGTTCTCAGCTATCCAGTGAAAAAAAAAATCATTTAAAAATATTGAAATGCAACTGAGATATAAATTTCTTACATTGTATTCCACTCCATTCTTCCATGCATTAGAGAATGGGCCTTGTAATTGAAGTAGCCTCTTAAGTAGCGAACTGTTAAAATTATGTGTTTATATAATTTATTTATTTTCTATACTTTATAATAAAATCTTAGCATTATGTGCTAAGTAAAATAAGTAATTTGTAAAATTGTTTTAGACAAATTTTATTTTAACATTGTTAATTTATCTTTAAGCCCGGTGGCAGAACTATCTTCAAATGTCTGCAATGCTAATAATATTTTGAAAAATAGTCTGCAAAATGCAACGTATTACATAAATATATTTTTTCTTCTATTGTAGTGCTAATTAATTATGGAAACATGCATGTGTATGTGTAAATTATTTCCATCACTTACAAAATAATAATAATAATAAAACAGAAAAATCCACTTCCAGCAATATCTTTCTCTTTTTCCCTTGTGTCTTTGACGAAATTTCGCTTTGACGAAATTTCCGTTTTCTTCGCGATCTTTTGACGAAATTCGTCTTTATTTTCGAGATTTTTTGACAAAATTTGTCGTTTTTTCGCGATTTTTTACGTTATCTGCCTTTTTTTCAAGATTTTTTGATGAAATTTGCCGTTTTGGGGGTATTTTTTTTAACAAAATTTGCCCTTTTTTTCGCAAGTTTTTGATGAAATCTGCATTTGAGGGATTTTCTGACGAAATTTGCCGTTTTTTCGAGATGCTTTGATAATATTTGCGTTTATTCTCGCGATCTTTGGATGAAATCGCACTTATTTTGCGACGAAATTACGCGTCCCACAGGAAAGAGCTATTTTTTGTGCCCCATGACCGATTTTTTGCATAATTTAAGCGCAATAGCGCGTCCGTGGCATTGCTGAGTCTGCAGATGTCCTTAAAAGTCTGCGAAGCCCGTCACTGTGTTGCGCGCATTTTGCCACGGGTTCTTTAAGCAATGCATATTTATTTCGTATTTGTGCAGCGTTATGAATGTTATAATAATTTTAATAATGATTTAAAATACTTATAATTATTAAATTTGTTTATTACCGTAATATCGGGTGTATAAGCCGCAGATCAAACAATTCTTTTTCGACCCAGAATTTTTTAAGAAACAAATATAACTATTTAGATTGCCGCAAATATTTGTCTTTAATCACTAAATAAGATTTCTGGGTCCAAAAAGAATTGTTTGATCCGCGGCTTATACACCCGAAATTACGGTACATTAATATAATTTGAAACTCATTGGAAACTTCAATATAAATATATTTTTTTAAAATTCAGTTGAAAGTAGGGGGGAGGGGGGGCCCAAAGTTATATATATTTTTTTGGGGGGGGGGGGCTCAAAACACCTTGCTACGACCCTGGTGAATAATCTCACAAATGTGAAGCTAAAATTTTTGCCTTCAAACACAACTTTCAAAACACAGCCTTTATATCAAAGCATTATTCAGTCCTTCAAAGTACTCTACAGAGCTCAACTTCTGGAATGGGTGATTATGAAAGCTCAAACCTGTGGTCCTTTTGCATTGGCATTGTCAACAGCAGCGTCAGTAAATGCTTTCTATGCCGTTCATTGGATCAATTCTTCTTGGAATAAAGTTACGCAAACTACGATTAAGAGCTTTTTTAAAACAGCTCATGTGAATTATGTGTGATGAAATGCAAAAAAAAAAAAAAAAAAAAAAAAAAAAAAAATTAATATCCTTTTAAATCCTGTTGAAACACTTAATTATTTAATCCTTCTGATCGCCAAGCAAAAAAGCAAAATTGTAATGTTTTTTCTCCCTAATTTATTTTCAATGTTAATAAAAGAGAAATTTTCTATCATGGTATAATTTTTTTGTTAACGTATATGCTTATAATGCCTTATAATATCAATCATAACTTAATTTCTTGAAACTGGATTTTTTTTTTATACAGGGTGATTCAAAATTATATATACAAACTGATATGACAAATCAAGCATACGACAAGGATAAAAAATCACATAGGAACATAGGGTCGCAAACCAATTATTGAGTCACAAATACAGGGTGTTTCATTCTAACAACACCCGGTTTGAAAGTAATAATTTCGGAGAAATTAAAAATATTGTAATGAAAACGCAACGATATGGACCTTATTTTGTGTGAAATTTGATAACGTTACGAAAAGATCTGGAAAAACATATTGCTCATGAAATCGATGATGCCGTATAAACTGATCATTACAGTCCATAATGTGAGGTGCCAAGTGCATATTGCTGGCGCGCATAATGCACATTTCTACCATTTTTGTTTCGTGTTATCTCATTTAAAACAAAGATGATAACGTCTGATAAATGTTTTATTAAAGTATACTTCAGTTTTCTAAAACTTATTACTATCAACCCAAATTGAGTTAGGATGAAACATCCTGTATTTGTGACTCTATATAAATGGTTTGCGGCTCTGTGTTCCTATGTGGTTTTTTATCCTTGTCATACGCCTGATTTGTCATATCAGTTTGTCCACATAATTTTGAATCACCCTCTAGAATTATATTACTTAAATAAAGCTTCAACTGCAGTGAAACCTGCAGCCTAGTGAACGGATATATCCGGTCGCGGCAGTGGGGAGGTTAAACGTCGTCAAAAACTTTTTTTTAGGCCATTATCATATCAATGTGAATTGAATATTACACGAAAAAGGTACATTCGTTAGATATCAGACAATGAGATAATATTTAAACTTCAATCAGTCTATTTAAATAGCTACAATTATCTTTATTAAAACAAAATTAATTTTGTTCTCAAAATGGAAAAAAAATCGGACCCGAAGACTTAGGGACTGATTTTTAATTAGAAAAAACTGATATCGGGCAGTTTTCTGGTCTGAAAATTACAGGACCTGTACCAGCCTTGTAAAATATGTTTTTTTTTTTTTTTTTTTTTTTTTTTTTTTTTTTTTTTTTTTAAGTTCATCAGTATAGGAATTTCTGTCACATACCTCAACGTCTGAATAACCAACATTCAAATTTTAGCCTACGATTTTGTCTAAAATATTCTTTTAATTGCTCATAGAAAAAAAAACTATATTTGTTTCAAAAATGGTTTTAACTCGTATTTACAATTCGTCAAATATTTCACAATAACTTAAACTTTTCAAACTATACAGAAATCATTTCTTTCCTTTCATACGCGTATTTTTAGTTTTTCTGACATGATGGAATCTTTGAAAAATTACTTTAGATTTTAAACACTTGTGATTGGGGAAATTTAATGTTCAACTAAACTAAACTATCCGATGGTAGGTTCTTTTTCAGGTGCGTTCCTATTTATGTACGTAATTACGTAGCACCAATGTCTGCAATGCGCTCAGTCCGTCTGCAGAGTAACTGCATGTAACAGAGTAAAAACTATCCAACCGAATCTTTTGAAAATTAAAATAAATAGTTGTTGCATAATTTTGTCGAATCATTTCAAATTTTATGAAAATCAGATGCATAGTTCCATTACAGTGATGATCAAAATTATTCCATTACATTACGTCCAATGGGAAAAATAGTTTCAGGTGCATTTTAGTGGTGTTATACTCTTTCGAAAATAATAAAATTGACTTGCGTCTATGAAGTATAGAAAAATTATAATTAATTTACAGAGTCACACAAAAGTATTTCATTACATAATGGTATAGGAGAAATCATGGTATAGGGGGGAAATGGTATAGGGGGTATTGGGGTGAATTTTAATAATATTAAAATATTTCACATTTTATGAAACTGATATACGTTGCTAAGGTTTACTATAGGAATTGAATATCTGAATATTTTTTTTAACTTTCTTACAAGTACAAACACACCTCATTTGCTAGACTTGGCGTGTAATTTATAACTTGCTTACTGATAGTTACACTCGCTAAAAACTGTAATGACCTCAGTGTTTAGTAAAAATAAACATTTTATTTTAAGGTTCTGATGTTTTGATAGATATATATTAAAAAAATAAATATGATACGTAGACGTGTTTCATCTATTATATTATATATACAGGCACTCGCAAAATTATTTTTACGTATTTTATCCTTTATAAAACCGAAACGAAATAAGATAGCTAAGTTCGGCTTCGCTTGCGTATAACAGCAACTCATAAAGTTATTATTATTATTGTTGTTGTTGTTGTTGTTATTATTATTAATTTTATTTTTGGCTTTTATGTACATCCAGTAAGATCCATAACGGTTAACGGCTACACCTTAAAAAAAAAAAAAAAAAAAAAAAAAAAAGAGAGAGAGAAAATAGTGTATGGACTGGTTTATTAAGAAGAAGTGGTATACATAAGGCCAAAGAAATTTCCCAATAATATATACATGTCACTCATCAATAGGCCCTCAATGAACACGTTTTATAGCAAGAAGTGTATAGACAACGACCACTTAAGTTGTTCAAAATCCTTCATTATTATCACCAATTATTTTTATTGTAAAGTTCACCCTATTTAATAAAACATTTAAATATTCAATGAAAAAAAATTCTGTTCAAACAAATAAACAAAAAAAAACCGGCTTTGAAAAACCGGTTCAAAAGATTTAAAATTAAACAAAAGGCTGCCGTCGCGAAGGGGTTAAGTACGCAATAAAATGTCAAACAGTAGAACTACTGTTGATAATAAATTTATCATAATAAATCCAATAAATAAATAAATTACTCTGTGAAATGAATTAGTATTTAAGAAATATCAAATTTAAACAACAGTAATTATTTTTTTTATTATCTATTCATTTATTTATTTTTAATCTGTTTAGAAATATATTGATAGTTCAGTTGGCTTATCTAAAACAATTAATGCTTTAATAATCCTGAAATGTTACTTACAAATAGAATAGTTTCATTTTTTTATCACGAGATGGCTCTGCGAGATTTCACAGCTGTTCAGTTCAAAGCAGACAAAAACCACAATATAAATAGTGCAATGAAACTAGAGGGGAGAATATGAATGCTAAATATTGGAAACCTGATCTGCTTTAGTTAAACACTGGAAGGGAATCAGATGTATCATATTTAACTTCCCCTCCCGCATTCGATTCTGACTTTATCCATTCTTTTAAAAATAAACTAATGTAGTATTGACATTTTCCGTAAAGAGAAGTTTGATCTTAGATTACAAAAACAGGAACGAAAAAAATATATAAATTGTGTTTTAGAAAGTCATTTGTTTATTTTAAAATGTTATATCCAAATTATAAGAAAAGAATCCAATTAATAAGAAAAAGAAAATGTTTTCATAAAGTATAATTTTTTGTCCTTGATAATTAGAATTTATTTGTTATTCAAAAGGATTTTTAATTAAAGTATAGAGATGCTATGTTTATCGTGTAAATACCAAATGGTATTTCCATGATAATCCATGTAAATAGAAGTAATCCATGAAATATACGTATTTACTTGCAGCAATTTTAGTGTTTTTATACTTTTGACTAAAAGAATTTACACTTTATTTTAAATGTTTATTTTTGCTTTGCTTCAATTAAAATATCACACATTAAATTGATTCTTTAAAAGAAATATATTCTTTTAATCCTAAGCAGGGAAGAGACTTTGTGATTATAAAAACTAATAAGATTGGTTTAATGTTGTTTTCTTTTCTTTTACATCGGGAACAAATAAATATAAATAATTTAATAGGTTATGTCTCTCAACCTATCATTAAATATTTTAATTCGGAATTTGGAAGGGAGTTATATACAGTCAAGTTTCTCTATAACGAAACCCTATCCAAAGAATTTCTCTATTTAACGAATTTTTTGTAGGAACGGTCAATTTTTTCATGATTACATTGAAAATAATCTCCATATAGCAAAATATATATCTCCATTTAACGAATTTTTTCAAAAATGTTCTTTCATATGTTCAGAAAACGCTTCAAATTATTTGTAGATTTTTTTTTCCCCGTTGATTTCTGGTGTATATTTCATAGCAGCATTCTTCTAACTTATTCCTTATTTGCAAAAAAGGCATTCACCCCCTCCCTCCCCCCCAAAAAAACCCCATCATTTTTGCTTGGTTACACTTGACATTGTTTTAGCCAAGATGAGCATGCGTTCTTGGAAAAGATTGAAACATTTGCTTGCTAATGGAGCGATTTGCAGTTATCACAAAGCATTTTAACATATAAAACTATTCCACTGTCGTCTTGAAAATGTTTGTCTCTTGGTCTAGATAGTAAGGTAGGAATAAGGAAGGGATAAGGGGGCAATTACAGAAAAGATCGTCTTTTTTCGCATATTTTCATCTACCTAAACTAACTCTGATTACTTTTAGAATTTAGTGTGGATGTTTGTTGTTTGTGGCGACTCGGAACATTTTTTGTTGTGAGAACAGTTGAATGAGGAATTGTTACTAAATGTCATCTATGCTGGTGTTGTCTTCTACTGCATCTGCGTAAAATTGCTTCTAGGATAAATCTAACTCTCTCTGTTAAAGTAATAATTTTGAAAATATTCAATAAGGCACAGCAAAAAAAAAAAAAAAAAAAAAAAAAAAAAAAAAAAAAAAAGGAAAAAAGGAAAAAGGAAAAAGAAGAAGAAGCAAAGAAAATGCTTGAGATTCTGGAAAAATTCCGTTAAGTATTTCCAAAACTTAATTATACAGCTCCAAAAAAAAAATTGTTTCAAAATTTAAACATTATACGAAAAAAATTTTGCCATTCTCTAATCAATGAATTTTTCTATATAACGAATTTTTCGACTGAACAATGGATTTCGTCATATGGAGACTCAACTGTATTTGTTATTTTATATTGTTGTATATTTTTACCATATTGTAATTTACTTTTTTTGTTTTATTTCACAGTAAATGGTATTTTAACTGGAAATTTAGATTAAATAAGAAATAATATTAATTGAATTTGTGATTTGAAAACCCGCTTATTTATTTGAAAATGTTAAACTAAGGTTTCTATTCTGGGGCATAGGAATTCTGGCATAGGGAATTTTAGCATTGTTACTTACCCATCATACGTAGATTAGGGTAAGTTTTGCATTCGTTTTATTTATTTATTTATTTATTTATTTATTTATTTTTTCACGGATTTACACGTGGAAATTCTGAAAAAATATATTTATAGAAAAAAAAATTGCTGTTCATTCGTCTGTGTCTCTGGCTACCTGTTTGTCCGTAAACGTTCTACTTGCAGAATAAATTGAGATAGAGACTTGAAATTTTATACGTACTTAGTATGGAAGTATGGGACAAAGAATATTTAATATCAGTAATCTTGGTTATCCGTAACTATTTTTTCAGATTCTCAAAATTTCATTCTGATGAAAGGTACATAAAAGTTTTCGCTATTTTTATTTTAACGACTGGATGTAAAAAGGCAATAAAATAACACAAATTTTGCATAAAAATTGAAGTCGATCGGATTATTAGTTGCCGAGATATTTCTAATCCTGTTTTCAGCATTCTTAAATTTTTCTTGACCTTGTATTTTATTCAAATTTCAATTCACAGATATAATTTAATTGGAAATAAGACGCTTAATCCGATGCATTAAACTGTTAGGGAATAGGATTATTATTTTTCGAGTTATAACAGTGTTTCTTTCACGCAATCCGGTACTACTTAAGTAGTTTGGCGTTTTATATAGTTTATCGAAATTGGTTTATCAGTAATTCATTAATGGAACATTACTATGTATATTAAAAATATATAAATATACGTTTAATTTTTTTTTTTTTTTTTTTTTTTTTTTGAATTCATATGCATTTTATAAATATTTACATATGTTTTATTTTCATATTTTATATTATGCATATCCATGATGGGTAAATATTACGACTGGTTTTTTTCTTATTTTATTGTTCTTATTAATTTTTTTTATGATAATATCAGATTTTTGTAGTCATCGCTAAAATTTTATCTGCATGCAATCAATTACAATATTGGGCGAATAATAGCTACATCTTCGAGCAATATTGGCATATTGGCATGAGATATTGTTCCAATATTGGGGTGTTTATATTTTGCTCTTATTTAGCCAATTTTTTGCAGCCAATAATATGCCAATATTTGGATTTCATTGGAAATATTGCCAATAAACAGCTAATATTGGCTAAATGTTGGGATTTCATTGCAAATATTTCCAATCTAACGCCAATATGTGCAAATTATTGATAATTCATTGGAATTATTTCGATTGTAACGCCAACATTTGTACAATATTGGGAATTCATTAGAAATATTTCCAATGTAACGCCAACATTTGTACAATATTGGGAATTTTTTGGATATATTTCCAATGAAATGCCAATATTTAGGCAATATTGTCTTTTATTGACAATATTTCCAATAAATGATATATTGGCGCAACATTGGACTTATATTGGTTTGCTACTAGGGTAGTAGCTCATTATTATTTGTGCATATTTATTGTTGCGTCTCTGCTAGCCAATGATTTGCGATTTCTTGCGGTCGAAAATTCCATGTCAAACGCAGCAAATCAGGTGCGCACATACTATAACAAAATTTTAAACATATTCAGATCTCGGTGTAATACAGTACTTCGGATACAGTGTACTATCCAAAATCTTTTACGTGTCCCTGTAAATACTATCTGCTTTCTATTATACAGGAAGTAACTTGTAGTGAACTTTAGCAATATATATCAATTTAATAAAATGTGAAATAGTTTAATATAATTAAAATGCGTTAAAAACAATGCTTTCCGCTGTGCCATTATGTAATGGAATGCTTTTGTGTGGCTCTGAAAAATAATAAATGTTGCACCGCAGATTGTACAGAATGCATATTTTCGTTTAAATTTCATTGATGCATAGTAATTTATTATGCTCAAAAGAGTGTAACATCAGCATTTGAAACTATTTTTTCTCAGTGGCCGTAGTTTAACGGAATACTTTTGACTGTCTCTGTAATTAAAATATGCATACGTTTTTTATACATTTTTAAAAGGCTCGACAGCATTATGCAACAATTATATATTTTAAATTTTAAAAGATTCAGTTGGGTAGTCATATGCGGGCAGATAGACAGACAAACAAACTGAATGCCGACTATATGTACTACATAGTTACATAATTACGAGCGCACTTAAGGGAGACCCGTAAGAAAAAACCCCAAAATTTTTATTATTGATTTTAAAGTAATGAACTTTGGTTTACTATTTAAGAATCTTTTTGTAAGGAATAATTACTTAAAAAATTCACTTTTTATTAAAAAGTATATTTTTTATGTTGATTTTTATGATTTTTATTTATTTATTTATTTTATTTTATATTTTATTTTATTTTATTTTATTTTTATTTTTATTTTGTGGAAAAATACAGTTTTTAAAATTACTACTCCTCATACAATTTTCAATATTTTGGTATTACTAAAATTTCTTAAATAGTGTTATAGTGTATGGAAACGACTTAGGGAGAGATATTTTTAATTTTCTATTTTAATCAGCTAAAAAAAAGAAAGAAATTACGCATGGTAAATTTCCTTAAAATCATTGTAATTTTCATGTTTACCAATTTATGTAAAATTTTCAGAAATAGTTAAAAAAGAATCTCTCCTTACTTTTGTTGACTGTTACTTTTTGCTACTTTTGATAATTTTTGGCCGAAAATGGAGTTCGGGTCTCCGTTTATCCATCATTATTATTATTATTATTATTATTATTATTATTTCTAAGCATCGCACATTCCGAAAATTTTATGCCATAATGTAGAGGTGTTTCATTTATTTATAAGAAACCTACAAAATTAGTTACAGTAAAAGATGCATCTTACAATGATCAATCTAACCCTCAAAAAGAAAAATATATATATATATATATATAACAAAACCAAAAGAAATTCCAAATCCCCAAAATACATGGAAGTCTTCATCAGGGAGGGATTGGAATTTCTTTTGGTTTTGTTATATACATTTTTTACATTTCTTTTTGTAGCATTTTGCGCATTGGTCTGTAAAAAACTGTTTATTTGTTTCTTCATTTTTTAAAAATTAATTGAATGGTTTTAATAAAATTGTGTATATATATATATATATTATTTAAAGCAAGAATTAAGAAAAAAAACACTATTTCTATAAAACTAACAGTTGTCCAAATTATTAAAATTAAACTTTAATCGCATATGTAAAAATATAATAAAGCAAAATATAATAAAGATCAGTCATTAAGATGAAGTTATCAATCAAGGCTCTTATGTTTATTATAAATGCGCATGAAAAAAATATATATTTCAAATTGACATGATCTTAGCATTGCCCGTGAAAATAAAACCCGTCATAATTTTATTCTTCTCAAAATTTACATGCGCGCATTTTATTTTTTATCAATTTTAAGAGAAAACGGCGCATTTCTGTTGTCACAATTACAAAATTCGTACCAAAAACTGTAAAAAAAATTTATATGTCAAGAATAAATTGCGATACAATTTTCAAACAAATTGATTTAAAAGTACATTTCTTTTTCTATACGATGGTGTAAGAATTGAAAAACTGCGATGTTTAGAAGTATAAAATATGCAGTGCCGAAAATTGCAAAACAGAATTTCAAATTTGAAAGTGTTGCCATTCGCAAAATGACGTATGCGTTACGCACAGATACGTTTGGCCTTTATAATATAGATATCATTACATATTTTAATTTAATTTTTTACAATAGAGCGCATGGTTTTTGTTATTTATATCTCATTGTCGCGTGTCATTTGTGCTAACCGTGAAAAGATTTTATTTTTATTATGGATCTTATTAGATGGATCCGGAATATATCAATGTTATTTTTTTTTTATTTTTGTAATGCCTCTCTTAAGTAATATAGATTTTTATTAAAATTATTATACATATCTATTATATTTAATATTTTATTTATTTTTTCTTGGTACAATAGAGGGAGTGTTTATGGTTGGTGGGTGGAACAAGGCACATAGCTTAAATTTGGCATATTTTGAAAAAAGAAAAGTTAAGATTGGTGAAATCTTGAAATCAATATCGGTTGTTTAATGAAGGATTTCATAAAATAGTAGTATAACGGGAAATCCCACATCATGTCGTCTTAAAAAAAATAATATTTTTTGCAGTAAATATTATTTTTTATATGAAAAATGCTGTATATAACATTCTTTATTCAAATTAACGTGTACATTTTTTGAATACAAAAAGAAAAAAAAATGACACAGTTTATTACAAGTTATACTATAATAAAATCGATTTAAAACACTTTTTTAATTCAAAAGAAAACAAAATGTTTATCTTAATACTGTAAAAAATAACTAGCAAAAAATTTCTTTAACGAGGCCAATGACATACGTTAAAAAAATATTAAGCAGATCATGATAAACAATTTGAAGCCTATAAATGACAAAAATAAGTGCTTTTATTATTTTAGCCCCGTTCAAAAAGCACAAAAAGTTTTGACACATTTACAAAGTCATTTTTTAACAAAAAGTTATAAAATTATAATACCTGAGAATGGAAGCAATTTCGAATCGAACTGAATTTTCTATTTTATGATAATTAAATTACTTATTCAGTTCTAAGCTATTTCGATCACGCAATCACCCGTTTTTCTCCTGTTTACGACCGATTTTTTTGCTTTCGTCGGGAAATGCTCTCAAAAACGTCAACTGTGAAGGCTTATTATAAAAAGTCTATAAAAAAATGAGTGCAATTAGTCAGTTTCTGAATAACAACACCTGCTATTTTCATGCATTTCCGAACAAAAATAAATTAAAGCATGTGTCACAAAGTTGCCCCTTTTGATTTAAGAACACCTTTGAGTCTTTTCATACAGTTCTTAATTTTAAATTAGCGTAAGTTTTTATTCGAACACACATCATTTTTTGGGGTTGTTTTCTATATCTTAGATACCTGTAAATTAATTCGATTAAAAGGTTCTTTTTGAACATGAAGTAATTTTATTTTTTCCTTTTTTAACCATCACAATAATAATTACAAACTGTGTAGAATAGCATCTTTGCTGAATTTTCAACGCAAATATTGACATTGGGGCTCTAAATTTTCTCTTTCATCTAAATTTTTCAAAACTTTTAAATAAGTATTGGTGAATTTTTTTCTCTACCTGCCTCTTTGAAAAAGAGTACATTTCTAATCTCAAATCCCATTTTTATCTTTTATTTTGTGTCCTTAAGAAGCGACATCTAAAAAGCTCAAGCTTGCTTTTGAGCGTTGGTGTACAGAATACGAAAGATCCGGTTTATTTATTTTAATTTTCAAATTAATTTGTCTATTTTACTTTACTATGTTTTTTTTATCTCTATGGATTTCATTTCTATTAACGGCATGTTATTTTATTGTAAATGTACTTGTATAAAAATTAAGATTTAAATAATTGAAGTTTCAGAACTGAAGTGAATTAAGTCCGTTTTTCACACTTTCGAAATACGAGGGAGAATACGAAAATAAGTTTCCCCTGGCAACTGTGCATAGAAGTATGTCTGAAAGATAAAACATATAAAGAAACATTAAAATTAAGATGTAACTTCACTTTTCCACATATATGCAAAGTGAGTTGAGACATTTGTGATACCCATTTATAAACTTGAAAAATACTTATAGGAAAAAATCAGGGTATTGCATGCGAAAGAAGCGTTGAACCGCTTGTGTGATTTCGGCATTGCTTCCAAAGCTATAGTCAAACATTGCTTTAGTCTATAGTAGCCATGGATACCTGTCCAGGTCACGGCCTGTCCATGACGTCTTTATGCTTCTCTGTGGAAGTCTATTGAACAGAGCAATCTATGAACAATTTGACCCTTCACGGCATTGTGTGTTACATCTGGCACATCATAAAAACAATATAATTCTCATTATGAGCCAGTATGAAATTTAGCCAGTATGATCGCTGTAGCTGATTAAAAACTGTCAAAGACTGGAGTCACATTTTTTTAATTATGATGGATGGTTGCATTTGATAAAAAATTAGAATTTGTTCTTTGAGGAAAAAAAATATTTGATTACGTTATATATTACGAAACAAAAGATTCGGAGATGGTGCCACCAATTCAGTGAGGGGTATCATCAAGTGTTGGACAGATCAGGAGCTGGACGGGCGTGAACGGCTACTATAGACTAAAGCAATGCTTCACTACAGCTTTGGAAGCAATGCCGAATTTAGACAAGCAGTTCCACGCTTCTTTCGTACTCAAAGCCCTGATTTTTTCCCTACAGGTCTTTTTTGAAGCTTATAAAGGGATAAGGCAAATGTCTCAACTCCCATGGCACTTACAAAGAAAAGTAAAGTTACATCTTATCTTTAATGTTTCTTTATATGGTTTGTCTTTCAGACGTACCTCTGTCCACAGTCGCCAGTGGAGACTTATTTTCGGATTCTCACATGTCCATTGATTTAACCGTTTACACGCCGAATTAATATCGCAATGTAATTATAATTTTGTTTTTCCTATATTACAGCTTCAAATATTTTAATTCATGCATACAAATTTAGAAAATAACAAAAATAAATATTTCTGCAGTTTTTTTTGGCTGTTTTCAGTTCAGTGTTCGCATTTTGGAACATGATTTTTGATTGTCAACTTATGCAAGTATAACAAATTATTTTCCGCTATATTATATTGTATATTGTTCTTAAATAATTTCTCGAATTCTAAAAACATTTAGAATCCTATAAGTCAAATGTATGTAATATAGAGATTAAGATAAAAGCAAATAATATCTATTTTGTGCAAATTAATAAATTTACATATTCTTTAATATCTGTGATAAATGTTTAAACATAAATATTTTTTTTAAGTTGAAATCAACCTTATGTTTTATAGAAAAAATAAAAACATCGTTTTTATGTTGGAAAATATATGTTTTGAATTAGAAATAATGCAGTATTCCCATTTGGGAACATTGTCGCTTAAACGGTTAACGTTTCTCTTTGATTGTGATTCTTCCGTTTGAATAAGATTAACTAATGTTATTCATCAGTTATCATCACAATTATGGAAATGATTGAAATACGCGCTCAAATGGTAGAATTTATCCGCCTTAATCCTGAGACAAATTTTACGCGGCAATACAAAAACCAGTTTAAAATTATTATAAAAAAAATCTCCAAAGATACATTAGTCTATATATCGATGCTTCTAATATGCACACGTTTATAAAAAAAAGGTCTAGATGTAATTTAAACAATCCCAGAAATATTTAAATCAATTTAAAGGGTGCTTTTTCGTTATTCGCCTACAGGCGACATCAAGGCAGAAGGGTTAAGCAGTTCAAAAAAATGATTGTTAGTATTTAGCTCAAGAGATGACTTGATCCACTTCAGTTCTGAATGCCTCAATTTTAAGTTAGCTATTAAACAATTGCTCCCGCCGCATAAAATTAATGTAAATAGGTTAATAAGTGTATTTCCTTGACATTTTAAGACCATTTCTATAGGTCAGAAAAAAATTGTCATACCAATGAATTCAGGACTGTTCCAAAAGCTTTTTAAGTAAATAAAACAAAGAAACAATAACTAAATAAATAAATAAATAAACCTCGTATCTTCTTTTTATCCACATTAGATGCAATAAAGTATTACCTTGTATCTTTAAGAAGCTTTACTTATTTTTTTTTGTCCCATCAAAATAATGATTACAAACGACGTTTAACAGCCGGACAGCAAATATTGATTATAACGACTCTTAATTTTCTTCTTTCTGGAAAACTTTCCAAAACAGTTATATGAACATCGGCGTAAAATTTTTCGGTCTCTGTTTCTTTGTAAAGACACAAATTTATAAAATTGCGGTGAATTTTTAACAAACCTTGATTTTATACCTTCCAAAAGTGATGTTTAACTGTTGCAAAGGCGTTTTTGATTCAATAGCAATGAACAGTATACGTGTTTTTTTAAATGTTTGTTCGTACACTTTAAGAACAAAAAATGCTTATTTGTTTTATATAAATAACTCGTAAACATGTTTGCGAACTATTTTAAATTATTAGCAAAGACGAGAAATATATTTTAATATTGAAAAATATTTCTAAATTGAGAATTACTTTACTTCATGACAGAATGTGAAAATATTGTTACAACTTTTTTTAAAATATAAGTTTAAAATTCAAGAGTTTTTTAAAAATTAAATACTACGTTCATTATATACGTGCTCTAATTTTAACATTCAGGCAATCAAAGGCTGTGAGCAAATGTGTCCGCGGTTCTGTAAGTATGTATGTATATATGCACGAACGTACGTATGTACGTAACGCGATAATTCTAGATAGAAATATCTGATTTGCTTCATTTTTTAGGTATATACCAGTTTATTCAGATAAGATCTTCCCTCATTAGACTTGGAAGTTCATTGATTAAGTATAAATTTAGAAAAGGGAGGGGGAGTTGCCCCGTAATATAAAAAAGTGGTTTTTCATGCAGCAATATCTGATTTGCTTCAAATTAGGCATGTACGTTTATTCTATTAAGGCGCTATCCTGATTAGTTTTGGAAAATCATTAGATAAATATAAAGTGGGCAAATGGAGGCTAAACCTCCTTAATATATTTTTTGAGGGACATTATTCTATGAAATAAGAGTGAAATATACAATTAGTATGACTAGCATATACGCTAAATGTTGTGAGTTAAGCTGAGCGAATCTTCTTTATTATGTTTTTTAAATGAATCTTGTAAATGTATATTGATATAATAAATATAAGAAATGCTGGATTTAGTTTACTACTTGCCCATCATACGTAGTATAGGGTAAGTCTCGCAATCGGTTTGAAAATCGATAATGAAAATTGATGCATTTACACTTTTTATAAACTGGACATTCCAAAAGACGCATTTTTAGAAAAAAAAAAATTGCCTTCCGTCATCAGTATGTCTGTCTGTCTATGTGTCTGTAAATGCTCTATCTTATGAACAAATTGAGATAGAGAGTTGAAATTTTCTATGTTTAGTATGTAAGAATGGGACGAAGCATATTTAATATGAGTAACCTCGATTATCCGGAAATTTTTTTCGACTCTCGAAAAATTCGTACTGATGAAAGGTATATAAAAATTTTCGAATTTTTTTATTTTAAGGAAAGAACGTAAATGACAATAAAATTACAGAAATTTTGCATGAAGAACGAAGTTGACCGGATTATTAATTACCGAGATATTTGTAATCCTGTTTTCCACATTCTTTAATTTTTATGACGCTATATTTCATTCAAATTTCAATTCAAAGACATGTTTTAATTGGAAATGAGATGCTTAATCCGATGCAGTAAACTGTTAATTAATATGATTATTATTTTTGGAGCTATAAGAATGTTTCTTTTATGCAATTCGGTACTACTTCAGTAGTTTGACGCTTTATATGATTAGTCGAAATTAGTTCATCAGCAATTCATTAATAGAGCATTACTATGTATATTAAAAATATTTAAATATACATTTAAATATTTGTCTATTAGCCTTTTGTCTGTTGCCGCGAATTCTGTGGTTTATATAGTTCACTTATGACTTGTTTTTGTCAAATCTAACCGAAAAATAATTTGAGCAGCTCCAGTTACTTTGTTTTTTATGTTTATCCTTTAAGCATACAGATTATTCAATAACAGGCATATTTTACTGTGTTAAGATTAGTTTCTAAAGTTTTTGCGTCATGAGTAGTTCAAGGAGACGTTGTTTAAACAATCCAGATCATTTTTTCTATATATGCGGAGAATATGTGTTTAATAATTGTAGAAAAGTTACACCAGAGTTGGTGAAAAATACCTATTTTGAGTATTTTGGGATGCTCTTGCATAAAAATGAAAAGTCTTAGGTTACCAATTGTGTTTGTAAGTCGTGTGTGGAATATTTAAGATTATGGAAAAGTGGTAAAAGAAGTGCCGTTAAATTTAGAACACCGACTATTTAACGAGAACCACGAAATCATCTCGAAGACTGTTATTTTTGTAGCGTGAAGCTAAACGGTCGAAACACTAAAAATCGAGCTAAATGGCAGTACCCAAGTGCTAGTTGTGTTTAATGTCCAGTTACCTGATTCTTCAGAGCCTAAAAACATTCTGAACTATTGGAACAAGACATTGAAGGACCAAGCTCATCACAAAACGATGCTGATTTTGAAGGTATGTCAAATGAGCCAAAATGCTTTTCCCAAAATGACCTAGATGATCTTGTAAGAGATTTGAATCTTTCTAAAACAAGCTTCAGTTAACATCAAGAACATGATTGTTAACATCAAGACTAAAAGAAAAAAAATGCTTTCCTCAGATACTAAAATAAGTTTTTCGGCAATAAAAAGATCTGAAAATTATATTGAACTTGTAGAAGACTTTCTGCTACAATTAAAAAATATGGGGTGCAATATGAGCATAAAATTCAACTTCCTCCATAAACACATGGACAGGTTTCCGGAAAATTTAGGAAATATGAGAGAAGAGCAGGGAGAGTGTATGCATCAGGACTTACGCGTCATGGAAGAGCGCTATCAGGGTTTCTCGGATACGAATATGATGTCTGGCTATTGTTGGTCTCTGACACGTACCAGAAACTTTGATTAAGTTTAATCTTCTATATTGACAAAAATCATTTAATTTCCCTCTTAATTTTTTTTTAATTACGTTGCTGGATTTCCCTCTTCTTCTAGATTCATAAATTTATAAATCCTTATAACGTATGTACTTCTTGTTAGAAGTCATAGTGATGTTTTCAGTATATTTATTTGTTAAATAATTTAATGAAATTACTTGAAATAAAGCATGAAGATTCTTAAATATTTTCTAGAAGCCTTTAAAAATAAATAAAGGAGAAATGACCTATTTTTAAAAATAAATAACGTAGAAACTCCTTTTTAACGGCTTAAAATTATTAGCAGACTGGAAAATTATGCTTTATATAAACTATGCTTTCTATAAATTTTAAGTGAACGGAAAAGAGATTTTATTTATTTGTATTTATTTGTTTGTTTTATTTTATTTTTGGCGAAGAAATTTGATTAGACTTATTATGACAAACCGTAATATTATAGATACAAAACATTGCAACATCTTTTATTGTGAATTAAAAAAGAAAATAAGCTCTATAAACCAATAGTTTGACTTTCATACATGAAATTAAATTTATTAGAAATTTTTTTCACGATTTTGCAGAAAAAAATATTTTGACCGTTTTATTGGCGAAAATAATAGTTAATATAATCAAATTGTAATCTATAGCATATAGTTTTTCAAGATATTCGTAGTGCAAGTCCTACACCATAAATATGATTTAATTTAAAATGAAAATCTCGTTACATCTTAAAATAGTTGTTTTCTAAAATATCGATTGGACATTAAATATAAATCCAAAAATGAAAAGTTGTTAAAGCAGTACATATTTATAACAGCTGGGATAAACATTCAAATTGGTGAAACAAATTTGGTAGTTAGGTTTCGAAACGAATATGTCTTCGCTGAAGCCGCTAATGTTCTTGGGTCATTCATGGCAACTTACGTCACATTTAGAATAATTTTCAGCGGTAATTTTAATAATATAAAATTAGAAATATTCAAATGTAAAATTAACATAATTTGTCAATAAAACCTATCTAAGAGACAATTCGGATGAAAATTACCAGAAAATGATAATGAAAATTACACTTTATACCATAACTTACATTATTTTTCAGAATGGCAGTTTTCATAATAATAAAAAAAAAAAAAAAAAAAAAAAAAAAAAAAAAAAATCAGAAATGTGAAAATTAGGTAATTTTCATCTAAATTTTGCTTTGAATAAGTTTAATTAGCAAACCATGTCAAATATACATTATGAATAATTATTTTCTGTGTGTTATATTACTAAAACTGCTGAACATAGTTCAAAATATGAAGTTAGCACACTTATTCCAACATTCTCATTTGGAATGACACTAATTCCAACTGAGCCATACCCTAAGAATCTGGACAACTAATTCACCCGTATTAATCTTTAACGGTCTGATAATCTCATGTGACATCTGAATCAAATCACCACAATAAGTCGTTGTTATATATATATATATATATACATATATATATATATATATATATAACAGTTACAATGGGTTGTCATACTTATAATAATACACCTAAAATACTTCTGTTAAAAATTCTTAATGAAATATATACAATAACAAAAACCAGTGTTAATACACATTGTATAAAAAAAAACTATGAACTGGCCAATAATATGAAAAATCTTAAATGTATAAAAAATATAACTACATATGACTTCAAAAGATCTTTTTAATAATATAGATTTATTAAATCTACATAATATAATAAATGCACTATTTAAAAAAATATCATTATGATTTGAATGCATCAACGATAACATTGATACTGATTATTTTCTTTCTTTAACAAATTCCATTATCTATAATAATTTTAAAATGAAAGATAACATAATATATATATATGTACAAAAAGTCCGTATACCACATGGTGGTTGTATATCTAGTGTATTATCAGACTTATATTTATATCATTATGAACGTAAATATTTTAATAATAAAATACATTTATATAGATATATTGATGATACTGTTTCAATTGACACTGATAATACCAGTATACCTCAATTCTAAGCAGATTATCCAGCGAATTTAGAAATTACAAAAAACCTGCCTTCTAATAATACCATTAACTTTTTAGATCTTAAAATTATATTAAAAGAAAATAAATTAATAAATGATATATATGATAAACGGAATGATTTTAATTTTAAAGTTAATACATTTACTAACTATAAATCCTGTCTTCATAATTCTGTATATCGTAATATAATCCTTAATCATTTTTATAAAATAACATGTTTATGTTCTTCTCATCTAATTAATGCAAATATTAATATAGAATACTGCCCAGTTAAACTGATGGCATTGAGCTCACAGGCTACAAATACTAATTGTACATTAAAGCCTTATATTTTCAAGGGTTAATTCCGTTCAAAAAAAATTTAAGAAGGGTAAACAGCTCTCCCATTTCCTCTTTTTTTATACTTAATCATTGAACCTCCTATGCTATCAAAGACATGCATCATATAGAAAATCTATATCCACAATTCAGAGCAAATGAGATAATTCTTAATAAAAACCCATTTAGCATTTATATAATTTAAAAGGAGTTATCCCCCTCTTTTATATACTTAACCATTAAACTTCCAAAACTATTCAGAGATTTGAACGAAATCTGAAAATTCTGCTTGAAAAACCCATTTATATAAATTAAGCCGGGGGGGGGTGCATTAGAACCCCTGTTCCCCCTATTTATACTTATTCAATGAACACCTAATAACACTCACGGAATCGCCTCATCAGAATGTCCTAATCTAAATTTTGAACGAAAACTTAACTCTGCATGAAAATCCCATTTATATCAATTAAGGGGAGGGACATGAGCCCCCTGTTCCCCCTCTTATACATATCGAATGAACTTCAAAAACTAATCAGGGAAGCGCCTTGTCAGGATATACCTACATACAAAATTTCAAGTGGATCGGATATTTTTATCATGAGTTATCGCGTTACGCACGAACGAACATACATACAGAACGGACGGACACATAAGCTCTCAGACTATGATAAACTGTGAGCTAAAAAGCTAGTTTATGATGCACTTAAAAATGTTTTCCCTAATCATATATTCTTTCATATACAATTAGATATTACATGATTTCAAAAATAATTAATATATTGCGGAAAAAAGTAAAAAAAAAAATAATAAAAAAAAACATAAAAAATTAATAATAAATTAAAAATGCAAGTATATATATATATATATATATTTCTATGAAGAAGTAGCTTCAATGCATCAAAAGGGAAATTGCTACATCAAATTAATAATGGGAGACTGGAATGCTAGAATTGGAGAGAAAAAGAAAGGTGAATTATCTGTTGGAAATCATGGATATGGTATGCGAGATGAAAGAGGAAACAGAATGATTGAGTTTGCAGAATATGAAAGTATGTATATCATGAATTCATTTTTCAAGAAAAAGCCACAAAGAAAATGGACATGGCGTTGTGCAAATGGCTCAACAAGTGAAATCGACTACATCTTGACCAACAAAAAGTACCTTATTCAAGACTGTAGCGTTCTCAACAACTTCAATACAGGAAGCGATCACAGATTGGTTAGATGCAAACTGCTGTTAAATACTAAAGTGGAAAGAATGAAGCTTTTGCAACACTCAAAGAAATCGATCGATATTATAAACCTCCAGAAACATAAAGAAGAATTTCATTTGGAACTTCAAAACCGTTTCCAAGTACTTCAATCAACTTTAGAAGAAGAGCAAGATGTTAAAACAGTGAGCAAGAAGCTAACCAATACTCTACAAGAAATTGCAAAGAAGATAGCCGGTGATGCACAAATAAAACAGACTAAGAAAATAACAGAAGAAACAAGACGATTGATGAAAAAACACAGAGAATTTAAAATGAAGAAAAGTCATCCTAAATCAAGAGTTGGATATGCTGAATTATGTAAAACAGTAAGAAAATGCGTTACAGAAGATATTAGAAAATTTAACTGTGATCTTGTTAAAAAAGTTCTGGAAGATAACAAAAGTTTAAAATCAGCTAGGCGCAAGTTATGTGTTGGAAGAAAAGGTATTTTTGCACTGAAGAGAGCAGATGGAACAATTACCAAAATCAGCAACGAAATAGTACACATTGTTGAGAAATTCTATAATGATCTTTATAAATGTGAAGATCAGAGGGAAATCAACGTGCATGATCAACAAGAAATCTTAACAGAAACTGAAGAGATAATCCCAGTGATGACAGATGAAGTTTTACAAGCTATTAGATTTATGAAAAAAGGTAAATGCCCAGGAGAAGATGGAATTACAATTGACCTTATCAAAGAAGCAGGAGAAGAATTTGCAAAAAGACTATCCTTACTGTTTTCCAAATGTCTTAAGAAATCAGATGTACCAGAAGATTGGAATAATGCTGTGATGGTGCTACTTTACAAGAAAGGAGAGAAGGAAAACATTAAAAATTACCGTCCAATCAGCTTACTGTCAGTGATTTATAAAATTTTCACCAAAGTTTTAACGTCAAGACTTGAATCAGCTCTGGACTCAGCTCAACCTAGAGAACAAGCAGGATTCCGAAGTGGATTCAGCACAATGGATCATATCCATACAGTAAGGGAACTCATAGAAAAACATAAAGAATATAATTTACCTCTCTGCCTTGCCTTTATTGATTTTGAAAAAGCATTTGATTCAGTCTACACATCAGCAGTAGTAGAATCTCTGGAAGACATTGGAATAGACAAACCTTACATCAATATCATAAAGAAGATTTACAAGAAAGCAACAGCAACCATCCGTTTAGATAAAGGAAAAGCGAAGATCAAGCTCGGAAGAGGAGTAAGACAAGGAGACACATTTCACCTAAACTTTTTAATGCTGTCTTAGAAAATATCTTCAAAAAACTGGATTGGGAAAACAAAGGGATTAGAATAAATGGAGAATATTTAAGTCATCTCCGGTTCGCTGACGACATTGTAATTTTCAGTAACAGTCCTGAAGAATTGGAAATTATGCTAAAAGATCTTGCAGAAGCTAGCATCAATGTGGGATTAAAAATAAATTTAGAAAAGACTAAGGTGATGTTTAATTCATTTACATCAAAAAAGAAAATTATCTACAAGAACACTGAGATTAAAGAAGTGCAAAGTTATGTGTACCTCGGACAGGAAATATCATCGGATAATAGTATCATGAATGAAATCAATAGAAGAATAAGAAATGGGTGGAGTGCTTTTGGGAAGAACAATATTATTCTGAAGAGTAATATGCCTCTTTGTTTGAAAAGAAAAGTGTTTAATCAGTGTATTTTACCTGCATTAACTTACGGAGCAGAAACATGGACACTAACAAGACGGATGATGCAAAGACTACAAACTACACAGAGAAGTATGGAAAGATGTATGCTAGGCATAACTAGAAGAGACAGGAAGAGGATAACCTGGATAAGAAATCAGACAAAAGTTTTTGACATCCTTGAAAGAATCAAACAGCTAAAATGGAAATGGGCTGGGCACATTGCAAGAAGACAAGACAATAGATGGAGCACTAATGTACTACAGTGGTACCCCAGAGACGTAAAACGACCAAGAAGACGACCACGAGTAAGATGGAATGACGAAATTAAATAAGTGGCTGGTTTAAATTGGATGACGAAAGCGCTAGACAGAAAACATTGGAAAAATCTGGGGGAGACCTACATCCAGCAGTGGATCGAAAACGGTTGATAATGATGATGATGATGATATATATGTAAATATGTATAATAGAATGGCTGGGTGGGCAGATGTTAGAGTACGATGGAGGGCGGTGTTGTCTAGATATTACGCAATGTTTCATTATTGAAAGAAAATTGAGAGTGGGAAATGCATTTGTTAAATTGAAAAAACATATTATAATGTATGTTTAATTGACACTAATGTGTGGATAATTGTGTAGTTACATCAATTAATTCTATTAATATAATTTAATTAATTTACATGATTAAATTGTACCTAACTTTTAATAAATTGGAGAGCTATAATACTATTCTAAGTGTATAGGGTAAATATATTAATTATCTATTTTCAAATCTTAGATCATCTTATATTAAGATATTGAGTTTAACTTAGCACAGACAAATAAAATTATTTTGTTTTAAATCTTAATACGGTAAACTATGATGTACGTCTTTTTTTCTGTTACCACATTACTTTTATACATTTATTTTTAAATAATTAATTAATTTATTATTATCATGTTGGCGATAATTATTTTTACTTTTTTTTTCCTTTTCATTTTGCTATCCAATTTAGTAATTTTGGTGTGCCTTGTTTATGATGTTTTTTCTTCATTCAATTTTGTTTTAAGTGTGTTGGTAGTCCCAAATTCGTATTTCTTTTGGTTTTTTTTTTTTTTTTTTTTTTTTTTTTTTTTCATGGTAAATTGAAGATGAGACCACACACTTCATTTGTAGTTCCAAAGTATTTGGGGCCCGGTGATTCAGCATCTGCTAATGTTTTCTACAAATCCTATTTGTATTCATTTTAATTATTTATTTTTTCCCTCCATGTTCAATGTGGTATAAGTTATTAAATTCAATGATTCATATATTGTAATACGGTTAATGGTTATATATATATATGTATGTGTGTGTGTGTGTGTGTGTGTGTGTCATTATATACTACATGGCCATAGAGGACCGTCCAATTGCGATTTTTGACATTTTGTTAAAATCTAGAAAAATACATGAGGAATTATCCCGAAACTCTTAGCGTATAAATATAATAGTAAAAGCTATACATTTCCGTGAAGATTTTTTCCCAAAACTGCATAGGGGCCGTCAACAAATTAAAAAAGAATGAATATATTTTGAATAACCCTATCGAAACTAATGTAGCAAAAGCGCGCAAACTGTAGATTATGATTAAGTTGTTTATAGAAATAAACGGTGTTCTTTTTTATGCGAATAGCAAGTATACTCGTAGAGAAATTAAGGTTTTTATACAAATTGTCCCAAATTTTGCCAAGGTTTTTGCTTATAATTTGCAGAGTTCTTATTATAAAGTAATATTTTTTTCTGAAAATATGACAAATAATATTGCACACAAAATCCAGCAATCATAATTAAAAAATAGTAAAAATTATATGATACATGAGTAGGTTTACTAAACATTTTTTCACTGCGCATGCGTCACAGATATCAAAATTGGATTTGCATATTGTGTTAGCTAAATGTATAGTGAAACTTTTGTGAAAGTCTCAAAATCATAGCTTGAAAACTCTGAAAGTAATCGTCTGTAGAATAAGCACAAAATCCGTTGTTCACAAAATGAAGCAAAAAAAAATGAGGGATTTTATCCAAATCTCATATTGTGTGTTTTATATTGACTCTAATCAATGAATATATGGATTCAACTCCTCTTGTTTTTGCTTCATTTTGGGAATAACGAATTTCAAGCTATGATTTTGTGACTTTCACAAAAGTATCTTCATACATTTAGCTAATATAATATGCAAATGAAATTTTTATATCGCTGACGCATGCGCAATGAAAAATTATTTAGTAAACCTACTCAATTTTCATACAATTTTTATTATTTTTTAATTCTAATTACAGGGTATTATGTGCATTGTTGTTTCTCATATTTTCAGGAAAGAAAATTATATTATTAAAACTCTGCAAATTATAAGCAAAAATCTTGAAAAAATTTAGGACTGTTTTTAGAAAAACGTTAAATTTTCTACGAGTATATTCTATTCGCTTAAAAATGAACACAGTTTATTACAATAAGCCACTTAATCATAATCTACAGTTTGAACGCTTTTGCTGCATTAGTTTTGATAGGGTTAACCAAAAGCTATTCATTATTTTTCAGTTTGTTGACAGTCCCCTATAAAGTTTTAGAAAAAAAAATTATGGAAATATATGACTCAAACTATTATGTTTATACACTTAGAGCTTCAGGATAATTCCTCATGCGTTTTTCTAGATATTTAACAAAATGTCTAAAATCGCAAGTGGACGGTCATCAATGGCCATATAGTACATAAGGAATTGTAATAATCGCTGCATACGTAAAATAAACGCGTAAGGTGAATCGGTTTCCAAGTTCGTCCAGGATGATTGATGTCTCTGTCGATTCAGAATTGGCAAATTCAATCGTAAGACAACACTCTTCAAATCCTGGCTCTTCTTTTTTATACCATTTGGAAATTTAAAAAGTGATATAATTTATCAACTGAATAAATGTATTAAATAATTATCTATTTTATATTTAGTTTAAATTAATGGAGGCGAAATTTCCTGTAGTTTTTTACAGGGAAACATACTCGCCAGCACAAAGAAAATGAATAAATAATCCACTAAGTTTTATTTTTGTTTGTTTCAACTTAATGTTTTGAATATGGAATTCGGTCGCCGTTTTTTTCCGATGACTATTTTCTTTTTTTCTTTCTTTTTTATTTCATTATTATATTCGTATCAAGTTTTGAAAAACTAACCTTAATTAAGAACTCTAATTTCAGCAGCAACGAAATAAAAATTTAATCGGCTCTCGGTAATTCGAAATAAGATAAATTGAATCTTTGATTAACCTCCTGACTGCCGCTGGCTGATTTTTTCGCACACTAACCTGCAGGTTTCCCTGCGGCATAAGCAATATTTAAATTAATATAATTCTACAAATAAAACCCAGTTTTGATAAATTAAGTTAGGATTAATACTCTCAAAGATTATACACCTATACATAATAACATATTTTGTATCAGGTTAGAAAAAAATCTTTTTTAAATCTTTTTAATAAATTACAGAGAAAACAACATTACAATTTTACCCTTTTGCCGGGCAGTCAGGGGGTTAATTCGAACTATACATGAAATCCCGAAATTTTTAATAACAGAATAATTTAAAAAAATGTCATTTACTCAAACTAATTTATCTTGAATTCGTTTAATTCGAACTAATAGTGTTTCTTATTCTTCGATTTTCGTTACTTTTTTACGAACTTCAGATGCTTTAAATAACTCCTTTTTTTTTCTTTTTTGTCAGAATTGTTCTGAACTAGAATAGAGATAACCCCATGCATTTGATGTCCGCTTTTTTAGTGCCCCGTCTGACCATCAATGACATCTCCACGCTTACTTCCATTGTGCTTGTTCCTAGTCTCTTAATAAGCTTATGTATTTATATCTTTTATCTTATAATTAAGTCATATTCCAATGATAACAATAAATTTAAAAAATACTATAACATAAATTCCTTTGTAATGGTACCCCTTTAAACACATTTCCCCACTCATAATTTCCATAATTCGAACTTCCAATAATTCGAACATTTTTTGTTGTCTCGACGAGTTCGAATTAACTAGAGCCAAATCTACTTATTTTAACAATATCGTACACCATTTTCAATGTCGGAATGGTTTGGTTTCCCCTCCCTTCATTACAAACCACAACTGCAGAGTCGAGAAAATGAAACGTAAATACCGCTTTGTTTTTGTATCTGTAGTTTGAGGAATTAAAAGTCAATTAAAAATTAGACGTTTATATTCCAATTGCAATAAAATGTTGGAGTTGCTCGAATGTGTGGGAAAATTTTCCTTAAAATGTGTTGTGAACGAATAAAGGCAAATTATTCAGCATAAAAATATAATATGAATAATTTGCTTCACCAATTTTTAGATGCGTTCGTGATTATATAAATAAGTAGCACTTATAATTGTCGTTCAGTCCTTCAGTCCGTCTGTCCATCCGTATATAATAGAGTATAAATTTAACCGAATCATTTTAAAATTTAAATAAGGTACCCTGGGGTAATAACGCCAGGCGGAGTAATAACGCCAAGTGCTTATATTTTGCATAATTATGAAATAATCAGGTAAATGACACCATTGTGCTCTGCGCAGAAGGGTTTTGAGTCATATAAATCGCAAAAAACAGCTTCAAGTTAATTTGTTTCATTTTTAGGTCTTATTGTTTTTACAAGCAACTAAAATTAACCCTTGATCTAAAATTTGCGAGATAAGGTTTTTGATCTGAAGACTATATTTTTTATCCGGAAATACTTTGTTTATTACATAAATTTGTAGTGTATTTCATGTACAATTCCAATTGTAATAGTTGTAGAAGATTTTGGATATCTTCTCGAGATAATTTGTAGTTTAGGATTTACTGTGCAATAAGTATCCCGGGGTAATAACGCCAATCCTTGGCATTAATACTCCGGTTGATTCCCTACAGTGACCTAGCTACATACTAAATACTGATATTCAAATAAACACAGTTAAAACTGTGCAATGTTTCTAATAATTTTATTTAAGCGGTCCTTTTTAAGCAAAAAGAAGCTCACGGTCTGATATTCTTTTGCCTCATCCTCCCCCCCACACCGCACCTTTATTTTTCTTACACTTTCACAAAAAAATGAACATTTTCAATAGCTTAGAATGCAATTTGTCAATTTCTAAGTTTGTAGAGTTTATATTTTTAGAATTGGGCAATCTACATGCAATTATTCCATCTTATTTCATAGTTTTGTTTGCATGGCGTTATTACCCATATAGGTGGGTAATAACGCCAAATAGCATTGGTCAAGAAAAAACGCCGTTACATTTTATGAATACATATCTGTTAAATTATTTTATTTTATATAGATAGTCAATGAGTTGCTGTATCAGATCCTATATTTGTTTGATAAATGCAATCTAAATCTAAGCCGTGAAAATTGGTAGAACCTTAACGTGGCGTTATTACCCCAGGGTACCTTATATAATTGTTGCATAATTTTCTCGAGTTATTTAAAATTTTAAGAAAATATAATGTATAGTTCAATGACAGGGACATTCGAAAGTATTCCGTTTCATTACAGCCAATGGGAAAAAAACAGTTTCAAGTGTATTCTAATGATGTTACACTCTTTCGAACATACTAAAATTGATATGCATCTATGAAGTACTTAAATATACATTCTGTATAATCTGTGGTGCAAGGAATATTTGTTATTAATTCAAAGATCCATACAAAATTATTCCATTACATAATGGTTTTTGGATAAAAATTTCTTGGGACGTATTTTTATTACATCAAACTATGTATCATTTTATAAAATTAATATACGTTGCTGAGGTTTAATACAAGATACGGCCTGCATAATAGAAAGCAGATAGTATTTACAGGGACACGCATAAGATTTCGGTTACTACATTGTATTCGATGTATTGTATACTATTACACTAAGATCTGAGTATTTTTAAAATTTCTTCATAATACGAATGCACCTCACTTGTTACGCTTGACGTACAATTTCCGACTTGTTTATTATAAAGTATTGGCAAAATTGTTTATTCTTTCTGACTTTTTTTTCATTTGTAACTTCAAGCCGCATACCTAGGCTGCGTTTTTATAAAACTTTTATTTTACATGTTCTAGCAATAATTTCTAGCAATAAAGTCTACCTGCAAATATTTACAAAAACATTTTATTATTTAATATAAATACATTCAAAATCAATATTATATATTTTAAATATTACATACAGCAAAATTATTATTATTATTATTTTAATTTTATCACTATTTTACTTGACTAAATTGTTACAAAACTCTTTTTTCGTAAATGCAATGCTTTTCGTAAAATTTTATTTATTATTTTATCTATCATAATACATTTGTTATATTTAGTTTGCTTAATTGTGTAAAAGCAATGTAATTTTGATTTTTTTTAATGCAAAAATTAATGGAAAATAAATCCTGTAAATTAAATTCGCTTTAATTTAAATTTTTATTCAATTAATTTTTCCTTTTATACATCGATAATTTCCGTTTCGTTTTTAAATATCACGATAATAGTTACAGGCGACAAATAATAGATAGAAAATAGCATATTTTCTAAATTTCTACTCAAATATTGACATTAAAAGATCTTAATTTCCTCTTTCCGTGAAATTTTTAAACTCCTTTAAGCAAGCTACGATGAATTTTTCTTTCCTCTCTGTCTGCTTGTAGCAGTGTAAATATATGTGCACAACTTACATTTTTAAAAAACATTTATTTTATGTCTTCTAGTATCCAAAATAAAAATATGTGTTACTAAATATTTGCTTCTAATGTCTAAGAACAAATATTTAAGAACACATTTAATTATTTTAAGTAAATATCTTAAAATACTCTTAGGACACGTGGTAATTAGTTATATAGTATATATACATAATTAAAGAAAGTGGTTTTTGTTTTAAAATGACAAAATATGAGGGAATGTTTACAAATTCCATCTCCTTATTAACATTTTCAAATTAGTTGATAAGTGTTTATGAATTCGCCCTTGTCTGTCGGTCTGTCCATTTTAAAACTCGTGTAAGTATACTCGGACTTTCATAAAATTAAGATATTATTTGTATTAACTACGGCATGATCGATACTGAATACGAAATATGTATTATTTATATCCGTTTACGAGTATGCTAAAAAAAATTTACATTACAATCCATTGAGAGAAATCATTTGCTGTGTGTTTTAATAATGTTGCATTATTACAAATATATTTAAACTGATATACATATGAGAGTTGTATTACAAGATGTTTATAATAGCATATATTGTCAATATGATTTGTTGTTCCTTTACAGGGACACTCAAAATAATTCCGTAATATTAATTTCTATTTCAAGGAAACCATATGCAGTGTATTTTCAGGATTTTACAATATTTGAACTATATACAAATTGATGCATATCACTGTGGTAAACTGCAAGATGCTTACAATGGAATTCACTATTCATAGCTTTCACTATTCATTTAAAGGGACACACAAAAGAATTAGGTTGCAGTACTGTCTATAGACTATCATTGCTAAATTTGCGTTTTCAGTGGTTTTATGCATTTTAAATGAAACATTTTTTATACAATGTGCTTGGTTTGTATAAGTCCAGCAAATCATACACTAGATTTTAAAAACATCTGCAGTACACGTTTATTGTTGGAAATACAGGCAAAGGGAATTTTCAAAAGAGAATTTTCTAAAATGATATTTTCAAATGTATAATGTCTTGTCTAACTAAATTATATCTTAGCATGCCATGTATACATACAAATCTATAAATCATATACAGGGTGAGTCATAAATATCGAAACAATAGGCTATCTCCTAAAATATTGCCCCTAGACCCATACTTCCAATTGCAAAGTTTCATCAAAAAAGGTAAATTTTTTGATAAGATAAGTTGCAACTCCATGGGGGGTCTATTTTAAAAAATACGAAAATTAAATTTTTATACGACCCCCAGAGAATAAAACTTCCAATTAGAAAAATTTTCCTTATCCTCTTCTGAATCGAACAAAAAAAAATTCATCTCGATATCTGCAAATCCCTGGATGATATTAAAGTCCAAAATTTTTCAAAATTCGTGACTTACACCACTTTAGCATACATCTGAGTGCAGCGATATCAGTTCATTTGAAATACAATTTAGGGATCGACCATTAATTTACGCATTGTTAAATGTAGACCCAAGACAATACTTTAACTTTTAAATATAAAATAAAAGCGTATAGCTTTTTGCTTTAAACTTCCTTGACATATGCTAGATGTCTGCAATATCTCGAGCTTGGCACCAGGCTCGTAATTGGCACGACCCATTGGCCGGACCGTCTTATTAAACACTTATTAAAAGAGTTATTAAATTAAGTGATATTAATTAAACTCTCATTAACCGTGTCTTTAAAACTTATTGCCGAAGGCAATAAGTTTAGTAAAAATAGTAATAGCGATAATGACCCTTCTATTAACTGGATCACATGGAATATATTTTAATGTTATTGTAAATTTTAATGTTAATGGAAATATATTTTAATAAATTACTTAGAATTTTTTTTTTTCAAAAATCTAGTTTGTACTATTCAGCTTCAAAATTTATGTGGTTTTAAACATATTTTTACTTTTTTCTATCTTTACAAGAGAAAAGTATTGGATTCATGAAAATTTTGAATTCCGGTTTTCGACGGATTCACACGTTTTAGGGCTCAGAGATACCGAAAAACATGTTTTTACAAAATGTCTGTCTGTGAGTCACTGCTTCTGTATCTCTGTATATGATATACATTTTGTGAGCGCGCTATCTCAAGAACTAATACACAAAATTTAATAAAAAATTATATTTACTTAGTTCTTGATATACATTGATGCTGATTAGTTTTTGGTGTGAATCGCTTAACAGGTGACCCTACTGTAAAGGCTTTTGTGAGATTTCCGCGATCGCTGTATCTCCAGAATGCAGGGAATATCATCAATCTTCAGATTCAGTTATTCCTTGACATGAATTGATGTTATTTATATTTTGTTGTATATGGCTCCACGAGAGGCGCTGCAACACTGAATTTGTTACGATTTCTGCAATAGCTCTACTTTAAGAACTAATGCAGGAATTTCCATAAAAAAGTCAGATGCAGTTACTTCTTGACATGAATTGGTTTTGTTTACGTTTTTGTATCAATCATCTTTCGGGTGGCGTTTTCATAATGAATTTTTATAGTTTACACGATTTCAGTGATATCTTGTACTAATACATGGAATTTCGTATCTTTAGAGTCCTCCGATTGCTACAACCGAGTCGTTTATTTATTCCAAACGGCATTAAAAAAATATTTATTCGAATGTTAAAGTCGAAGAGTATAACGTTTCTGTTGCGTATTTTTTTTATGCTAAGCTCCCACTAATATTTCATTCTAAGTGTATTTAATTGATCAAGGTTTAATGCGTTCGAACCAAACATCATTTAAGAAATTCAATTGAATAATTTCAACTTAAAACGTTTAAATGAAATATGCCGAAGATTCATTAAACACCTGTTCTTGTTTTAAAAAGATAACTGATTCGCAAGTTAAACAAAATTTAAAATGTATTTATATTTGAACTGAAAACTGTATGTTAAACTCGAAAAAATGAAAAAAAAAAAAAAAAAAAAAAAAAAAAAAAAAAAAAGAGCAGCGGCCTTTGAGTCCGCTCACAGCGGTTAACACGTTGGGGATTTTTTTTTTTAATTCCGGCCAATTATTTGCAATAGGAAATACAGGGTTCGAAAAAAAACCACGGAAAACTTCGAACGGTTAGGCCGATGGTTGCGATTGGGTTCGAATCCAGTACCTACCGTCTACCAGTTTGGAGGCCCGTAATTAGAGGCATCTTTTACGCATCGTGTAGTGGCAATTTTAACAAGAAAAATATGAAGTTGACAGGGATAAAACAATGAAAAAAATTGAAGTCGGCGTGATAAAATAAGAAGTTTAAATAAGCTGACTCATTTAAATAGTAATTAAAGAAGGCGAAAATGGCAAAACTTAAACAAAATCTGAAATCAAAACTACACAAGAAGGAGTTAATCACCTAGACACTTTTAAAAGGCATTTAAACGTTAGGAGCCAATCTTTGTTTAAAACTAAATGCACTTTTCTTCATCAGATGTTTTTATTTCAGTATTTCTCATTTTTAAACTTACATCATAAGTCAGTAACCGTTGGTTACGGTAACAATTCAATAGTTTTTTAACACCTCAATTTAAAAAAAAAATAAATAAAAAAAAAATAAATAAAAAAAATTGCCGAAAGATGTTTTTACCTCAGAAAATTTACTTTTAAAAATATGATTTGTTCACAAAAAATTGCATCTTTTTTTTAAATTGCTATTTTAAATACTTTTATTTTTTAAAAATATTATTTAAAATGCTGAATTAAATTGAAAATTAAACATTTTCATTCAATTAAAAGAAAAAAATTCAACGCGACAAATAATATTTTGAGTTATGACAATTTTAATTTACTCTAAATTTTTTGGAAAAAAAAAATATTAAGAAAGCTTATGATGTGATAGTGCTTACAAATTATGTGGATAACCATCACAAAACATTCAAAATTCAAACTGTATAAATAAATAAATAAAATAAATGTTTCCTAGACAACATACAGCAACATTGTTTCTTCAATTACACGCATTTCAATTTGTGTCTGATCCCTTGAAACCTCACGATTTATTAAAATTGTCATAACTCTCTGAGTTTTGGAGATATCAAGATGGAATTTTTTTTGTTCAATTCAGGAATGGATAAGGAAAATTTTTCTAATTGGAAGTTTTATCCTCTGGGGGCCGTATAAAAATTTAATTTTTGTATTTTTTAAAATAGACCCCCCATGGAGTTGCAACTTATCTTATCAAAAAATTTACCTTTTTTGGTGAAACTTTGCAATTGGAAGTATGGGTCTAGGGGCAATATATAAGGAGATAGCCTATTGTTTCGATATTTATGACTCACCCTGTAGAGGACTGCACAAAAGAAGGTCTTTTTCGACTATTGATGGTAATACCTGAAATTAGGTATACAAATGTGTTATGGGTTTAAAACAGCTTAATTCAATTATTCTGTGTATAAAAGATATCAGTAGGGGAAAAATGCCGGTTCGACCTCAGGAAGAGGAGCTGAGGAGGGAGGAGAGCTCCTCCTCCTCACTTCTCCTCCTCACTCCTCCTCCTCACTCCTCCTCCTCACTCCTCCTCCTTAATCCTCCTCCACAACCCTCCTCCTCCTCAATCCTCCTCCTCCTCAACACTCCTCTCCTCAAGGTTGTCTTATAAGAAAAGGGGTTAAAAGGATTTTTTTCGAATTTTAAGCTGGAATTTCAGGGAGTTAGAATTTTTAAACCATACTATAGTATGGGGGTGTTTTTTAATTTTAATGTGGGGACTTTAAAAATTTTCAGCGTGTTACAGTACGTGGGGTATGCTTTTCGATTGAATTTTGCTGTTCTTCATTTAAAAAGGTAATTAAAAATTATGAGTGAAATTTTTTCAACATACTTTATTATGAGGGATTATTTTTCGAGCGGTGATTTATTAAGAAATTTTGATAATTTAAACTTTAAAATTTTCAACAGTTTAAATTTATTTTGAGTCAAGTGTAAAAGTTGATCCAATTTAACAAATGAATCATTAAAATTAATTTCAAATAATAATTAAAAATAATGAGTGAAAAATAATGAAGACACTTTAATTATTTGGGCTTGTTCCAGTACATGGGGTATGTTTTTCGAGAGTTATACTGTTGTTCATTTTAAAAGGTAATTAAAAATTAATTAAAAATAAGGAATAAAGCGACTTTTTTTTTTCACCGTGTTTTAGATGAGGAGTTAAGCGGGTATTTGGGTACACAGAATGTTTTTTTCTATACTTTTGTATGAGTGGTTTTTAATTTTATTGTGGCGACTTAGAAATTTTCAGTTTAGTGAAATTTAAGAGTTTATTTTTTCGATTTTAAGTGGGAATTTGGGGAGATTGATTTTTTTTTTTTCCACTGTGCTCTTACATGATGAGTTAAGCGGGTATTTTGGAGGAAATTATTATTTTAGACTAATCATTCACGAAGGATATTTTGCGGATATAAATGTTTAACAGAGGGACTTTAACTTTTTTGCAATGAGATTGACGTGCGCTCGTCGACCTAACCGTACGGAGTATGTAATTTTCTTCGAATCATGTGTGCATATTGGCTTAGAATATCTTAGAAAGACCTGAATAACCTTTATCTCTAACCACCGTCATAAATCACACATGCTGTTAATAGGAATTTGGGAATAACAATTTTGAATATTTATTTAATGAAGGAACTTTAAAATTATTTCGAGTACTATTTTTAGTCAACTATGTTATACACTTGATATTTTAAAATAGTTAAAAAATAACTTTAAAATTTGAATGAAAAAATATGTTTCAAAATGGGATTTTTCGTGCTAGCATTGAATCGCACTCGTCGCCCTAACGGTTTGGAATATGGGGTTTCCTTCGAACCTCGGTGAAAATTTAATAGAAATGATTATTATTATTATTATTTCGTGTGTGTTGTATGTATGTGTATATATGTGTGTGTGTTGTAGGCAGGTATGTGTGTGAATGTATATGCGTATGTTGTATGTGTTGTATGTATGTATGTGTTGCATGTATGTGTGTGTATGTATGTATGTGTTGTATGTATATGCGTGTGTTGTATGTATGTATGTATGTGTGTTGTATGCATGTGTGTGTATATGAGTGTGTTGTATGTATGTATGTATGTATGTATGTGTGTTGCATGTATGTGTGTGTGTTGTAGGTATGTATGTATGTATGTGTTGTACGTATGTGTGTATGTATGTATGTGTGTGTTGTATGTATATGCATGTTGAATGTATGTGTGTGTAATTTTTAAGCTATTGCATAGCTTTTATCACGGGCATTCAGCGCGGCGACCAAATCCAAAAATTCCGTAACGAGAAATAGCCTAACACATCCGTAACGAAAAAACCTAACACTCGGCTGCCGTCGTTTCACTTCGGCAGACTTCGGCATGGTATCCTTCGGTAGACTTCGGAAGACATTGACGCGGTATTTTTCAGATATTTAGAGGATATCAAGTCTCAAACTTATATATCTTATTTCAGTTACTGTAAATCTATAGTTTCAATAATAAAAATTCCTGATAGAATGTGTATAGAATAGAATCGTCTTAAGATAAAACAAGGTAGGATAATGTAGCTTTTGGTGAGTGGAGACCCGCCCAATGGTGAGGATCGAAAAATTTAAATGCTTATAACTCGCGATCTAATTTTCGTAGCTCGGCCAAATATTATTTGGTAAATCATTATGAGACAGTGTTAATTTTTGGTGACAGGAGACCCCCACGGTGAGGGTCGAAAAATTTAAAATGTTTATAACTCGCGATCAATTTTCGTCGCGCGGCCAAATATTGTTTGGTAATTTATTATGAGACAGTGTTAATTTTGGTGACAGGAGACCCCCACGGTGAGGGTCGAAAAAGTTAAAATGCTTAGAACTCGCGGTCTAATTTTCGTATCGCGGCCAAAATTTGTTTGGTAATTTATTATGAGACAGTGTTAATTTTTGGTGAAAGGAGACCCCCCTCCCATGCTGAGGGTCGAAAATTTTAAAATGCTTATAAATCGCGATCTAATTTTCGTAGCGCGGCCAGATTTTGTTTGGTAATTTACTATGAGACAGTGTTACTTTTGGTGACAGGAGACCACCCTCCCCACGGTGAGGGTCGAAAAATTTAAAATGCTTATAACTGGCGATCAAATTTTCGTAGAGCGGCCAAATTTTCTTCGGTAATTAATTATGAGACAGTGTTACTTTTGGTAACAGGAGATCCCCCATGGTGAGGGTCGAAAAATTTAAAATGCTTATAACTCGCGATCTAACTTTCGTAGTGCGGCCAAATTTTGTTTGGTAATTTATTATGAGACAGTGTTACTTTTGGTGACAGGAGACCCCCTACGGTGAGGGTCGAAAAATTTAAAATGCTTATAACTCGCGATCAATTTTCGTAGCGCGGTCAAATTTTGTTTGGTAATTTATTATGAGAAAGTGTTCATTTTTGGTGACAGAAGAACCCCCCCCCCACGGTGAGTGTCGAAAATTTTAAAATGTTTATAACTCGCGATCAATTTTCGTAGCGTGGCTAAATTTTGTTTAGTAATTTATTGTGAGACAGTGTTAATTTTTGGTGACAGGAGATCCCCCATTGTGAGGGTCGAAAAATTTAAAATGCCTATAACTCGCGATCTAATTTTCGTAGTGCGGCCAAATTTTGTTTGGTAATTTATTATGAGACAGTGTTAATTTTTGGTGACAGGAGACTCCCACGGTGAGGTTTAGAAAATTTAAAATGCTTATAACTTGCGATCTAATTTTCGTAGCGCGGCCAAATTTTGTTTGCAATTTATTAAGGTATTGCATAGCTTTTATCGCGGGCTTTGAGCGCGGCGAAATAATCCAGAAATTCTGTAACGAGAAAAAAACCTAACACTCCGGCTAACGTCGCTTCAGTTTGGCAGACTTCGGCACGGTATCCCTCCGTAGATTTCGGCAGACATTGACGCGGTATTTTTCAGACATTTTGAGAATATCAAGTCTTAAACTTATGTTTTTTTATTTCAACTACCATAAACATATAGTTTCAATGATAAAAATTCCTGATTAACCTACATGTATTGTAAGATAATAAAAATATTTTTAACGATATTAACTTCGCACTTGTTCAATACAAGAAAAAAAATTGTTATCGGTCATCACGCTCAAAATGTTTAACTTGAATTACTATCAAAGGCAAAAAAAAAAAAAAAAACTGCATAAATAAAAATAAATAAATAATTATAATTGCATAAGTTGATAAAACATGCTATGCAATAGCTTTACCGCGGCAGTCCCCGAGTGCCACACGTATTTTTTTTTATCGATAGGTGTGATCTTTAGCTGAAAGTGACCAAGGGTCAAAACTTTTACCCAGGAATCGCCACGGGGAGGCAGATCACATGATTCCCGTATTGCACACATTCACATACATTATTTCGAGCGATATTTTTAGTGAAACATAATAAGCAATTGAATTTTTAGAATAATTAAAAAATAACTTTAAAATTTAAAGGAAAGAATGTTTCAAAATGGAATTTGACGTACTAACATTTAATCGCGCTCGTCGGTTTTTACTGTTTGGAGTCTGTCATTTTCCTTTGACCTTCGAAAACCTTGCGTTAATAAGGATATTTCAGAAAGACCCCCACTTTCGGTACTCTTTTAAGATAATATTTGTAATGAGATGTGTTCGCGCGCGTCGGCCTAACTGTTTGGAGTATCAACATAAAATCATCAAATTAATAAAAATATTTCAAATAGTTAGAAAATGAATGGTTAAAACCGCCAAATAAGAACAAAATACTTTAAACAATGAGAAAATAAATGTTTAAAATCAACAATTTAACATTTAAAGGTTTTATCTTCAGATTAAAATAATTTGTGAAAAATGCTTTTAAATATTTTTAAAACTATATTGAAAATAATATTTTTCATACCTTAACATCAAAAAAGTGTTAAATCCAAATCGATGAAGAGTTTAATAATTATTTTCTCAAAGAGAGGATACTAAATTCATTGCAGTATATGTGTGTGTGTGTGTAAACATAGATGAATCATTCTTATCTGCTTATCTGATAGCGTTTTCCGAAAAGGGTTAAATCTATGAATCATAGCTGATAGGAACTGGGGTTGATGTGTTATCTTAATTAATCTTAATGAGTACTATATCTAATTAAAATTATTTGACTTGAAATAAAATAACGTCTTTTGAGCAAAATCTTTTGAAAATTTAAGATATAATTATTTAAATCAAATTAGAGGCTTTTTTTTCTCTCATCGATTTATTTTAAATAAAACTAAAATATTTATTTTTTTTCTGTACTTTGTTAGCAAAATAAAGAGTGTATCACATTCATTTTGGCTTTAACTGTTTAAAAATTTAAATTAACCTATAATTAAAATGATTACATAAGGTTGAGTATGTGATCTTTTAAATGAAATCTAGTTAAAAACGGAACACGCATTCATATAAAACTTTAAATACTTATGGTTTTGTGTATAATGTAATGTATGTATTAATTATTAAATGAAAAATATTAATTAACAATAAATGAAAGACATTAACAGTAATAAAATATTAATTAAACATTTCATTTATTGAAAACTTAATGAAAAATATTAATTTGGGAATACGCATTCGTATAAAACTTTAAACATTTTTATTTTTTTTGTGTATAATATTATGTATTTATTAAATATTAAATAGAAAATATGAATTAACAATAAATGAAAAATATCAATTAACATTAATAAAATATTAATTAAACATTGTATTGATTAAAAAATTAATGAAAAAATTAATATGGTAATACGGATCCTTATAAAACTTTAAACATTTATGCTTTTGAGTATAATATTATGGATGTATTAAATATTAAATGAAAAATATGAATTAACAATAAATGAAAAATATTAATTAACATTAATAAAATTTTATTAAACATTGTGTTGATTAAAATATAGATTAAAAACTTAATGAAAAATATTAATTTCTCATGTAATTAAAATAACACTTTATAAATTAATGAATTAATAATAAATGAAAAATGTTCATTCGAAACAACTTGAGAAATACTAATTTGTAATGAAATTAGAAAATAGCAATTAATTAAATATTAATTAAAAATTAAATGAAAACTATTTATGAGAGACACATTGAAAAATATTCTTACCTTAAACTTTCATTCATCAGTCCTTAAATCCAACCTTCATCGTTGCTTACATGTTGGGAAATGTCTGATAACCAGATATTCTTATCTTTGACGGTTTTCCCGAAAGTTGACTCACTAGATAAGTAAAAATGACAGGTTCAAATCTGAAATTAAGAGTTTATTCATATCGAATATAATTAATATAACATGCAATTAAAAAGAGACTTAATTTATTTAATACGTCATAATTAAGAATTTAATTAAATCCTGAATATAATTTTTTTAAATCTTATTAATAGAATAGAATAGAAATTCTTTTCAACATTTTCAAGAAACACACATGTTATTGAATACTTAATAGAATATTTTTCGTAATGAATGTGTAATTAACAATATTTAAATGATTTTTTCAAATTAATTAGTGTTTAATTAAAATTTTCATAATTAAAATAAATATATCAAATAAAAAAGGAATTCTTTTCAAAATTTTCAAGAAACACAAGTTATTATTAAGTAACATTTTGAATAACTACAAACTTTAATCACTGTGAATGATCTTTTTTTCTCATATGTTATAAAAACAAGTTTAAGTACCCAAATTTGTTGTTATATTTCATTGTGTGTTGGATCCTTCTTTACTAATCTCGTTAAAATTATTCATTTACCAATGATTTAAACTTCACATTTTAAAGTTATTTATATAATATACTAACATTTGACTATTAAATATCAAATAATGGATATGTACTTTTTACACTCACATCTTACAATGTAATTAGTAACCAAATGTTATGATTTTTAAGCATGTCTTCTTAAATTTTTTTTCAATGAAAGACTATTAGATTTGAATAGTTAGCTTTCTCTTCATAACTTTATCGAGAAATATGTAATGTATACCACACGATTTCATTAAATGAATCACAATACAATTCAAACTTCTCATTTTCAATGTTTTATATATACTAGTGTTTGCTTATTCTGAACAATCCTTACTTAATATATTGATGAAAAATTTGTGTTGAACGGTTTTTAACTTAAATGGTGTGAGAGAAGGATATATTAGGACAGAAGTTATTAAATATAGAGTGTTTAAAGTTTATACCCGTGCAAGAATTGGCATTTCAAGAAACAAAGTTGTGTCACATTTGAAAGCATTCTTTATATTCGAATCACACACGTGATCACGATCACATCACTGAAGAGTATAGAGAAGCTGTTTATGTTGTATATAATTTGAATTTTCATGAATACAATATTATTACAGAAGTTTTTTTACAGTTTGAAAAATTATGATGCACAACGTCTGCACAAGTTAACACAGAATAAGATTAGCTTATGCCCTTTCGATGATAAGCATTATTTGCAGGTAAGATGTATTAACATAACAACATTTTCTTGGTAATTTTACTCGCAGGTTTCGAAACCACAAACATCTGATCATACTTCTCATTTTTAACACGCGTCGCTAACCATTGGGCCATTAAGGCCCGTAATTTAGTAACTAAAAAGTAAGACAGATCATCGAAAGTGATTACTTCACACATGCAAAAATAATTTTTATTGTGACTTAACAGTTAAAAATCACGAAGAAAAGAAAAAAAATCACATATGTTTTGGATTACTCTGATATTTTATGAGTCACTTCATCAGTTAAATAGACATAGCCACTTCTTATGAATCACTACTTATGCTTAAATTTTCAAACACTTGCTTATATGAAATGTATTATATTTTTGTTTATCACTGATAGTGTGATTATTTGTTAATAATTTTAGTGTCATAAAAATTTTTTTAAAAAATCAAATGTTAATAATTAATTAAAAAAATACAAGTCACTATTAAAGGTTTGGACAAATTATTAAAATAATTTTACAAAACTTTTCAAATTATTTAAAAATGTTTCACTAATATTTAGTAATCGACAAATTTTAATGTCGATAATCATTTATGTGACTTAGGTTTTCTGTTTTAACTGTTAAGTTATCAGATTCCCCCTTCAAGTACATCTCATTGATATGTTTTAATCAACCAACCAACCATTCAACTGTTTTCAAAATCAACTATTATGTGAGTTAGGTTTTCAGTTTTATTTGTTAAGTTATTTCATCTCTCCCCTTCATTTACATCTCAATGATAAGTTTTCAGCAACAAACCACCCAACTTTTTTCGAAAGCAACTATTTATTTACCTTAGCAACCAGCTATTTACTTACCCTAGTAACCAAAAAGCTTTTATCGACACATGAACAAAATTTTTAAGATGCAAGACTTGTCATTTTTAATTGAAAAAACAATGACATATGTAATAATTTTTCCTTACTTAAATGAAACCTTTGCATGTGTATGATAAAACTTGGAAAATTCATTTAATGCACAAATTTAAAGTCAACGACAAGGTCTTCATACTTTTTTTAGTATTTTATTAACATTTTAGCAAATATCTTGAGAAATCAACAAAGTTTTAAATAATTATTTTAATAAAAATTCTCATTTGTAAGTGACGTTACTGACCTAACTTGAAAATATTAACTTGTCAAAGCAGGTTTTGATTATTCCAGCTTAGTAATAATCATAAGTTTCATATGATAATCAACCTGTTTGGTTATTTCCCAGTATGGTTTTATAAAAAAAAGTCTCACATGCAAATAACATAACTTAACTAACTTGAAAAAATAACTTGTCAAAGCAGGTTTTCAATGTCTCAGCTTTATTCATAAGGTTTATATGATATTCAACCTATTTGGTTATGTCTCAGCATATCTTTATAAAATTTATCTAAAAAACCTTTAATATCAATGTTTAAAAATATGCGAATAATTTAGTTAGTCTTTTATAGATAAATAAGATTATTAATTAAAATAATTAATAATTATTAAAATGATTAAATTACTTAATAAATGAATTTTTATAAGAACCAATCTTGAAAACAAAGTACTGATCATGTGATATACATCACGTGACCAGTTCATGTCATATGTTCTATGACGTCACCTATCTTAAGATAAGATTATCTGATAACATTTTCTGATAAGGACTTTGAATCTTTCATTTCTTCCCAAATCTTCGACTGAGTAGGACGTACTTTTGTGGTGATGTTGGATTAGGGGTCATTCCATGTCAATTCAACCAGACCTTGTAACCCGACCCACAGCGATTTTGATGAAACTTTGTGTACACACTAATTCTATCATGAAATTATTACATCAGAAATTTTTCCTTCCTAGACCTCATAGTTTGTGAGATATGGGGGGTCCAATTCTTGGGGTTTTCTCAAATCGCACATTTCTGAGTCTGTATTTTGAGACTGCAGTTCTATCTTCAAAAAATTGTTTCTCTGGATCTAAAACATGAATCATCTTAAAAATATCACTGTAAGAATATAAAAAGATGCAGATTTTAATAAAAAAATATTTAAAAAATTTACTTGTAATATTTAGGATAAAAAAAATTAGCCAAAGATGAGAGTTATGGTTATTTTTCCAAATTTTTGTGACTTTACCAAAAAGGCTGTACACAAAAAGGCAAATTAAATTTCTAATTTATTTTTGTTTTAAATAAAAGTTTACACTTTGGGCTTTCTATCTATGAAATAAAAATGATGTGTTTCGCATGGCTTATCCAAAAATTTTGGGTACTTTCCAATTAGCCGGATGCATGTTTTATTTTTACATATTACTTATGCACACAAAAAGGCAAATGAAATTTCCAATTTCTTTTAGTTTTAAATAAAAGTTTACACTTTGGGCTTTCTATCTGTGAAATAAAAATGATGTCTTTCGCATGGCTTATGCAACAGTTTTGGGTACTTTCCAATTAGCCGGATGCGTGTTTTATTTTTACATATGTAGGGTAACATCCCTAGTAATTGGCAGGCACCAGTTATTGGCACATCCTACAAAAATGTCCTATAATAAGATTTATATCCAGTCTTTTAAAAATGCAAGACCATATACGAGTTATGTGTTCATTTACTTTACAGATTATAACTTTGATTTATGCTACTAAATGACAATAGTGCATAAGAAAGAGAAACAATTATGGCTTGTATCAAATTAGTCATTTTTGTTGCAAATGCTTCTACTCTGGCTTAAGAAAGGCATGCATTTCAATTTATAATTATCTGATTCATAGTATATTTTAAATTTTAATCGATAACAGTTTTGTTTAGTTGAAAAGAATTACTTTAATTGTGTAAAAGTCTAAGTGCCAATTACTGGTGATTGCAGCAACTTTTTATAAATGTATTTTTATAAAAATACTTTTTCAAATATTTTTACTTTTAGTGGGCAAAATAGATGCACAGATATGCACGCTTTGATTTAAAAATATTTGCAAGTAAATATCTTATTCTTGTTAATGAAAATAGACGTAAGTTTAAAAACAAATCCTTAATGTGCCAATTACTGGGGATGTTACCCTACATATGTATAGATCTATATAAATGCAGATGTATTATACATGTACATATGTATGTATATATACAGTATATTGATATATATAAGTATAACACTGGTGCCCGTCTAACCGAAAAGTACCAAATTTTGTCTGGTTTTGAGAATATGCACCAATTAAGAAGAAAAAAAATCTGACTAAGTTTAGCTGTGGTACTTAAATAATTACTGGAATTTCTATGAGTTATTGAATTTAATGTTATTTGATGCAAGTTTTTTTATTTGCATAGTAAAGTTTAGGCTTTGTTTTTTCTGATTAAAAAAAATCTGACTGTAATATGTTTCCCCATTAAATTTAGTGAATGGCCCATATATTTCATTTAGTTATTTAATAATGGGCATTTTTTGCTAATCTAAACAATCTCGTACTTTTATTTTCAATAATTAAACTCAAAACAGATTTTTTTTTTTTTTTTTGCACAGTATAAAATAGATAATTTTTTCTCCTCACATTTACATTCTTTCTTTCGAATGCTTATATATTAATTATTTGTGTTTAAAATATGTTCAAAACCTTGTATTTCCTTTCCTTGGTTAATTTTAATCAGTTTAAATATTTATATTGGCAAGTTTAAATACGCAGAACTTAAATTTGTTTCTATAGTCTGAAAGATTTAATTGCACCTGCCTTGTATAAACACCTTCTGATAAAGGCAGGGTAATGTTTGTTAGTATGAAAGCAGATGTTTTGAAATCAATTTAATCAAATTATTGTCATTCTGTTGTTTCTTATCATAAAAGAATGATCTAACTTTTACTGTGCTACTAAAAATATAATCTGATTGTCACATTTTTTTATAGTTTGTGACACATATAAATATTTTTTTGCTTTATTGTTTTAATATGGAGCCTGATATTAAACCTTCTACTAGTCTTCAGGCTTGCAGTATTGTAATATTAACTGGTTTAGAATGTCAGAAAACTAGCTATACAAATTACAGAGAAATAGACTACATTGATAATCTCTGTGATTCAGAGAAAGAACTTTTATTAGTTAAGACTATTGCATTTATAAAACAAAAATTTAGTGAAAACCGTTTGATTAACATATGAGAGTATCACAGAATATCGCTCTTAATGAAATATGGATTATATAAATGTGGAGATCCATTTAAGCGGCATAAAAAGCAAGTGAAAAAAGCAATTAGGGCAGTTAATAGAGATTTATATACGGCCGAAAAAGTAAACCAAAGTTGAAAGTTATGATTATTTTTCCGAAATTTTGACTTTATGAAAAAGTCTCTACACAAAAAGGCAAATGAAATTTCCAATTTGTTTTTGTATCAAATAACATTAACTTCAGTAACTCATAGAAACTGCAGTAATTATTAAGTACCACAGCTAAACTTAGTCAGATTTTTTTCCCCCTTAATTGGCGCAGATATTCAAAACAAGGCAAAATTTGGTACTTTTCGGTTAGACGGGCACCAGTGTTATGCATATATATATCAATATACTATATATATACATACATATGTACATGTATAATACATCTGAATTTATATTGATCTATACATATGTACATATGTAAAAATAAAACACGCATCCTGCTAATTGGAAAGTACCCAAAATTTTTGTATAAGCCATGTGAAAGACATCATTTTTATTTCACAGATAGAAAGCCCAAAGTGAAAACTTTTATTTAAAACAAAAAGAAATTGGAAATTTTATTTGCTTTTTTGTGTGCATATGTAATATGTAAAAGTAAAGCACTTATCCGGCTAATTGGAAAGTACCCAAAATTTTTGCATAAGCCATGTGAAAGACATCATTTTTATTTCATAGGTAGAAAGCCCAAATTTTAAACTTTTATTTAAAACAAAAAGAAATTGGAAAATTTCATTTGCTTTTTTGTGTGCATATGTAATATATAAAAATAAAGCACGTATCCGGCTAATTGGAAAGTACCCAAAATTTTTGCATAAGCCATGCAAAACACATCATTTTTATTTCATAGATAGAAAGCCCAAAGTGTAAACTTTTATTTAAAACATAAAGAAATTGGGAATTTAATTTGCCTTTTTGTGTACAGCCTTTTTCGTGAAGTCACAAAAATTTGGAAAAATAACCATAACTCTCAAATTTGGCTGACTTTTTTTATCCTAAATATTACAAGTAAATTTTTTAAATATTTTTTATTAAAATCTGCATCTTTTTATCTTCTTACAGTGATATTTTTAGGATGATTCATGTTTTAGATCCAGATAAACAATTTTTTGAAGATGGAACTGCAATCTCAGAATACATACACAGAAATGTGCGATTTGAGAAAAACCCAAGAACTGGACCCCCCATATCTCACAAACTATGAGGTCTGGGAAGGAAAAAATTCTGATGGAATCATTTCATGATAGAATTAGTGTGCACACAAAGTTTCATCCAAATCCCTGTTGGTCAGGTTACAAATGGGGGAAAAATTGGTTGAATTAACATGGAATGACCCTTAGGTGAGTATGCAATGTTAAATGTGTCTTTATTGTTAAACTATTTCAATTTAATTATGCATGAAAATTAAATATTTTTTCCAAATTTTAGTACACCTTGAAAACAATAACTTGAAATAATAAAATGAGAATATTAGAATTAAAAGTTTTGCATACACATTTCATAACACTGAGATAAACTGGTATCAGTAATAATTTTATTTAAAAATGTTTTTAAATAATAGAAGTGAAAATAATCATCTATAAAAGACTAACTAAATTAATCGCATATTTTTAAACATTGATATTAAAGGTCTTTTAGATAAATTTTATAAAGATATGCTGAGACATAACCAAATAGGTTGAATATAATATAAAACTTATGAATATTACTTGATCTGTAAACAATCAAAACTTATTTGGGTTCAAAAATCTTCTAAATATTCTTGAATTTTCTTTTAAAAATTTTATTACATACTTAGAATTATAGAATAAAGAAATATTGAATTCAAATTATTTACATACTATGTACAAAATGTATAATATGTACAAAATATAAATGCTTTTACCTTGATAATTTTTGATCATCATACTAAAAACTGGAAAGATGATCCTTTATGCATTTCTGCGTGCCTTTTCATAAAATTAACATAATTCTTCAATAAAACTCAAGACACGCACGACAAACAAAAAATATAAACATTCTCCCTAAAAAAAATTCTTTTACATTCCATCAAAAATTGATGCCAACTTTTTTATCTAAACTTCTAACTCATCTCGTAAGATAAAAAATATAAAAAGCAAAGCAGACGAAAAAACAGCTTCGCTTCCATAGCAACGAGTCGCGTCTTATAAATAAATTAAATATCACAATTGCAAATATGCAAACGATTTTCTGTGAATAAACTGGGATAACTTAATTTATCAATTCCTAACATACTCCCACCTTTAATTTAGGCGGAAGCCAAATTAAACTTAAGATCACTTTTGATCAAATTAAGCCCTAATTCAAAATAAAAAATATGCAAATAAATAAAGATAATAACTAAACAATAATAAAATAATAATGAAACATTTAGAGTTCTAGAAAAGTCAATTCAGAGTTTTAGAAAAGTCATTTCAGAGTTCTAGAAAAAGTCAGTTCAAAAGTCTCTTTACTACTCTGCCACTTCTAGATGTACTGTTTCTCACCATCCACCCCACCAAGCTGCTGCTGGATGGATGACTAATAGGACACAGTTCTTTCGAAGAAACTATTGCCTTCCAATCCAATGATTTTAAAAGGTTGTTGGTTCCTCTAAAATTTGAGCCATTATCAGAGTATATAGTAGTCGGCCTTCCTCTCCTGCATATAAACCTTCGAAGTGACTGAATGAATCCTTCCGCTGAGAGACTGGATACAAGTTCCAAATGTATTGCCCTATATACTGCACATGTAAAAAGTACAACCCAAACTTTGGATCTTTGCTTTACGAAAAGAGGGCCAAAAAGATCAGCTCCAACAACTTCAAAAACTTTGGAATCTCTGACTCGATCTAGAGGTAGGTGGATTGGAGGTGTAGTATATGGCTTTGTAGAGTATCTTTTGCATCTGTAACACTTAGACAATTGACTTCTAATGATGCGTCTAGAAGAAATTATCCAATATTTTTCTCTCAAAATGGATCCAACTGTTTGAAGTCCAGCATGACAATTCTTTAAATGACATTCTTGAATCAGACAATTCACTACATGATGTTTCGATGGTAATAAAATTGGATATCTGAAAGAAAACTCGTCATCTCGCTCTAATATCTTTGTTTTTACTCTTAACAAACCTTCTTGATCTTTCATAACCTTTAATCCTTTTATTGCATCAGTAGTATTACCAAAACTTTCAGATTGTATTATTGACCAGAGCGACCTTTCCGCATCTTCTTTTTCTTCAATTGACAATTCTGATGGAAAACATATATTTCTGTTTCTGCACTTCATTATGAATCTCTTCACCCAACATACGACATTAATAAATCTACCAAATTTTGAAATTCTACTATATATCATAAATTCATGTGAATTAGAACATAAAAGAGTAGGTACTGAAGTTTTCTTCTTTTCCATCATTACTAATTCTTCGTTGGGGCTTGTTTCTGAATGTGGCCAATTTTCTTCTGATAACTTCAACCATTCTGGTCCCTCCCACCATCTCATCTTCAGCAGCTGTTTAGGACTACATCCGCGAGAAGGTAGATCAGCAGGGTTGAGATGACCAGGTACGAAGTTCCATTGTTGAGATTCGGAAAATTTACAAATTTCTCTAACTCTATTGCCTACAAACGTTCCCCATTGATCATTTCTTCGAATCCAAGCGAGAACAGTCGAAGAGTCGGTCCAATACTTTACTGGTATGGAAATACAATTAAAGGCTTTCAAAACAAATTTAGTCAACCTTATTCCTAAAATACAAGCAAGAAGCTCTAAACGTGGTATGGTTACATTTTTCTTTGGTGCAAGACGAGACTTAGCTCCTAAAAGTTGAACAAAGACTGCGTCTTTATCTTCACAACGTAAGAAAACTGCTGTTGCATAAGCTCTGGTACTTGCATCACAAAATGTATGAATAGACCATTTTTCTTTACAACCATAGCCTACACGTCTATTTATCTTCACGTCATTTAAATACTTGAGTTCGCTATACCATTTTTGAAAATTATTCCGGATTTCTTCTGGAAGTGGAGCATCCCAATCTAATTTCGTCGACCAGGCGTCTTGAATTATCAGTTTGGCTGGCAACAATGCTGGGGCTAAAAATCCTATTGGATCGAAGATCCCTTGGGTTACAGCTAATATCTTTCTTTTCGACAGATTTTCTATCTCATCACTAAATTTATAAGCGATCTTCAAACTATCTTCCATTGTGTCCCACTTCAACCCTAAAACCTGAACTATCGTTGTTACATTTTTGCTGAGCACCTTCTTTTCGTTAAGGAAACTGCTGTCTTCACTTTTAATTGGTCCGAATTCCCACATTCTTAATTCCATTTTCGCATCAGCCATGATTTCTGTAGATTTTGAAATAAAATTTTCTAGTTCAGGCACATTGTCGACTGAAGTAACGCAGTTATCTATATAGTATGATTTCATAAGCTTCTCAGCTATCTGTTTGTTTTCTTCATCAACATTACTCAAATGATATCTTATAACTGCACCTAGCAAAAATGGGCTACAAGTTGCTCCAAAAACTACTCTATTGTGTTGATAAACTTGAAATTCGTCAGGACTCTTCCACCATAAAAATCGCAAGAAATGCCGATCTGATTCTTTGACTTCAATTTGAAGAAATGCTCTTCTTATATCGGCTACTACCCCAATAGCTTTCTCACGAAATCTTATTAACACTGCAGGAATTTGTTCGATGAGGTTTGGTCCTTTAAAGAGGCAATCATTTAAAGAAGGAGACCTCCCTACCTTACACGATGCATCAAAAACTGGTCGAACACTTGTAGTAAGACTATCTGGTTTGATGACGGGATGATGAGGTAAAAAATGTCCTGGAATCTTGAGTGCTTCATCTGGTACTTTACTTATAACGCCTTCTTCTTCCCATTCATAGAAAACTTTAGCATATTCTTCAAACATTTTCATTGATTTTAATTTCTTTGTTGAATTTATCAATCTTCGTTCAGCTATGTGTCTATTTGAGGGAATCTCACGTTTGCCGTTAATCCAAGGAAGACCTACAATATAGCGACCTTCTATATTTCTATCAACTTCTTTTATAAAATTATCATGAGCGAGTTCTTCTTCTTCTGCTTTAGACAAAGTTTGACAGGGATCTGTTATACCAATTGTCTCTAACTTCCATAATTCTGGAATCTTCATATCTTTTAAAGCTAGGTTCGTGATAAACATATTTCCATAATTTAGGCAAGACTGTGATGTACTTTCTAAACGACCACAAAGTGTCCATCCAAACTTTGTCTCTATTGCTGTAAGACCGCTCTTTAACTGTTTTACTCGACCTGTAAGAAGTTGTCCGTAGTAATCGCTTCCAATCAAAATTTCAATTTTTGGACTTCCTGCTCCTAAATCTGTGATCCATAGTTTATTTTGTTTAAGCTCTTTAATTACTGATTCTTTTGGTATCCGAGGAATATAGTTACAAATTATATCTTGATCCAAAAGTTCTAAGACTTCTTTCGTTTGTTTCTGTCTATCAGAAGAACTTAACTCAACTTGGAATTTATTGTGAGATTTAGCTTCTGTTTGCGTACCACCAAACAAAGTGTGTACAATAGCTTCAGAAGAAATGGGATGTAAACCTAACTCTTCAGCTGTACCTTTTAAAATATAGCTCTTTTGCGACCCACAATCAAGTAACGCTCGTACTTTCTTTGTTATTCGACCTTTAATAACTATTTCTAAAGTCATAAGGGCTACTTCAGCAGAACACTGCTTACTTGCTATGGTGCTTTGAATAACTTCTGGGGTCTTAACTGTATTTCCTGGTTCTTTACACATTGAAATTTCAGGGCATAATAACTCGGTATGGGGTTTAGAACAAACGTGGCAACGAATAAAAACTTTGCAAACTTTAGCGTGGTGACCAAAACGAAGACATTTTAAACAGCAATTTTTATTCTTAATTTTGGCCTTCCGTTCATTAAAGGAAAGAGATCTAGCCCTAACACAGTCCTTGCTTTCATGAGATTTACTGCAAAATAAACAAAGGCGTTCTTTTGCGCTAAATAGCCCTGCCGCAGTAGGTATTTTACTTTCTGCTTTTCTTAACTTTTCTTTAGGTTTGTCTTTAAAGCCCAGCTCTATAAAACTCGATTTGGCTAATTTGAATCTTTCCTCGTTTGCAACTTCTTGTTTCAGAAATTCCATCAAACTTACTATATTTGCTTTTGTTGACAATGCATTATTATTACTAACAGTGTTTGATGTGATTGAAATATTATATCGCTGCCATGCTTTTAATACATCTTCCGATAAGCTAGATTCTATCATGGGATAGAGCCACGCCGAATTGCTTTCTAAACTTAAACCCATTGATTCTAACGATCTTAAATATGCCTCGACTTTCGTGAATAAATCTGATAAGGGAAGTTTATCTTTGCCGTGCGCCTGTACATTAGCTACAATCAATTTTAGGAATTCTCTAACGTACACTTCTATTAGTAAATCTTTATTTCCAAAACGCTCTTGAAATGCCTCGACAGCTTTGGGGTAATTAACTGCGGTCATTGGATAGCTCTCTAACAAGCGCCTGGCACTGGTTCCAGGTTCTACCGATTGGATAAGATACTGAAATTTGTCACTATTATCCAAATCTATGTCTTCATGAATTTTCTGAAACTGGGACCAAAATGAAAGATAATTTATTAACTGCGAATCGAATGGCTTAATATTTAGTTTAGGTAATTTATAATGCTTTGATTTGGAATAACCGTGATCTGTGCTTTTTTCACTATCATCTTGATTACGTTTATTTGTACCCAGTGCTTCGCTAACTTTACGCTTAATGGTAATAAATTGATCTGAATAACTTTCATTTTCCACTACTTCATTTTCAATAGCCTCTTCATCGCATTTATCATCATCTAACATGAGTTCAATTATAGCTTCATCAATAGATTTAATTTCAAGAATCAAATTTTCTAATTTACTAAAATCGTCTGAAATTTTACTCTTATCTAATGACTCGCTGTTAATTTCTTCATTCAAAACATTTAAAGTTCTGGTAAATGACGAACGTAGCGGCGTACGCTTTTTCTTTAGCTTATTCATCTTAGAAAAATTAAATAGTAATGCACAGCTTATGAAAACACTATACGCTATAAAAACAATTCAATATCTCAACATTATTATTCAAATGTCCCTGTTCGGGCGCCAGTTTGATCTGTAAACAATCAAAACTTATTTGGGTTCAAAAATCTTCTAAATATTCTTGAATTTTCTTTTAAAAATTTTATTACATACTTAGAATTATAGAATAAAGAAATATTGAATTCAAATTATTTACATACTATGTACAAAATGTATAATATGTACAAAATATAAATGCTTTTACCTTGATAATTTTTGATCATCATACTAAAAACTGGAAAGATGATCATTTATGCATTTCTGCGTGCCTTTTCATAAAATTAACATAATTCTTCAATAAAACTCAAGACACGCACGACAAACAAAAAATATAAACATTCTCCCTAAAAAAAATTCTTTTACATTCCATCAAAAATTGATGCCAACTTTTTTATCTAAACTTCTAACTCATCTCGTAAGATAAAAAATATAAAAAGCAAAGCAGACGAAAAAACAGCTTCGCTTCCATAGCAACGAGTCGCGTCTTATAAATAAATTAAATATCACAATTGCAAATATGCAAACGATTTTCTGTGAATAAACTGGGATAACTTAATTTATCAATTCCTAACAATTACTAAGCTGAAACATTGAAAGCCTGCTTTGACAAGTTATTTTTTCAAGTTAGTTATGTTATTTGCATGTGAGACTTTTTTTATAAAACCATACTGGGAAATAACCAAACAGGTTGATTATCATATGAAACTTATGATTATTACTAAGCTGGAGTAATCAAAACCTGCTTTGACAAGTTAATTTTTTCAAGTTAGGTCAGTAACGTCACTTACAAATGAGAATTTTTATTAAAATAATTATTTAAAACTTTGTTGATTTCTCAAGATATTTGCTAAAATGTTAGTAAAATACTAAAAGAAGTATGAAGACCTTGTCCGTTGACTTTAAATTTGTGCATTAAATGAATTTTCCAAGTTTTATCATACACATGCAAAGGTTTCATTTAAGTAAGGAAAAATTATTACATATGTCATTGTTTTTTCAATTAAAAATGACAAGTCTTGCATCTTAAAAATTTTGTTCATGTGTCGATAAAAGCTTTTTGGTTACTAGGGTAAGTAAATAGCTGGTTGCTGGGGTAAATAAATAGTTGATTTCGAAAAACGTTGGGTGGTTGGTTGCTGAAAACTTATCAATGAGATGTAAATGAAGGGGAGAGATGAAATAACTTAACAAATAAAACTGAAAACCTAACTCACATAATAGTTGATTTTGAAAACAGTTGAATGGTTGGTTGGTTGATTAAAACATATGAGTGAGATGTACTTGAAGGGGGAATCTGATAACTTAACAGTTAAAACAGAAAACCTGAGTCACATAAATGATTATCGACATTAAAATTTATCGATTACTAAATATTAGTGAAACATTTTTAAGTAATTTGAAAAGTTTTGTAAAATTATTTTAATAATTTGTTCAAACCTTTAATAGTGACTTGTATTTTTTTAATTAATTATTAACATTTGATTTTTTTAAATTTTTTTTATGGCACTAAAATTATTAACAAATAATCACACTATCACTGATAAACTAAAATATAATACATTTCATATAAGCAAGTGTTTGAAAATTTAAGCATAAGTAGTGATTCATAAGAAGTGGCTATGTCTATTTAACTGATGAAGTGACTCATAAAATATCAGAGTAATCCAAAACATATGTGATTTTTTTTCTTTTCTTCGTGATTTTTAACTGTTAAGTCACAATAAAGATTATTTTTGCATGTGTGAAGTAATCACTTTCGATGATCTTTCTTACTTTTTAGTTACTAAATTACGGGCCTTAATGGCCCAATGGTTAGCGACGCGTGTTAAAAATGAGAAGTATGATCAGATGTTTGTGGTTTCGAAACCTGCGACTAAAATTACCAAGAAAATGTTGTTATGTTAATACATCTTACCTGCAAATAATGCTTATCATCGAAAGGGCATAAGCTAATCTTATTCTGTGTTAACTTGTGCAGACGTTGTGCATCATAATTTTTTAAACTGTCGAAAAACTTCGGTTAAAATATTGTATAATTGAAAATTCAAATTATATACAACATAAACAGCTTCTCTATACTCTTCAGTGATGTGATCGTGATCACGTGTGTGTTTCGAATATAAAGAATGCTTTCAAATGTGACACAACTTTGTTTCTTGAAATGCCAATTCTTGCACGGGTATAAACTTTAAACACTCTATATTTAATAACTTCTGTCCTAATATATCCTTCTCTCACACCATTTAAGTTAAAAACCGTTCAACACAAATTTTTCATCAATATACTAAGTAATGATTGTTCAGAATAAACAAACACTAGTATATATAAAACATTGAAAATGAGAAGTTTGAATTGTATTGTGATTCATTTAATGAAATCGTGTGGTATACATTACATATTTCTCGATAAAGTTATGAAGAGAAAGCTAACTATTCAAATCTAATAGTCTTTCATTGAAAAAAAATTTAAGAAGACATGCTTAAAAATCATAACATTTGGTTACTAATTACATTGTAAGATGTGAGTGTAAAAAGTACATATCCATTATTTGATATTTAATAGTCAAATGTTAGTATATTATATAAATAACTTTAAAATGTGAAGTTTAAATCATTGGTAAATGAATAATTTTAACGAGATTAGTAAAGAAGGATCCAACACACAATGAAATATAACAACAAATTTGGGTACTTAAACTTGTTTTTATAACATATGAGAAGAAAAGATCATTCACAGTGATTAAAGTTTGTAGTTATTCAAAATATTACTTAATAATAACTTGTGTTTCTTGAAAATTTTGAAAAGAATTCCTTTTTTATTTGATATATTTATTTTAATTATGAAAATTTTAATTAAACACTAATTAATTTGAAAAAATCATTTAAAAATTGTTAATTACACATTCATTACGAAAAATATTCTATTAAGTATTCAATAACATGTGTGTTTCTTGAAAATGTTGAAAAGAATTTCTATTCTATTCTATTAATAAGATTTTAAAAAATTATATTCAGGATTTAATTAAATTCTTAATTATGACGTATTAAATAAATTAAGTCTCTTTTTAATTGCATGTTATATTAATTATATTCGATATGAATAAATTCTTAATTTCAGATTTGAACCTGTTATTTTTACTTATCTAGTGAGTCAACCTTCGGGAAAACCGTCAAAGATAAGAATATCTGGTTATCAGACATTTCCCAACATGTAAGCAACGATGAAGGTTGGATTTAAGGACTGATGAATGAAAGTTTAAGGTAAGAATATTTTTCAATGTGTCTCTCATAAATAGTTTTCATTTAATTTTTAATTAATATTTAATTAATTGCTATTTTCTAATTTCATTAAAAATTAGTATTTCTCAAGTTGTTTCGAATGAACATTTTTCATTTATTATTAATTCATTAATTTATAAATTGTTATTTTAATTACATGAGAAATTAATATTTTTCATTAAGTTTTTAATCTATATTTTAATCAACACAATGTTTAATTAATATTTTATTAATGTTAATTAATATTTTTCATTTATTGTTAATTCATATTTTTCATTTAATATTTAATACATCCATAATATTATCCTCAAAAGCATAAATGTTTAAAGTTTTATAAGGATGCGTATTACCATATTAATTTTTTCATTAAGTTTTTAATCAATACAATGTTTAATTAATATTTTATTAATGTTAATATATATTTTTCATTTATTGTTAATTCATATTTTTTATTTAATATTTAATAAATACATAATATTATACACAAAAAAATATAAATGTTTTAAGTTTTATACGAATGCGTATTCCCAAATTGATATTTTTCATTAAGTTTTCAATCAATGAAATGTTTAATTAATATTTTATAAATGTTAATGTCTTTCATTTATTGTTAATTCATATTTTTCATTTAATATTTAATACATACATTACATTATACACAAAACCATAAGTATTTAAAGTTTTATATGAATGCGTGTTCCGTTTTTAACTAGATTTCATTTAAAAGATCACATACTCAATCTTATGTAATCATTTTAATTATAGGTTAATTTAAATTTTTAAACAGTTAAAGCCGAAATGAATGTGATACACTCTTTATTTTGCTAACAAAGTACAGAAAAAATAATAAATATTTTAATTTTATTTAAAATAAATCGATGAGAGAGGAAAAAAAAAGCCTCTAATTTGATTTAAATAATTATATCTTAAATTTTCAAAAGATATTGCTCAAAAGACGTTATTTTATTTCAAGTCAGATTATTTTAATTAGATATAGTACTCATTAAGATTAATTAAGATAACACATCAACCCCAGTTTGTATCAGCTATGATTCAGAGATTTAACCCTTTTCGGAAAACGCTATCAGATAAGCAGATAAGAATGATTCATCTATTTTTACACACACACACATATACTACAATGAATTTAGTATCCTCTCTTTGAGAAAATAATTATTAAACTCTTCATCGATTTGGATTTAACACTTTTTTGATGTTAAGGTATGAAAAATATTATTTTCAATATAGTTTTAAAAATATTTAAAAGCATTTTTCACAAATTATTTTAATCTGAAGATAAAACCTTTAAATGTTAAATTGTTGATTTTAAACATTTATTTTCTCATTGTTTAAAGTATTTTGTTCTTATTTGGCGGTTTTAACCATTCATTTTCTAACTATTTGAAATATTTTGTATTAATTTGATGATTTTATGTTGATACTCCAAACAGTTAGGCCGACGCGCGCGAACACATCTCATTACAAATATTATCTTAAAAGAGTACCCAAAGTGGGGGTCTTTCTGAAATATCCTTATTAATGCAATGTTTTCGAAGGTCAAAGGAAAATGACAGACTCCAAACAGTAAAAACCGACGAGCGCGATTAAATGTTAGTACGTCAAATTCCATTTTCAAACATTCTTTCATTTAAATTTTAATGTTATTTTTTAATTATTCTAAAAATTTAATTGCATATTATGTTTCACTAAAAATATCGCTCGAAATAATCTATGTGAATGTGTGCAATACGGGAATCATGTGATCTGCCTCCCCGTGGCGATTCCTGGGTAAAAGTTTTGACCCTAGGTAACTTTCAGCTAAAGATCACACCTATATCAATAAAAAAAATTACACACACATACATTCAACATGCATATACATACAACACACATATACATACATACACACACATACATACAACACATACATACATACATACCTACAACACACACACACATACATGCAACACACATACATACATACATACATACAACACACGCATATACACACACACATGCATACAACACACATACATACATACATACAACACACGCATATACATACAACACATTCATACATACACACACATACATGCAACACGTACATACATACAACACATACAACATACGCATATACATTCACACACATACCTCCATACAACACACACACATATATACACATACATACAACACACACGAAATAATAATAATAATAATCATTTCTATTAAATTTTCACCAAGGTTCGAAGGAAACCCCATATTCCAAACCGTTAGGGCGACGAGTGCGATTCAATGCTAGCACGAAAAATCCCATTTTGAAACATATTTTTTCATTCAAATTTTAAAGTTATTTTTTAACTATTCTAAAATATCAAGTGTATAACATAGTTGACTAAAAATAGTACTCGAAATAATTTTAAAGTTCCTTCATTAAATAAATATTCAAAATTGTTATTCCCAAATTCCCATTACAAGCATGTGTTATTTATGACGGTGGTTAGAGATAAAGGTTATTCAGGTCTTTCTAAGATATTCTAAGCCAATATGCACACATGATTCGAAGAAAATTACAAACTCCGTACGGTTAGGTCGACGAGCGCACGTCAATCTCATTGCAAAAAAGTTTAAGTCCCTCTGTTAAACATTTATATCCGCAAAATATCCTTCGTGAATGATTAGTCTAAAATAATAATTTCCTCCAAAATACCCGCTTAACTCATCATGTAAGAGCACAGTGGAAAAAAAAAAAAAAAAAAAAAAAAAAAAAAAAAAAGAAAAGAAAAAAAAATCAATCTCCCCAAATTCCCACTTAAAATCGAAAAAATAAACTCTTAAATTTCACTAAACTGAAAATTTTTAAGTCGCCACAATAAAATTAAAAACCACTCATACAAAAGTATAGAAAAAAACATTCTGTGTACCCAAATACCCGCTTAACTCCTCATCTAAAACACGGTGAAAAAAAAAGTCGCTTTATTCCTTATTTTTAATTAATTTTTAATTACCTTTTAAAATGAACAACAGTATAACTATCGAAAAACATACCCCACGTACTGGAACACGCCCAAATAATTAAAGTGTCTTCATTATTTTTCACTCATTATTTTTAATTATTATTTGAAATTAATTTTAATGATTCATTTGTTAAATTGGATCAATTTTTACAATTGACTCAAAATAAATTTAAACTGTTGAAAATTTTAAAGTTTAAATTATTAAAATTTCTTAATAAATCACCGCTCGAAAAATAATCCCTCATAATAAAGTATGTTGAAAAAATTTCACTCATAATTTTTAATTACCTTTTGAAATGAAGAACAGCAAAATTCAATCGAAAACCATACCCCACGTACTGTAACACGCTGAAAATTTTTAAAGTCCCCACATTAAAATTAAAAAACACCCCCATACTATAGTATGGTTTAAAAACTCTAACTCCCTGAAATTCCCGCTTAAAATTCGAAAAAAGTCCTTTTAAACCCTTTTCTTATAAGACAACCTTGAGGAGAGGAGTGTTGAGGAGGAGGAGGATTGACTAGGAGGAGGGTTGTGGAGGAGGATTAAGGAGGAGGAGTGAGGAGGAGGTTTGAGGAGGAGGCTTGAGGAGGAGGAGTGAGGAGGAGGCTTGAGGAGGAGGAGCCCTCCTCCCTCCTCAGCTCCTCAGCTCCTCCTCCTGAGGTCGGACCGGCATTTTTCCCCTACTGATATCGAGTTTACACGTGGTTTAATAAATTACTTGCTTTCATCTGATTAAACAGCGAAGTTTTTTTTCTAGCATTATGAATATGTTTGATATTGTTGCATATTCTTCGCTTGACACATGTACTTTCTCCTTGTTTTTATTTTATAAGTTCGCTACGGTTGTTTAGACTAATGTTATAAAAAACATGTAACCATGATAGGTATAACAAGATGTTTTTATAAACAGACGCTGGAGAATAGGACTATAAAATACATCTATTAAGAACGCATTTGTTAAAAATACACAATGTTGCTCATTGCTGCACAAAAATAAGATCTTTAATATGAATTTGTATTATTCAAAATAAAATAAAATATAAAATCAACGTAGATAATATTTCTTAAATATTATCTCTCGCACAGGAAGTATTAGTGTCTGAACCTTTAGTCATTTCACCAACATATTTTCCTGAAGACATCTGCAGAAAATGGCTCGAAACTTTGATTCTATATTTTATTTCATTTTAATTCTACAATTTCATACTAAATTTCTTCTTTTTGTGCACTAATGAGCCATGTTATATATTTTCAACAAATACGTTCTTGACGTCTCTACGTTAAAGATGTTTTTCTTCACAATTTTTTTCTTGGAATGATATTTAATAGTACGTGTACATTCATTCAGTATGCATTTTAGCGTCAGTGACATGACAATTTATGCATTTTTCTGGATCCTACACGGGTGAAATAACTCAAGAGCCCTCACTACTGAGTGAAAAAAAAATCCGGATTTTGATGTAATGGATGATAATGTTATGATAATGTTAAGTATGTTAGTAACTGTAGTAATGTTAAGTCCCGGATGATAATGTTAAGTCTATGGGGGCGTTCTTTTCAAATATCTCAGTCAAATTTTTATATTTTTGCATAGAATAGCTGTGGATGATTCAAAAAAGGACTAGTTTTTAATTTATCAATTTTGATTTTAGATTTTTTTTTATTTACTTAATTTTTAATACCGGTTTAAACCGGTTCTGAAATTGAAACTATTATAATATTAAAAAAATATATAATCAAAATCGAAAAATTAAAAACTTGCCCGATTGTACATCGTCCTCAGCTATCCTACGCAAAAAAAATCATGTAAAAATATAAAAAAAATTGAGCGAAATACTTGAAAAGAACGCCCCCATTTTCTTAACATTATTATCCGGCTCTTTTTCACTCAGTAATGTGGGATCTTAAGCGTCTATTTTCCTTGGAGATTTTGTTTGTGCAAAACAGTTCTAGTAATAACCAAAGTAAAGGAGGAATCTTAGAAATACAAATAATTAGGAATATTGGTGATTTTAATTATATTGTGAAGAAGTGTGACTTTGTGAACAAAAAAATGCACTTGCTCATGTTTGTAATCGTTTGTAATTAGTTAATCCATAGGAAAAAATTATATTACACTCCCATCACCTACCCCTCATAGCATGCATGGTCACAGTGACGTCCCAATGGCGTCACTGTGAATCACTTTGGTCACATCACATCTGTGACCAAAATTCCACTTCTCAGTGACGTCACATTGTGACTGAGATGTGACTTTCTTAAAAATTTTTAGAAAAATACAAATATTCTTCAAAGCATGTTATTTACTTTAAAAAATATGTTTCTGGCAATTTAAATATTGTCGCTTTTGTCACAGTTTCGTCACTATGTTAATGTCAAAGTAGTCACTAATAATACATTTTTCACAAATGGTCACACCGTGACTTCACAAAAAGGTCACAATGCGACGTCACAAACGAGCACTAAAACGGCCATAACGGCCATCACATTTTAGTCATCGTGACTTCACATCGACGTCACGTGACGTCACATCGACAATCGATTGTCACAAGTCACAATGTGACTTCACAACGACGTGGCAGTGAACTTCACAAGGACGTGGCCCTTATGCTTTACGGGACATTACACTCCTTGAACTCTTTCGCCGGCTATCGAACTTTAACACGTTGAATGTTACGACAGTCACCGTCGACTGACACTGAACTTTCCGTTTAAATCACGTCAGTCATCGGTGACTGGTAGTCTAAAATATGATTTAAAACTAAAAAATACATATTTTTTAACGAAAATTTATTTAAAATTTACTCAACTTTTATTTTTTGGAGAATTATACTTTTTTAATAGATACTTAAAATAATATAACTTTTTCAGTGAAAGTGCTGGACATTAGCACCGTGAAATGTTACAAATAAATGTGAAAATAAAAATAGCAAGTTTACAAAATGATGAACAAATTGTTGCAAAGTTTAAAAACTCTCTAAACATTGAAGTAAAGTTATGATAAACCACGTTTTGAACTTCATCTGAGATTATCAACAGGAAAACGCTGTTACAATGCTCCCAAACAGAGTAAAATTGTCTTGAAATTTAAAAGTTTGGCGCAGATTCCATATACGCATCATATTTGCACTTGTATTTTCCCTCGCCAATTTGGCATTGCACATCTGTGCCAAGTAAAGATCCTTTATATACGTTCATAACAAATGTTAGGAAAATATAATGGGAAAAATAAAAAGGTTTCAGTGAAATGGGCTGCATAAATGATACAACTGCATGCGTTCAATATGGTTATAAGTTATTAATATTTACAATTTATTGCGAAAATTATATTTACTGTTTTGTTACTTAATAAGTTTGTTGTTTATAACTGTTTATTTATTGTTTTTTATTAATTTAATGTTTATTTACTGTTATTTTTTATTTTAATTTTTTATATCAAACAATTCAATAATTTTTTATATCAAACTATCATTTATTTAATTTTTATTACCTTTTTTAAATTACTTGAATCTCTCATTTTTTCACGTTATTTTATTTTTATCTTGCAATAAAGAAATTACGTGCTGCTATTGCATGAAATTTGCAACTTACCGTAATTTCGGGTGTATAAGCCGCTGCTCAAACGATTCTTTTTGGACCCAGAAATCTTATTTAGTGATTGAAGGCAAATATTTACGGCGATCTAAGTAGTAAAATTCATTTTTTTAAATATTCTGGGTCGAAAAAGAATTGTTTGATCCGCGGCTTATACACCCGAAATTACGGTATATTCAAAAACAAAATTTTCACCAAATTGGCGGGAGAAAAAAAACATGCAAATGTGGTGTGTATATTCCATCTGTGCCAAAAGTTCATTATATTAAAAATTAATTATTGTTTTAACACTTAATAAACAGGAAAGTCATCATTTATTTAACAAAAACTAAAACACACATTCAAAAGGTTTAAAAAAAGGAGAATCACGTGACATACAATATCTTTGTACAACAGTACTTGCTTGATTTTATTTCAACAACCATTACAGTTCAATGGATTTTAACAATGCCAAGTAACTAATTCCATGTAATGCTGCTATTGATAGCCTACAGAAAGAAACCATCGAAGTTATGATTAGAAGAAATGATATTTGTAAAGATGATATTTCATTCAATATTCCTAAACTTTGATTGAACATGTTAAAATAATCCTTTATAACTAGTTCTATTCATCTTATATTTTTTAACGTTAGATAACGCCACATGATTCTCCTTCTTTAAAACATTTAAAAGTTTATTCTAATTTCTTTTATAGAGAAATTTTGGCAATGAATGTTTTTCTGTTTATGATTGGTGAAAGCAATAACTGATTGCTACTACAATTATTTTTTTTTAATTTCAAGTCGGTTTTACGATGTTTGGGAATAGTATAATATCGTTCTCCTTATGAAGATCTCAGATGAAGATCGAAACGTTGATTAGTTTAACTTTACTTCAAGGATCTAAATAGTCACGGATAAAACCCGGATTATAATGTAAAGTCTATGGAAGGGTCCTTTTCAAATATCTCGCTCAAATTTTAATATTTTAACATGATTTTTTTCATAGGATAGCTGAGGACGATTAGCTTAGGAGAGCTAAGTACTGGCCTAGATTTTACATTTTCAATTTTGCTTATATATTTTTTATATTATGATAGTTTCAATTTCAGAACCGGTTTAAATAGGTTTTAAAAGTTAAAATAATTTTTAAAAAATCTGAATCAAAACTGAAAAAGTAAAAACTAAGCCGGTTGTGGATCGTCCTCAGCTATCTTGTGCAAAAACAATCATGTAAAAATATTAAAAGTTGATCGAGATATTTGAAAAGAACGGCCACGTAGACTTTACATTATCATCCGGCTCTTTTTCTGTGACTAGTGTTGCGCCTTAATGTTAGTAAAGTTTTTAAATTTTGCAACAATTTGTACAGCATTTAGAAAACTTGTTTTTATTTTCACGTTTATTATATATATTATTTTAAATCATATTTTACGTTGTCAGTCAAAGGTGTCTGATGCAGCATAAACGGATAATTCAGTTTCAGACACCATAGCACTCAACTTGTTAAGTAAGTCACAAGTAGCAGCAATAAAACTATTGTAGTGCAGCTGAAGAAAGCGAATAATATTGAGTGAAAATATCGAAGTGTTGCGTAATAGACTTTAAACTTGTTAAATAGGTTAATTTGATGTTTTATTATTTTTAATTGTAGTGTATTAAAGGGTGAATAAAGGTATTAAAAGTACACCGGCGTAATTATTGAAAGTCTATATGCATCGTTTAAAATTATTACAATTTCGATTATGCTTTTAAAATAAAATCACTTGGTAGAACAGAAAAATTGTGAAGGAACATTTCTATGCTATTTCAGACAAATTTCTGTGATGCAACATTCAAAATTAAACTTAAGGAAGTCCGGGGCCCATTTAAAATAATTTTTAACTATTGAAGTTAAAACTTTGATTTTTTTTTTATATTTATTTCTTTTTTTTGTGATGATTGTCAATTGTAAACAACATCACATGATACAGCTTCTCATATATATATATTTATATGTATATATTATTCATTAAAAAAGTGGAGTAAGTTAAAATCATCATAACTCAAAATATTAATTGTGGAATTTTAATTCTTTTGCCTTAAAGAAATAGAAATAACTGAATTTTAGTTTTGATTCAGCTTTTTTTAAAATATTAATTTTTAAAAAAGTAAAAATATTTAAAGTATTTTTTAAAAAAAATGATGTAAATTTTATTTAAAAAATCATATTTAAAAAATTTAAATGCTTTTTTTTTTCAAATGAGCTGAATCAAAATTAAAATAAAACAATAGAAAAAAGACTTGTTCCAAATTTAAAGCATTAATCTTTAATAGTTCTTGAGTTATAGCAATTTAAATTTGTGAACTTGTGAAAAACAAATCATAAAAAAATGCATTTTCACAAGTAATCATTTCATGAGAAGCATTGCTAGAAAGCTAGATCTGAAAAAAAAAAAAAAAGAAAAAAAGAAAAAATGATATTTCGCCTTATGATTAAGATAGAAGCATACTTTAAACATAATTTAAAGTATAAAACAAACAGAGACATTTTTAATGCAATAAAAAGGTTTAGAAAATTTTAAGGATTTTAAAGGACTCCCTTAACCCACGAAAGTGAATTATTTTTATTATTGTCATTGTTATTATGTCAGGTTGTTGCATGTCATCTGAGAAAGAAGTTTAGAAAAATATTAGGTGCATCCATGTTTCTTTATTTTTTTGTCTTAATATATGATGCTTATATATTATCCATGTGCCGCAAAATATAGCCAGTTATTATGTTTCACAGTAAACTTTAACTGGAACTCTTTCGTTAATACGGTTTTATGTATTATATTGTGTGTGATATTTATTATTATTATTTTAAGAATGTTGTATGATAGAGTAGTGACCACCCCCCCTACCAAACTTAATGACGCAAATTTCCCCCTACTCCCCATAAAAATCTTCACACTTAAACATTGACCCCCTTCGCTCCTCAAAACACAATATCACTTGTAAAATATATTCTACTTATAATCTACTGCATCTTCAAAAGATAGCGACTTGAGCATAGCAGAATGAGTTCTTATTGCCCTTATCTAGAATTTAAAGAAAGATGACACATGAACATTTCTGGAAATTAAATGTTTAAAAAATTTAAAAATGATATTAAAAAAAATCAAGAATTTTTTTAACAGTAAAAAATGGAAATATTAAGAAATTAAAAATCCCCCCCCCAAAAAATATACTTTTTCTCAATATCCCCCCCCCCAAAAAAAAAAACTAAATTTTATGCTTCACCATCTTGCGTCACCTAACCCCTCTCTGGGCATACCTGGTATGATACATTTAATTGTATGATGCTTGTATATTATCCGCATGCCACAAACTATAGCCTGTTAATTGCTAAGTTAGTTTGACATGAAAAACTCCATCAAAGGTGAGATTCTATTTAGTGCTTAACCCGGAATTTATTCTCATCCACAAACCTCCGCATACCATGTATAGTATTGGACTGAGAAAGCAAATGCTTGAAAGTTTTGTAATGCCACTAATTTTTTTTATTATTTTTTATTTTTTTTAATTTATTTTTTATTTTATTTTATTTTATTTTATCTGGATTGGCACAGTTGTTCCTCTCGTTTTTTTTTTCGGCTTTTTTATGTTACTATATCTGTTGTTAAAAATGTTTTTTTAGTGCTATTCATTATGTTTAGCATGAAAATCATTTTGCTTTGCCACCTTCCCCCAAGTGACTGAAATCGATTATGGAGACCATTAAAGCAATTTCCATTCACATAAAAAACTATGCTAATTTTTATGCTAAAACATCGACACCTAAACTCGGTTTGCTAACGCCGTTCATGTGGTTTTAACGTGATGGATCTTTTGCTATGAAAAAAAAAAATGTATGTTGCTATTTGAAATTGCAAAATTTTGCTCCTGTAACAGTAACTGTAAAAGCTCAATTGTTGTTTATTACTTCATGTTTTGTCTCATTGTATAACATACTAACATAAAATTGACACCCCGTTTCCTTAAACGATGCAGTTATTATACCTTTTTATCAGTAATTAGACCTACCAAGTTTTTTTTATAACCATTTTACATATACCCAGTACGAATTGTAATTTATACGCTTTGAACATCATGAATGCTGCAAGATACTGCAAGTTTGGTAGAGAGTAACGTTCATTTTTTACTCTTATGTCAGTTAGAGCAATTTTTTCATAAATACGTTCAATTATTTTATTGTAAAATATAATTAAGATAAAAGATAATTTAACCGACTAAATACCATCGTTTTTTTACTTATCTAACTTACATCTAATTTGTCACAAAAGCATTTTATTTGTCTACATATTAAATCAAAATTTTGTTCCTTTTGTGACATTGTGATCACAAAAGTAAAAAAGTATAAATTTGTTATACAGGCATGCAAAATACATTTTGTTACAAATTAGATACAGTTTGTGAGTCTAGCACAATGGTATTTAACTGTTTATATCATTTTTCATCTTGAGGATATTTTGAAATATAATAATTGGAAGTAGTCCAATTTATTAAAAAAAAAAATCTCTAAGGGTTTTCAAAAATAATAATGGGTGTTCCTAGGAGTAAAATATGTATTTAATATGCCTGTATTCAAATATATAAGTATGGGAGACATTTTAAATGATAAAGTATTAAAATATATGTAAGTATGTATAAATGTAAATTATTTCTATTTATTATTTATCAGCAAAATGTATTTAAAAAAATGAGGTGAATAGAGGTATAATGTACAAACGAATGTAACAAAGAAGCTAATGTATTAATTTAGTGAGACTTATTAATTTTGCTTCTAAAAAATATTTTTTCTATTGCTGTATGTGTCATTTATTTTGCATCAAAAATACTGTTTTCTCTTTCACACATCAATCACAAATACTGTTTTCTCTTTCAATTTTCTGAAAATGCTTCTTGTAAACTCGCTTACGAAATAATTTTATTTTGTAAAATTACATTTATTTGTTCTATTTAACTTATTAGTAATACGTGTACACAAATATATAAGAGTGAAAGTAATTTGTAAATGTTAAAGTGTTAAAATGTAAGTATACTGAAAAAAAAAAAAAAAAATTTACGGCATAAACTGTTGCCAGCAATGTTGCCAGCAGTTTTTGCCATAAAAATTGCAGCAAAATTAGAAGTAATATTGTTAGTACATCTCATTTTCCTGCAATTTTTATGGCAAAAACTGCTGGCAACATGGCTGCGCCAAAATTTTAACAGATTTTTTTTTTAAGTGTAAGTAGGAAGGTATTTATTGTTACTTATTATTTATTTATTTCTACTAATTATTTACCAGCAAAACATATTTAAGCAAATAAGGGGATAGAAGTATGATGTATTTATGTATGTATAAAAAAAAAGCTAAAGCATTAATTTAGTTATACGTATTAATTTTACTAAAAAAAATATTTTTTCTACTCCTGTATAGTCTGTCTCAAAAGTTTAAGCACCATGCAAATCTGGTTTAAAGTAATTGAAGAAGAAAATATTTTATGCTAATTTGCAATAAATACCCGATATTTAATCAAAATAAACTAAAATAAGTCATTTCGGGTGATTAAAATAAAAATATATTTATTGTTATTTAACTTTTTGTTTTTCTTGAAGAAACGCTGTCCCAAAAGTTTAAGCACCTTATGCAATTAAACAGGGGATTTGCCGTGTGTAATGACGTTGTACGACATCATATTCCATTTTTTCAAATTATAAAAGGTGGAGAAATTATTTTCTCTCTTTTAAAAAATGGCGAAGGGTAAAAAATACACAAAATGTGAGATTTTGAAAATCTTTAAATTAAAATCGTAAAATAAGACTGAAATTTCAAAAGTTTTAAATCGATCAAAGAGTGGTATATATCAAGCACTCTCTAGAAATGATAATTTTAAATGGAAACCAATATGTGGACGACCACGTATGACGACTGTTCAGACTGATCGGAGAATATGGAGATTGGTATCTAGACAAAATATATCGATACGGCCAATTAAAAATAATCTCAGTGTACAGGTGACTAAATACACTATACATAGATGTATTAAAGAATGTGATTACGTCATACTAAAGAAAATAATTCGCAAACCGTCTTTCAAATTGCATCACAAAAAGGCAAGAATGAACTGGGCTGAAAAACACATGTCCTACGGGGACAAATAGCTTACTGTTTTATTCAGCGATGCAGAAAAAATGGAACTTAGATGGCCCTGATGGTTGGTACGCGTATTAGCAAGATTTACAAAAAGAATCAAGAGCATTTTTTAGCCGGCAGCAAGGCGGTAAATTTGTTATGATTTCCGAGACATTCGGAGGCTATAACCAGAGCATTTTGGCTTTTCTAAAAGAAAGACAATATTAAAAAATGTATCAAGAGACACTAAATTAACATTTGCTTCCATTCGGAGACATTTGGGGGGGGGGGTCCTGAATGGACTTGTCAACAAGACAATGCATCAATCCATGTATCACGTTCCACAAAACTTTGGCTTTCTCTGAAAAGTTTTAAAGTTCTTGACTGGCCAGCTTTAAGTCCAGACTTAAACTCGATTGAGAATGTATGGAGTATTTTAACCCGCCAGGTTTACGGCAATTGTAAGCCCCCTCCCCCAGTATAGTTCTATTGAAGAACTCCAAGAAGTCATTGAGAAAGCATGGTACTCTTTACCACCAGAATCCCTACAAAAACTAATAATTTCGATGGACGCAAATTTATTTGAACTAATCAGAAATCACGGAAAAATAATTTGTAAGTAAAAGTTCTGTAAAAATTTTAAATCTGGTTGTTTTTGACATTGTGCATAAACTTTTGAGACAGTTTTTTTAACATTTATTATTATTATATATTTTTACAATTACGTAATTTATTTTTTCCTGATTTCGATATCATTTACTTAAATAATGTTGCGAAATCTGCAAATAAAAAAAGTTATTCATTCTAACTTTTTATAATTCCTTGAAAATCGGAATTTTATGCCTATGCTTAAACTTTTGAGAATCGGAGAATATGGAGATTGGTATCTAGACAAAATATCTCTACTAATTATTTTACGTTGCGTGCATTTCTTTTTCACGAATAAAACACAAACACTGTCTTTTCTATCAATTTTCTTAAAATGCGTCTTTTGTATGTAATTTATGTATGATAAAACTTTATTTTGAAAAAGTTACAATTGTTTGTTCTGTTTAACTGATTAGTAATACAATAGTTGATTTTACTAAATAAATGTTGCTTTGATATTTTTTTCAATAATATGTGAAAAGCTAAGACTTAACTGGAAAATTGAATTTGCTTCCATTTGTTTTATCAAAAAAATAATAATAAAATAAACTTTGTTTTAAAGAATTAGAAAAAATACCAAAAATTACTAGAAAAAAAATTAATTTTTTACTTCTTCAAAAACTCCACGAATTTGTGTCTCTCTAATTTAATTTCGAATGTTTCAGGATTTCGTCTGAAATAATTATTTTTATTATAAAGCAATTATTTTTTTATTTTTTAAATATATTAACTACTGACTTTTTTTTTAAATCTTATGTTTAATTGTTACTATAGAAAGAAAAAAGGCACGGTGTTAGACGCTAAAAAAGCAATAATTTTGTTGAGAAAAAAAAATCTTATTTAAAAAAAAGGCATTAACGTAAGTGAAAATGTAACATTGAGTTTACTGAGAAAAAATGAAAACAAATGTTTTCCTAAATTAGAGTAGTTGATGTGTTGGGTATGATAAAGCATTTATTTAAAATGATTTTTTTTAATTCATGAAGGAAAAAATACAATTAAATTACAACAAGAAATAATTATCTTCTTTATTTTGCGGAACGAAATGAGGAATATCTTATTGTTTTTCCAAGCTCTTGTGTACGCAAATTTAGAAATACCGTCATATGGGGAGTATTATTATAAGCTATCTCTGAGTAAATTTAGGATTGCATTTCATTATTTTAAAAAAGAACAGGAAACATTTCGTTGATTTTACATTGGCATTACTTATTGTACGCCAGAATTCCCCTAGAGATAACATTAGTAATGTTAATCAAGAGGTTCAGGGTGTAATTTTTTCTTTATTTATCGTCATTTTTAGGTGTGTTCGTAATTATGGCAATATGAAGCATAAATAAATGTCGTTCAATCCATTCGTCTTTCCGTCCATCCGTCTGTACTTTTGCCTGTCTGTCCGCCTACATCAGAGCAAAAACTACACAACACAATCATTTGAAATTTAAAAATATAAACGTTGCATAATTTTGTCGAGTCATTTCAAATTTTATGAAAAACAAAGCATAGTTTTGCTACAGAGAGGATCAAAAATATTCTGTTACATTGTAGTAAATGGGAAAAAATAATTTCAATTTGAATTTAATGATGTTATACACTTTCGATCATTATAAAATATACATGCATCTGTAAAGTATATTGTAAAATATACATTCTGTACAATCTGTCATGCAAGGAATATTTATCACTAATTTACAGGGCTACACAAAAGTATTCCATTATATAACCGTATAAGGGGAAACTTTGTTTAGGTTACGTTTTAATTATATTAAACTATTTCACATTTTATGAAATTGATAAAAGTTTCTGAAGTTTGCTGCAAGTTACTTCCTGTATAATAGAAAGCAGATAGAATTTACAGGGACACATAAAAAATATCGGATACACTACTGTATTCGAACTACTGTATATTATTACACCATTATCTGAATACTTTATAAACTTTCTTATAATACGAACACATCTCATTTTCTACGCTTGACGTGGAATTTCCAACATGTTTTCTAATTATTTGTTTACAATAAAATGTTCATTTCTACAAAAGTGATATTTTAGATAGGCAGCCTTTTAAAAGTTTGAATTTTTTAAATTAAATTAAAAAACTTGGAAAATTATTTAATTTTTAAAATAGTTTCTGAACAACTTCCCCTATTTCATTACATTTTATCACTTCAATGTTCAGAAAAGATTTTTTGATAATTTTCCTGCAGAATTTACAAAAATACTATTTACAAAATTTATAATAAATTTAAAAATAAAAAAGACAAAATTTTTGAGAGCGATTTTTACTTAGAAGTATGTATTTTCAAAATTTTCACAGAAAATTAAAAATACTGAAAAAAACTAGGTATGTCCACAAAGTAAGTTCCGTTTCTATTTTTATCCACAGCTGTGCTGCGATTGCAGTACCGAGCATGCGCGGCAGATACTCCGACTGAAAGAGAGGAAATGTAAGCAATTTTCAGATCGCTGCTGCCGACGTGTAATTAATAATGCTTCTTTAGAATGTCAGCCTTAATAGAAAAGCCGCCGCTTGTGAAATCAGATCTGTGATTCGTTTTCTCAATGCAAAGAAAGTTAAACCAAGTGAAATTTATCGGCAAATCTGAGAGGTTTACGAACAAAATGCTATGAGTGATTCACTGGTTAGACGATGGGTCTCACAGTTTAATGAAGGAAGTGACGATGAAGAACGAAGTGGGTGCCAGTCTTTGGTTACTGATGAACTGGTTCATGCAATTGAAGAGAAGGTTAAGCAAAACCATAAGTTTACAGTTAGTGCTCTTGTTATGGAATTTTCGCAAATCTCACGATCACTAATTCATGAATATTTTACTGAAAAACTGAAATTTCGAAACATGTGGTTGGAAATCACAGGCGGAAACTTTCTATGAAGAACACATACAAAACCTTGTGGCACACTACGACAAATGCCTACAAATTTTCGGAACGTGAACAATTTATGTAGAAAAGTAGTTTCACAGTCGTAGATTTTTGTACAATAATTTTTTTTCTATCTGTACATGTTTTTTTATATATAGCCAAACGGAACTTACTTTGTGGATATACCACGTATCTATTTAAAAAAACAACATAAAACTCTATACAAAATTTTATACCTTTATCTATGAATAAAGTTTAGATGTAGTATTTTAAGCGTGACAAAATTTGAGAAAATCCATACTGAAGTAAATGGACTTAAAACTTTAGTTACGGACGGAGCACCATTTATAGTTTCATATGGTTTTAATGTGATGGCTCTTTTGCTATGAAAAACTAGTCGTTGGAGGCCACCGTAATACTTACCCATCATGGATATGCATAACATAATATATGAAAACATAACATATGTAAACACTTTATAAAATGCATTACAATTCCAAAACAAAATATGAACGTATTTTTAAGTATTTTTAGCACATCATCATGCTCTATTAATGAATTACTGATGGACCAATTTTGATAAATTATATGAAACGCCAATCTGTTCAAGTAGCACTAAATTGCATAAAAGAAACATCCTTATAACTCTAGAATTAATTATCATATTCACTAACGGTTTCTTGCATCGAATTAAGTGTCTCATTTGCAATTAAATGATATCTTTGAGTTGAAATTTGAATGAAATACAGGGTCATGAAAAATCAAAGAATGTAACAGACAGGATTAGAAATATCTCGACAACTAATTATCCGATCGACTTCGTTTTTTATGCAGAATTTGTCTTAATTTATTGCCTTTTACGTCCACTCCTCAAAATAAAAAAATTCGAAAATTTTTATATACCTTTCATCAGAGCGAATTCTTCGAGAGTCCGAAAAAAATAGTTCCGGATAATCGAGGTTACTGATATTAAACAGGCTTCGTTCCATTCTTACATACTAGCACATACAAAATTTCAAGTCTCTATCTCAATTTGTTCGAGAGATAGAGCGGTTACAGACAGACAGACAGACAGACAGACACAAAGAAGGACGGACGGCAAATTTTTTTTCCTAAAAATATGTTTTTCGGAATCCGTCAAAAATTTTTTTTGATTTTCAAAACGATTGCAAGACTTACCCTATACTACGTATGATGGGTAAGTAAAAATTGTATTTTACTGTTTAAGATTTTCAAAATTTTGTCATTGTAACAGTAACTGTAACATCTGAATTTGTTGTTTATTAATTCATGCTTTAGTTCTATCTCTTTAGTCCCATGCTTTAGCCACAAAATACAAATACTATTTTCTCTCTCAATTTTCTTAAAATGTGTCTTGTAATTTATTCATGAAAAAACTTTATTTTGTAAAATTAAAATTGTTTGTTCTGCTTAACTGATTAGTAATACAATAGTTCATTTTACTAAATAAACGTTGCTTTGATATTTTTTTTCAATAATATGTGAAAACGTAAGACTTAACTGAAAAATTTAATTTGCTTTCATTTGTTTTATCAAAATAATGATAATAATAATAATAAAATAAAATAAACTTTATTTTAGAGAATTAGAAAAAATACCAAAAATTACTAGAAATTTATTTTTTACTTCTTTAAAAACTCCGCCAATTTGTTTCTCTCTAATTTAATTTTGAATGTTTCAGGATTTTGTCTGAAATAATTACTTTTATTCTAAACAATTATTTTTTATTTTTATTTATCATTATTTTTATTGACTACTGTCTTTATTATCTTATGTTTAACGTTCACAATAGAAAGTAAAGGGGAAGGGTGTTAGACGCTAAAAAACGTAACATTTTTATAGAGAAAAAAATCTTAGTTTAAAAAAAGGCATTAACGTAAGTGAAAATGTATAAAATTCAGTTTTCTGAGAAAAATGAAAACAAATGTTTTCCTATGTCAGAGTAGTTGATGTGTTGGGTATGGTAAAGCATTTATTTAAATTGATTTTCTAATTCATAAAGGAAAAATACAATTAAATTACACTAAGAAATAATTCTCTTCTTTATTTTGCAGAAAGAAAGGAGGAATATCTTATTGTTTTTCAAAGCTCTTGTGCTCGCAAATTTGAAAATACCCTTATACACGGAATACCGTTATAAACAATCTCTGAGTACACTGTTAAAAATCTTGTTCTAGTTTAAAACAAAAAAGTTTGTTTTTTGGTGCTCATTATCTGCCACCGTAAGATGGTGAAATCTTGAACCAAAATTTGGAGCTCCCATTCAAGCATAGTTCCAATACAAAAAAAAAAACAGGGAGAATGGAATTACTTATTGTACACCTCAGACATCTCTTAGAGATAACATTAGTAATGTTAGTTTAAGAGTGTCAGGGAATTATTTTTTTGTCTTTATTTATAGTCATTTTATAGTTGCTTGCGTAATTATGTAAATATGTAGCAGCTGTAGTTCACATTCAATCAATCCGTCTTTCCGTCCGTCCGTATATACGTTTGGTCCGTCTGTCTAGTAGAGCAAAAAATACCCAACAGAATCATTTGAAATTTAAAATATATAATTACAGCATAATGTTTTCGAGTCATTTGAAATTTTATGAAAATCAAATGCATAGTTTAACTATTGGGACAATAAAAAGTATTCTGTTACAATGAGAAAAATATAGTTTCATTTGCAATTTAATGCTATTACACTCTTCCGATCTTTATGCATCTTTAAAGCATATACTGAAATACATATTTGGTACAATATGTGGTGGAAAAGATATTTGTTACTAATTTACAGGGCTACAGAAATGTATTCCGTTATATAATGGTATAAGCGGAAAGATTGTTTGGTTCGTGTTTTAATTATATTATATTACTTCCAGTATAATAGAAAGCAGATAGTATTTACAGGGACGCTCAAAAAACATGGGATACTACTGTATCCGATGTACTCTATACTATTACACCAGTATTTGAATATTTATAAAACTTTATTTATAATACAAACGCACCTCATTTGCTACACCTGTCGAGAAATTTCCAACTTTTTTTTTAGCGATTTGTTTACGATAAATGTTAATTTCTACAAAATTAATATTTTAGACGGGCAGCCTTTTAAAAGTTTGATTTTTTAAAAATTAAATTTAAAAATTGGAAAATTATTAAATTTTTTAAATAATTTGTGAACAATCACCCCTATTTCATTATATTTTATCGCTATTATGTTCAGAATTTTTTTTTGATATTTGCTATTCAGGGTTTACGAAAATATTTCTTACAAAATTTATAATAAATTTTAAAGTAAAAGTAACGAGATTTTGGGGAGCGATTTTTTCTAAGGAGTACAAATTTTGAAAAAAATTTGTGTGAAATTAAAAATCCTGAAAAATATGTATTTCAAAACATAACATAAAACTTTATACAAAATTTTATACATATATCTTGGAATAAAGTTTGAATACAGTAATTTTAAACTTGGCGAATTTTAAGAAAATCCATTATGAAGTATTTAGACTTAAAGCTTTATTTATGAGTAGAGCAGTTTTGATAGTATAATACAAATACTGTTATAATGGCTGAAGTAATCATCGTAGAAAAGCACGTTTTTTTTTTTTTTTTTTTTTTTTTTTTTTTCATTTATGTAACTTTATAGTATGTTATTAGCAAGAAATTTTAAAATAAAATGTATTTTTTGGTAATTTTGACTCGCGACATCAGTTAAATACACATTATTAACCATGGAAAATTTAAATGCATGTCTTGTACGTATTTTCAAATTAAATAAAAAGCGAAAATAGTTATGTTTTTCTTTATTAGTCTCCCAAACAATTAAACATTAAATTATAATTTACAAATCATGAAAATGTTTTCTTTTCTCCTTAATCTCGTATGTTAAGCGATTCTATAGGAATCAAATAGTCACTAATTGGGACAACCGTTAGAAAATAAGTGAAAAGTGTAGAGGTACTTATTCAACATTGAACAGTCCAGAACATAATTTTACAGAGTTGTAGCTTATTTCGTATCATCACACGGTGCATTTCCTGTTTATTTGCATAAGATTGGAAAACGGCAATCTAATATGTGTGATTGCAGTAAGATTGGAGATGTTAGACATCATATATTTGGAAAATGTCCATTAATGCTACTGTATTTCAAATTTATGCGAAAAATAACACTGTCGTAGAATCTCAGAAATGCAATGCTGTCAAAAACTAGTTATAAAAAACTGCCGATTATTTATAACAAACTCAGTAGTATTTATTCTTTTATAAAGTACAGATTTTAAATTACAGGTTTCTTGTATTGGTTCTGTCATTTGTATTTATAAATGACATTAAGCATCTGTTTTCAATTTTTAACATTATGAGTAAAGTTATGGTTTAGTTACATAGTTTTAAGATTATAGTATTAATTTCATTGTCATTTTAAATGTCTTTTATTATTGTTTCATTTATTTATTTCATGGTACTGAGTAAGCTAATTTTATTTTACTGTCATATATTACAAGTAATAAATGACGTTAATTTCTGTATTATTTTTGTTTTGAGTGATACCAGGATGTCATTTCCAGGATGGCTTTTTTTTTTTTTGTTGTTGTTGTTGTTTTATTAAATATCGCTGAATTCTGAACTTTTTCTTTGGACATAAATTTGTCTTGTTGGTGGAGGGGTTTGGTGTGGGTAAAAAAATTCCGGGCCAGGATTCGAAAGAAGAATGTATTGGCTGAAGCCGCCAATGCTCTTCCAACTGAGCCATCCCGGACACGAACACAATGAAAGTTTACATCTGTTATAATGGATTTACAGATTGAAAAATCGTGTTATAAGTTAATCTAATATAATTTCGTTCACAGCGACTTTTGCAGTTTCATATATTGACTTTCGATTTATTCTGTTGAGCTGATCCATAGTATTAGACCAGATTACGTAATCGTTAAGATTATTTGGGTGAAATAGTCCTCCAGTGATCGTGACCGGGATGGCTCAATTGGAAGAGCAATGGCGGCTTCAACCAATGCATCCTTCTTTCGAATCCTGACCTGGATTTTTTTTTTTTACCCACGTGGAAAATTTACATCTGTTACAGTATGTTTTGGTTTCATTTTTGTTATCATAAAATTTGTCTTTCTCTGATTGTTAAATGATCCTGATGAAGCTCACTGTAAAGCCGAAATTTGTCGGTTGTGGTTTTTATTTAATGTTTAAAATGTGTTTACTCGCAGTATGTATAAATACGTCGCCAAGTAAAAAAAAAAAATAATAATAATAATAAATAATAATATAAATGAATCGTAGCAAAGTTGTCATATCTTTACTAGAAAAAATCCTATTTATTCCTACAACTTCATTGGAGGAAATCTATGATTTTGCTGTAAGCGATATGAGACCAACAAGAAGCCTGCATTTTTGCGAACTTTTGTTGCTTGCAAAAATGCAGACTTCGGTTTGGTCAGCCACGTTTCGCAATCTATCTGGATCCTGGTCTTGGTTTTGCTGAAAAAGAAAAAAGTCTTAAATTATTGTAAAATTACGGACTTCAGTGGAACCTCTAAATTATTTACCATGAAATTTTGACTCTTACTACTTGTGTGTTGGGCTTCCGTGGCCGAGTGGTTAAGACGCCGTTCTGCTAACCTGGAGTTTGTGGGTTCGATTCCCGCTGGCTCCATTGCACACACACTTTGTGTGGAGCTCCTGGTTGTATTTCGCTTGTGTTGTAAATTGCCTTGTGCTATCTCGTCCTTGTATATTGACGATGACTTATAAGCAGGTTTTCATGTCGTGCACACAAGTCGGATGTATGTTATTCAAATAAATAAAACTTGTAACTATTTATAGAAAAAAAAAAAAAAAACAAAGCCATAAGGAATACTATGAGCGCATCAGTATTTATCTATGAAAACCCAAATGCACCAATATTACGGTTTTCTATAGAATTTCAAAACTATTTTTACTTTTAAAGGAATATTTTTTAAATTATTATTACGCTTGTTTCAATACATTTTCTAACTTATGAGGAAATAAAGTATTTAAAATAAATATTACATACAATAAAAAAATATGTTTAATACAAAAAGAAAAAAAAACAGTCTCCAAAAAATATGACCAATTAAATTTTAAATAAAAAATGTTAGATTATGAAAAACTCTAAGAGCCATATTAAGGGAAGCTTTAGTTTATGTTATATATATAATTTGAGAAATATGGAATTTCTTAAGTAAAACTATATCTTTAAAGTGGAAAACAATGTGTAAAATTAATGTTTAATTAAACTTCTAAATTTAATTAATTTTTAACGACTTACCAATGGAGTAACAATAATTTCAAGCTAAATAAAACCAGAAAGGAAATTTCATCAAAATCTGTGAGAGGTTTTTTTTCGCTATAATTAATTTTAAATGTTTCAGATTCTTTGCTTAATAACCACTTTTATTTTCGTGTATAATTAAATTTCCTTTTTTTAGTGTGTTACTCACTAACATTTCTTAATTCTAGGATTGTTTCAAAATTTATTATCAAGAAGAGAAAATGAAGTGCATGTGACAAATATTTCGTGTTTTTAAATTAAATACATTGAAAGCAAAATATATTTTCGAATTATCAAGTCTTCAAACTGGCCCATATATAGATTTTAATTAAATTTTAATGTTTAAGAAATCACGATAATTCTAATAAATATTTTTTTACTGTTTGATATATCACTATTCGATTAAAATTTTGTCTGAAATAGTAATTGCTTTATTCATTACGCAATTATTATTTTAAAACCCTTTAAGGACAAGTAGTTGAGTTTCTAAGAAAAAAATTATCAGTCTCCAAAAAACATGACTAATCTTTAAATAAAAACTCTAAAATCTATATTTAACGAAGATTTAATGGATGCCACGTATATTTTTTAGAAATTTGGAATATCACAAAAAATGCAATCTGTTTAAAGTGAAAAAAATGTATCAAAAATAATTTTTAATTAAACTTCTAAATGTATTTAATTTTAAATGACTTATAAGGAGTAGTAATAATTTCTGGCTAAATGAAATCACAAAAGAAATTTCATCAAAAGCTGCGAGATTTTTTTCACTATAATTAATTTTAAATATCTTTATTGAAAATACCAAATATAGGCATTAGTTTTAGATCATTTAAAAAGACCCGAAGACAATTTTATATCTCATAAAATACATTGTCACTATCACAATAAAAAGTTTGTATAATCCGAAAGTTAAAACTGATAACGTTTTCGTCCCTTCTAGGACATATTTAGTCAGCGTAAGTGAAAATCATTTCCTCTTGAGTTTTATATTTAATTTTCGAACTGTGCAAATCCCCAAATTTTCCCTCTTTCTTTCTGTTTTTCCCTTCTTTTCCGCCAAGCATCTTTAACCATCTGGGGTCAATGGCTGCATGTGTCATATCATTACATGGTTTTTCTTTTTGAAGAAAAGATTTCGAGAGTTTCCCGGATTAATGTGTTGTATAGGTTATCGTAATTAGCTAGTTTTTGAATATGTGCAGATTCTATTTTTAAAATTATCTTATGATTACTTCTTGACAATGCTGTATTTAGTTTATCATATTTTAAATCTTTTAAATGCTCTTTCTCTCTCTCAGCGATTTTTCTTTTCGTCATTCCTATGTATTCTACTTTTTCGTTATTTTCATTTATGCAATTTATTTTATAAACTCCAGGCGTTTGATTTTCTTCATGTTTTTCAATTTCATTTCTTATTTTCTTGAATAAGGATGGATGGGGGGTTATTGGAATATGTTTATCTAATTTTCTAAATTCTCTTTTTATCTTTAACGCTATTCCATTCATATATGGAATAGGGGGAGTGTATCTGATATTTTTTTGTGCGGGTTGAATTCGGTCAATTCTTTCAGTAGCTTTTTGGATAAGTTTGTTAATCGTTTTCTTGGAATGTCCAGCATTTAAACCAATTTTTTCAATTATTTTAAATTCTTCTTCTAAGGATTTTTTTTTTGTTGATCACACATATAGCGCTCGATTTATATATGAATGGAGGGCTGCTAATCTATATGAAAATGGAGTGTTATCTTTATAAGAAATTATATTCAAATTTGCAAAGAAAAATCATGTAATGGTATGACACATGCAGCCATTGACCCCAGATGGGTAAAGATGCTTGGCGAAAAAGAAGGGAAAAACAGAAAGAAAGAAGGAAAATTTGGGGATTTGCACAGTTCGAAAATTAAATATAAAACTCAAGAGGAAATGATTTTCACTTACGCTGACAGAAGATGTCCTAGAAGGGACGAAAACGCTATCAGTTTTAACTTTCGGATTATACAAACTTTTTATTGTGATAGTGACAAAGTATTTTATGATATATAAAATTATCTTCGGGTCTTTTTAAAAGATCTAAAACTAATGCCTATAATTGGTATTTTTAATAAAGAAAATTATATATGAAGGCATTATACTTGTGATTGTAGTTATCTACAATTTTCTGAGTAATTTTAAATGTTTCGTATTCTTTCCTTAATAACTACTTTTATCTTCGCGTATAATTAACTTTGCTTTTTTAGTGTATTACTCATTAACGTTTATTAATACTAGGTTTGTTTCAAAATATATTATCAAGAAGGGAAAAAGAAATGCATGTGACAAATGTTTGGTGTCTTTAAGTTAAATACATTGAGAAAAAAAAATTTATTTTCGAATTATCAAGTCTTCAAAAAGGCCCATCATATATAAATTTCAATTAAATTTTAATGTTTAAGTAATCACGATAATTCTAAAAAATATTCTTTTACTGTTTAATTTATCAGTATTCGATTAAATTTTTTTCTGAAATAGTAATTGCTTTATTCTTTAGGCAATTATTATTTTTTAACCTTTAAGGGCAAGTAGTTGAGTTTCTAAGAAAAAAGTTATCAGTCTCCAAAAAACATGACTAATTTTTAAATAAAAAATGCTAAATTACGAAAACTCTAAAATCTATATTTAACGAAGATTAAATGGATGTCATGTATATTTTTTAGAAATATGGAATATCACAAAAAAAAGCATTCCGTTTAAAGTGAAAAAAAAAATGTATAAAAATAATTTTTAATTAAACCTCTAAATGTATTTAATTTTAAATGACTTATAAGGAGTAGCAATTTCTGGCTATATGAAATCAGAAAAAAAAAATTCATCAAAAGCTGCGAGATATTTTTTCTCTATAATTAATTTAAAATGTTTTATATTCTTTCCTTAATAACTACTTTTATCTTCGCGTATAATTAACTTTGCTTTTTTAGTGTGTTACTCACTAACGTTTATTAATACTAGGTTTGTTTCAGAATATATTATGAAAAAGAGAAAATGAAATGCATGTGAAAAATGTTTCGTGTTTTTAAATTAAATACATTGAAAACCAAATATATTTTCGAATTATCAAGTCATCAAAAAAGACCCACATATAAATTTTAATTAAATTTTAATATTTTAGAAATCAGAAACACTCTAAAATAAAATTGTCTTTAGTGTTAAATTTAACAATATTGCAGTAAAATTTTGTCTGAAATAGAAATTGCTTTAATCTTTGCGCAATTAAATTTGTTTCTTTAACCCTTTAAGGGCGAGTTTTTCGGTTCTATTAATGTTGAATTCACACCAGAATTTTGAATGTTTTATGAATGTAGAAAAATTTTGCGTAGGCAGAAAGAGGGTCTTGTCATTCAGTCTCACTTTTCGTGTGGCATTATAGATACTTTTTAGGTGTGTTCGTAATTATGTAAATACTAAACAACTAAAGTCGTCGTTCAGTTCGTCCGTCTGTCCGCATATAACAGATCAAAAACTACCCAACCGAGTTGTTTGAAATTTAAAACATAGAATTGTTGCATATTTTTTCTTTTCATATAAAATTTTATTAAAATCCGATCCAATGTTTAATTACAAAGACAGTCAAAAATACTCCGTTACATTACGACCGTTGCATGACGACCAAAGGGAATGAATAGTGTCATGGACATTTTAATGATGTTACACTCTTTCGAACATAATAAAATTGCTATGCATTTATGAAGAATATACTAAGTTATACATTCTGAACAATTTGTGACAGAAAGAATATTTGTTACTAATTTACAGGGCTTGACAAAAGTACTCCATCGCATAATGATGTAGAGGGAAACATTGTTTGAGGCGCGTTTTAATTACATTAAACAATTTAAGATTTTACGAAATTGATATACGTTGCTGAGGTTTACTACAATTTACTTTCAGCATAATAGAAAGAAATTAGTATAAACAGGAGCTTATATAAGATTTCGGCTACTATATTGTGCCCGAAGTACTTAATACTATTACACCAAAATCTGAATATTTTTAAAACGTCGTTATAGTACGAACGCATCACATGTGCTATGCTTGATGTGCAATTTCTGATTTGCTCTATCTCATGTCGCTGAGTTATACAGTCTGTTGGAACATAAATAACTTGAGATTTGGATTTGTTGTTGATAATGATTTTCTTTTCGTGCATCTCAAATTCCTGATTTTTATTGCACACTCTAAAAAAGACCTGTAGATTAGAATATTGTTAGAAATGATTGCTTTAATCTTTACGCAATGGAATTTATTTCTTTTTAACCATTTAAGGGCAAGTAATTAATTTTCTTTAATGTTGAATTTACACCAGAATTTTATATGTTTTCTCAATGTAGAAAAAATTTACAATAGTAAGAAGAGGGTCTTTTTATTCAGTCTTCGTTTTCATGTGGTCTTCAATGAATATTTTTTTGATCACATACCATTGAGTTATGCAGATTATTGAAATATAAGTAGCTTCAGATTAGATTTTGTAGTTGATACTTTTTACATAACCATCATACGTAGTATAGGATAAATCTTGCAAACGTTTTGAAAATCGAAAAATGTTTTGACGAATTTACGTGTTTCAGATACTGGAGATTTCGAAAAACATATTTTTAGAAAAAAAAATTGCCATCCGAACGTTTATGTGTGTGTCTGTGTGTCTAAACGCTGTATATCCCGAACAAATTGAGATAGAGACTTAAAATTGTCAATGTTCTTAGTATGTAAGAATGGGATAAACCCTACTTAATATCAGTAACCTCGATTATTTCGAACTGTTTTTTTCAGTCTTTCGAAAAATTCGTTTGGATGAAAGGTACATAAAAATTTTCGAATTTTTTTATTTGAAGGAATGAACGTAAAAGGAAATAAAATAATACAAATTTTCATTAAAAACGAAGTTGATCGTATCATTAGTTGCCGAGATATTTGAATCCTGTTTTTCACATTCTTCAATTTTTCCTGACCCTGTTTTTCACTCAAATTTCTATTTAAAGATATATTTTAATTGGAAATAAAATGCTTAATCCGACGTATTAAACTGTTAGTTAATATGATTATTATTTATGGAGCTATTAAGATATTTCTTTTACGCAATTCGGTACTACTTGATAATTTGACGTTTTATATAATTTGTTAAATGGTTTCATCAGCCAATGATTAAAAGAGCCTTACTATGTATATTAAAATATTTAAATATACGTTTAAATTTTGTTTTTGAATTGCAACGCTGAAATAGTTTACACATGTTTTATTTTCATATATTATATTATGCATATCCATCATGGGCAAATATTACGGTGCCCCCAATAACTAGTTTTTCCCGTGTTTCAAACTTCTGATTCTAGTGGCACACTCTAGAAAAAGTCCTGTAGATTAGAATATTGTCCGGAATAATTACTTTAATAAAATCGCGATAAAATGTGCTTTTTTTAATTCTTTAAGTATAAGTAATTGTGTTTCTTCAATGTTAAATTTACACCGAATTTTTCTATGGTATTTCAGTGCAAAAATAATTTTGTAATGATAGCAAAAGAATCTTTTATTTCAGGCCTAGTTTTCATGTGATTTTTGCAATAAGCCCTTTTTTACTTTCGTCTTTCTTTACAAGAAGAAAGTATTGGATTTGTGAAAATTTTCAAATTCTAGTTTTTGGCGGATTGACTCACTACTCATTTTAGGGGTCACAGAAACCGAAAAATGTGTTTTTACAAAATGTCTGTCTGTGGCTGTGTGTGTCTGTATGTGCGTGATACAAATTTTGTGGACGCTCTATCTGAAGAACTAATGCAAGGAATTTCACAAATTTTTAGATTCAGTTAAATCCTCATATAAATTGAAATTGTTTTTAATTTTTAATTTTTAATTTTAATGTTTAAAAATTGGTAGTTTTTAATTTTAATGTTTAAAAATTGGTAATTTTTAATTAGTTTCTAATTTTTAGCGCTCAACGGGTAGCACTGGTATGTTGCATTATTCACAATTTCCACAATAGATGTATCTCAAGAACTTATGCATAGAATTTGATAAAAATTTAGCTTTTGCTAGTCCTTGATATAAGTAGGTGCTGATTACGTTTTAGTGTAAATCGACAAATAGATGGCTCTGCTATGAGGCATTTTTCATGATTATTGCAATAGCTCTACCTCAAGAAATAGTGTACGGTTTTTCATCAAACTTTATATTATGTGTCTATAATATGAATTAGAAAATAGTATTGTTTAGTTTTTGGAGATGGCTCTTCTATCCAGACTATTTTACAATTTCTGTAATCGTTCTACCTGAAAAGCTAATGAGTTAGAAGTTAATATAAATTGTTGCTGATTAGATTTTGGTGTAAATCACTTAATTGGTAACTTAGCTATACTTCATTTTTCAAAAAGTAAAGTAGAAGATTATTTCGGAATTGCCACATCCGACTTAGCTCTCTCGTGTCATTAAGTTACGCAAATTACTAGAATACAAATTCCCTGAGATTATAATTTCGTTAAATACTGTTTTTATTTTTATTTTAGATGCCGTTTTTGTTTTTCCTGCATCTTAAAAGGCTGTTTTTTATGCCACACTTTAAAAAAGTGCTATAGATTTTGTAGCAGTATCTTGACAGATAATCTCCCACTATGGATCCCTTTGAATTAATTCTGAGGAAATATGTTTAGTTGGTATGGTATTTAGTTTCGACCCTTAAAAATCAGTCAGATGTGACAATTTCAAAACTTTATACTATTTCATACATTTTAATACTTCCTGAAAAATGCACATACAGCATCGCTACCGAATAGGTGATTTACATCAAAATCTAATCAGCAACAAGTTATGTCAACTTTTAACAGAATCTGAAGTTTGAGTAAAATGAGAACACTAGTTTCTAAAATAGGGCTATTGGAGAAATCATAAAAAAATCTTCATAACCGCGCCACCTGTGAAAACGAATCAAAAACGAATAAGTATGAATTTTTATTAGGTACTAATTAAATCTGAAGTTTGATGAAAATTCATGCTCTGATATTGAGATAGACTATTGCGAAATCGTGAAAAATGTAGCAAAGTTGCATCGCCTATAGAGTGATTTACATCGAAAACTAAACAACACTAACCTATATATTAGGGACTAACTGAATCTGAAATTACATGAAAATTTGTGCATTAGTTCTTGAGATAGAGTCAGTGTGACAATCATGAATAGTGGAACGCCAACTTTTGATGGATTTGCACTAAAAAGTTCTTAATATCTAATTATATCATGGGGTAACTGAATCTAAGATAAAACTATTGTAGAAATTGTGAATAACGCAGCATAGCAATAATATCATTTGAATGAAATACATAATCATCTCCAGTTTCTATCACGTTCTAAACGAATCTTAAATTTTGTGAATTTCCTTGCATTAGCTCTTGAGGTAGAGGGCACACAAAATTTTCTCACTTACAGAGTCACAGAATGACAGAATTAGTGATAAATATTTTCTAAAAGCATCATTTTGTTTTCAGAAGTTTCTGAAAGGTATTCATCCATCGAGATCCGGAAGACGAATTTTTTCACGAATGTAATATTTTATTCTTTTAAAGATAAAAGAAAAAAAGAAGAAAAATATTTCTTAAAATGAGAAAATGTAATATAACCACAAACAAAAATAATAATAATAAAAAAAAAACCTCCCGAGTTTTTGTTGATTCAGAATGGATTTCTTTAACTTTAAAAATCACAGAAAATAATCTTTTTTGAGAATTTAAATCTTCATCATTTACAAAACAATATTTACATTATTGAACTGATTTTCTGAAGCGTTTCCGAGTAGTTTTTATAGTGTTTTACATTGATTAGTTTCCCCAACATTGAATATAATAATTTTGGATGGTGTCAACTCTCAATTGAACATTTGCATGCTCAACAAACATGACAAATAAACAGCACTATTATTGACATACAAAATAGTACATTGTATTTTCATATATAAATTCAGATTCGAAGCTGAGAATGTTAAAACTGAGAATTAACAGCGTCATAAAAATCACTATTCTAGCTTAATAAAACTGATTATCACACTATAAAACTGCTCAAAAAATTATGGAAGAAAAGTAAAGAGTTTTTATAAAGTATTCTTTAAATCTCCAAAATGCATTGATTACTGAGGTTTCAAAGGATAACGAATGAAGTTTTGAGTCATGGGTAACTCAGAAATAAATTATTATACATTTATATTTGCGGTGATGTTATATTTTTATGTATTAAGGAACATTTGTTTTTGTTTTTTTGTACAGAGTGTTAAGCAAAATTTTTCCGTATGGAATATACAAAAACGCTATGCATGAAGTACACTTGCATGAGCTTGTATTTTAACATGGCCATTACATTCAATATTACAAATCAAATTTGTACGTGGTAATGTTTAATTCGTGAAACAGCATACATTTTTACATTTTATTCTTATATTTTCTGTTGTACAATTTCATGAATATTATTTATAAGATATATCTACTTTAAGAATAGAAACACGGTTTACTTGCAGTGTATTATGTTTTAACCTTCTTTACACTTAGATATGCATACACATTCCTTTCAATTATGTCTGGAAATAACCTCAATCAAAATCGATATTTAATCAGTGACGAAACGTACTCTATTACCTCAAAGGGAACATAATATTTTCAATCAAAGAGTCTGCGTCGACCGGAATAGTAATTAAGCAAAATCTTCTCTAATAAATTCGAGTAAATCATTTCTAGAAATAAATATTTCTGTCCCTTGCAAGTGGTATTTATCCAACATCTAAGGAAAAGTTTATTGAATTATGAATGACAGTGCGTATGTAAATTATTTGTGCTAAAGGATTTAAGGGCACGTGGAACAAAAATGTTTGAAAAATTAAAAGTTTTTAATTATCAGCCTTAAAAACAGAGCTAAAATATTATGTTTCTATAGGATTACGAACCTTAAAGATTATATACTGAAAGATTTTAAAATAATACATTTTAAACACTGTCGGTGTTCTTATATATTTTTTTTTACCTTCTTTTCGAAATGTGTTTTTATGCTTTGGTACACTTTTCTAAAATTAAATTTTAAGTAAACAGTTGCAATTTTCCAAAATTGAGTAAATCACCTTGTTTCTTCAAAAATATGTAACATTTTAGATCTGAGTGGAAAATTTTTTATAAAAAATGAAAAATACTTTGTTAAAATTTATAGTATTTTAAATGTTTTTAGTACAATATTTTTTTATTTTATTTTAGAAAAGTGTCCGGAAAAAAAAAAAAAAAAAAAAAAAAAAAAAAGCTTCAATAAAAGCTTATCGCGCCAAGGCCTGCACCAATTAATCTCTCAGTTGGTATCGTCTGAAGAAGCAAACCTTCTCATTGTCTATCTCCTAAAGGTACATCAGTACTTGCATGGACTTATATTTTAATAATGGATTTTAAACAGTATTGTAAGATTTGAATTTGAATGTGATAAGAAAATAATATACAGATTTAAACATTTCCCGTTTTTTTCTCATACTATTACATGACTATCACACTTTACATGTATTTCTTTTAAGAATAGAAACACGGTTAACTTGAAGTGTATTATGTTTAACCTTCTTTACGTGTAGATATGCATACACATTCCTTTTAATTATGTCTGGAAATATCCTCAATCCAAACCGATGTTAAATCAGAGACGAAACGTACTCTATTGGCTCAAAGGAAACATAATATTTAAGTCAAAGAATCCGCGTCGTGTGGAATAATAATTAAGCAAAATCTTCTCTAGTAAATTCGACTGAATAATTTCTGGAAATCAGTGATATTTATCTCATATCTAAAAAAAAGTTTCTTGAATTATGAATGCCAATGCGCATGTTAATTCTTAGTTCTTAAAGATTCAAGGACACATGGAACAAAAATGTTTAAATTTTTTGATTTTTTAATTATTGGCCAAAAATAGTGCTAAAAAGTTATGGTCAGGGATGCAACAGAAATATACGGTCTAAGGAGAGGGTATAGGCTCAGAACAGAGGGTAAACCCTAGAATTTTACATACTATACCTTTCATAGGACACGGAGAGTATATAGCGTTATTTAAAAAAAGCCAGAAAGTATACGGCGCATACAGAGGTCGTCGTAAAGTCGGTGTAGTCTTGATTACAACAGAGAACATACAGGCTAAACAGAGGCTATACGCTCAAGACAGAGAGTATACCGTAAAATGCTATATACTATAGCTTTCTTAGAACACCAAGTGTATGCGGAATTATTTATAAAAGCCAGAGGGTATACGGCGTATATCCTTGTATAACCTCCATTACATATCTGATTATGATGCTAAATGATTATGGACCCAAAATATTATTGGCGGGAAGATTTTAAAATAATAAATTTTAAGCACTGAAGGTGAGTCTATATATATATATATGAGTGTGTGTATATATATATTACTTTTTTTTAATGGGTTTTTGGAACGTTTAATACTCATTTCTAAAATTCCATTCTAGCTAAACAGTTGAATATTTCCAAAATTGGTTAAATCACTTGTTTCTTTAAAAAAATTTAGTTCTGAATAAAAAAATTCTTTAAAATAATGAAAAATATGTTGTTAAAATTTTTAGTACTTTCAAAATTTTTTAGTAGAATGTTTTTTTTCATTTTAGAAAAGTGCATGTCAAAAAAAAAAGCTTTAAAAAATTGATTATCGTGCCAAGACCTTCTCTGATTGCAACCACCTCTCTCAGTTGGTATCTTCTGAAGAAGCAATCCTTCTTATGGTCTATCTCCTGATGGTAGATCAGCACATGCATGGACTTATATTTTAAACATGAATTTTAAATTATATTATACAATTTGAATTTGAATGTGATAATTTCTGTTTCATAAAATAATATACAGCTTTAAACATTATTCCCGTATTTCCGCTCATATAATTACACCTTACATGAATTTATTTTAAGTATAGAAATACAGTTTACTTGCAGTGTATTATGTTTTAAACTTCTTTACATACACATTCCTTTTAATTATGCCTGGAAATAACCTCAATCAAAATAAATTTTTAATCAGTGACGAAACATACTCTATTGCCTCAAAGGGAACATAATATTTTCAATCAAAGAGTCCGCGTCGACTGGATTAGTAATTAAGCAAAATCTTCTCCTGTAAACTCAACTAAATCATCTCTGGAAATCAATATCCCCGTTCCTTCCAAGTTGTACTTATCTCATATCTAATTAAAAGTTTATTGAATTATGAATGCCAGAACGCATGTTAATTCTTAATGGTAAAGAATTTAAGGTCATATGGAATAAATATATTTCAATTTTTTGAGTATTTAATTATTGGCTAAAAAATATTGAGCTAAAAGATTTTGGTCAGTTAAGTAGGCCTAAAAACGACAGAGGGAATACGCTCAAGACAGCGGGTACACCCTAGAATGTTATATATTGTAGTTTTCTTCGGACACAGAGAGTATACGGTGTATTTAAAAAAAGCCAGAGGGTATACGGCATATATCCCCGTATACACTCTACTGTATCCCTGATTATGGTACTAAGCGATAATGGACCTAAACGATTATAGGCTGGAAGAAATAAAAACAATTTATTTTAACCATTTACGGTGTGTATACATATGTATATGGGTGATTCTCGAAATAGGGGACAATTTATGTCTTTCGGCATACAAAAAAAAATTGAGAGGTTTTCTGTCATGTTTTTACATTTAGATATGTTTGTCTTAATATTATTCATTGTTTGCACTCAAGAATTACTCACTTTTTTGTTAAAAACACCTTAAAATAGCAGAATAAATGTTCAAAATGTCATTAGCATGGATGTCCACAGCAGCTGTGCCTTGTATATACTAGCTTTTTCAAGAGTTAATATCATGTTTATAAAATAAAACAAATGTTATTCTTTTTTTAAATTAATCAAGGAGAGGATTTATCCAATAAATTTCTTTTTAAAAACAAAATTATTGTATATAAAAAAAGAATTAAAGTTTGTCCTCCATATTCTATTTTCAAAACAAGGTCATATTATAACAGCTGGTTATTAATCAAAATTTCATTTTCGCATATGACAATGGTTTGAAAATATAAAGTTTCTCCATGGCAACAAGTAGCCATTTTATCTCAGCCTGAAAATAGAAGCATGTATTGTATTTTAAGAATAGAGGTTGAATATTAGAGGTGTACATCAATTGTATGTCATTAGAATGGATAATAATTTTCATGTTAATTTTATAATTAAAATTTTTATTTTACTTATTTGCATAGGACTTTTGTGTTTTAAAAAGCAACAGAAAGGACTATTGCATTGTGATTATATTATGGCTCATAATCTTATTTAAATTAAAATTTGTCATTAGCATGGACAAATATCAGTGTCATTAGCATGGTTCTTCTGTCCATGCTAAAGACTCCTATGTGCATAAATGTAACCATTGCTTATATTGTATCTTTTATAAAGTTTAATTTTACATATAAATTTAGGTATTACATTTATTATCCCTAAAATATGCATTAAATCTGTCAGAAAATCACTAAGACAGCTTCTTACATTGTTAGTGTCAGAATGTTGCTCATGTAAACAAAGTTTGTTCTTTGGTATTGTTTTTATTCTCCTTATATGTATATTTGTAAAAATGGAAACCATTTGCTGAAAAGGAAGGCTAATAAATATAGAAAAAAATATTTAAACAGGAAGAAAATAAAAAATTCTTAATATAAGGTACCCTGGGGTAATAACGCCATGCGGGGTAATAACGCCAAGTGCTTATATTTTGCATAATTATGAAATAATCCGGTAAATGACACCCATGTGTTCTGCGCAAAAGGGTTTTGAGTCATATAAATCGCAAAAAACAGCTTCAAGTTAATTTGTTTCATTTTTAGGTCTTATTGTTTTTACAAACAACTAAAATTAATGCTTGATCTAAAATTTGCGAGATACGTTTTTTGATGTGAAGACTATCTTTTTATCCGGAAATGCTTTGTTAATTACATAAATTTGTAGTGCATTTCATGTACTTTTAAAATGTTGTTGAGGATTTTGGATATCTTCTCGAGATAATTTGTAATTTAAAATGTACTGCGCAATAACTATATCGGGGTAATAACGCCAATCCTTGACATTAATACCCCGGTTGATTCCCTACAGTGGCCGAGCTACATCCTAAATACTGATTCAAATAAACACAGTTAAAACTGTGCAATGTTTCTCATATTTCTATTTAAGCGGTCCTTTTTAAGCAGAAAGAAGCTCACGGTCTGATATTCTTTTGCCTCATCCCCACCTCCCACACCACACCTTTATTTTTCTTAACAAAAAATTTAACATTTTCAATAGCTTAGAATGCAATTTGTTAATTTCTAAGTTTGTAGAGTTTGTATTTTTAGAATTGGGCTATCTACATGCAATTATTTCATTTTATTTCATAGTTTTGTTTGCATGGCGTTATCACCCATATAGGTGGGTAATAACGCCAAATAGCATTGGTCAAGAAAAAACGCCATTACATTTTATGAATACATATCTGTTAAGTTATTTTATTTTATATAGATAGTCAATGAGTTGCTGTATCAGATCCTATATTTGTTTGAAAAATACAATCTAAAACTAAGCCGTGAAAATTGGTAGAACCTTAACGTGGCGTTATTACCCCAGGGTACCTTATTTATTCCACGCAATTTGTTTTGTCATTAGGATGGCTCAAAAAATACTAATTATTTTTTTAAGTTAATTTTTCAATATTTAGCCCTGCTGACTATATATAAAGTATACCTAATACTATATTAACAACACCTATTTTTTTCAGAAACTTTGCTAACAGTAATTTTTTTAAGATTTCACTTTTGAAATTGTCCCCTATTTTGAGAATCACCCATATACTTTTTTAATTTTTTTTTTTTTCGAAATGGGATTTTTTTTTTTGCTTTGGTATACTTTTTAAAAATTCTGTTTTAGGTAAACAGTTAAAAATTTCCAACTGTGGGAAAATCACTTTTTTCTTTAAAAATATCTTACATTTTATGTCTGAATATAAAATTCTTTAAAAAAATGAAAAATATGCTGTTAAAATTTTAAGTACTTTCAAAGTTTTTCAGTAAAATATTTTTTATTTCATTTTTGAAAAGTGTACGTCAAAAAAAGAAGAGCTTCAAAAGATTGATTATCGCACTAAGACCTGCTCTAATTCCAACCCACCTCTCTCAGTTGGTATCTTCTGAAGAAGCAACACTTCTCCGGGTCTATTTCTTGATGGTAGATCAGTGCTTGCATGGACTTTCCATTTTAAACAGGAATTTTAAATTGAATTAGATGATTTGAATTTGAATGTGATGATGCTTACGTCATAAAATAATATGCAGTTTTAAACATTATTCTTGTATTTCCTCTCATACAATTACATGACTATCACATCTTACATGTGTTTGTTTCAAGAATAGAAATATTATTAACTTGCAGTGTAAGGTACCCTGGGGTAATAACGCCACGTTAAGGTTCTACCAATTTTCACGGCTTAGTTTTAGATTGTATTTTTCAAACAAATATAGGATCTGATACAGCAACTCATTGACTATCTATATAAAATAAAATAATTTAACAGATATGTATTCATAAAATGTAATGGCCTTTTTTCTTGACCAATGCTATTTGGCGTTAATACCCACCTATATGGGTAATAACGCCATACAAACAAAACTATAAAATAAGATGGAATAATGGCATGTAGATAGCCCAATTCTAAAAATACAAACTCCACAGCTCTAGAAATTGACAAATTGCATTCTAAGCTATTGAAAATGTTAAATTTTTTGTGACAGTGTAAGAAAAAGATAGGTGTGGTTGGGGGGGGGAGGAGGCAAAAGAATATCAGATTCTAAGCTACGTTTTGCTTAAAAATGACCATTTAAATAGAATTATTAGAAACATTGCACGGATTATTTGAATTAGTATTTATATTCCCACATATGCATTCTATGCGATAGAAAATATTGATTTTTTTGTGAAAGTGAAAGAAAAAGGAGTGAGGGGCGTTATTACCCCGGGATACTTATTGCGCAGTAAATCCTAAACTACAAATTATCTCGAGAAGATATCCAAAATCTTCTACAACAATTTGAAAGTACATGAAATACACTACAAATTTATGTAATAAACAAAGTATTTCCGGATAAAAAATATAGTCTTCAGATCAAAAACCTTATCTCGCAAATTTTAGATCAAGCGTTAATTTTAGTTGCTTGTAAAAACAATAAGACCTAAAAATGAAACAAATTAACTTGAAGATGTTTTTTGCGATTTATATGACTCAAAACCCTTCTGCGCAGAGCACATGGGTGTCATTTACCTGATTATTTCATAATTATGCAAAATATAAGCACTTGGCGTTATTACCCCGCCTGGCGTTATTACCCCAGGGTACCTTATTATGTTTTAACCTTCTTTACATATAGCTATGCATACATCTTCCTTTTAATTATGTCTGGATATAACCTCAATCAAAATCGATATTTAATCAGCAACGAAACGTACTCTATTGCCTCAAAGGGAACATGATATTTTCAATCAAAGAGTCTGCGTCGACTGGAATAGTAATTAAGAAAAATCTTCTCTAATAAATTCGACTAAATCATTTCTGGAAATCAATATTTCTGTGCCTTCCAAGTATTACCTATCACACATCTAAGAAAAAGTTTATTTAATTATGAATGCCAGTATGCATATTAATTCATAGTGCTAAAAGATTTAAGTTCATATGGAACAAAAATGTTTCAATTTTTTTATCAATCAAAGTTAATTATCTGGTAAAAAAAAAAAATAAAGCTTAAAAATTATGATGAAGCAATGATTATGGATATAAAAATTTATAGGTTGGAAGTGTTTTAAAATAATATATTCTAAGCATTGCCAGTGTTTATATATGTTTATATATAAAATCATTATTTATAAAGCAATATATATCAATATAACATGAAAAATTTAATTAAAGGGAATATTCAAAATATGCAAAAAAAAAAAAAAAAAAAAAAAAAAAATGTGGATTCATCTGAACACATATATATATGTAAAACAGTAAATTTAATACAATATATTATTATTATTATTAATTTTATTGCACTTTTTCAAAATGCGTTTTTTTATACTTTGATTCGTCTTTCTAAATTTATATATATATATATATATATAAGGTACCCTGGGGTAATAACGCCACGTTAAGGTTCTACCAATTTTCACGGCTTAGTTTTAGATTGTATTTTTCAAACAAATATAGGATCTGATACAGCAACTCATTGACTATCTATATAAAATAAAATAACTTAACAGATATGTATTCATAAAATGTAATGGCGTTTTTTCTTGACCAATGCTATTTGGCGTTATTACCCACCTATATGGGTGATAACGCCATGCAAACAAAACTATGAAATAAAAAGAAATAATTGCATGTAGATAGCCCAATTCTAAAAATACAAACTCTACAAACTTAGAAATTAACAAATTGCATTCTAAGCTATTGAAAATGTTAAATTTTTTGTTAAGAAAAATAAAGGTGTGGTGTGGGAGGTGGGGATGAGGCAAAAGAATATCAGACCGTGAGCTTCTTTCTGCTTAAAAAGGACCGCTTAAATAGAAATATGAGAAACATTGCACAGTTTTAACTGTGTTTATTTGAATCAGTATTTAGGATGTAGCTCGGCCACTGTAGGGAATCAACCGGGGTATTAATGTCAAGGATTGGCGTTATTACCCCGATATAGTTATTGCGCAGTACATTTTAAATTACAAATTATCTCGAGAAGATATCCAAAATCCTCAACAACATTTTAAAAGTACATGAAATGCACTACAAATTTATGTAATTAACAAAGCATTTCCGGATAAAAAGATAGTCTTCACATCAAAAAACGTATCTCGCAAATTTTAGATCAAGCATTAATTTTAGTTGTTTGTAAAAACAATAAGACCTAAAAATGAAACAAATTAACTTGAAGCTGTTTTTTGCGATTTATATGACTCAAAACCCTTTTGCTCAGAACACATGGGTGTCATTTACCGGATTATTTCATAATTATGCAAAATATAAGCACTTGGCGTTATTACCCCGCCTGGCGTTATTACCCCAGGGTACCTTATATATATATATATATATATATATATTAAAAATTTAAAATTTTTTCGCCAAAACTAACCTTTATACTGTCTTAATTTTCTTATAATAATGTTCCGTACTTACTTCAAATTATTAAATTAAAATCTTGTTTCTAAATCTAATCTGTTAATCTTTATGCAGACGATATAAATTCTTAATTTGCCTTAAAAAACATTATTCCAGTATGCGTAAACTTAAAAAGATGGCTCTAAATTAAAAATATTCTTAATTAAACTTTATTTCTTAATATTCCAAATAAAACTGATTTCTTCTATGTTTTTATCAACCCTTTTTAAGACAGTCTTATTAAATTTATTAAAAACCCATACCTTTCAAAAATATCATTATTTTATTTTATCTATTTATTTATTTTTCCTCAGTCAACCTTTGATAGTGTCCATAGCAATAAATTCATTTCTTTTCTTTTTCTCTTAAAATTAATAGTCTATAAAAATCGTCTGCCTAAGATATTTAAAATGCTGAGTCAATTATAAATTGGTTAAATAATATTTTTTTAAAAATAAATTTATCGTCTGTGGAAAATAGTCTCGTAGCTGGACAAGAATTCTGTTTACATAAAAGAATGATGGTTTGAGGTTACAGAATGTTCTAGAATTTTCTTTTTAGTTGTAAAGGTGGAAGCCTCGAGCTGAGAATGGAGATTCTTGGGGTTTTCCTTCGATGAGTACGGCTCGCTGAAATAATGTTTTGGTAAAAGACAGTTTGCAAAAGGAGCTTTTCCTTTTCTCATGATTACGGATTAAATAAATGAACTTACAGCAGCCAATGAGTAATTATTTGGATTCTCTACATCTATTTATTTATTTTTCTCGGTGGCCATGACTTCTTTGCGGTGAAAGGGAAACCCGGCGTTGATGTCTCTGGCTCCTAACTTTTAAATCGTCATATATATATATATATATATATATATATATATATATATATATATATATATATATATATAAAGTAATGGTAACTTACTAAAATTCGTGTTAGATATGCTGTTTCGGAAGTCACATGGGAAGTAACACAGTATTCATAAATGATAAAACTTTATCTCATACATTTTATAAAACTAAATTTTATATAAGTGAATATCTAAACGTTTATTCATGTGTTTCATAAAACGTGTTTCATGCATTGGTTGAGCAAAAACTTCACACAAGTCAGAAGGTTCTAGATCCTTTGTCTCTTTTATAAAACCTTATTTTTCAACTAAAAATCCCTTTATCTCACAAAGAACTCGAACGATTTTGATATTTTTGGAATTTTATTTTAGGGCATAAATATAAGATTGCTTAGGGCAGAAAAAAATCCCCATTTATTTAGTTTTAAAAAAAATCTGAAAAATTGATATTGCTCTAAAATATTTTTCTTTATTCGTAGTGAAAACTGTCTGCAATATATCTTGAGCATAATCTAGTGAATATGGATTTTAAATTTCATCAAAATCGGTCTTTAGTTTCCGAGAAAACGGGTTTCAAAGCTGACATATTTATGACAGGATTTTACCCAGATTTGTCTTCTTTTAACGGTCTTGCATGTTTCTTTTAGTTTACTCCAGATAATTATTTGTTTTATATCTGAAAAATAAAGTTATACTTCAAGTTATAATAAGAAGTAACATCAGTTTTCATGGATTTTGAATTTTTTATCATATAATTATTTTTTATGCATATTTTTACGGTTTTATTCAACTGACGAAACCTTATGTATTTGTCTCCCTCCTCTGTCTGTAACAGAGCTCGTTCTTTGGGACTATATAATTTACAAATTTAAAAATTGGTTTACTTACGATACATTTGTTACTTTTGCGCAACCGAAAAGACCTGCAGATGACCGAGAAAGCTCATTTGTTAAAATTTTTATTCTACCTTGTAAAAAAGAAGGAAGCAGTATTCTGCTTTATTTGTGTTTATGAAATGACAAATGAGGTTTAAATACATAATCTTCTTCAGATTCACACCGAATTGAATGCTATAATACATTCAAAATGACCTTTAAAAAATTATTAACTAAAAGGCTATAACTGTATCCTTTCCTTAAGGCTGTTTTTAAATCAAAAAGGGCAACTTTGTGACACATGCTTTAATTCATTTTTGTTCGTAAATACATGAAACTAGCAGGTGTTGTTATTAAAAAACTGTCGAATTGCATTCAATTTTTTTTTTTTTTTTAACACAAAAGAACTTTTATAACATGCCTTCAATGTTGACGTTTTTGAGCACATTTCCCGATGAAAGCAGAAAAACCGGTCGAAAACCAGGAGAAAAACGGGTAATCACTTGATCGATATAGCTTAGAACTGGATAGGTAATTTAATTATCATAATATGGAAAATTACGTTAGATTCGAAATCGCTTCCATAGTGAGGCATTTCAATTTTATATCTTTCCGTTAAAAATGAATTTGTAAATGTATCAAAACTTTTTGCGCTTGTTGAGCGGAGCATTTGAGACACCCTTAATACAGAAATTTTGAAAGCCAAACACCAATATCGGTTTAAAAAATTTACTCGCGTTTTGCTTTGTGTTAGGATACGCATCGCTAACTTCAATAGACAACGAGAAATGGCTCTGTTTTATTCTAAGGAAATTAACGATTCTTATTTTCGAATTAACAGTTAAAATTACGTACCGAAGATAAAGATGCACGCATAAGATAAGTAATGTAATTATTCCTTATAGATTTAAGAAAATGCTAATTAGTGTTTGATAATGCATTTTAAAATAAAGACATACTTTTAACCATGCTGTCAATCTAACAATAATGTCGGTTGAATTTAACGTGAGATAATAACAGTTGCATACTATTGCAGTCAATTATCCTAATGAAGTTTTGTTTATTTGTTAACTATTTTGGGTTATGTATCATATTTTTTAAATGAGTTTACTGTGACATTTTTACAGTTAAAACTTTCTCTTTTGATAAATAGAACATTCAAAAGCTTATATTATTAAGAAAAGTTATTATTTATCATTGTTATGGTAAGAAAGTTATTCCTAAAAATGCGATATTTGTTTAGAATTATTAGGAAAGCAAAAAGATGCTACATATACAATTTACATTTACAAATTTACAAATTACTTTAACATATTTAAAAAATTCTTTTAAGGACTTCTGGCCAAACAGAAAATATTAAATTTATCGGAAATTTGCTGTGAAATCGGAGGGTTTTAGTTAAAAATTAACCATAAAAAATTCGACTTCGGATTGTTTTAATTGCCTTGGCCGTGTTTTAATACATATATACGTAAATACACATATACAGTAGTCAGACATACTGCATAATCAAAGTTTGAATTATTAAAGCACGCGGAATAAAAAGACGAGAAGTAATTGATATGCTGTTATCTTGGCATCAAAATATTAAAATATTACCATTTTTAAATATAAATATGTCAAAATTTAATTAATTAATTAATAATTAAAAAATAAATAAATAATAGAAATCGAAAATGTTTTAAAATATAAAACGTACTAATTTCGTTCATTTTAACCAAAAATGTACTAATGAACATGAAACGAAATGGTTAATTTACAGAAAATCCCCTTTCAAAATGATATGATCAATTTTCCTTTGTTATTTATACATCATGCAGAAATGAACAGCGGGATGACAGACAACAAAAATTACGCAACATTCTGATACATAGTGACACGAACCACCTCCTGGAAAAGTATTTTCTATCTGTGGAGTTGTTGATTTAGGGGAGAACGTAAAACAAAGAGAAAAATTCATAGGCGTTACCTCTCCGGATTTTGACAGCAACAATCTGAGACTTTTATTTCTTTGGAGTTACTTCTTTGTTAGTTTTAAACAGAAAACAAATAAATAAATAAAAAATAAATAAATTGACAAAACAGCGTGGTTGTCAGTCATACCGCAGAATCCAAGTTTCAATTGAGAAACGCATTTGACGAAATTTGAATATGTCGTAGAAACCTAGAAATAAAGTAAAATTCTTAAACTTTGAATTATAATACTTTTATAGGGATAATCAAAACCAAAAACAATTTTACCGCTAACAGTATTTGTTGTTTGAATAACATTTGCAGTGCGTGGAATGATTTTATATGTATTACAAATACCAAAAATTTAAAAAAAAAAAAAGCATTGCAAAACAGCGTGGTTATCAGGAATACTGTAGAATCAAAGTTTGAATTGCAAAAGGGGTGAAATAAAAAAACGAGGAATAATTGATATATTGTTATCTTGGCTTCAGAAGTTTAAAACGTTACCATTTTTTAGCATAGATGTGTCAAAAAAAGCAAAGGAAAGAAAGAAAGAAAAAATTTTTACATTTATAAAACATAACTATTTGCTTTCATTTAAAGGCGTGGAATAAAAAAACGAGGAATAATTGATACATTGTTATCTTGGCTTCAGAAGATTAAAAAAGTTATCATTTTTTAGTACAAATGTGTCAAAAAAAAAAGAGAGAAAAATAGAAAGAAAGAAAGGAAAAATAAATGAAAAATGTTTAAAGTTATCCAAACATAACTATTTGCTTTCTTTTTAATCAAAACTGCGCTAATGAACATGAAACAAATTGGTTAATTTTCTGTATAGAAGACCCCCTTTCAAAAACGATATGATCAATTTTCGCTTGTTATTTATACATCATGCAGAAATGAACAGGGTGACACAGATAACAAAAATTACACAACTTTCTGAGACGTAGTGATATGAGCTTCTCACCACCTCCTGCAAAAGTATTTTCTATCAGTGGAGTTGTTTATTCTGCATCGGTTTATTTAGGGGAGAAAATAAAACAAAGAGAAAATCCAAAGGCGTTACCTTGCCGGATTGTGACAGCAACAATCTGAGGCTTTTATTTCTTTCTAGTTACTTCTTTGTTATTTTTTAACTGTGAGGAAGAAAGGAGGTGGGTCAGGAAATTGATTACGTGTGAAACGGCAGCTGTGCAAGGACGTAATCCATAAATCGTGAAACAAACCCCAAACATTTAATACAATGACGCCATTTTAGGTCACTTCACGTATCACTAAAGTAATATTTTTGCTCTTTTTTTATTATTATTTTACACTTTTTTTATTATTATTTTACTCTAAAATTAAATTTTAAGTAAACAGTTGCAATTTTCCAAAATTGAGTAAATCACCTTGTTTCTTCAAAAATATCTAACATTTTAGATCTGAGTGGAAAAATTTTTATAAAAAATGAAAAATACTTTGTTAAAATTTATAGTATTTTAAATGTTTTTAGTACAATATTTTTTTATTTTATTTTAGAAAAGTGTCCGGAAAAAAAAAAAAAAAAAAAAAAGCTTCAATAAAAGCTTATCGCGCCAAGGCCTGCACCAATTAATCGCTCAGTTGGTATCGTCTGAAGAAGCAAACCTTCTCATTGTCTATCTCCTAAAGGTACATCAGTACTTGCATGGACTTATATTTTAATAATGGATTTTAAACAGTATTGTAAGATTTGAATTTGAATGTGATAAGAAAATAATATACAGATTTAAACATTTCCCGTTTTTTTCTCATACTATTACATGACTATCACACTTTACATGTATTTCTTTTAAGAATAGAAACACGGTTAACTTGAAGTGTATTATGTTTAACCTTCTTTACGTGTAGATATGCATACACATTCCTTTTAATTATGTCTGGAAATATCCTCAATCCAAACCGATGTTAAATCAGAGACGAAACGTACTCTATTGGCTCAAAGGAAACATAATATTTAAGTCAAAGAATCCGCGTCGTGTGGAATAATAATTAAGCAAAATCTTCTCTAGTAAATTCGACTGAATAATTTCTGGAAATCAGTGATATTTATCTCATATCTAAAAAAAAGTTTCTTGAATTATGAATGCCAATGCGCATGTTAATTCTTAGTTCTTAAAGATTCAAGGACACATGGAACAAAAATGTTTAAATTTTTTGATTTTTTAATTATTGGCCAAAAATAGTGCTAAAAAGTTATGGTCAGGGATGCAACAGAAATATACGGTCTAAGGAGAGGGTATAGGCTCAAAACAGAGGGTAAACCCTAGAATTTTACATACTATACCTTTCATAGGACACGGAGAGTATATAGCGTTATTTAAAAAAAGCCAGAAAGTATACGGCGCATACAGAGGTCGTCGTAAAGTCGGTGTAGTCGTGATTACAACAGAGAACATACAGGCTAAACAGAGGCTATACGCTCAAGACAGAGAGTATACCGTAAAATGTTATATACTATAGCTTTCTTAGGACACCAAGTGTATGCGGAATTATTTATAAAAGCCAGAGGGTATACGGCGTATATCCTTGTATAACCTCCATTACATATCTGATTATGATGCTAAATGATTATGGACCCAAAATATTATTGGCGGGAAGATTTTAAAATAATAAATTTTAAGCACTGAAGGTGAGTCTATATATATATATATGAGTGTGTGTATATATATTTTACTTTTTTTTAATGGGTTTTTGGAACGTTTAATACTCATTTCTAAAATTCCATTCTAGCTAAACAGTTGAATATTTCCAAAATTGGTTAAATCACTTGTTTCTTTAAAAAAATTTAGTTCTGAATAAAAAAATTCTTTAAAATAATGAAAAATATGCTGTTAAAATTTTAAGTACTTTCAAAGTTTTTCAGTAAAATATTTTTTATTTCATTTTTGAAAAGTGCATGTCAAAAAAAAAAAGCTTTAAAAAATTGATTATCGTGCCAAGACCTTCTCTGATTGCAACCACCTCTCTCAGTTGGTATCTTCTGAAGAAGCAATCCTTCTTATGGTCTATCTCCTGATGGTAGATCAGCACTTGCATGAACTTATATTTTAAACATGAATTTTAAATTATATTATACAATTTGAATTTGAATGTGATAATTTCTGTTTCATAAAATAATATACAGCTTTAAACATTATTCCCGTATTTCCGCTCATATAATTACACCTTACATGAATTTATTTTAAGTATAGAAATACAGTTTACTTGCAGTGTATTATGTTTTAAACTTCTTTACATACACATTCCTTTTAATTATGCCTGGAAATAACCTCAATCAAAATAAATTTTTAATCAGTGACGAAACATACTCTATTGCCTCAAAGGGAACATAATATTTTCAATCAAAGAGTCCGCGTCGACTGGATTAGTAATTAAGCAAAATCTTCTCCTGTAAACTCAACTAAATCATCTCTGGAAATCAATATCCCCGTTCCTTCCAAGTGGTACTTATCTCATATCTAATTAAAAGTTTATTGAATTATGAATGCCAGAACGCATGTTAATTCTTAATGGTAAAGAATTTAAGGTCATATGGAATAAATATATTTCAATTTTTTGAGTATTTAATTATTGGCTAAAAAATATTGAGCTAAAAGATTTTGGTCAGTTAAGTAGGCCTAAAAACGACAGAGGGAATACGCTCAAGACAGCGGGTACACCCTAGAATGTTATATATTGTAGTTTTCTTCGGACACAGAGAGTATACGGTGTATTTAAAAAAAGCCAGAGGGTATACGGCATATATCCCCGTATACACTCTACTGTATCCCTGATTATGGTACTAAGCGATAATGGACCTAAACGATTATAGGCTGGAAGAAATAAAAACAATTTATTTTAACCATTTACGGTGTGTATACATATGTATATGGGTGATTCTCGAAATAGGGGACAATTTATGTCTTTCGGCATACAAAAAAAAAATTGAGAGGTTTTCTGTCATGTTTTTACATTTAGATATGTTTGTCTTAATATTATTCATTGTTTGCACTCAAGAATTACTCACTTTTTTGTTAAAAACACCTTAAAATAGCAGAATAAATGTTCAAAATGTCATTAGCATGGATGTCCACAGCAGCTGTGCCTTGTATATACTAGCTTTTCAAGAGTTAATATCATGTTTATAAAATAAAACAAATGTTATTCTTTTTTTTAATTAATCAAGGAGAGGATTTATCCAATAAATTTCTTTTTAAAAACAAAATTATTGTATATAAAAAAAGAATTAAAGTTTGTTCTCCATATTCTATTTTCAAAACAAGGTCATATTATAACAGCTGGTTATTAATCAAAATTTCATTTTCGCATATGACAATGGTTTGAAAATATAAAGTTTCTCCATGGCAACAAGTAGCCATTTTATCTCAGCCTGAAAATAGAAGCATGTATTGTATTTCAAGAATAGAGGTTGAATATTAGAGGTGTACATCAATTGTATGTCATTAGAATGGATAATAATTTTCATGTTAATTTTATAATTAAAATTTTTATTTTACTTATTTGCATAGGACTTTTGTGTTTTAAAAAGCAACAGAAAGGACTATTGCATTGTGATTATATTATGGCTCATAATCTTATTTAAATTAAAATTTGTCATTAGCATGGACAAATATCAGTGTCATTAGCATGGTTCTTCTGTCCATGCTAAAGACTCCTATGTGCATAAATGTAACCATTGCTTATATTGTATCTTTTATAAAGTTTAATTTTACATATAAATTTAGGTATTACATTTATTATCCCTAAAATATGCATTAAATCTGTCAGAAAATCACTAAGACAGCTTCTTACATTGTTAGTGTCAGAATGTTGCTCATGTAAACAAGGTTTGTTCTTTGGTATTGTTTTTATTCTCCTTATATGTATATTTGTAAAAATGGAAACCATTTGCTGAAAAGGAAGGCTAATAAATATAGAAAAAAATATTTAAACAGGAAGAAAATAAAAAATTCTTAATATAAGGTACCCTGGGGTAATAACGCCATGCGGGGTAATAACGCCAAGTGCTTATATTTTGCATAATTATGAAATAATCCGGTAAATGACACCCATGTGTTCTGCGCAAAAGGGTTTTGAGTCATATAAATCGCAAAAAACAGCTTCAAGTTAATTTGTTTCATTTTTAGGTCTTATTGTTTTTACAAACAACTAAAATTAATGCTTGATCTAAAATTTGCGAGATACGTTTTTTGATGTGAAGACTATCTTTTTATCCGGAAATGCTTTGTTAATTACATAAATTTGTAGTGCATTTCATGTACTTTTAAAATGTTGTTGAGGATTTTGGATATCTTCTCGAGATAATTTGTAATTTAAAATGAACTGCGCAATAACTATATCGGGGTAATAACGCCAACCCTTGACATTAATACCCCGGTTGATTCCCTACAGTGGCCGAGCTACATCCTAAATACTGATTCAAATAAACACAGTTAAAACTGTGCAATGTTTCTCATATTTCTATTTAAGCGGTCCTTTTTAAGCAGAAAGAAGCTCACGGTCTGATATTCTTTTGCCTCATCCCCACCTCCCACACCACACCTTTATTTTTCTTACACTTTCACAAAAAATTTAACATTTTCAATAGCTTAGAATGCAATTTGTTAATTTCTAAGTTTGTAGAGTTTGTATTTTTAGAATTGGGCTATCTACATGCAATTATTTCATTTTATTTCATAGTTTTGTTTGCATGGCATTATCACCCATATAGGTGGGTAATAACGCCAAATAGCATTGGTCAAGAAAAAACGCCATTACATTTTATGAATACATATCTGTTAAGTTATTTTATTTTATATAGATAGTCAATGAGTTGCTGTATCACATCCTATGTTTGTTTGAAAAATACAATCTAAAACTAAGCCGTGAAAATTGGTAGAACGTTAACGTGGCGTTATTACCCCAGGGTACCTTATTTATTCCACGCAATTTGTTTTGTCATTAGGATGGCTCAAAAAATACTAATTATTTTTTTAAGTTAATTTTTCAATATTTAGCTCTGCTGACTATATATAAAGTATACCTAATACTATATTAACAACACCTATTTTTTTCAGAAACTTTGCTAACAGTAATTTTTTTAAGATTTCACTTTTGAAATTGTCCCCTATTTTGAGAATCACCCATATACTTTTTTAATTTTTTTTTTTTCGAAATGGGATTTTTTTTTTTTTTTTTTGCTTTGGTATAATTTTTAAAAATTCTGTTTTAGGTAAACAGTTAAAAATTTCCAACTGTGGGAAAATCACTTTTTTCTTTAAAAATATCTTACATTTTATGTCTGAATATAAAATTCTTTAAAAAAATGAAAAATATGCTGTTAAAATTTTAAGTACTTTCAAAGTTTTTCAGTAAAATATTTTTTATTTCATTTTTGAAAAGTGTACGTCAAAAAAAGAAGAGCTTCAAAAGATTGATTATCGCACTAAGACCTGCTCCAATTCCAACCCACCTCTCTCAGTTGGTATCTTCTGAAGAAGCAACACTTCTCCGGGTCTATTTCTTGATGGTAGATCAGTGCTTGCATGGACTTTCCATTTTAAACAGGAATTTTAAATTGAATTAGATGATTTGAATTTGAATGTGATGATGCTTACGTCATAAAATAATATGCAGTTTTAAACATTATTCTTGTATTTCCTCTCATACAATTACATGACTATCACATCTTACATGTGTTTGTTTCAAGAATAGAAATATTATTAACTTGCAGTGTATTATGTTTTAACCTTCTTTACATATAGCTATGCATACATCTTCCTTTTAATTATGTCTGGATATAACCTCAATCAAAATCGATATTTAATCAGCAACGAAACGTACTCTATTGCCTCAAAGGGAACATGATATTTTCAATCAAAGAGTCTGCGTCGACTGGAATAGTAATTAAGAAAAATCTTCTCTAATAAATTCGACTAAATCATTTCTGGAAATCAATATTTCTGTGCCTTCCAAGTATTACCTATCACACATCTAAGAAAAAGTTTATTTAATTATGAATGCCAGTATGCATATTAATTCATAGTGCTAAAAGATTTAAGTTCATATGGAACAAAAATGTTTCAATTTTTTTATCAATCAAAGTTAATTATCTGCTAAAAAAAAAATAAAGCTTAAAAATTATGATGAAGCAATGATTATGGATATAAAAATTTATAGGTTGGAAGTGTTTTAAAATAATATATTCTAAGCATTGCCAGTGTTTATATATGTTTATATATAAAATCATTATTTATAAAGCAATATATATCAATATAACATGAAAAATTTAATTAAAGGGAATATTCAAAATATGCAAAAAAAAAAAAAAAAAAAAAAAAAAATGTGGATTTATCTGAACACATATATATATGTAAAACAGTAAATTTAATACAATATATTATTATTATTAATAATTTTATTGCACTTTTTCAAAATGCGTTTTTTTATACTTTGATTCGTCTTTCTAAATTTATATATATATATATATATATTAAAAATTTAAAATTTTTTCGCCAAAACTAACCTTTATACTGTCTTAATTTTCTTATAATAATGTTCCGTACTTACTTCAAATTATTAAATTAAAATCTTGTTTCTAAATCTAATCTGTTAATCTTTATGCAGACGATATAAATTCTTAATTTGCCTTAAAAAACATTATTCCAGTATGCGTAAACTTAAAAAGATGGCTCTAAATTAAAAATATTCTTAATTAAACTTTATTTCTTAATATTCCAAATAAAACTGATTTCTTCTATGTTTTTATCAACCCTTTTTAAGACAGTCTTATTAAATTTATTAAAAACCCATACCTTTCAAAAATATCATTATTTTATTTTATCTATTTATTTATTTTTCCTCAGTCAACCTTTGATAGTGTCCATAGCAATAAATTCATTTCTTTTCTTTTTCTCTTAAAATTAATAGTCTATAAAAATCGTCTGCCTAAGATATTTAAAATGCTGAGTCAATTATAAATTGGTTAAATAATATTTTTTTAAAAATAAATTTATCGTCTGTGGAAAATAGTCTCGTAGCTGGACAAGAATTCTGTTTACATAAAAGAATGATGGTTTGAGGTTACAGAATGTTCTAGAATTTTCTTTTTAGTTGTAAAGGTGGAAGCCTCGAGCTGAGAATGGAGATTCTTGGGGTTTTCCTTCGATGAGTACGGCTCGCTGAAATAATGTTTCGGTAAAAGACAGTTTGCAAAAGGAGCTTTTCCTTTTCTCATGATTACGGATTAAATAAATGAACTTACAGCAGCCAATGAGTAATTATTTGGATTCTCTACATTTATTTATTTATTTTTCTCGGTGGCCATGACTTCTTTGCGGTGAAAGGGAAACCCGGCGTTGATGTCTCTGGCTCCTAACTTTTAAATCGTCATATATATATATATATATATATATATATATATAAAGTAATGGTAACTTACTAAAATTCGTGTTAGATATGCTGTTTCAGAAGTCACATGGGAAGTAACACAGTATTCATAAATGATAAAACTTTATCTCATACATTTTATAAAACTAAATTTTATATAAGTGAATATCTAAACGTTTATTCATGTGTTTCATAAAACGTGTTTCATGCATTGGTTGAGCAAAAACTTCACACAAGTCAGAAGGTTCTAGATCCTTTGTCTCTTTTATAAAACCTTATTTTTCAACTAAAAATCCCTTTATCTCACAAAGAACTCGAACGATTTTGATATTTTTGGAATTTTATTTTAGGGCATAAATATAAGATTGCTTAGGGCAGAAAAAAAACCCCATTTATTTAGTTTAAAAAAAATCTGAAAAATTGATATTGCTCTAAAATATTTTTCTTTATTCGTAGTGAAAACTGTCTGCAATATATCTTGAGCATAATCTAGTGAATATGGATTTTAAATTTCATCAAAATCGGTCTTTAGTTTCCGAGAAAACGGGTTTCAAAGCTGACATATTTATGACAGGATTTCACCCAGATTTGTCTTCTTTTAACGGTCTTGCATGTTTCTTTTAGTTTACTCCAGATAATTATTTGTTTTATATCTGAAAAATAAAGTTATACTTCAAGTTATAATAAGAAGTAACATCAGTTTTCATGGATTTTGAATTTTTTATCATATAATTATTTTTTATGCATATTTTTACGGTTTTATTCAACTGACGAAACCTTATGTATTTGTCTCCCTCCTCTGTCTGTAACAGAGCTCGTTCTTTGGGACTATATAATTTACAAATTTAAAAATTGGTTTACTTACGATACATTTGTTACTTTTGCGCAACCGAAAAGACCTGCAGATGACCGAGAAAGCTCATTTGTTAAAATTTTTATTCTACCTTGTAAAAAAGAAGGAAGCAGTATTCTGCTTTATTTGTGTTTATGAAATGACAAATGAGGTTTAAATACATAATCTTCTTCAGATTCACACCGAATTGAATGCTATAATACATTCAAAATGACCTTTAAAAAATTATTAACTAAAAGGCTATAACTGTATCCTTTCCTTAAGGCTGTTTTTAAATCAAAAAGGGCAACTTTGTGACACATGCTTTAATTCATTTTTGTTCGTAAATACATGAAACTAGCAGGTGTTGTTATTAAAAAACTGTCGAATTGCATTCAATTTTTTTTTTTTTTTTAACACAAAAGAACTTTTATAACATGCCTTCAATGTTGACGTTTTTGAGCACATTTCCCGATGAAAGCAGAAAAACCGGTCGAAAACCAGGAGAAAAACGGGTAATCACTTGATCGATATAGCTTAGAACTGGATAGGTAATTTAATTATCATAATATGGAAAATTACGTTAGATTCGAAATCGCTTCCATAGTGAGGCATTTCAATTTTATATCTTTCCGTTAAAAATGAATTTGTAAATGTATCAAAACTTTTTGCGCTTGTTGAGCGGAGCATTTGAGACACCCTTAATACAGAAATTTTGAAAGCCAAACACCAATATCGGTTTAAAAAATTTACTCGCGTTTTGCTTTGTGTTAGGATACGCATCGCTAACTTCAATAGACAACGAGAAATGGCTCTGTTTTATTCTAAGGAAATTAACGATTCTTATTTTCGAATTAACAGTTAAAATTACGTACCGAAGATAAAGATGCACGCATAAGATAAGTAATGTAATTATTCCTTATAGATTTAAGAAAATGCTAATTAGTGTTTGATAATGCATTTTAAAATAAAGACATACTTTTAACCATGCTGTCAATCTAACAATAATGTCGGTTGAATTTAACGTGAGATAATAACAGTTGCATACTATTGCAGTCAATTATCCTAATGAAGTTTTGTTTATTTGTTAACTATTTTGGGTTATGTATCATATTTTTTAAATGAGTTTACTGTGACATTTTTACAGTTAAAACTTTCTCTTTTGATAAATAGAACATTCAAAAGCTTATATTATTAAGAAAAGTTATTATTTATCATTGTTATGGTAAGAAAGTTATTCCTAAAAATGCGATATTTGTTTAGAATTATTAGGAAAGCAAAAAGATGCTACATATACAATTTACATTTACAAATTTACAAATTACTTTAACATATTTAAAAAATTCTTTTAAGGACTTCTGGCCAAACAGAAAATATTAAATTTATCGGAAATTTGCTGTGAAATCGGAGGGTTTTAGTTAAAAATTAACCATAAAAAATTCGACTTCGGATTGTTTTAATTGCCTTGGCCGTGTTTTAATACATATATACGTAAATACACATATACAGTAGTCAGACATACTGCATAATCAAAGTTTGAATTATTAAAGCACGCGGAATAAAAAGACGAGAAGTAATTGATATGCTGTTATCTTGGCATTAAAATATTAAAATATTACCATTTTTAAATATAAATATGTCAAAATTTAATTAATTAATTAATAATTAAAAAATAAATAAATAATAGAAATCGAAAATGTTTTAAAATATAAAACGTACTAATTTCGTTCATTTTAACCAAAAATGTACTAATGAACATGAAACGAAATGGTTAATTTACAGAAAATCCCCTTTCAAAATGATATGATCAATTTTCCTTTGTTATTTATACATCATGCAGAAATGAACAACGGGATGACAGACAACAAAAATTACGCAACATTCTGATACATAGTGACACGAACCACCTCCTGGAAAAGTATTTTCTATCTGTGGAGTTGTTGATTTAGGGGAGAACGTAAAACAAAGAGAAAAATTCATAGGCGTTACCTCTCCGGATTTTGACAGCAACAATCTGAGACTTTTATTTCTTTGGAGTTACCTCTTTGTTAGTTTTAAACAGAAAACAAATAAATAAATAAAAAATAAATAAATTGACAAAACAGCGTGGTTGTCAGTCATACCGCAGAATCCAAGTTTCAATTGAGAAACGCATTTGACGAAATTTGAATATGTCGTAGAAACCTAGAAATAAAGTAAAATTCTTAAACTTTGAATTATAATACTTTTATAGGGATAATCAAAACCAAAAACAATTTTACCGCTAACAGTATTTGTTGTTTGAATAACATTTGCAGTGCGTGGAATGATTTTATATGTATTACAAATACCAAAAATTAAAAAAAAAAAAAAAGCATTGCAAAACAGCGTGGTTATCAGGAATACTGTAGAATCAAAGTTTGAATTGCAAAAGGGGTGAAATAAAAAAACGAGGAATAATTGATATATTGTTATCTTGGCTTCAGAAGTTTAAAACGTTACCATTTTTTAGCATAGATGTGTCAAAAAAAGCGAAGGAAAGAAAGAAAGAAAAAATGTTTACATTTATAAAACATAACTATTTGCTTTCATTTAAAGGCGTGGAATAAAAAAACGAGGAATAATTGATACATTGTTATCTTGGCTTCAGAAGATTAAAAAAGTTATCATTTTTTAGTACAAATATGTCAAAAAAAAAAAAAGAGAGAAAAATAGAAAGAAAGAAAGGAAAAATAAATGAAAAATGTTTAAAGTTATCCAAACATAACTATTTGCTTTCTTTTTAATCAAAACTGCGCTAATGAACATGAAACAAATTGGTTAATTTTCTGTATAGAAGACCCCCTTTCAAAAACGATATGATCAATTTTCGCTTGTTATTTATACATCATGCAGAAATGAACAGGGTGACACAGATAACAAAAATTACACAACTTTCTGAGACGTAGTGATATGAGCTTCTCACCACCTCCTGCAAAAGTATTTTCTATCAGTGGAGTTGTTTATTCTGCATCGGTTTATTTAGGGGAGAAAATAAAACAAAGAGAAAATCCAAAGGCGTTACCTTGCCGGATTGTGACAGCAACAATCTGAGGCTTTTATTTCTTTCTAGTTACTTCTTTGTTATTTTTTAACTGTGAGGAAGAAAGGAGGTGGGTCAGGAAATTGATTACGTGTGAAACGGCAGCTGTGCAAGGACGTAATCCATAAATCGTGAAACAAACCCCAAACATTTAATACAATGACGCCATTTTAGGTCACTTCACGTATCACTAAAGTAATATTTTTGCTCTTTTTTTATTATTATTTTACACTATTTTTAGTATTATTTTCTTTTTTCCAGGATTGTGGTACAGGGTATGACTTTGTACATGTTGTATACCTTCTGGATGTTTTTAAGAAATTCTTCTTGAGCGCTCCTCCATTTATACAATAGCGTATATCCTCTGCCTATAATGTATACATTGATTTATTTTTCTTTTTTTAGATAACACTTCTTCTTTTCTACAACATTCTTAAAAATATTACAAGAGAAAATATTCGTTTGTAAACAAATGCACTAAATCAGTTGAGAATTTGTAAATTTCCATATTCATTATCTGTTTTATAGAAAGAGCTCCCATTAAATTAAAGAACATAGTTCTTAGAAAAATAGATCCAATAGAACCTGATCAATTATCAGACGAAATGTAATCCCTTTTATCAAAGCACAGATGAAATATTGCAATATTATGTTAGCAATGAATAATTGAAAGTTAGAAACAAGGATGGAAAACATAAATCGGCTATCAAATACACTGGAGAACATCACTTTAACCAGACTATATAACATAAAACATTTATGAATTAATTTTAAAGATAGTAAAATTCTTTATCCATCAAGGATTTTTTCTTACTCCATTATCCACAAATCCATAAAAAAAATATATGAGCAGATAGAATATACGCAACAAGTCAGCGTCTTTTGTTTTATTTAGAATAAAGAGCAAGATGCTTATAAATTTAAAAATAAATAAGATAAAATAATTCGCGTTTACAGTTGACGATTTTTATTCAAACAACTGTTTTCCATATACCTGTTATATCGTTGATTTTTTATTTATGTTCTTTTTTACAGTTTCATTCATCTGACGAAAACCAAATCGTCTCTGGTCTCTGTCTGTCCGTCACAAAGTATGTACACAAAAACTATAGAAGTTTGAGAGTTCAAATTTTGTGTACTTACGGCTGAACATCTCTTGTCACACAACAAATCATAAAATTAAAAAAAAAACTCTATTATTTTAATTAAAATATTATTTGTAATATCATCAGTTCATTTTTTGCTGTTGTTTTTTCTCTTCTAACTGTTGGCAAAAGATTAATTAGATATAAAAATTATTTCTTTTAGATCCTTTACTTTTAAAGAAATGGAGTATTTCTGTTGCCACAATGACAAAATTGGTATTAAGACTACAAAAAATTAATATCTCAAAAATAAATTGAGTTACAGATTTTAAACAAATTGCGTTTAAAGTTGCATTTAAAATTGCATTTTTTAACTATACTATGGTGTTAAAATCGAAAATATAAGATATTTACAAATTAAAAAATTTGCAATAGCGTAAATTTCAAAACTGAAATATTATTTATTCCATTTGTTGCACGCAAGTTTAAATAAAATTATTACGTATGTAATATAAATTAATGGATTAAATAATCACGCGAAAAACGTACTTATTTGTTTTTATTTCATCATATTATATCATATATATCATCTATTTCGACATTTCTTCTTTTCTACACGCAAAGTGAAACATTTTTTTTTAATCATTAAATTCTTATTCATTTACATTACTTGCCGCCTCTGGTTACCAGTTAGGTCTCACTTAAATTTATGCTAAACTTTGAAATATTTTACTTTTATTCATAATTTTATTTACTTGCGCACCATCACTAAATTTTCAGATTCAGATAGAGAAATAAACAAATCTATGCAATCAAGGAAACATTTAGGGGAAGAATTCAGCATTCTATTCTAGTTGGCACGATTGGCGAAGAAATCCCAAAGCAGCACCGAAAAATCGTTTTTCATTTGTTGATTTAATGTTAAAGTGTTTTGAAGGAGATATTAAACGAAATCATCTGTGCGATCTCTGATCACACTTTCCCACTTGTTCAATTATTATTATCATTATTTAAAAAATGGATAATTTCGTTATTATTGATCTGAAGTATGTCGTCGATCGTGTTAGCGAAACTTGTAGTTTTATTTATTAAAAATTTTCAGTAAGCCTTTAAATGCTCTGTAATCATTTTTAGTATATATATTTTTATTTTTTAGAAGGAAATTTTCAATATAATCGAGTATTCCCCAGAACCCATTTAAAATAATATTATGTTAGTAATAATTGTTCATATATGAAAGCAAGTCCATTAAATAAGCATAAAATAAACATAAATTTTATTTCTAGCAAGATTTTTTACAAATGTGTTAAGAAGGTATATTACTGTTTCTTGGTACTCTTAAAAATCTTCTACAAGTTTGTACGTAATTTTGATGTTTAGTAGGTGTTACTGTTGATGGTAAAATCTAGAACCAATATTTGGAGCTCCTGTTAATGCATAATTCCAATTGCTGGAACGAGGTTGAAATAAGAAGCTACAAATGCTGGTACGAGATTCCACCATCTTTTGGAAGCAGCTACTGAGCACCAAAATTCGGTTCAAACTAGAGCAGAATTTTTAACAGCGATTAAAATGTTTTAAAAACAATTACTTAAAAGATATTTCCATATAAACTATCATTTCATTTTCTTTGTTATTATTTACTCAATATAAATTTTCATTCATTTTGTTTTTAATAAAACTATTTGATTTAGTCAAATATAATAAAAATAGTAGAACTATAGTAGATATCTGCGAGGCTTTAGTCTATAATCTTTGAGTATATTTTCTCGTGCATTTTTCATTATTTTATAATTAACTGCTTTATTTTTGTAACACAGCTTGTTTTAATGAATATATTGTACAATATATTGTATTATATCAAAAGCATGTTCAAGAACCATTTTAGTTATATAATTTCCATCATAGTGCATCTTGCGTCTGCATAGAAAGGGGGCTTTTGACATCGGAAATAAATGCATGATGATACGAAAATCAAGAATTCAATGCCACATGTTGAGAAAAGTTTCTGTCCAACGTTACTTTATTCATCATTTTAAGCTTATATTGGTTGAATCCACTACGCGGTGTGAGATGCGGGCAAAACATAGTGTTACGAATTTTGTAAATAGTTAGTGTTTGTACTGTAAAATAATGTAACTAATCTTATTAAGCTCCATTCCTTTACTAATATTAGTTTTTGTTACATTGTCTCTGTTACCAAGCAAACTTGTCCATTATTTTCAGTGTATGTCTACGGCAGATTGGCGAAATAATAAAGATATTGCCAAATTTGGCGATTGTTGGCGATGGTAACCCTTCCCTCTCAATGGTAACCCCCCTTTAGATATACTGATACATTGTTTGTTGTTCCGTGGATTTTTCGAGTAGGTTCTAAAAATTTCCAGCACATGCTGCGAGCCTATATAAGAAGAGAAGCGATGCGAGCTGTGGTTATTATTTACCAGTCAGTCATTGAGTGAACAAGGCGTTTATTAACAAGTTTGCTTGAGTTTCATTTATGTTGTTTTGAATGTTATTAAGTGTTGAGACGTTGTATAAAGAGTCTCTGGGATCTAAAGCTATTCTTGTACGATAGATTTGAGCAGTTATTTTTGAATATCTAGCAATATTTGTGAGTTTCGAAGACTCTGTTGTTCTGAAGATCTGTAAATAAATTCTTTTCTACTTTTCTAAGAGACAAGAGTTTGAAGTTCTCTAACCATAAGATCAAAAGAACCCCATATACGCTGCAACATTTGGTGTCAGAATTTGGAATCTTATGGCGAAAACGAGAGCAACGGAAGAGCAACTGAATGAGTTGTTGAAAGCTATTAATGGATTATCAAATAAAATGGATAAAGGCCAAGAGGTGTTGGCGGAAAAGATGATTAAAGGCCAAGAAGAGTTGCCGGAAAAGATGAATAAAGGCCAAGAAGAGTTGACTGGAGAAATGAAAAGAAGCCAAGAGAGAATGGAAGAATTAAAGGAGGAAGTTAATAAAAGCCAAGAAGAAATGAAGAAAACTTTGGAAGAAAAGTTCTCATCGGTAGAGAGAAGAATAGGCTCGGTAGAAGAGAAAATAGAGGAAGTAGAAGAGAAAATTCAGAATGAAGTTAGTAATGTTGAACATAAAATGGAAAGGAAAATGGCGGAAGTAGAAGAGAAAATTCAGAATGAAGTTTGTAACGTTGAAAAGAAAATACTAGGTGAAGTAGATGAAAAGCTAAATAAAAAAGTACAAGATCTTGAGAAGAAACTTTCAGCCTGCAGTGGTAATTATGAAGAATTTAGGAATCCGCCTGCTTCTCCCGTGCACATCAAGCTGTCGACATACGACGGAAAGAGTTCCTGGCAAGTTTACAAGACCCAATTCACCATTGTAGCCGAAGCAAACAAATGGAGTGACGAGGTGAAAGCATGTCAACTGGCAGCATCTTTAAGAGGAGAAGCCGCCGACGTGCTGCAAACATTGCCCGATATGACGCAACTCAAATTTGAGACTCTAAGTTGTGCACTTGAAATGAGATTCGGCGAAAAATTCTTCAAGGATTATACGAGAATACAAATGAAGAGCCGCCATCAAAAATCGAGTGAAACCCTTCAAGAGTTTGCCTCGGAAATTGAACGGCTTGCAAATTTAGCATTCATTGACTGTCCAACAAATGTACGGGAAATGCTCTCACTGCAATATTTTGTAGACGGAATAAATGATCCAGAAGTGCAGAGAGCGGTACGAATGGCAGATGTGCAGGATTTAAAGGCTGCATTACTATATGCCTTAAAGTTGGAAGCAGCTACACAAGCCAGCCGAAGAGATCGTCAATCAGTCCGAGGGGCAACGGTGAACAAAAGCTCAGACACTGAAATCGACGTCTTGAAAGAAATTAGGAAATTAAATCAAAAGCTTGAAGCATTAAAATATGGAAGAACAAGCTCAAGGAGACAGAATCTCACGTGCTGGGGATGCGGTGATACAGGACATATCCGAAGAAATTGCCCCAAAATCCACGAACGTGAGATAAATTCAAACAGTCAGCAGGGAAACTAAATTTTGGCCATCTCGCGGGGCGGAGGTTGCCAGAGAATGAAAAGCCCCAACTGAAGATCCTCCAGATATCAAAAATGAGTGGCGGTGATAAAGAATTATATGTGATAGGCTTTATTAACGGAATTCAGTGCCGTATGATTGTCGATACAGGAGCCAATGTTACAATAATAAGAGAAGATTTGGCTCGAAAATTGAAATGTAAATTCATCTGGAATCCAGCATGCGTTACCCTGCAAACTGTGACGGGCGACAAGATAGGCATATATGGAAAGGCCAATTTAACCATCAACTTTGGAGGAACGAAATATTACCATACGGCATATGTGGCTGACATAACAGATCCTTGCTTAATCGGGCTAGATTTTCTGAAGAAGTTTGGCTTCAAAATTGATTTCAAAAATAACAAAATGCTCTCAAAATTTGAAGAAATAAGTCTTTTTGGATTAAATAACGAAATTGAATGTAAACAAACAGTAATAGCTAAAGAAGACATCAATCTAGATCCAAGAACAGAATTTTTAGTTCCAGCTGTAATTAAAAATGAAGCTAATTACCGATTTGGCCATATAGATTATCCCGAAGACAATAGTAAACAAGCAGGAGTATTGGTGGCTTCATCTGTAGTAGACCTCTCGAAGAAGACCATTCCAGTCCGAATTGCTAACATCAGTGATAAGACGAGGACTATCAAGAAAGGAGAGGTGATAGCATCATGTGCTCCTCAGACGTGCATAAGTCAAATTCCAATCACTCTCAGAAATCTTCAGATAATTTAGTCAAGGATTTGTTACAAAATACAGACTTAGATCCAAATCAAAGGGATGCTGCGGAAAGTTTAATTAGGGAATTCCAAAGTTTATTTTCCCAAACATCTGAAGACTTTGGACGAACCAAAACGGCACAACACCGAATTGATACTGGAGATCACTCACCTATTAAACAACACCCTAGACGATTACCTTTTGCCAAGCAAGAAGAGGTGCAAAATTTAATTAGGGATATGGAAGAAAATGATGTCATCGAACCATCGACAAGTCCATGGGGGTCTCCCATTGTGTTAGTAAGAAAGAAGGATGGTTCTAAGAGATTTTGTGTAGACTACCGCCGACTGAATGACGTCACCAAAAAGGATAGTTACCCTCTACCAAGAATTGACGACTCTCTCGACACACTTGCGGGCAACACTTGGTTCTCGACTCTGGATCTGAAGAATGGTTACTGGCAGGAAGAGATCCATCCAGACGACCGCGAGAAGACTGCCTTCACAACGGGACAAGGATTATGGCAATTCAAGGTAATGCCTTTTGGCCTATGTAATGCACCTGCAACTTTTGAACGTCTTATGGAAACGGTTCTCCGGGGGCTGTCATATGAGGCATGTCTTGTTTATTTAGACGATATCATAATCATAGGAAAATCTTTTGATGAACATCTGAACAACCTCAAGCGGGTGCTACAAAAGTTAAAGGAAGCTAATTTGAAGTTAAGCCCTTCGAAGTGCAGTTTGTTTCGTAATGAAGTCGCCTACCTTGGACACATCATTTCGGCGGATGGAGTTAGGACTGATCTGGAGAAGATATCGGCCGTGAAAAATTGAAATTGTCCAGCAGATGTTCACCAGCTTCGAAGTTTTCTAGGACTATGCACCTATTACAGAAAATTCGTCAAAGGCTTCTCGATGATTCCAAGACCACTTCATAAATTAACAGAAGCCAATCAAGAATTTATCTGGACACAGGAATGTGACGCTGCTTTCGAAAAGCTCAAGGAGGCCTTAACATCCACTCCAATTCTGTCATATCCTCAAATAGATAAACAGTTTATACTTAATACGGATGCAAGTAACGAAAGCATTGGCACTGTACTGTCCCAGAAATCGACGGCCAGGAGCGTGTTATCGCCTATTTCAGCAAGTGCATATCAAAGGCAAAGCGAAACTACTGCGTAACAAGAAAAGAGCTTCTTGCTGTAGTGAAAGCCATAGACCATTTTCATCATTATCTTTACGGTCGGAAATTCCTGATCTGAACTGATCATGCTTCTCTAACTTGGCTATTGAATTTTAAGAACCCTGAAGGCCAGATAGCCAGGTGGATACAAAAGCTTCAAGATTACGATATGGAGATACGCCTTCGAAAAGGCTCAACACATGGAAATGCAGATGCTCTCTCAAGAAGACCCTGCTCATGGAATTGTAGATACTGCGACCGGGTTGAGAAGAAATTTAATGTCAAAGGTCCTGTAGTAAGACAAGTTACAACTGGGTCTACATCATCGCAAGATCCGTGGAGTGACGAGAGCCTGCGTAAAGGTCAACTTGCTGATCCTGAAATTAAGCCAATTCTAGAGCTGAAAGAGGAGTCCAACAGGAAGCCCAGCTGGCAAGACATGGCCCATTACCATCCTACGACTAAACGTTATTGGGCTCTCTGGGATTCCTTACATTTGAAGAACGGCATCTTGTACCGAAAATGGGAGTCTGACGATGAAAAGACATGTAGATGGCAACTACTACTCCCTAAGTCGAGAATTTCTATGGTCCTTCAAGAACTTCATGGTAGTCCCACAGGAGGTCATTTTGGTGTAATGAAGACCCTGCAAAAGGTTCGAGAGCGTTTCTACTGGAATAATGTTTGCAGTGACGTGGAGAAGTGGTGTCGAACTTGTGACACCTGTGTAGCTCGTAAAGGTCCAAAGAGGCGCACCCGTGGACGATTGCAACTTTATAATGTAGGAGCTCCTTTCGAACGAATTGCTCTAGACATCCTGGGTCCACTTCCTAGAACATCTGATGGCAATAAGTACATCCTCGTTGTCATGGACTACTTCACTAAGTGGCCTGAAGCCTACGCCATTCCTAATCAAGAGGCGGTAACCGTAGCAGACATACTGATTCAACACTGGGTTTCCAGATACGGAGTTCCTCTTGAAATCCATTCCGATCAAGGAAGAAATTTTGATTCGGCTGTGTTCAAGGAAATGTGTGAACTACTCGGCATGGACAAAACTCGAACAACACCTCTACACCCTCAATCGGACGGCATGGTGGAGTGGTTCAATCGTACCATCCTAAATAGCCTCTCTCTCCTGGTGTCTAGAGACCAACAGGACTGGGACGAGAAATTGCCTCTTTTCCTGCTTGCCTACAGGAGTGCCACTCATGAGGCGACTGGTTGCTCCCCTTCTCAAATGCTCTTTGGTCGTGATCTTCGTCTGCCTGCGGATCTTTTGTTTGGCCGTCCTCCTGACGCTCCTTTGTCGCCTGAAGAATACGTGGATGGACTCCAGGCACGGATTGAGGAGGTTCATTGTCTAGCGAGGTACCGAATCGGACTGGCATCAGAAAAGATGAAGACACTGTACGACATAAAGGCAACTGGACATGAGTTCTACGAAGGTGACAAAGTTTGGTTGTGGAATCCCATACGTCGTAAGGGACTGTCGCCAAAACTACAAAGAAACTGGGACGGTCCTTACACAGTCATCAACAGTCTAAATGAAGTCGTCGTACGCATACGAAAATCGCCACACACCAAGCCCATGGTCGTACATTATAACCGGCTTGCCCCTTATTTTGGCCAAAGTGATTAGAAATTCAAAACTTGAATTTTAGTCCATGGTCATGAAAGTCACTTTTTGTAAATATGTAAATAGTAATTAGTTCTTATTTATATAAATTTTATTATTATTGTTATTATTTATTTATTTATTTATTTATTTGTTTATTTATTTTAAGTGTTTTCCTCTAACTCAAGGATTGCACTGCCCGGGACGTGCAGTCTTTGAGGAGGGGGTAGTGTTACGAATTTTGTAAATAGTTAGTATTTGTACTGTAAAATAATGTAAATAATCTTATTAAGCTCCATTCCTTTACTAATATTAGCCCGTCAGTAGTCGCGTGTCGGTCTTTTCGCCGCCCGTATAACTTAACTTCTCCTTACTTGTATCAGATTACAAATACAACGGAGATCTTCCATGTAGCTGACTTTGAAGGTTTCTCGAACACCTTAGTGAAGTAACAGGACACCTCTGTTTTTCTTTCAGGTACATTTTTAGAAACAAAGTTGAAATTGGCGAAAAAGTCTACGTAACAACCATTAATGTCAGTTCATTTTTACTTTTTCGAATTATTCCATATCTCATGAATAAAATGCATAAAATGCATAATTTAAGAAAACTGCAAATTTATATATTCATTGAAATGTTATCTTCATATATTAAGTGAAAAATACTTCTTATTCTACATATTTGGCATGCGGAGGGCCAGCGGCGAAAAGACCGAGCGCGACAAATGACGTTGTGGAAAAAGTCGCGACTACTCGCGGGTTAGTTTTTGTTACATTGTCTCTGTTATCAACCAAACTTGTCCATTATTTTCAGTGTATGTCTACGGCAGATTGGCGAAATAATAAAGATATCGCCAAGTTGGCGTCACTTTTGGCGACTAATTTTGGTCGCCAAATTTGGCGATATATCGCCAAGTTGGCGACAAACTTGGCGATTGTTGGCGATGGTAACCCTTCCCTCTCAATGGTAACCCCCCTTTAGATATACTGATACATTGTTTGTTGTTTCGTGGATTTTTCGAGTAGGTTCTAGAAATTTCCAGCACATGCTACGAGCCTATATAAGAAGAGAAGCGATGGAAGCTGTGGTTATTATTTACCAGTCAGTCATTGAGTGAACAAGGCGTTTGTTAGCAAGTTTGCTTGAGTTTCATTTATGTTGTTTTGAATGTTATTAAGTGTTGAGACGTTGTATAAAGAGTCTCTGGGATCTAAAGCTATTCTTGTACGATAGATTTGAGCAGTTATTTTTGAATATCTAGCAATATTTGTGAGTTTCGAAGACTCTGTTGTTCTGAAGATCTGTAAATAAATTATTTTCTACTTTTCTAAGAGACAAGAGTTTGAAGTTCTCTAACCATAAGATCAAAAGAACCCCATATACGCTGCAACAATATTATACAATGATGCTTCACTTGTTGTTGTACGCTGGATATTAGTTGCAAAAAATTGACGTTATAAGCAAAAATAATGTATCGGAGTAGAGTAAAATATTCATAAAATTTGGAATAAACTGTACTTTAAATAAATTATATTAAAAGCCTAAACAAAAACTTTCGTTTGATACCCCTTTCATTGTTGTACATTTTCATGTGCACAGAAACAGTGATTTTGACATCAGCAATAATATGTGTGATGAAACACAACATAAAAATATAATGAAAAACTAAAAATATACAGTGATGTATAAACAAGCATATAAAAATATAACTATAAACTAAAGGTAAAATATACATGGTCTGTCATTACGTAGTAAAACTGAAAGGGTGGAGTTTTCGAGTGATACGTGTTGCGGTTGCATCAACTACAGATTCTAGCGGAAGTCAGTTGACTTTCAGCCTTTGCACCACACGAATCACTCATGAAGTCAACTCATGTTTGAGAGTGGTGTTAAATTTTCAGAACCTGTACAGCAGCGATACGCCGCAAAGTTTTGTTTAAAACTAAACAAATTGGCTACTGATAGGTTTTCGATGTTGCAGTAAGCCTGCAGTAAGGATTCTTTCCAAGCATTAAGTTTTTAATGGGGCAAAGCCTTTAAATACGGAAGAGAGCATATCGATGACGTACAACGTGTTGGATTTCCACCAAATTCTCAGACTTTAAGAAACGTAGCTGAAATTAAATCACTTTTGGATTCTAACTATCGGATGAGTGTTCGAATTCCATTGGAACTTACAAAGTCATCATTTGTCCATGAAATTGTCACGAAAAAACTTCAGATGCGAAAGATTTGTGACAAGTTAGTTGTTCAGATTGACCTAGTTCCTTCCAAAACACAGAGTCCCAACCACCGTACAGTTTCAATCTGTGAATATCTCACTTTTTCTTTATTTCCTCGGTTAAATAATGGTTTTAAAGGTCATCGTTTTAACAATCTAGAGAATTTCCAGAAAAAAAGTAACACATGCACTGCCTTCCAATTGAAGACTTCCAGGAGGAAATAAGTGGATGTCAGAGTTGTTGATAGCAATTTGATAATGCAGAAGTAGGCTATTTTGAAGAATAAGAAGTGTTTATAAAACTATCTTTAAGTAAATTAATTTATGGATGTCTCATTACTTTTTCGGTTAATACTGTATCAGGTACGGACAAAATATCCTTTGCAAATATCTCTCATCATAAAGGTACATACAAATAATATACAGTCATACTTAAGATAAATACAACAAATCCATCTGATGTGAAAAAATAGCCAGAATCAAGAATCGATGTTCGGAACCATAGCACTCCAATTTGTTTCTGTAACCACTGAACTATCCTGACCGATGCCTGAGTCTACGATTTCTCACTAATAAACCATGTTGGAGAAAGTCATCAGCCATCATTAAAATAGCCGATTCCTGGCCCTGACTGATTTCGCACTCCAGTTATATTCATTGTATTTATTGCATGCATGCCAGTATCTTGTTAGGATGCACCTTTATGGTTTGAATGCATGGATTTTGTATATGTATGTGCGTTTTAATAAAATACATCATTAATTGATGTATGCTAAATATTAGTTGAGAAAAGGAATGTTGAAATGTATGGTTAGACTAAAAAATATCATTAAAAATAAATTAAGGTGATAATTGAAATCTTGCAGATTACAAAAAATGTTAATTTATGTATAATGTCTAATAAATTTGTTTGACGAAAACTAAGCATAACAAAAAGGAAAATTCGGAATAAATTACTTTCAAGATTTCTATTATTTACATATTTTATTGTCACAACAGGCTACAATAAAAAGATGTTGAAAGACAGATATATATGTGAGTTCATTAAGCAAAATTTTTTCGGCAAAGTTCTTACACTGCAATTTTAAATCATTCGTTCACTTTGATTATTACGGTGATAGAGTATAACAATCCGGGCTTATTAATATATTCATTTACAATAATTAAGATTATTGATAGCATCTCTCTCACAAAAAACATAGTTTTGCGAAATGAAATTCTATGTGTAAATAAATATATATTTATATTTCATAAAGCAGCATAAGAGAGTTTCAATCGCATGAAATTAATTAACGTTAATATGACGTTGAAACCTTCTGATATAATTATGTGTCAGCACTTATTATCCATACATATATATACTTTCATTAAATTAATAAATTTGCTGCTTCATATTGTTAGAACGTTAGCAATATGTTTTTTAATAGTGTTATGATACATTTATGTTTGTTGTGAGTATAGTATTTATAAAACTTAATTAAAAGAATTTTATATGATCTGCAATATTACGACGTGGTATTTTGTCAGTATTAGCATCTTGTCAGTTTTCATTTATTCTTGTTAATAAAGCTATTTCATTCAGTCATATATAGAAAAAATAAATGAAGTTGGAATGAATAATTTCATTAGAAAAATATAATAAGGTTACAAATAGAAGATGAAATAAAAGAAGTTTATTTCGTTATATTAATAAATTTTTGAGGATGACATGAAAAAAAATATTCATATCAAATTAAATTCAATAAACAGAAATTGGAATAATGTTTTTCAAAAATTTCTCTATTTAAAATATTAGTTTGTTTGACAGCATCATTTAATAACACACACACACATATATGTTGATTAAACAAAAACACTACTCTAAAAATAAAATAAAAATTTAATAAAATTAAAAATAAAACATTAATGTAAACAATAAATTAAATTAAATAAAATTAAAATTAAAATTAAAATTAAATTAAATTTAAAATTCAAACAAAAAAAATCACATTAAACATTGAAAAACGTAATAAGTAAAAACATCAAGTTAACGTGAAGCACACGTTATTTGACGATATTTTTCTTTTGTTTAAACTGTGACTGAAGAATTGCAGGAAATTTTTGGCTTCGAAAGACGAATGTTTCGTATTTTGAAAGAAATATTACAAAAGAAATAGAAAAAATAACATACGTAAATAACCCTTTAGAAATATGAAACAATAGCAGGTACCACATGTGTTACCACATGTGTCATTGATTTATCAAAAGTGCAAATAATGATTTTGATGTACTTTTTATTTTAAATTTCTAAACTTTCTACAGTTTAAGATAAATGCGGAATTTATAAAATTCACATTTTTATTCAATAAACTATAAAGTTAAAAAAAGAAATTAATTATGATTTAATTATAATATTTTGCTTAATGAACTCACTATATTTGTCATTCTACATCTTTCTTTGTAGCTTATAATGACAATCAAATATGTAAATAATAGAAAATCTTGAAAGTAATTTATTCTGAATTTTCCTCATTATGATGCATAATTTTTAACAATACGGATTTTTTGTGTTTAAACAAACAAAAGAAAAAGAAAAGAAAATGAAGGGATATCGGAACTCGAGATTTTTTTAAAGTGAATAAAGTGAACATTTATTAAAATCAAAATTATCAAAGCTTCAACCTATGTGAAACTTCAATTTATTTGTTCATTCGATTAAACGTGATGCATTAGTAAACATTCAGAAGCCATGTGGCGTAGTGGTCAGAGCATCAGACTACGAAGCCGCAGATCATGAATTCAACTCCCGACTGGGCATGGTGCATTCAGCCGTCCATCCCTTCGGTCAATAAAATGAGTACAAAGCTTGCTTGGGAATTAAACACCATGGATCTCGCGTTAGGCAGAACCATGTGGCCGGGACTTATGCTTTTCAGCACCTCGGGGTCCCGGGTCTTGTAAACAGGGATGGGCATTTTCGGCCCTTGTCCTCCCTTGGTTGAAATGCCACAGAGTTTAGATTAGTATTAATAAGAATCCAGCTGATGTAGATTTTTATCAGTTAGCAAGAATGGAATTTATTATTATTAATTAACATTTAAATAATGTACATTTAAAATATACTCGATTTAAGAACATAAATTTACGATTCATATTATTAACATGATGTTAATTGCTTTTATAATGACGTGAAACGGATATTTTTTTTTCTAAAAGTTCTATTACCCTTTCAAAAATTTGTCTATTACTTGCGATTTCAATTGAAATTTTCATAATTATTATATTTTCACTCAAAAGTGTTATATACTAATAACTTAATAACATGCTAGTATATGGTGGCAGTTTTAATTAACAAATTTTTTATTGGATAATATATATCATTTTGTTGTTGTTTTTTTGTTATCATCTTCTCTTTAAAAGGATAAACATGTGAAAGATAAATTAGACGGAAATGATATATATATATATATATATATATATATATATATATATATATATATATATATTGATTGATTGTAGTTCTACAGTATTTAGAGCTTGAGGATTCTTTTTTGTTTCTGCACATTCTATTTATATTCATTTCCCCATGTTTTAAAGTGGTAATTTTCTATTAAATACAATGGTTCATATATTATATAATACAAGTAATGGTTATATATATATTACATTTATATTGTTTATATTACATTTATACACTTCAAAATTTACCCCCATTAAATAATGTAAAAGAATATTAATATGTAAAACAGAAATAAAGTTAGTGATTATTTTCAGTTCAGTTGATGTGATAGGTTTCTTTTTTGTGCTTGTTAGGATTAGTTTAAAAAGAAAGAGTTATATATTGCAGAAAATTATACAATAAAACAATTTATTTAGGATAACAATTATTGTTAAAGCTCTTATCTTTCTCGGCAATCTAAAATCGTTAGTATCATATATTATAGGGAAATAACGCCATATTTAATAAATCATTAGTATCTAAATTCATTTGTTTTAATAAAAAATTTAAGATCAGAATTCTGGAATATGAATGCTGGATTATGAATTCTGAAACTATAAAATACATTACTTTTAACCATGTTAAAGAATATTAAGTTTTACTTAAAATAAAAAAAAATGCAAGAAAGCATGTTTTAACTATACGCATATTATTAACCGGACTCCAGATTCAGTTAGTCTCTGATTAGTTTCCCTAAAATCACCTAACCGAGGTGTTATTATGCGGAATATTTTACATTTTCCACAATATCTCTATCTGAAACGTTATTGAACTAATTGTCACCAAACTTCTGATTTAGTAATAAGTTAGCATAAGTTGTTACCAATTAGATTTTGGTGTAAATTATCTAACCGTCAAATCTATGCTGCGTTTTTTAGAAACTTATTAATATGCATATGAGACAAAAGAAGTTTTTGTATTGCTACATCCGACTAGTTCAATATGTCAATGACTACTTTTAATTTAAAGAAATATCAGAAAGCGTGTTTTAACTACAGTCAAACCTCGTTAACATGAACACTCTTAACATGAATTACTTTTAATATGAATTATTTTCACAGTCCCCTATAAAAACGAATACAAAGAATGAATTACTGTTAACATGAACAAAAAATTTTCCCCCTTGAGGTTCATGTTAACGAGGTTCGACTGTATACGCTTTTTATTTGCAACATTATATGAAAGCAAATGTTTCAATATTTTCCCTAGTCATTAATATAAAAAGATATCAAGTAAAACTCAGTAAATAAATTTATCAATATGATTTTAGTTCAGTTGCGTAATAATGATTATTTATTTGATTGTCAGGTTTGTTAAAAGAAAAGAAGAAAACGCCTACAAAAAATTATGTTCAATAATTTGTCAAAGAAAAATAATTATTGTTAAAATTATTCCATATCTCACCAGGTTAATATATCCGTTTGTAATAAATATAGATTCTAAATCAGATTCGACGGTGATAAATATGGTCATCTGTTATTAAAACTTAAAGTTTTGCCAATATTTCCATCAATAAAACACAACTACGAAACATTTTTGAATGTGTCACGGGATATTATTTTTTTTTTTTAAATGATATAACTAAAAGAAATTTTTAATTATACGTAGCTCATTCACATAAAATATATCAAATAAAAGTCAATAACTAAAGTTGTTAATATATATTTTGTTTAATTGTTTAATTATGATTTATTATTTGCTTTTCGGAAGCGATTTGTCAATTGGTTTCTCTCTCTTCTAAAAAAAGTGATTAATTTAGATAGCTCTGTCACCACCGCTATCGTAATTAAACTTTTTTAGACGGGGGGGGGGGGGGAATATGAGGACTTTCTTAGCTAATATTAAGAAAATTCCTAAATATAAAATATGTAAATTTGTAGGATAATAGAAATAAGTTTGATGAACATATTTAGATGGACAGTATTTAAATCGATGAATTATTTTAAGTGCTGTTTAATGTTAAAGTTGCTTAAAATCATTACATTAAAAAAGTTTTATAGCAATAAAATCTATACATAAGTATTAATTTTTTTTTTTAATATATATGTTAGAAGCTCGATGTGACATATACTGCATTTACTTTTTATAATTTCAGACATTTTTCGAGATATGTTTTCAGTTTTAAATTTAAATTTTCAGAATTTTAAGGAAAGTTTTTTACATGTTTCAGAAAAGGTTATTTAAAAAAAAAAATGTTGTCATGTGTAAAAACAGCGAAATAATAATATTTCCTTTCATTTAAAATTTTATTGACACCTGATTAATCTAAATATTAAAAAAAATCAAATTAGGTTTAATAGATTAGCTATTAAAAGCAGCTGAGTATTAAAATTTACGCCCCAAAATTGTATTTACACGTGGATATTAAAAAAGAGAGAAAACATAAAAATAATTAATTCATTATTATATGTTAAATACAGAAAATGAGGGAAATAACGTGATATTTATTATGGATAAATAATAATAAGTCCAGACAGTTCAAGTAAAAAAATATATTTACACGAGACATTTATTTCATATTTCGAGATGATCTTTTTTATTATTGTTGACATTTACAAGAAACACAAGTAGTAATATTTCATTTGTAACAAAAAGAAATATTTTCTCGTGAATATTAAACTGAGAAAGAAAACATTGGTGAAGATGACGTCATATTTAAAACGATACATTTAAAATGTCGTATATAAAATAATTTAAATATCCGGGCAGCTAAAACTCTGTTAAGTTAGTTTATTTTATCTTAGCCTATTTCCAAGTGTTAAACAAATATTATTGAATCAAATACAAAAACAGATATAAGCAGCATTTGATTCGTCCTAAAAATCCCTCAGTAAAAGGGAAATGCATGGTAATCCGTTTACAATGAGATGGATACTATTTTTTTTTACTTATAACTCAATATTCCGTAGTATTTTTTAAACAGATCAAATTAGAGTGTTTTTAGAGTACGAAGAGGAGTTGGCGAGAGTAGCTCAAAGGGGGCAGTGCCCTCTAGTTAAACAGAAAGTTTTGATCAGCGTCGAATCGGAAAAATAAATTTGCCAGCAAATTGCCATGTAATTAATGGCATTCTTATTAATAAAGTAAAGGTTCTGTGTTATTCAAAGTGTCAATGAGTATTAAGACAATTTTAAAAGAAATTTTGGAAAGTGTATTTCAATTACACGTAGTTCATTAACACATTAAGTACCACTACAGTCACCTGTGACTGGCATGGAACATTTCGTTTACGCCGCATCAGTCACCGATGACTGATAGTTTAAAATACGATATAAAACTAAAAAAAGGTGTATTGCTTTACGTAATTACTGAAAAATCATTTAAAATTTACTTAAATTTTATTTATACAGAACTATACTTTCTTACAAATTATTTAAAGCAAGATTTTTTTAAAGTTTTAAATCATATTTTATATTGTTAATTTACAGTGACTGATGCGGTTTTAATGGAAAGTTCAGTGTCAGCTATCGTGACATTCAACGTCTTGATAATTTTGCATTCAAAATAGCAACCATTTGAAACAGGAATGTGTGCATTTCATTAAATCAAATAAACTCTACATTATGATATTTTTCGTAATTTTCATTAAATAGACTTTTATTGATTTATATAATATGTCATTTCAATGTCACTTTCAAGATAAATCGAATTGAATTAAAAGCTTAGCTTATTATATAAATTCAAATACTCATAAATACTTCCAGTTTTCTCCAGGGTTAAAATGACGACAAGTAAATGTATAATAAATTTATTAATATTTTAGTTTAGTTGCGTTAATATGATTATTCATGTGCTTATCATAAATAAGACATGCAGAAAAAAATGACTTCAAAAAATTATATTCATTAATTTATTAAGGGAAATTTATTATTAAAGTTTTAGCAGCAGTCAAAAATCCCTTGCTCATATGTATTAAATATGAATTTTGGAATTTCAATCGAAGCTTATAAATATATTCGTTAGATATCGAAAAGCAGATTTTTAATATCATTTTCATTAATAAAACATAACAATGAACACAGTTCTCTTCAATGTTTCAAGGATCATTAATTTGCATTCAAAAGAAATGATGTTGGAAGGTGTGCTTGAATTTTAGGAAGTCCATTAATAGTTATACTACAACCCATAAGGCATGGTGACATGAATGCAATGTTGTTGAGAAGTCGCATTGTAACTTTTATGACCATCGATCGTCGATGTGACGTCGCGTGACGTCGATGTGAAGTCACAGTCACTAAAATGTGAAGTCGTTATGGCCGTTTTAGAGCTCGTTTGTGACGTCACATTGTTACCACTTTGTGAAGTCACGGTGTGACAAATTTGTGAAAAATGTGTCATTTGTGACTACCTTGACATCAACATTGTGACGAAACAAATTGTGATTGAACAAAAGCGACGATATTTAAATTGCCAGAAACATGTTTTTTAAAGTAAATAACATGTTTTCAAGAATTTTTGTAATTTTCTAAAGATTTTTAAGTAAGTCATAAATGCAGCGTGTCTGTCAATTCCTGGTCACATTTAAAAACTCAATATAAAATTTAGTATTCGCCGTACAGAAGTTCAGTTCATACTAAAATGCCTCCCAGAATGAAAAGTCTTCTTCAAGAAAACTTAATGATTTTTTTTAAAATTGTGGTCATAGATGGCGTTGTTTGTCTGTCTTGCAGTGCCGGGAAATATCTGTTCTGTGTAGGGCATCCAAATTAATCAGAAAGTCAGGAATAACACATGTTTGAAACATACTTGCGGTCAAGTTGCGATATCTATGAAAAACATTTAGAACAAATTATTTTCATTCGCATAAAAAGAAAAAAAAAATTCATCCCGAGATGCACTTTAGCCAAAGCCCTATTGCTGTACGAGAATTACTTGATTTTATGATAAATTTTAAAGTATTTTTTTTTCTAGAATTTTCAGAAATTTTGTATTTTAAAATTTTCTTAGTGATAGAATAATGTCAAGTGAAAAAGTGTTATATTCATTAATATATTAGATCATTTGCTTGAAAATATTATTATTCGTGCGCCTATCAGTATTAGTTAAAAGAAGAGAAAAATTTGCCTTAGAATTGTATTCAATAATTTATTAAGGAAATATATCGTTATTGGGTGCAAAAATAAAATGTAGCTTACCTCACTTTTTTGTGAATAATGACATGATAGATGTCTGTTTTCATTTTCCGATTTACTCTTTAACTAATTTTACTACCTCACTTTTCTTTCAGTAGGCGTGCTTTCATCTTCTTGTTTCACATAATTTAGCAACGCTCCAGTGTGCATTAATTCGCTTCCGTGACATATTGTAGATGAATTACAGGATTTTCTTCATGATTTTCAGGACATTTTTCGTAATTCCTTGTTTTTTTCTGGTGCATAGGCGATATGCATTTTGCGTTGTTATATGCGGATGGACGGACGAACTGAAGGACACTTATAAGTGCTACGTATTTACGTAATTACGAACGCACCTAATAAGCGGTAGAAACAAAGAAGGGAGTTGCATTAAACATGCTTTAAAGCTTTTTCCCTCTCGAGTTCAAATGACTTGCCTTATGTGCTGTATTAGTGTGTGACTTGCCTTAGAGCTGTAACATACTCTACGCGTTTTCATGACTGATTTATTTTTTTCTGTGGCATATTACAGATTAACTTAATCTGTTAAATGAAGACAGGTTTGTAGAAGTTTTACTACTATGGCAATTTTGATTGATATTTATTATTAAAATGTATTTAAGTGGTTCTTAAAGGGAAAAAAATTGCGTAGTAAAACACACATGGGACATCTTGAAAATTAAAATGAAACAGCTTTTGCAAAATATTTAACATAATGCATTTTGCTTGAAAAGAAAAAAAAAAAAAAAAAAAATTTTTTTTTTTTTTTTTTTTTTTTTTTTTTTTTTTTTTTACAGTAAATATGCACATTATATCCCATTAATAAAACAAAAGAAATTAATTTCACCCACAAATTAGTCTTCAAGAATGAATCAACTTTTTATATGTAATTTAATAATATGTCTGTTCGGTGAACTTTTCTGAAAAAACTGTTGAATATATCGCATTAACATTTGTTGTGGTATTAGAAAATATGCTATTTGAGATTAATAAGAAGCATTTTTTCTTTTGTGTGAAAGAAGAAAAAAACTATCTTAGTAAAAAAAAGTTGGAAATTTAAAAAAAAAATTAAGAACATATTTTTCATTATTTTACAGCATTTTTGATTCAGATCTAAAAAATTAGATGTTTTAAAAGTAAAAAGCTTACACAATTTTTGAAAGATTTAACTATTTACCTAAAATAGAATTTAAAAAAAAGTCTAACCAAAGCATTAAAAAAATGAAAAAAAGAAAAATACGTATGTTAGGAATTGATAAATTAAGTTATCCCAGTTTATTCACAGAAAATCGTTTGCATATTTGCAATTGTGATATTTAATTTATTTATAAGACGCGACTCGTTGCTATGGAAGCGAAGCTGTTTTTTCGTCTGCTTTGCTTTTTATATTTTTTATCTTACGAGATGAGTTAAAAGTTTAGATAAAAAAGTTGGCATCAATTTTTGATGGAATGTAAAAGAATTTTTTTTGAGAGAGAATGTTTATATTTTTTGTGTCGTGCGTGTCTTGAGTTTTATTGAAGAATTATGTTAATTTTATGAAAAGGCACGCAGAAATGGATATGATCATCTCTCCAGTTTAAGTACGATGATCAAGAATTATCAAGGTAAAAGCATTTATATTTTGTACATATTATACATTTTGTACATAGTATGTAAATAATTTGAATTCAATATTTCTTTATTCTATAATTCTAAGTATGTAATAAAATTTTTAAAAAGAAAATTCAAGAATATTTAGAAGATTTTTGAACCCAAATAAGTTTTGATTGTTTACAGAACAAAATCTGGCGCCCCGAGCACGGACATTTGAATAATACTGTTGAGATATTGAATTGTTTTTATAGCGTATAGTGTTTTCATAAGCTGTGCATTACTACTTAATTTTTCTAAGATGAATAAGCTAAAGAAAAAGCGTACACCACTACGTTCGTCATTTACCAGAACTTTAAATGTTTTGAATGAAGAAATTAACAGCGAGTCATTAGATAAGGACAAAATTTTAGACGGTTTTAGTAAATTAGAAAATTTGATTCATGAAATTAAAGCTATTGATGAAGCTATAATTGAACTCATGTTAGATGATGATAAATGCGATGAAGAGGCTATTGAAAATGAAGTAGTGGAAAATGAAAGTTATTCAGATCAATTTATTACCATTAAGCGTAAAGTTAGCGAAGCATTGGGTACAAATAAACGTAATCAAGATGATAGTGAAAAAAGCACAGATCACGGTTATTCCAAATCAAAGCATTATAAATTACCTAAACTGAATATTAAGCCATTCGATTCGCAGTTAATAAATTATCTTTCATTTTGGTCCCAGTTTCAGAAAATTCATGAAGACATAGATTTGGATAATAGTGACAAATTTCAGTATCTTATCCAATCGGTAGAACCTGGAACCAGTGCCAGGCGTTTGTTAGAGAGCTATCCAATGACTGCAGTTAATTACTCCAAAGCTGTCGAGGCATTTCAAGAGCGTTTTGGAAATAAAGATTTACTAATAGAAGTGTACGTTAGAGAATTCCTAAAATTGATTGTAGCTAATGTACAGGCGCACGGCAAAGATAAACTTCCCTTATCAGATTTATTCACGAAAGTCGAGGCATATTTAAGATCGTTAGAATCAATGGGTTTAAGTTTAGAAAGCAATTCGGCGTGGCTCTATCCCATGATAGAATCTAGCTTATCGGAAGATGTATTAAAAGCATGGCAGCGATATAATATTTCAATCACATCAAACACTGTTAGTAATAATAATGCATTGTCAACAAAAGCAAATATAGTAAGTTTGATGGAATTTCTGAAACAAGAAGTTGCAAACGAGGAAAGATTCAAATTAGCCAAATCGAGTTTTATAGAGCTGGGCTTTAAAGACAAACCTAAAGAAAAGTTAAGAAAAGCAGAAAGTAAAATACCTACTGCGGCAGGGCTATTTAGCGCAAAAGAACGCCTTTGTTTATTTTGCAGTAAATCTCATGAAAGCAAGGACTGTGTTAGGGCTAGATCTCTTTCCTTTAATGAACGGAAGGCCAAAATTAAGAATAAAAATTGCTGTTTAAAATGTCTTCGTTTTGGTCACCACGCTAAAGTTTGCAAAGTTTTTATTCGTTGCCACGTTTGTTCTAAACCCCATACCGAGTTATTATGCCCTGAAATTTCAATGTGTAAAGAACCAGAAAATACAGTTAAGACCCCAGAAGTTATTCAAAGCACCATAGCAAGTAAGCAGTGTTCTGCTGAAGTAGCCCTTATGACTTTAGAAATAGTTATTAAAGGTCGAATAACAAAGAAAGTACGAGCGTTACTTGATTGTGGGTCGCAAAAGAGCTATATTTTAAAAGGTACAGCTGAAGAGTTAGGTTTACATCCCATTTCTTCTGAAGCTATTGTACACACTTTGTTTGGTGGTACGCCAACAGAAGCTAAATCTCACAATAAATTCCAAGTTGAGTTAAGTTCTTCTGATAGACAGAAACAAACGAAAGAAGTCTTAGAACTTTTGGATCAAGATATAATTTGTAACTATATTCCTCGGATACCAAAAGAATCAGTAATTAAAGAGCTTAAACAAAATAAACTATGGATCACAGATTTAGGAGCAGGAAGTCCAAAAATTGAAATTTTGATTGGAAGCGATTACTACGGACAACTTCTTACAGGTCGAGTAAAACAGTTAAAGAGCGGTCTTACAGCAATAGAGACAAAGTTTGGATGGACACTTTGTGGTCGTTTAGAAAGTACATCACAGTCTTGCCTAAATTATGGAAATATGTTTATCACGAACCTAGCTTTAAAAGATATGAAGATTCCAGAATTATGGAAGTTAGAGACAATTGGTATAACAGATCCCTGTCAAACTTTGTCTAAAGCAGAAGAAGAAGAACTCGCTCATGATAATTTTATAAAAGAAGTTGATAGAAATATAGAAGGTCGCTATATTGTAGGTCTTCCTTGGATTAACGGCAAACGTGAGATTCCCTCAAATAGACACATAGCTGAACGAAGATTGATAAATTCAACAAAGAAATTAAAATCAATGAAAATGTTTGAAGAATATGCTAAAGTTTTCTATGAATGGGAAGAAGAAGGCGTTATAAGTAAAGTACCAGATGAAGCACTCAAGATTCCAGGACATTTTTTACCTCATCATCCCGTCATCAAACCAGATAGTCTTACTACAAGTGTTCGACCAGTTTTTGATGCATCGTGTAAGGTAGGGAGGTCTCCTTCTTTAAATGATTGCCTCTTTAAAGGACCAAACCTCATCGAACAAATTCCTGCAGTGTTAATAAGATTTCGTGAGAAAGCTATTGGGGTAGTAGCCGATATAAGAAGAGCATTTCTTCAAATTGAAGTCAAAGAATCAGATCGGCATTTCTTGCGATTTTTATGGTGGAAGAGTCCTGACGAATTTCAAGTTTATCAACACAATAGAGTAGTTTTTGGAGCAACTTGTAGCCCATTTTTGCTAGGTGCAGTTATAAGATATCATTTGAGTAATGTTGATGAAGAAAACAAACAGATAGCTGAGAAGCTTATGAAATCATACTATATAGATAACTGCGTTACTTCAGTCGACAATGTGCCTGAACTAGAAAATTTTATTTCAAAATCTACAGAAATCATGGCTGATGCGAAAATGGAATTAAGAATGTGGGAATTCGGACCAATTAAAAGTGAAGACAGCAGTTTCCTTAACGAAAAGAAGGTGCTCAGCAAAAATGTAACAACGATAGTTCCGGTTTTAGGGTTGAAGTGGGACACAATGGAAGATAGTTTGAAGATCGCTTATAAATTTAGTGATGAGATAGAAAATCTGTCGAATAGAAAAGAATATTTAGCTGAATTGGTCCAAAAATCAAAACAGAAAGGACAAGCTGTCAGACTAGGTGAAGTAGTCTTGATAGAACTAAACCAAAAGAGACTTTATTGGCCTATAGGAAAAATTGTAAAGATTTTCCCAAGTCGAGATGGAGCAGCTAGAGTGGCTGAAGTTAAAACAAGTTCAGGGACCTTGGTGCGTCCACTTCGTAAGCTGTACTCATTAGAGATATCAAGTCCTGATGACCCTGTAATCCAGACTGTGAGTAACAGTAAAACTAGAAGTGGTAGAGTAGTACAGAGACTTCTGAAATGACTTTTTCTAGAACTCTGAAATGACTTTTCTAAAACCCTGAATTGACTTTTCTAGAACTCTAAATGTTTCATTATTATTTTATTATTGTTTAGTTATTATCTTTATTTATTTGCATATTTTTTATTTTGAATTAGGGCTTAATTTGATCAAAAGTGATCTTAAGTTTAATTTGGCTTCCGCCTAAATTAAAGGTGGGAGTATGTTAGGAATTGATAAATTAAGTTATCCCAGTTTATTCACAGAAAATCGTTTGCATATTTGCAATTGTGATATTTAATTTATTTATAAGACGCGACTCGTTGCTATGGAAGCGAAGCTGTTTTTTCGTCTGCTTTGCTTTTTATATTTTTTATCTTACGAGATGAGTTAAAAGTTTAGATAAAAAAGTTGGCATCAATTTTTGATGGAATGTAAAAGAATTTTTTTTGAGAGAGAATGTTTATATTTTTTGTGTCGTGCGTGTCTTGAGTTTTATTGAAGAATTATGTTAATTTTATGAAAAGGCACGCAGAAATGGATATGATCATCTCTCCAGTTTAAGTACGATGATCAAGAATTATCAAGGTAAAAGCATTTATATTTTGTACATATTATACATTTTGTACATAGTATGTAAATAATTTGAATTCAATATTTCTTTATTCTATAATTCTAAGTATGTAATAAAATTTTTAAAAAGAAAATTCAAGAATATTTAGAAGATTTTTGAACCCAAATAAGTTTTGATTGTTTACAGAACAACGTATATATTTATATATATACATAACGAGAGTACTTAAAACACATTATTTAAAAACCTTCCGGCACCATGATATTTTGGGTCCGTAATCATTTAGGATCATAACCTTTTGGCTGTACTTTTTAGGCTTACATTTAAAAACTGAAAAACATTTAACCATTCTGTGTTCCATCATGCCCTTAATTTATTTCAATTAATAAATTTTGAATAAGGTCAAATTTAGATGTTTTTGTTTAAGTGTTAATATCTAACTACTTTCAAGAAATTTGACAAAAATGACCTAAAGGAAACATATTGTTTGCTTATATTACAAATAATGATTAAAGTTCTCCAAAAGAAGTAAATTTTTATTTAAAAGCATACAATTTAATATTTTTATGTATAATAAAACATATATTTATTTAATGAAATACCAGATATAGCCAAAATATGACGATATTATGCAAAATTGTATGTTATTTGAGCATAATAGATTTATATTCTTTTTTACTTCAAGATATGTTTCTATAAGTCACACAGTTAGTACAACACTGTACGAAAAAACGAATGGTTTTACGGAGATTGGACTGGCAATTGGGACGCCTGTACAGTTCTCTAATATTTAACGAAAAATTCAAATAAATTTCAGGAATTATCCATTTTTCACAGAAAAAACGGATAAAATACAGAAATTATCCATTTTTCCACGAAAAACGGAAAATTTTCTGGAATTTACGAAAATGTTTTCCGTTAAGATATAGCGAATATTATTGTGGTGTCCCGATTGCAGTAAAATCTTCTTAAAATCGCCATTTTTTTTTCTTCTTAACAGTAATGTTTTATATGCAGAACTATGCTATTTATATTTGCTACAAAATATTTCGGAAGAGAAAATAATATCATCATAAATAAAAGTCAATAATTCAAAAATTTAGTATATATCTTTCGATACGTTACTTGTCAATATTAAAAAATAAATAAAAATAAAAAACAATAAAAAACATTTTTAGAAAATACTTTTATATGCTATCAAAGAAATGAATTATGATTTAAAAACTGACACTTGTCAAAAGCATGAAATATTTTGTTCATTTGTACTGAGTATGACGTGTCAATTAAAATCCAGTTTGATAAATCTATTCATTTATCACAGAAATGAAAATTTGTATTGATATCTTCTTTCACAAAACAAAACTTTATGGCATGTTATTCAAAGTTTCAGAGAACATTTATTTTCATTTAAATGAGCCTAAAGAAGGGTTACATTGATTAAGCTAAATTCATAAATTTATTTCATTGTAGTAACAAATTCAAAAAGAAATAAAAGCGTGATGATTTCTATGGGCGTAAATTCATTGTTTAAATACAAAAAAAAAAAAAAAACTTAAAATAAAAGTAACATAGCTGTTATACAACCATGCACATGTAAAAACTACATACAATGTTAAAACAGTTTCGGAAAATACCGAAATAAAAAGAATATTGCCCAGCTAAACTGATGGCATGGAGCTCACAGGCTACGTAGTACTAATTGCACGTGATAGCCTTATATTTTCAAGGGTTAATTCCGTTCGAAAAGCAAATTAAGGGGGAAAACAGCTCTTTACATTCCCCGTTTCATACTTAATCATTGAATCCCTTAAACTAATCACGGATATGCTTTATCATATAAAAAAACTGATAAATCTGTATGAAAAACCCATCCATATCAATTAAGGGGAGGGGCATTAGGCCCCGTTTCTCCTTATACATATCGAATGAACTCCAAAAACTAATCAGGGAAGCACCTTATCAGAATATACATATATCCAAAATTTCAAATGAATCCGATATTTTTATCATGAGTTATCGCGTTACGCACATACGCACTTGGAGAACGGACGGGCACATAAGCTCCCAGGCTTTGATAGCCTGTGAGCTAAAAAAGCGAGACTGTTTGTAAATTTACATTAATTCTTGGTTAAAAGCATTCTACTGTGTTTCTAGATCATCTTTTTACAGACATTGTTCTTATCTTATATCTAATTCTCTGTAGGCACTTCCATGATTTTATTTAAAGATCTTTGTATCTTTGTCGAAACTTGTAATTAAAAAATTCAAATACAACACTTATAAAAAAAATTTGCAATTTTATTAGAAATATTAAAACACAAAATTTAGTGTTATTATTATTATTATTATTATTATTATTGTTATTTTAAACTAAATATAATTTAGAAAGGCGGAAAATGATATCCTCAGAATTAGTGGGGATTTTCTTCGACAATCATTTTGCATTTGCTTTCTTCACATTCAAGAGTCTTCGTAATATTGAAAGTAAATTGTGTAGCATTTTTTCAAAGCTATCATTATTACAATGCTATTGTTATCATTATAATTTCATTGATAAATTAGTTATAAAATAAATATATTAATCTTCTAAAATCACATTACACAAAATGAATAAAGTAATGAAAATGTAAAAAATCACTTTTAAATAATATACTACATTTTTTTTTTATTTTTTTTTTTTTATTTATTTATTTTTTTTTTTTTATCTGTCTCTTATTTTTTACAAATTTTTAAAAAAAAATAGCGAGCAACATTTTAGAGAAATTCTCTAAAATATTATTATTCTCGTAAAAAATTAATTCGATTCAGATTTTTACATCTAAAGAAATATTTTTATTTATTTATTAATTAAACTAGTTAAAAAATTAAAATTGATTACAAAAAATAATAGGCATCGTATATTGCTCTAAAGTAAATTAAAATAAATCTTTTATGAGTTTTCTTACAAGTATATTCGAAGCAAAATCATTGAAAAACAAAATAGATTTCTTCCCGGTTATTCTTAAAAGACATACAGGTGGCCAAAATTGTGGACACTTTTAGGTAGCTTTCATTATTAAAAGTAAAAAAAAAAAAGCTACCTATTGCAGCCATTCCGGTAAAGCCCATCGGTTAATTTTGCTATATTTTTATCGATAATGACCCCTAGATCTCAAAACCACTCTCCTTTGAAATGTTGACTTACATATATATACTAAATATAAAGTCATATCCATAGATATATAGATATATAATCTGAATTTTGTCATGCTGTAACTCTCGAATTTATGAGCCAATTTGGATGATTTTTTATGTGCATAATAGGAATATTAATGTCTCGACCGAGTTTGTTGACCAGCTTCATCCCCCATCTTGTTTTAAAATGGCGGCCATTTGATTCTTTTGATTTTTTTATGGTTTTTAACTTTGTATATTTATAGAAACAGTTTCGTTTTACGAAATGCAAGCTCTTACATATCGTTTTAAACAGAATGTTAGAAACATCAAGTAACATTTTAAATGGTTACACAATGAAAGTTAACAACATATGTCAATTTAATAAAAATTTAGAAAACGTAAAAATTTCCATAAGTGTTCACAAATTCAAATGGCCTCCATTTTGAAACAAGATAGCGATTGAAGCTGGCCAACGAGGACAACTGGTTGACACATTGGTACTTCAGCTATGCACATAAAGAATTTCATCCAAATCGGACAGGATGAAACAATTCAGATATATAACTCTTCTGTGCGTGTGTATGTCACTGAACTCCTCCTAAGACCGATTTTAATGAAATTTTTTGTGTGTGTTCCAGTGGATTCGAGAATGGTTTAGATTCACATTTCATTGAAATTGATTCAGAACTTTTCTAGTAATTAGGCAAAAATTAATAAAGTTAGTGATTTTTCGCTAATTAAAAGTGTTGTATAAATTTGTTGAAAAGAGTGTGGACAGAATGGCTGAGTGATCTAAGGCGCCAGATTTAAGTTTTGATTCTCGAAGAAAGAGATAGTGTGTTCGAATCCCACTCATGACATACGTGTATGGTTTACAATAATTTTTCCTGTATTAAAATTTTAATTAAACGACTTCAGAAAATAGTTAACTTTTAACGAAAAAGAGAAAAATAAAATTTTCTATCAAAAATTGAACCGATTTCAAAAACTGCTGCAAAGTGAAAAATAATTTCCTTACATTATATATATAAAACCCCATCCGTGTATAACAATTACGGGGTCAAACTATCCACGAAAAAAAGAAACTCATTCACCAATGAAAACATTTCATAGATGTAATGGAGCATTCTCATTGGTCAGAGTTACAGTGGGAGCTGTAAATGACATCATTACATTTTACTTCGCTTTGAAATCTTTCCACGATTTCAAAAAGTATATTTAATTAAAACTTTTTATTAAAGGAAAGCAAAGGTGCGTTTTAAATGCAATATTGTTAGAACTTTTATATTCGGGTTGTTTTGATTTTTTTTTCATTACAGCCGTGAATGACTCTTGAGAATTTCAAATCTATAAAAAACATGGTGAAAAGTTACCTCCGATTTTAAAGGCAATCTATTTTCTGACCAATGAAACCGTTCCATAGTCGTAATGGAACGTTCTCATTCGTCATATTTACAGTGGGAGCTGTAAATGACGTCACTACATTTTACTTCGCTTTGAAATCTTTTCACGATTTCAAAAAAAAAAAAAAAAAAAAAAAAAAAAAAAAAAAAAACTTAATTAAAACTTTTTATTTAAGCAGAACACGAGTTCATTTTAAACTTCATTATAATCCCCACCTCCATCTACCAGATAGTTTTGCTATAGTTTTAAATGCGGATTTCTGTTGAAATTTTCTTTCTTTCTTTCCTTTTTTTTTGTTAGATTTTTCTCTCTCCAAGTTTAATCACCGTATTTATCAAAATTGTTTCAACCTAAAGTGGCTATGATTGACCACAGTTGTTGTAATTTTTTATCATCCTTTAAAAATGCAAACACGTCATTTTGACGGGCTGTCTTCTAGTAATTGTAATAAGCAATTAAATTAAGAGCGTAGTATTTATCATGCGTATTATTATATTTATGTACATTTATTTGATTTTGTGGAGTCGGTGCCAGGACAACGTCTGTTGGGTCCGCTAGTCTATATATATATGACATTTTAAACTTAAGGGGACAGAAACATCATCGCCAGGTTTCCCTTTCTCCGCACAGAAGTCGTGGCCAGCGAGAAAAAAACAAAATAAATAAATGTAGACGATCCAATAAGTCCCTCCTTGGCTGCTGCAAGTTCATTTTATTAAACTGTAGCTATAATAGAGAGAAAATCTCCTTTTGCAGATGATCTTTTACCGAAAACATCCCAAAAAATATTCCATCATTTACTACATCCAGCCGTACTCATGGAAGAGAGAACCCAAGAATCCTGGTTCTTACCACCTCTCGAGGCTTCCTCCCTTTTTAAATCTAAAAAGAAAATTCTAGAACATTCTCTAGTCTCAAACCCTCATTCTTTTATGTAAACATAACTCATACCCAAAGTCGAAATTAATATTTGACAGACAACAATTTTATTTAAAAAAATATATTATTTAACCAATTTATAATCGACTCAGAATTTTAAACATCTTAGGCAGACGATTTTTATGGGCGATTAATTTAATGAGAAAAAGAAAAGAAATGAATTTATTGATATGTACAATATCAAATGTTGACTGATGGAAAATAAATAAATAGATAAAATAAAATAATGATATTTTTTGATAGGTATGGTTTTGGAATAAATTTAATAAGACTTTCTTAAAAAGGGTTGATAAAACCATAGAAAAAATGAGTTTTATTTGGAATATTAAGAAATAAAGTTTAATTAAGAATATTTTTAATTTAGAGCCATCTTTTTAAATTTATGCATACTGGAAATAGTGTTTTTTAAGGCGAATTAAGAATTTATATCGTTTCCATAAAGATTTACAGATTAGATCTAGAAACAAGATTTTAATTTAATAAGTTGAAGTAAGTACGGAATATTATTATAAGAAAATTAAGATGGTATAAAGGTTAGTTTTGGCGAAAAAAATTTAAAATTTGCAATATATATATATATATATATATATATACATATATATGTGTATGTGTATATATATATAGTATATATATGTAAGTCAACATTCCATCGGAGTGTTGTTTTGGAATCTAGGAGTCACGATCGACGAAAATATAGCAAAATTTACCGAAGTGCTTTCCTCCGGACGCGACGGCTGCAAAAGGTTTTTTTTTTTAACTTTTTGGAATGATAGCTACCTAAAAGTGTCCACAATTCTGGCCACCACTGTGTTTTTTACGAAAAGAGAGCAGCTCTTACAACTCTGTCAATAAGGTGTTCTTTCAGTGTCCACAGGTCTCAGGTTCAAATCCCAGACACAGCAAGAAACAAATTGCGTGAAAATTGAATTATGCATCAGTTCTACCTACTCTAAAAATTCAAATTTATTAAAGTTTGAATGATTCATTACTTTAAAAAATAAATTAAATTATTATCATGAAAAAGAAATTTATAGAGGTTTGTGTATTTTCAACGATGCTAATTTACAGAGTTTATTTTAAATTTACAGAATAACTTCGCTGGTATTTAATTGAAATGTTAGTTTTTTTATAGTTCTGTAATTTTGCAAAAGACTTATGATAATGGATCACCAATAGGCTCTCTGTAATTTAACAGAAATTTTTTATTAGAGTATCAACTCCTCATTTATTATGACTCATTAAATGTTGTTCAGAATTCTTTGATATTCACGATATCTCATGAATCATGATACGTAATTTTGTAAATATATAATTAGAGAAATATGTATTAAGGGTCCTGTCCCTGCTTGCGAAGACACTCGCGAGTTAATGCTATTCCCGTGGGAAAGTATTTTTCTAATAGCTCTATTGCATTTTGACATTTTTAAATATTTTTTTTCATTGGATAGCTGAGGTTCCTCTCAAGATCTCTCCTTCATTACCTTATCATATTTGGTCGCAAGTATTTTTTATAAAGTTACTTTCATTTTCTAAACCGATTGTGAAAGTGAAAGTAATTTTATAAAAAATATCTGCGACCAAAATTGAAAAAAAATTAAAGAGCGATGTTGAGAGGAACCTCAGGTATCCAATGCAAAAAAAAAAAAAATAAAAATAAAATAAAAAATAAAAAAAAAATAATAATAAAAAAAAATAAATAAATAATAAAAATATCAAAATATCAAAATGAAAGATTTATTAGAAAAGTGCCTCCTTATAGGAATAGCAATAGCTAGTGAGTGTCTTCACTGGCATGGACGGGACCTTTAGTACTGCATGCCTTATCTAAAACTTATTCTAAAGAAGAAAAAAATGAAAATAAAAGATTTTTCTTTTATTTATTTATTTATTTATTTATTTTTTTTTGTTTCGATATGCTACTATAATTCTTTGTCTGCTTGTTATTATTTATTATAATTGAAAATGAAAAAAATTGAGAAAATACATATATATATTATCAGAGAAAAAAAGAGTACGATTTAAAATCTGACACATGTCAGAAGCATGAAATATTTTGTTCATTTGTATTGAGTGTGACGTTTGCATTAAAATTTAGTTTGATAAATCTACTTATTTGTTACAGAAATGCAAATTTGTATTCATATCTTCTTTCACAGAACAAAACTTTAAGGCATGTTATTCAAAGTGTCATGGAATATTTATTTTCATTTAAATGAGCAGAAAGAAGGGTACATTGATTAAGCACAATGCGCGAATTTATTTCGTTGTAGCATTATAAAAAACAGAATTCAAAGCAGGATGTTTTTTATGGAAGTAAATTCAATGCTTAAATAAATAAATATTTATACAGGGTGTTCAGCAAATAAGAACCCGATTTCAAAATTAAATTTCTCATAAACAAAGATCGATAGAATTATGTGGTAAACGGTTTGTTTGTTAGGTAAGCTGTAAAAATCTTATGCAAAAGTTTCGAACGGTGAATAGTACGGAAAGATTATGTTCTGATTGCAAAGAATGTTTGACTTAACATTTTTCTTGTTTTAGATTGCTTGCAGGGAACGAGTTTTTCAACATACAGTGCCATATTTTAACGATTTTTGGAATTTTTCTAAAATTTCAAAATTAATTTTCTCAAAATTTCTCATATTATTCTAAAAATTAAGTTCAAAAAATTGTCTAAAAAAATATGTCCAAAAATTGTCTAAATTCAAAAAAGGATCTCCACAGGTATTCTGCCCTTCCCATTTGTGGGACCCTTTGTGGGTGTATGTAGTATTTTCTTTTAAGGGAAACTAAAATTCCTGCCTTTACAATGATTTAAGAGTTTCTAATCTCGATCCCTTTCCTCCCCCCAAGAAAAAATACCAGTACATTATAAAAAGCTAATAATTAAAATTTTAGTGTAACAGGTTATTAATTCATTGTTTTCAAGAGAAATAGTTTATTCGCATTATCCTAGTCATAAGGCAAATTAATGATGACAAATTGATGCACTTTTCTTTTATATATTTTATGACACATGGGCACAGATGTCATATACGCACCACATTTGCACGTGCTTTTTCCTCCGCCAATTTTGCATTGCAATCTGTGCCAAGGAGAAGATCCGTTTAACAAGTTTATACAAGTTGTTAGGGAATTAAAATGAAAAAATTAAAGATTTCAATGAAATTTGTTGATTAAATTATGCAACTACATGCATTCAATATGGTTACAAGTATTAATATTTGCGATTTACTGTGAAAATTATATTTACTGTTTTGTTACTTATTAAGTTTATTATTTATAGCTGTTTATTTATTGTTTCCTTTTTCATTTTCATGTCTATTTACTGTTACTTTTTATTTTAATGCTTTAAATTATTTATTATTGTATACATATATCAATAATTATTAATATCAAACTGTCGTTTATTTATTTTTATTTTCCTTTTTTTTTTAAATACTAGAATCTATTTCATTTTATTACGTTATTTTATTTTTGTATTGCAATAATAAATCACGTGCTGTTATTGCATACAATTTGTAACTTATATTCAAAAACAAAATTTTCGCCAAATTGGCGGTGCAAAAAAGCACGTGCAAATGTGGTACGTTTATGACATCTGTGCCGACACATGTATGATAGCATGAAAATTAACCAAGAAATGAAAGAGTTCTATAGATATTTCAATGGCTCATACGAGCAATGATATTCGTCCACGAGTGATGTATTCTATCGTCTCGTAAATTTGAGATTTTTCTTATTCAAATGTGTTTCTTATGATGTACGCTATATACATGTGATATGAATAAAAATTGAATTGGAGATTTACCGTTAAATTTCTGTCACTTAAACATAATCCCAGAAATTTTGTTATACATATGTAAAAAGTGACCATCCCCCAGAATAATGTTTGGCCCGGAGCCTTAGATAATCTTTAAGTGGGCTCTGGGCGTCCGGAAACTAACATTAATCGGAGTATGTTATATACCATCGCTTTCAAAGGGTTAAATATATTTAAAATTACCTTTAGTGTCTTTTTTTCCTCTAAAAATGGCAATAATTAGAGATCCATTGTTTGGATTTCAATTAATTGAAACGATTGGGTTTACCAATGCAGAATTTCCTACACATGTGTTTTAGATCACATTACTTTCATGAAACTATGTAAAAAAAATAAATATGGGCAGTGCATTCATTACAATGCAAAGTATTTAGGTCCACTAATATTTATAAAAATTTCTTTTTAAACATTGTCCCTTATACAGAAATCCTCCCTTATACAGAAGCTATAGATATATCAATTTAGTTTATACGTTAGGAAATTTTATCTATTCCTGGTCATCAGTAAATAAATATATCTATAATAAAATTCACTTTATAACTGAATATAATGGATGTCCACTCTCAACGGTGGCCAATGGCTAATTTCTAAACCGTTAGTTACAGACATATGGTTCCATTGCAAAAATGTTTATTTGTTAGAGTAATGGTAAGAATTTACTAAAAATCACTTGTAATACCAGGGGACTTATAAAAATTTAATATTCGTAATTTTTTAATTATTTTTATTTATTTAAATCATTTAAAAACTATTTCTTTATTATTTTAAAAACATTTTTGCAACTGGAACTATATGTCTATGGCTAACGGTTTAGAAATTAGTCATTGGCCACCGTTGAGAGTGGATCCACTGTATAACTGGAATATAATTATTTTTCCTTTCGGCTTCATTTGATTAAGTTTTCTCTTCACTCGTTTTCCAAATCCTCCCCTTTTTTCCCTCCTCGTAAAGTAAAGTCAATGTTTGTTTGATGCATTTTTATATTTACAACATTTCCTCGGAATATTAACATTCTTTATTTCTGTTTTCTGTTTGCTCTTGTTAAATGTTGTCCTTTTTCTCCTTAGTTGTCAAAATATTTATAATATTTATGCTTATTTTAACAGATTTTGTGTTAAGAGAGAACGCACTGGGAGTAAAATTTTAACACTTCATATAAAATTAAAAATAGATTTCAGAAATATTTTCAGAACAAAGAAAAAAGCGATTTTTTTTAAGAAGAGTACACACAGAAAAAAAGGAATTTAAAAATATTAATTTCCCGAGGAGCTGTTTAATATAAGAATGCATCAGATGCCCATAAACTTAACTTTACTTGTGGGAAATTGGAAGCTGAATAACGAACAGCCTAAAGAAGGGCTATACCATTACAACGTAAAATTACCATTTACGTTCATTCTTATGTCTCCAATACATGAAGTTAAACTTAAAATTTCACTTATGGGAAGCAAAAAAAGAAACGCTGAATAAAATGAATTAATGAAACGCTGCAATGCAAAATTAAAAAAATATATATTTGCTTACTGATTTTGATTTTGAATTTTTTATGTACATACATATTTCAAAAGTATGCAAATTTTACAAATTAAATACATGGCAGTTTACGATATGGAGGGCTTGAGGGCAAGCATCATTCTGGGGAGCCCCGTCTATTTATCTATAGATTTTTTTTTTTTGTGAACAATGTGGAAGCGGTACTAAACATCACATGTATTGTATGCATACGTAAATGTTGTACATGTTACTGATCTCACATATATAACACTGTATCATTAAAACATGATTATAACTTTAAGAAAAATACTGGTAAAATAATAGTAGAAAAAAATGATAGATCGGTTAACACGAGTATTTCTTTGCAAACTTTTACTTTGCTTATCCATACACATTAAAAATTATTGAAAAGAAAATGCCTAAACTTGGTCGTAACATGCAACATTTCGAGGAAAACGTCCATAAAGAATATCTTTTGAAAACAACATAATACTAACTTATTGTGGTAAAATTTGAATAATGTGTTCTCTAAGGAAGTAGTCAATCTTTTGCATGGTTGAATAGGGTACTTGAAGCAGAAATTGGAAATAAATATTGTTTAAAAAAACTAAAAAACACGCTTTTTAAGTATATCAAACTAAAAAGTGAAAAATAATTCGTACTATAAGCTGAAAACGAAAATAGATGAAAAATACTATATTACTATAAAATCATTGTTATTATAGAAATCAATTAATAAGCAATAAATAAAATTATCGTGGAAAAAAAGCGTGGGGTGCTCCATCTACCATGCTCCATCTATCAGTTCTTAAGAAGCACCCCACGCTTTTTCCACGATAATTTTATTTATTGCTTATTAATTGATTTCTATAATAACAATGATTTTATAGTAATATAGTATTTTTCATCTATTTTCGTTTTCTGCTTATAGTACGAATTATTTTTCACTTTTTAGTTTGATATACTTAAAAAGCGTGTTTTTTAGTTTTTTTAAACTATATTTATTTTTCACTTTTTAGTTTGATTACTTTAAAAGCGTGGTTTTTAGTTTTTTTAAACTATATTTATATTTAATACAAAAACCAAATTAATCGGTTGGATAGTTTAAGAGTAATTGGTGAACATACATAGAAAAAAAATACATACGCGTCGAATTGATAACTTCCTCTTCCTTTTCTGAAGCCGGTTAAATATAAAAATTGTAATACGGAATATTTTTTTATTTTATTTTACATAGATGTAAATAATGACAGGAGTGGGGTTCGAACCCACAATCTTTTTCGAAAAACAGAGCTTCAATCCGGCGCCTTAGACCGCTCAGCCATGTTGTTTACTCTCCATTCAGCGAATGTATTCGACACTTTTAATTAGCGAAAAATCACTAATTTTATTAGCTTTTGCCTAATTACTAAAAAAGTACTGAACCAATTTCGATGAAACTGAAGTGGTACCAATTGGAGAGCATCGTCTTTCATTTAACACCAAAACCAAGTTAATCGGTTGCATGGTTTCGGAGTAATCGGTGAACATACATAAAATAAGGAGAGTTACAAACTCACAAACATACAAGTTAAGTAAATAAAAGCGTGGTAAAAAGGTCCCCCACTCTACTTTTAAATGTCTGAAAATATATGAATTTTGGTCACTTTTGGCTATTTTTAATCATTTTGAATTATTGATTTTTAATAAAAATACTGATTATTCTTATGGGGATCTACTGGAAAGAGAAATTCCCTGCATATTTCGGGTCCGGATTACAGAAAAATTGTTTCTGAGTTCAATAATAATAATAATAAATTTGAATGAAAGTCGATCATTCCCAACATTTTTTTCTCCCTGAAAAGATAAAATTAACTGATAATATCATAACACATTTGGCAATCTTCATGCAAGTATATGTGTTTTCTAAATTATACTTCGTTTGCAGTTGTGAGAAATACATGAAATTAGCTTTTATTGCAGTTATTTTGCTTATAATTTTTTAACCCCTTCAGGAGCGATTTTTTATGGCGAGGGGAAAAAATACTTTTTTTATGATTTATTCATTTTATATTATAATAATTCAAAAATAAAAAATAATATATATATATATAACACATACGAAAAAAATGATAATACAGTCCACATTTATGGCCATTTAGCGTTAATGGTAATTTATAATTTATGAATAAAATAATAATTTTTTATAAAATAAGAAAGAATCGCTAAATGTCTTTCTGACATTTCTACAAATTATCAAAATGTAATGTATTTCATATATTTGATATTATCTTTCATCAAATACTAACGATTTCTTCAAATATTCCAATAACAGTAAATGCCAAAAATTTACTTTTTTTTCTTTAATCGCTAATTGTACATCGGTGCAGCCAAGCCGTAATTTTTTACTATTCTTGTTGAGGGAGTCTTCAATAAATAAATTATATTTTTTTTGCAATTTTTATTATTGGCAATAATTATATTTATAAAAAACTAAACGACCACATATGTAGCCAAGGCCGTAAAACAAGGAAAAGAACTAGTCGTTGGATGCCAGCGTAATATTTACCCATCATTATTATGCATAATATAATATATAAAAATAAAGTGTATGTAAACAATTTATACAATACATTGCTATTCCAAAAAAAAATTAAAAGTATATTTAAATATTGTTAATATACATAGTAATGCTCTATTAATGAATTGCTGATGCACCAGTTTCGACAAATTATATAAAGTGACAAACTACTCAAGTAGTATTGAACTGCGTAAAAGAAACATCCTTATAACTCCAAAATTATAATCATATTAAGTAACAGTTTACAGCGTCGGATTAAATGTCTCTTTTTAAATTAAAATATATCTCTGAATTGAAATTTGAATGAAATACAAGGTCGTGAAAAATCGAAGAATGTGGAAAACAGTATTACAAATATCTCGGCAACTAATAATTCGTTCGACTTCGTTCTTTATGCAAAATTTGCGTTATTTTATGATTTTTTACGTCCATTCCTTAAAATAAAAAAATTCGAAATTTTTTATATACCTTTCATCAAAACAAATTTTTCAAGAGTCCGAAAATATAGTTCCGGATAATCGAAGTTACTGATATTAAATAGGCTTCGTCGCATTCTTACATAATAAGTACATGCAAAATTTCAAGTCTCTATCTCAATTTGTTCGTGAGATAGAGTGTTTACACACAGATAGACAGACAGACGGACGGCAATTTTTTTTTCTAAAAATATATTTTTTGGAATTTTTACTATATGAAATGTGTAAATCCGCCAAAATAATTTTTCGCTTTTCAAAACGATTGCAAGACTTACCCTATACTATGTATGATGGGTAAGTAAAAGTGGGAACAAAAATGGCAGCGTTGTTTAGGATGTTTCATACCAACACTGATGTTTTTACCTCATCTATTTCTGAAGCAGGAAAACGTAACCAGTAATGAAGATTTCAGTTTGAGAAGAAGTTGCCTTCCCGCCCTATTAAGATTTCATTAAAACAGGGTGTTGCACCGTTATTACTTTTTTGACGGTGCACCCTTTTAAAAGCGGGGAAAACAAGCGTTGACTTATTGTTGTAGACTTAGAAGTAATTTTTCATTTTTCGTCAAAAAAGTTGTCGACGAAATCTCTTAATTAAAAAAATAATAATAACAGCTTTGAAAACCCGAAGAAAAAAATCAACAGGAAATATTGAAAAATGTATGCGCAGTGGGATTTTTTTTCTTTTTATAAAAGTAAATATGTATGAAATTGTGAGAAAATTAAATGAATGAGATAAAAGCATTTATTTATAACAAATTTATGATTAGTATACTTAAAAAAAAAAAAAAAAAAAAAAAAAAAAAAAAAAATCTGTAAATTTAATGTAAGTTTTATAGGAAACTGGTATTTTTAGTACTTTTTATGTAACGGCAAAAACAAAAGTTCATGTAGGAAATACAGATTTGCACTGAAAAGCAAAAACTCTGTAAGGCCACAAAGAATTTTTTAGGAAACTAGTATGTCTAGAATATTTTACAAAACGGCAACCTATGTTACAGATAAAATTTTAGTACGATTACTGTAATTTTAATAGATTCGTTTGTAAAGTTACAGATTTCTGTAGGTTCACAAAAATTAGTTTTGTAGATTTACATGATTTCTTGTGCAGTGTAGATAATACGTTAGTAAGCATACAGACTTCAGCAATTTTACATCTGTAAGATTGCATTTTTTTTTTTTTTTTTTTTTTTTTTTTTTTTTTTTTTTTTTTTTGTTACAGTATACGAATCTTGAACCTTAAAATATGCCAAAATAAGAATTTAAAGAACATTTGTATTAATTAATTGAATGATTAATACCTCATTTGTATTAATTAATTGATTCATTATTAAATGTAATAAAATTATCAATTAAATTTATAGTCTACTAACTCATATTTCTTAGTAAAAAAGATTTTGCTAATGGGTTATTAATATTTATTAGTTTATATTTTTATAACCATTAAGAAAAACGCAGTACCACAGCTTGAGATATTCTTATTGATCAATCTTAATTATTAAAAAAGGAATAAAATCTTTGGGAAAAAAGAAACAAATACTAAATAGAGATACTCGAAAGTAATTATTTTCCGTGAGTAAATACATGTGTGAAATGCTATTGTATTAATACTGTCCTTTTTAAACAATGAAAACTGATATTTTATATAATATTATAAATCTTCTATAACTGATACATTACTAAATTTTGTCAATTATATGTTTTGAGTAATTTTTTAATTTTGTCAATGAAATCTTCTGGAAAATAAAGAATATATATATATATATATATATATATATATACTAATATAAAAATTTCCTTTTGTCTATATACCTGCATGTCTGTGTGAAATGGTTTGTGAAATCTACCGCACGTAGAAGTCTTGAAATTTAGATCAAGATAGTGCCAAAATTCCCTCTCTTATCAACCCTTTAGGATCCGAATTTCTTTTCAATTTTTAGAAAAAATCACTTTGACGTTAATATCATTAACACCAGCTATGCAAATAGGTTAAGTACTTAATTAAAATTAAAATTAAATTAAAATAAAAAATGCTCTAAATAAATAAATAAATAAAAACACTTTTTTCTAAAAATAAACAAACATATTAATGAAATATTTTTAGAAAAATATTGTTTAATAAACAGAATAAAAATTTAAACAGATTTTTATTAATCTGTTCGGAATCATTTAATTTTTATGGACTGAAAATTAAAGTAAAACACTAGCTATATCAGAATACTTCGCGCAATTTAAAATCGCTCATTAAACCTATATTATAAAGGCCAAACGTATCTATGCGTAACGCATACGTCCTTTTGCGAATGGCAACACTTTCTCATTTAATATCGGCTTTGCAATTTTCGCTACTGCAGATTTTATACTCCTAAAAATCGCACATTTTCAATTTTTACACCATCGTATAGAGAAAAAAGTTTACTTTAAAAAAAAAAATGTACTTTTTAAAGCTGTATCTCAATTTATTTTTGACATATTAATTTTTTTTTTTACAGTTTTTAGTACTACTTTTGTAATTGTGGCAACAGAAATACGCCATTTCCTCTTAAAATTGATTAAAATTGAAATGTGTGCATGCAAATTTTGAGAAGAAGAAAAAGATGACTGGTTTATATTTCACCTGAAATTCTAGGATCGTGTCAATTTGAAATATTTTTTTTCATACGCATTTATATCAAACATAAGAGCCTCAATCGATAACTTTATCTTAATAACTGATCTCTATTATAATTTACTTTATCATTATATTTTTACATATGCGATTAAAGTTTAATTTAGACAACTGAGTTTTACTGAAATAGTCTTTTTTTTTTTTTTTTTTTTTTTTTTTTTTTACTTTAGCTTTAAATAATATTTATTTGAGAGTTAGACTGATCATTGAAAGATGCATTTTTTACTGTTTCAAATTTTGTAGGTTTATTTATTATAAATCAATGAAACAATTCCTTCTTAAACATTTACTTTCGTCGAAATTCGACGGGTTCCACCTTGTATACAATAAACATTGACTTCAATAAAATATAGAACGATGCAAGAGATCCCGAATAGAATAAAAGAAAAAAAAAACCGTTAGTTGTAAATCAGGGTTACTGCCAGCAAAACAAGGACTCCATTCTTTTTTTACAGTTTGACTTAAATCGGAACTGGTTTTGTTCTTCTATGATGGGTGTTGTCGGTGCTGAATGTCGACAGTCTACTTTGTTATCCACACCTTCTGACAACCTATCATTTTGATGCAGGTGGTCTTGAATTCGCCTCCCCGATCTAAGCCCACTAATCATCCCTTTGGAAAATTGACTTTTCTCCTCATAAGCAAGAGACGTTCAATTATGGCACTTTACAAGAATTTAGAAAGGATCAATTAAATTGATTTTCAAAGCTTGCATACGGCATATGCATACCAATCCGTTTTTCAAATAACAGGAAGCATTTATTGATCGTTTTGCATGCATCAAAACACGTAATTGAAAAGGAAGATAATTGTAATACTGTATAAAAAGGAACCAGATTAAGGCTTTGACCGTACGGGGTGTGGTGTTCAGGACCTGAATTGATTACTGAAAGTAGTTCACTTAAACGTTGTTCACATTTTAAAATTTCATTCAGAAATTTACATCAAAAATCGCAGATGTGCTGTATATATTTTGCGCATCCCTGTTTATGACTTATGAAATTTATACACATCAAGTAATATGCCAAAAAAAGGGTTACATTTTTAAACGTTTCCTAGAACTGAAAAGCACTCCCAGCAATTATCCTTCATAGATAAAACTGTTGAAAAGTACTTTTGTGTGTCTCTGTAAATGAACGATGAATCGTATACACACCGGCTTCTTACAGTAAGCACTTGTAGTTCACTTCAGTGATACATATAATTTTTCAATATGTTAAAAAATAGTATATCTTTTAAATATACAACAGACGATTTTACCCCATAGGCCGTAATGTAATAGAATTCTTCTGGGTATACCTGTAAATGGCCCTTAAGCACTACATACTTCATTGTCAATTCCAAAGATACTCCTATTATAATATCGGTAGCCGAGAAGTTCTGACCTCTCAACTGGTAGACGGCAGGTGCTGGGTTCGAACCCAATCGCGGCTGTCGGCCTAACCGTTCGGAGTTTTCGTGGTTTTCTTCGAACCTCGCGTAAATACGGGTTAGGTTCCCTTAGAAAGACCCCCACGAAGGGAACTCCCCCCGGTCCTATATCCCTAGTGTAGATAATCAGACGACAAAAATAAACCAAACCAAACCAAACCTAATATAATATATTAATATCGTTGTTATCACACTATATTTGTGCACGGACAGATGAACAGACAAACGATTTTGTCAAACCCAATTCATAAATACTTTTAAACTTTGTTAGAAAGTGATAAAAGAACTGTAAATGAGTTTCAATATTTGCATTATTCAGGAGAGTATGTAACAATATCGTTATATTTATTAGCACTATTGCCAAATAACTTAATTCTCCTTATTAAATAACTGTAATGTAACCTTACCACTCGGAAAGAATGGTACCGAATACGCTGATATTTTTACATCGTTTATTAAAATGATTTAATAATAGATCATAAAAAATATCCAAATATCCTTACATTTTAAAATGTTATTAACTCAACTTTTCAGTAATGGATCTCAATTCTTTTACTTTTTTCCTATTTAGAAACGTGAATCTTTTGGGTATATTGTCAAGATCATTTTCATATATAAAAACACGCAATTTGTAGCACCGTAAGTGTCAGGAAAATAAATAGCTTTTCGAAACATTTTTTTTTTCGAAAAAAAAAAAAAATAAATAAATAAATAAGACCGAAAACGAATTCCGGTTATGTTCCTAGTTCAAGTCGGAAATGATATAAAAACTTTTCGATAATAATAGAAAGAAATACAGAGACACATGCATTTATATATGTATATAAATGTATTAATCAATTATATTGTATATAGAAATAAATATCTAGTAGGTACACATCATAAATCGTACAACTTTTATACTTAATTACTTTATAGCAAATGATAATAATAATAGGTATTTATTAATAATTAGAAAATGAAGAACGTATTAAATAAAGAATATTTACTTTAGAACTACACAAATATTTTTATCTGTTTAATATTTTGTATTTAAATTAATTGAAAAATTTTACTTTAAATTTTTTCTCTCTTGCCTTTTTGAAGAATACATAGAATGTAAAAATAATGTGACCCACTAGATGCAAAACCACTGCCAAAATTGTGTATTTACTTTGTTAAGGACGCCATGCACTTTTCTAAGCAATATACCAGGATAATATAAATGAAAGACGATACTTCATCTAACTACTTATAATAAAATTGAATTCTAGGAAAGTGTTGATTACCCTTCTGAGGTGAACCACATCTTTTTATAAATTTAAAAGACAAGGCTGCTTTTTTTAATCATCCGCTCTGAGCTCATCCGATCCTGAAACGATTTTGTTAATTATTATTATTATCTATATTATAAAGACCAAACGTATCTGTGCGTAACGCATATGTCATTTTGCGAATGGCAACACTTTCTCATGCAATTCGGTTTTGCAATTTTCGGTACTGCAAATTTTATATTTCTTAACATCGCACTTTTTCAATTTTTACAACATCGTATACACTTAATATGCACTTCTGAAAAATACTGAAAAATATGTACTTCTAAATGCAATTTATTTGAAAGTTGTATCTCAATTTATTCTTGACACATTATTTTTTTTTATAGTTTTTAGTACGAATTTTGTAATTGTGGCAACAGAAATCGCCATTTTCTCTTAAAATTGATAAAAATTGAAATATGCGCAAGTAAATTTTAAGATGAAAACTATGACGGGTTTAGATTTCACGTGAAATTCTAAAATCGTGTCAATTTGATTTTTTTTCTTTTTCATACGCATTTATATTAAACATAAGAGCCTCAGTTGATAACTTCATCTTAATAACTGATCTTTATTATATTTTGTTTTATTATTATATTTTTACATATGCGATTAATGTTAATTTTAATAATTTGGACAACTGAATTTTATAGAAATAGGATATTTTTCTCAATTTTAGCTTTAAATAATATTTGTTTGAGAGTTAGACTGACCATTGTAAGATGCATTTTTTAATGTAGCTAATTTTGTAGGTTTATTATAAAGCAATGAAACAATTCCTTCTTAAACATTTACTTTCGTCGAAATTCGACAGATTCGACCTTGTTTTTATAATGAAAATTATTCATTTGTTGATGCACTCCCACTAACAATTTTTTAATGATATTCCAGTATATATAGTTTAATTTTAATTTTAAATGATTTTTTTTTCAGAAAGTCGACAATACTTAGGAATACATTTCTAGCAAATTAATTCAGTTAAGAGAATTGTTGCAATGGTTTCTGTTTAATTCGTTTTAGCTTTTTCTCACTTCAGGAATGCAGTAATGAAGTTTTTTATTAAAGTATCCTTTCACTCAATTCGGTAAAATTCTTGGAATATCTGATAAATTTCATGTTGATAATTTATACTCGTTAAAAGTAATAGTACTATATTGCATATCAATCGTTACCTTCAATGTTTAATCAGAATATCAATAATGTAATTAGATAAACATTATATCGATTCCATTTATGATTTCTTTTTTGTACACATTAACTACTTCTCTTTTAAAGAATAAAGACATGAATCTTTCTACTAGTTATCCTTTTACTGAAAGTTTGCTTATCCTTTAAATATCTAATAAATTTTGTATTCATAATTTATACTCTTAAAAACTAATAGTATTATATTAGTTACAGTATTATGTTAAACTAATAGTATTATGCATGTGTATGTTAAATGCTATCTTCAATGGTTAATCACAATGCCAACAATGTAATTATAAAAGCATAATATCGATTTCTGGTAATGAGTTTTGATTTATCTGCTTTAACTATTCCTTTTTTTCAAAAATACAGACATGATGCTTTCTATTATTAAGTATCCTTTTATTCAATTTGTTGAATTTTTTGGGATATCTGATAAATTTCGTGCTGATACATTATGTTTATCCAAAGTAATAGTATTGCATTGCATGTTAACTCTGTTACTTTCAATTTTTAATCAGAAAGCCAATAATGTAATTCGAAAAACATTATATCGAATATAATTATAATTTCTGTTTTGTCCGCTTTAACAACTTATTTTTTTAAATAATACAGACATAAACGTTTTAATTAACTATGCTTTTACTGAATTTTGGCATATTTTAAAAATATATTAAAGTATAGTATTGCATTGCATGTTATCTCTTTTGCTTTCAATGTTTAATCAGAAGCAAATGATGTAATTCGAAAAACATAGTATCGAATCTAATTATGAATTCTGTTTTGTCCGCTTTAACTATTCCTTTTCAAATAATACAGACATAAAGCTTTCTATCAACTATGCTTTTACTGAATTTTGGAATATTTTTAAAATATTTTAAAATTTAGTATTCATATATTATACTCTTAAAAAGTAATAGTATTACAATGCATGCGCATCTTAACTTCAATGGTTAATCAGAATGTCAATATTGTAATTAGAAAAACAAAATATCGATTTATGGTAATGAGTTTTGAATTATTTGCTTTAACTATTCCTTAAAAAAAAAATACTGATATGAAATTTTATAATAAGCACCATTTTAGTGAATTCCAGCAAAATACTTGAAGTATCTGAGAAGTTTCATATTAATAATTTATACTCATAAAAAAGAATAGTTTTATGATGCATGTGTACGATAAACGTTACTTTCAATGTTTAATCAAAATGCCAATAATGTAATTGGAAAAGCAAGGCATCCAATTTCGGTTAAAAGAATTGTAGTAACGATTTATGTTTAATCCGTTTTACTTATTTCTCATTTTAGGAAAACAGACATGACCTTTTCTATTATATGTCGTTTTACTCAATTTGGTAAAATTCTTGAGCTATCTGATAAATTTTGTGTTCTTAATTGACACTCTTTAGCACGTTAGCTGCCGCTCACGCGAAAGCGCGTGATATGGCACCAACGTTAAGAGGCCACTCACGAGCCAGCGCGTGATGTGGGGTGATGTCCAATAGCCAGTCACGCGCTGGCGCGGGAAAATCTGTCACTGATTCTTTGTTATAAAAAGTAAATCTGCTTCTGGAGAAAAAAACACTTCTACAGTGCGGCATTATATCATCACATCTTCACGTAAGCGATAGAGAACATATTAAAAGTTATAGTAGTTAATTGCATGTTAAATGTTATCTTCAATGGTAAATCAGAATGTCGGTAATGTAATAATAAAAAGCAAAATATCAATTTCCGGTAATGAGTCTTAATTTATCAGCTTAAACTATTTCTCCTTTAAAAAATACTGACTCAAAGTTTTCCAAGCATCTTTTTAGTAAACTGTTGCAGAAATGTTGAAGTATCTGAGAAATTTTTTATTCAGAATTTATACTCATGAAAAGGAATATTATTATAATGTATGTGCATGTTAAACGTTATTTTCAATGTTTAATCAGAATGCGAATATTGTAATTGGAAAAGCAAGATACCCAATTTCAGTTAAAAGAATTCTAGTAACGATTTCTGTTTAATCCATTTCAGTTGGTTTCCATATGAGGAATACAGACATGAAGCTTTTTATTAATTATCTTTTTACTCAATTCGGTAAAATTCTTGCAATATCTGATAAATTTCGTGTTCTTGATTTATACTTTTAAAAAGCTGTAGTGTGAAACTTCAGTTTAAATGCTACCCTCAATGATTAATCCGAATGCTAATAATGTAATTGGAAAAGCAAAGTTTGGATTTATGATAATAAGTTTTGAATAATTAACTATTACTCCTTTCAAAAATACTGACATAAAGTTTTCTAATAAGCTTATTTTTAGTGAATTCTGTCAAAATTGTTGGATTATCTGAGAAATTTTATATTCATAAAAACGAATAAAATTATAATATATGTGCATGTTAAAGATTACTTTCAGTGTGTTATCAGAATGCCAATAAAAGAATTAGAAAAGCAAGATACCTAATTTCTGTTAAAATAATTGTAGTAACGATTTCTTTTAATTCGTTTTAAATAGTTTTCATTTTAAGAATACAGACACGAACTATTCTATTAAGTATCCTTTTACTCAATTTGGTAAAACGCAATATTTGATAAATTTCGTGTTTATATTTTATACTTTTTAAAAGTTTTAGTATGCAATTGCATGTTGAATGTTACCTTCAATACTTAATCAGAATGCCAATAGTGCAATTCGAAAAACAAAGTATGTATTTATGGTAATGAGTTTTTGAATATTTGATTGAATTATTCCCCAATTCAAAAATACTGACAAAAAGTTTTCTTATAAGAACCCTTTTAGTAAATTCTAGAAAAATACTTGAATTATGTAAGAAGTTTCATATTAATAATTAATAATAAAAAAAGGAATAGTTTTATGATGTATGGGCAGTGCGTGTTAAACGTTATACACAAAGCTTCATCAGAATGCGAACAATAATTAGAAAAGTAAGATATCGAGTTTCATTTAAAAGAATTTCAGTAATAATTTCTCTTTTATCCGCTTTAATCATTTCTCCTTTCAGGAATATTGACATGAAATTCAGTATTACGCATTCTTTTATTCAATTCATCAAAATTCTTGAAATATCTGAAAAGTTTCGCATTTATAATTTATATTCTTAAAACATAGTAGTAGCATAATGTAGTGATGGGCGATTCTCGAAAATTCACCAATCAAAAAATATCGTAATTGTATAAGGCGCAATTGATATAGTCACCTATTAATTTCGAGAATCTACAATCGATATTTTTACAATCGATTACTAAAATCATTGTTGGCATCATCTGCGATATCATATAATAAAATAATATGAATATTATTAGCTATATCTCAATTAATATGTATATTATCATCACTAAATACATTAACATGTTTTAAGTTTTTTATATCAACATAATTCTGAAGTTATATCAAATCATAACTAGTATAATGTTGACAAGATAGTAGAATCTTGCACAGTTTTTTAGCGACTCTTTTGAATGGTTATTTCCCCGTTCAAATAAAACCGAATAAATACATAAATAAATATATTATCAGTGGTAATTTATATAAAAATAATATTAATATTATTAGCTGTAGCTTGATTGATATGCACATTACACCCAGAAAAAAGTTTTGTTGAATCAACAAAAATTTGTTTGGTTCAACAAATCTCCGTTTAAATATGGGTCAATGGAAATTTTGTTTGAATAAATATAAAAATGTAGTTGATTTTCGTTTTAATTTTTTCATCTACAATTTTCATCCGAAATATATAATAACGTAATATGAAAGTCATTAATCGTCTCAATTTGAAAAGTTTTTATTATTCAAAAGTTATGTTAATCCTTTTTTTTTAAGTCAATTAAACAAAATTACACGAGGGAGTTCTACTACTGATCACAAATTTAAATTTTGCGAAAACAACAAAATTTTGTTGGAATTACAAATTGAAAATACAAGACTTTAGTATGACTCAAATAAAACTGATGAAATTTTGTTAAAATTTTATAAGAGTGTTAACAATATTTTTTGTCTGAGCAAAAAAACCGACTTTTTACTTTAACTAAAGAATTTGCTTAAAACAACCAAAATGTACTCAACAAAACATGTTTTGTAGTTTTAATCAATTCCTTTTTATGGTGTATTATTGCTGAATAGATAAAGATACTTTAATCTCGTTTTTATAATATTTTTTTACTTTACTAAAAGACGTACTTATGTACACAATTATTAAAAGCACTTAAACATTAGATAAAACCTACAACTTGCAACTTTCGGCCTCTCTGTGGACTATATCAACGTGGAATCTCCTTCACACTGTTACATGAAATGTAACAGTGCAATGAAGGACACAGGGTGGCCGGAACTTGTCGGTTGTGGATTTTATTTAATGTTTTAAATGCTTTTTAATTGTTGTGTATATAAGTACTGCTTTTAGTAAAGAATTTTTAATATACGTGATCAATTTCAAGGCTTAATAGACCTTTGTTTATATTTTAATCTCTTTTATATCAATCTTATTCTGAAGGTGTGCCGAATATAACTAGCATAAACTTGCCTAGATATTATAGTTCTGCAGAATTTTTTTCGTAACGTCCGCTGAATAGTTAATTCCCAATAACAACAACAACAACAATAAAATCGAGTAAATTATAAATATATGTAATCATCAGTGATATTATATAAAACAATAATATTAAGGTTATTGGATGAACCTTGATTAATATGGACATTATCATTACTAAATGGATTAATATATTTTAATCTCTTTATATCAAAATTATTCAGATGTTATAGCAAATCTAAGTAGCATACAGTTGACTAGACACTAAGATCTTGCCGAATTTTTTCAGCGTGTCTAACGAATTGTTAATTGCCAGTACAAAAAAATCTGAATAAACAAATAAATGTATATATCATCAGTGATATCATATAAAAAGTAGTATTAAGATTTTTAGCTGTAGCTTGATTTATATGGACATTTTCATTACTGAATAGATTAATGTATTTTAATTTCTTTAAATCAAAATTATTCAGAAGTTGTGCGAAATCTAACAAGCGTAGAGGTGACTAGATATCAGAAACTTGCAGAATTTTTTCAGCGCGTTCACCGCATTGTTAATTCCCAGTACAAATAAAACTGAATGAACAAATAAATACACATATATCTTCAGTGATATCATATAAAAATATAATATTATTAGCTGCATCTTCATTAATATGCACATTATCATTACTGAATTTGATAAAATTGACTAGATAATAGAGACTTGCGCAGTCATAAATAATAATGCAATGACAAAATGTTTCTTAAAGATGTTCTCTTAAGCATATCCTATTTACTGAATTTTGGCAAAATACATATATAAAGCTTCGCATTAAAGAAAAAGTATCGATACTGTATCTTGTTTATTCAGTTCGTAATTAAATGTATACAGAAGATTGAATTAAATAATATGGTTTCAGTAAAAGTATGGTAAGCTTCTGTAACAAGACATTAAATTGTATTTATAACATATAGAGTGGAAGGAGGCAGTACGGACAAACACCTCATCAGTGCTTAAGTAAAAATCTAGTATTATATCTCGATTATTAAATCTCGATTCGCATATTACAACGCAAACGGTCTGCCTAGTGATATTTTGATGTAAAACACCAAAAACCCCGATTTTAGCGGTTGTCTCGTACATTTAATATTGTGCTTTCCTGCACCCGAAAGTATGAAAACATGGAGGATTTGGAACAGGAAAACAGACTGACAAACCTATGAGTCAACTGAGATAATCAGGTTTTTAGGGGTTTTTTTCCACAAAGATAAGACTTGGCAGACCTATTGCGTTTTAATATGCAAATTGAGATTTAACTAATCCTAGATTTTCAACTATGAAATCAATGAGTGATTGCCTGTGCTGCCACTTCTCTGTATATTACTAAGAAATAAATATATTAAAGTATGAATTTAGTTCAAATTTGCCTGTACATGATTTGCGCAATAACTACTTTCAGCTTCGTTATGCAACAAAATTTGATAATTTATCTTAAAAACATGAGATTATATTTTGGATTACAAAAATAATAATTCTGTGGGTCATTCCATGTCAAATGAGCAAAAATGTAAAAAAAAAAGCCGTGGCTGCATAGAATCCGATTTTAATAAAATTTGAGATACATATTCATTTCATATTCAAATGTATGTCTGCACAATATTATGACAAAAAATAAATTATTTTATCAGTTTTGGACGTTTAAAAAACTTGTGATATAGAATGGCTTGCGGATAATCGTCGAAAGTTGCAAGTTTTAAGTTCTATATTTTGAAAACTATTTAACAAAAGTGAAGTTTTTTTACAATATTGAAATCTCTGGATATCATTCTTTAAATTTATTGAGTAATAATAATCTGGTAATATCATAATTAATCATAAATTGGTTGTAAAATTGAAATTTTGTAAATTTTTAAAAATTTTGAAATGTTATAAAAATTAAAGGATTTAAAAAACATCTGTGAAATTGATGCAAGCTGTAGTACTATGTATGAAGATCGAATTCTCAAAGTTTCAATGTTGTTATTTATTTCCTTCATTTTCAAAAAAAAAACTTAGAAACTTTAAAAGAATGAAAAAATCATAATTATTCCTCTTATGTTACCTCAAAAAATAATTAAAGAAAAGCTCCTACATCAACAATATTACACATACATAAGAATCAATAAGTCCATCAATAAGTCCTAAAAAAGTTTCAGTACTGCCTTTTTAATTTCTAACATAACAAAAATGGGTTCAAAAAACTAATATTCGAGACACTCTAAAGACAATCTTTCTTTGAAAACACGCGCTTTTTTGCAAGTTTCTTGTTAAAAAAAAGACGTATGATACCATCTATGTTTGCTACTTGATTTTAAGATTAAAATACAGTTATTTTTTTGAAGAAAACCTTTTTTTCTATACAAATTAAAAATATTCTTGAGGCAAAAATAAACTGAAAGCAAGAATAAAACTCCGTATACTTAAAATATACACTTTTATCTGTAATATCAAAGAGTTTAAAACTTTTGAAAGCTTTTATTCGTCTCCAAAAAATGATAAAAATGTTGAATTTTTAATCAGCAGTTTTCACTATGTATTTTTTTTCTCATAAAGGAATGAAAAAGGCAAGAATTAAATTATGGATGTATTAAATATATTCAATTACCTATAACGGCAAAAAAATTTGAATTTGGAAAAAGTGTCCTTCATTTTAAAACATATAACTGAAATATTTTATTTTTTCCACGATTTTTTTAAATTATATATTTATTTTTAAATTATGAAATAAAAGTACACTTACTAAATTATGCTAATCTGTTACTTATAGTTCATTCTTAAGTATAAATAGTTTTTATTACAATCTTTCCATTCCTAAGGCTAATAATCAAACTTGAAATTTCAAGCATGTACACAAGACCTTGATTTCGTATTAAGTTTAATGTAAATTTTTATACTGAAACAAACTAGTCTGAACTCTACTACTTTGCGTTTCCTCGTAAATGATTGTGATCTTTTTATATGATGATTTTCAATAAAACCTGTGACATGTCAGCCACACCTGATTTGCTCATTTGGTGTGGAATGACCCCTGTATGATGTGTGATTATCACATTTTTATGTAATTCTCATAATATATATTTTTTCATTTTATATTTGAAAAGGTTAATGCATTTTTTCATGTTTTGTAAGAGTACCATATAAATTTAAATGGAAAATTATCAAGTTTCTAATAAAATGCATCATATAGACATTTGCTTTTAATTAGTTTTAGTTATTTTACATTTCAAGAATATTAAGGAGCTTTTTCTTAGACATTTTTTTTTTATTTATTGAGTCTAGACAAACTTTTTTTAAGCATCTGACAATATTTATCAATACAGAAAAAGTGCATAGAAAATTTTTCGCAATTATTTATCTCTATAGAATTATTTATATCGGAAGAATTTTTCTTATATTATTTAGGATTAAATATTAGCTATGTTCTTTTTAAAGGAATTATATTATTTTATATATAATTCACAAATAAATATAGACTAAATATGATTAAAACTGAATGAATACTATTGCTAGCTTCATGTGCCAATCCAAAAACTTTCTTTTATCTCATACATCTGAATATTTCAACAAGTTGGAAATGGTATAAACGTAGCAAAGGGGTGCATTCAACCTATAACAAAATTTTTTAAAATATTCAGATCTTGGTGTAATACTATACAAATCGGATACAGTATAGGGGCCGGAATATTTTGTGTGTACCTGTAAGTACCATCTGCTTTCTATTATACAGGAAGTAACTTGTAATAAACCTCAGCAAATGTGGAGTAATTCATAAAATGTGGCGTAATTTAGTTGTATTAAAATGCGCTCTAAACAGTATTTCCCCTTATACTTTTGTGTAATGGAATACTTTTATGAGGTCGTTTAAATAAATAGCAAATATTCTTTGCACTACAGAGTGTGCAGAATGTATTTTTTAGTATATACTTTACAGAAGCATATAAATTCTGTTATTTTTGGAAGAGAATGAAATTATTAAAATGCACATGAAACTATTTTTTCCGATTGGCCGTAATGCAATGGGATACTTTTGATTATCCTTGTAATTAAACTAGACATCCAATTTTCGTAAAATTTGAAATGGCTCGACAAAATTGTGCAAAAATTATGAATTTTAAATTTAACACGATTTGGTTGGGTAGTTTTTGCCCTGTTACATCCGGATAGATGAGCAGCCGGACGGGCTGAACAATGTCTGTAGGTGCTACGTATTTATATAATTACGAACTCACTTAAAAAGAAGTTGAAAATATTAATACTTCAATATTTTTAATACGATATTGTATCTACTTTGATGTTCATCTTAAATTTCTGCTTCAGTAAATTAATCGGAATAAAAACGAATTAACTTCGATCAGGTTATTTGTTAAAATCAGCAGTTTTCCTTTTTTTTTTTGTGTATGTGTGTATTTGGAATAGCTGACTTATCTGCATAAGAAGTTCCCGTCGCTGAACGAACAACTGATGTACATTAGAACAATAAAAAATCAAGAAGAGTACACAGAAATAGCTGTTAAAGTGCCCCTGGCAGATTATTTGAAAAATCAAAAGTTACTTTATGATTTAGCCAAACACAAAAATTAGAAATTTGGCGCAATACTATGCAGAACTTCATACGCTTTTCGATTATGCAATAATGAAATTGGAAAAAAAAATATGCTATTGCATTGATTTCTTCCAGTACAACATTTCCAAAATTCAGACAGACGTACTGGCCATAGCTAAAAACGAACACAAAAATTTTTTATTCAATTCTAAACATAATTTAATGTATTTTCACATGGCACAATGATCACATGCGGAGAGACAGATATTTTATATTAACGCGTTTTTCAGGACCTCTAACTTTTTAAACATGTAAATCCTTTGTAAAACAGAAGTCGAAAAAAAAAAATTAAATTACTTTATTTTATTGCAGATAGAAGAATGCAAAAATAAGAGATTTTATTTAAACAGCAAATTTTGTGATAAGGTACCCTAGGGTAATAACGCCACGTTAAGGTTCTACCAATTTTCACGGTTCAGTTTTAGCTTGTATTTTTGAAACAAATATATGATTTGATACAGCAACTCATTGACTATCTGTATAAAAAAAATAATTTAATGACTATATAAATAATTTTACAGATATGTATTCATAAAATGTAATGGCGTGATTTCTTGACCAATGCTTTTTGACGTTATTACCCACCAATATGGGTAATAACGCCATGCAAACAAAACTATGAAATAAGATGGAATAATTGCATGTAGATTGCCCAATTCTAAAAATACAAACTCTACAAACTTAGAAATTGACAAATTGCATTCTAAGCTATTGAAAATGTTAACTTTTTTGTGAAAGTGTAAGAAAAATAAAGGTGTGGTGTGTGGGGGGGGGAGGAGGATGCGGCAAAAGAATATTAGACCGTGAGCTTCTTTTTGCTTAAAAAGGACCGCTTAAATAGAATTATTAGAAACATTGCACAGTTTTAACTGTGTTTATTTGAATCGGTATTTAAGATGTAGCTCGGCCACTCACTGTAAAAAAAAATCCAGTAACGTTCCTGGGAAAAAATGGGCAGCTGAGTTGCCCATTATTTCCAAGAATCATTTCTTGAAAATGACTGTAAGTTTACTGTACAACTTAAAAACTTTCCACATAAATGTCAGTAAGCTTCCTGTGAAATGGCAGGAACGTTTCTATTGACAACGAAACATTACTGATATTTCGCAGAAAGCTTACCTTATTTTCTATGGAACGTTTCAGACGTGTTCAGAAAGGTTTCTGATATTTTTCAGAAATGTTTCGTATAAATAATGAGCAATTCATATGCCCATTATTTCTTAGAATTTTCGAATTTCTTTTTACAATAGAGGGACATTTCATACATTACACCTTTTTTTTTTTTACTTTCATTAGATTAGATGAAAGACATATTAAGACATACATTTTTTTTTTCTTTACTTTAGCATATAGTTGAAGCAGTTTATGTTATAAAAAAGTTATCAAAATCTGAAAACATTGCATATTTTTTTTCTTCCATATAACATATAAAAACATTTAATAATTAAATTTGCCAAAATTTTATACTTTAATTCGTTCAATTCGTTAATTCGTCTTTTAAAAAATGATATTTAGTATAATATTAATTATGATCTTAATTCTGTAATACTATGTAACTACAAATTTTCTTTTTTCCATATTTACAACCATTTTTTAAAGCGCTGTTTTCATTGTAAATTAATTGTAAGTTATTAGCAATAAATCACTTAAGAAATTGGATAATTTAAAATTAAGTTTGAATTAAAAAGAATGCTTTTGAAAAAGAATAGCCGTTATTCAATTTGACTTAAATATAAAATATTTCAACTCAAGCAAAATTAAAGGAAAAACTATACATAAATTTACATTTTTGGCAGCAAAAGTTGAATTTGACAGCTTCAAAAACAACGATAAAAATAAAATCATACGGATATTATCACGTTAAATAATGCTAAATTTTAACATAATATAATATGTTTGTAGAGAGAGATAGCTACTAAAATATTTATGATTATTAGCATAACAAAGTTATTTTTAAAATGAAAAAGTAAAAATAGAAAGAAAGAAAGGTTATTTTTGACTGTTTTCTTTTAATTACAAGAAAAAAATAGCATAAATATAGATTAACATTAATTTTAAATCTTAGACATGAATCTGTAATTCTTAAATAGAAACTCGTTAAAATATAAACAACTTTAAGATACGCATTTATAAAAACCATATTTATTCTAAAATTGATGTAGCATATAAAAATATTAGTGGATTGAGATAGAATATTATATATCTATATTCAACTATATCTATATATCTATACTCTTGCAATTATCCTTTTCTTTTAATAAATCCTTTAAAAGAGGGGGGAAAACTTTTATGTCCAACAAGAGTGTTCTAGATGACTGATTAATTACTTTTTCATTTAAATTAATCAAGCCACCATAGAATCTCTAGTTAGACTAGAATTAATACACAGTCTTTATAGAAATCAAAACACTAGGCGCTTTTTTGCACGTGCTGCTCTTTAAACGTTCCATAATCAGGTATGGGGGGGGGTAAACTCTTAGCGATTTCATAAAGTTATTACATTTTCCTCTGAAAGGGCTTGACCTTGACATTACAGATGGAAATGATTCAGTCCTCTATTCACTTATTCGCACATTTCCGTTCACTTATTCACTTTTCACAATGATTTTTTGACATTCACATAAGGAATTTGTTTTCGACACTTGCGCGCAAACTACGGACAACAAAATAAAAAAATGGCTTCCGCTTCCGACGCTTTTTGCTGATGGAAACTGGTTTTCTGGAGCGTTTCAGATATGAAAACCAGGATTTTACAGGAAAATGGCACACTACTTTGAAAACCTAAAAAAACGCGAAACGTTCCGGGTATATTTTTGAAACCTTACCATATTTTTTTACAGTGCTGTAGGAAATCAAACGGGGTATTAATGCCAAGGATTGGCGTTATAACCCCATTATAGTTATTGGGCTGCACATTTTAAATTACAAATATCTTGAGAAGATATCCAAAATCTTCAACAACATTTTGAAAGTCCATGAAATGTACTACAAATTTATGTAATTAACAAAGTGTTTCCGGATTAAAAAAAATAGTCTTCACATCACAAAACGTAACTCGCAAATTTTAGATCAAGCGTAAATTTTAGTTGCTTGTAAAAACAATAAGACCTATAAATGAAACAAATTAACTTGAAGCTGTTTTTTGCGATTTATATGACTCAAAACCTTTCTGTCATTTACCAGATTATTTCAGAATTATGCAAAATATTAGCACTTGACGTTTTTACCCCGCCTGGAGTTATTACACCAGACCACCTTACTATATTTATTTTTACAATTATATCACATTATAGTGCTAATTACTCATTTTATGTTCAATTAGAGAAGAATGTATTTAAAAAGGGCTGATATCGAGTTTCGTTTTTAAGGAATTTTTTTTTTATTCAGCACTAATTATTTTTTATTTCTAGACTATAGTATTCAGTTTTCTACATAATTAATTTAATTAAGCTTAGATATTTCTTTATACAACTTACAATTTTCATAGTATGCATGAAAGTTTTGTCATGATTATTCAACATCTAATTAGATATCTAACGAAAATTATGATTTTATTAGTAAAACGTTAATATCTATGCAGGGAAATTAGATACTTTTATGTTATGATCCACAAACGAACATAAAAAAGCACAATCTTTACAGCTGAATAGATATAAAAAATTAAATGTTCTTAATTAAATGTCACTTTTGGACGTAGCTAATAATGTAGTAGCAAAGATTGCCATGATTATGTCTAAACAGATACAGGCTGTACATGAACTATATTAATGTTTGGAAGGAAAATCTTTGATGTATGGATGAAATAAACTAATGCTACTAATATCTTTCAGAAATATTTATCGAATGGTAATGTTTCTACTCTAGTCTTCTGTTTTAAAGTTGATTAATAACGAATTTTGGTTATTTATATCAAAGTAAGCTGAAGATTTATTTTAGCTAGTAAAATTAAAGTTTAATTATTCTTAACCAGATTTACCATTCATAAATATTGTTGTTAAAAACGAACATATTTCCGAGTCATGTTAGATAAGCAAAATACTATTCTATTGCGCAAGTATGTCATTTAATATTTAATTGGAGAAATACGTAATTAAACAGTACAGTTATCGTGATTTAGTTATCATAAAAGAGCTTTCTTATTAGAAAAGTGGGGGGGGGGGGGGAGGATTGTACTTTGTGCTATCCTATGAATAAATAATGATACAACGTTAAGGAGCACAAATTATATAAAATAATAGATGTTTAAAAGGCATACAGCCGTTTCGGGACTTCTAAAGTCCCGTCATCAGTGCTAAAAAATAAGTGTAAAATGCAAAAGATAAGTCACATCATTAAATTAAAAACGTGCATCGCAGCTCGCCACCAAAGGCGAACTACCGTGAAGCGTCGCAAAGCAATAGCAAAAGCAAACTGACACGTATATTCCAAAGGAGACCAATCAGATGTCTCTACTCCCACTGGAAGAGTCCAAATAAAGGACAAAATGAGGGAGGAGGGGAGTGAAATTACAGGAAAGGGAACCAAACTTCTGAAAATCTGGTGTACTGGACATGTCATTAATCCCTTGGGGACGAGCGACACGTATACGTGCCACAAAAAGGCTTAAGAATCTGCGTTTATCCCCACCAGTAAAATTTTACTGAAAAATTTGCCCTTTTTAATAGGCGCATTTTCTCGATTTAATAAAACACAAATTTCTGTTTTTTAAACCGGTGACAAAACATTAAAAATTTCGTAAAAGGCTCTCGTCGCGAAGGGGTTAACTAAATTATTAGAATTTTTCCAAATATGAAAAGCTCCCCAAAAGTCTAAATCATAAATTGATGAAAAATATTGTATTAATGAGGCTTCGGAAGATTAAAAATTGTGACTATTGGATCAACAGTGGTTAGCGATAGTGGATCGTTTTATTTCACAATTTTTAACGTAAGCACTGTGTTTACCCAAACGTTTTTTCAAAGCTCGCTTCGTTTGACCGATGTACATTCTATCGCATTCGCAAGAAATCTTATAAATACCCCAATGTGATAAATCATCTATTGGATCTTTGAGATTTGAGAATTGCATTTTGTTGAAAGGAGTATGAGTTACTTTAAAATCAAATTTTGACAAATTTTTAGAAATTTGATGACTGATTTTTGGAAAATATGGAATAATAATTAAATAAACATTGTGGTCAGAGTTGAAGTTCGAAGGAGTACGTTTTCTTAATTTGTTATGAATGGAATCAACGATTTCGATTGGGAAACCTTGATCAATGGCAATGGATTTGATATGGTTTAATTCTGCTTTAAGTAGACTATCGGAGAAGCAAATATTTAAGACCCGGTGGCATTTTCTGAAAGAATCACGTTTTGAGCACCTTATCGCAAGAACAATGATTGGCGCGGAAATGAAGTCAATGCTACGCATCCTTTCTTGTTTGTGACGTCAAACGCCTAGCGAATAGCAACCCTTCCTTCTGCAAAGAATTCGCGTTTATTGTTCATTTGTTTTTCCGTAAATATTATCAAGCAAAGACTATAATAAGAGGAAATGTTATTCACCGTTGTTTACGATTAAAACATAGTTTAAAACAAAGAGCTTTTTCAGATTAAAATGCTTTAAGTTTCACAAAACATCTAAACATAGGTTTTTTTTTTCTCTCAATTCAAAAATATCATTTCCTTAACTGTTATGTTCGAAGAAATTGAGAAGTTAATTAAAAACAGTAGTAAAGATTATCTTGTAATAAATATAATTCTATTAATCATATGTGTTATGACACATTTCAACTTAGTTTATTTTGTGTTTGGCGATGCAGCTAGCTGAACAAGCTCGCTTTCGCGAACTCGCCAAGGCTGGTGCTCAAAACGTGATTCTTTCTGAAAATGCGGCCAGGTGTACATAAGTGTTAAAAATTGTGAAATAAAACGATCCGCTATCGCTAACCATTGTTGGTCCAATAGTCACAATTTCAAAATTTCCGAAGCCTCATTAATACAATATTGTTCATCAATTTATGATTTAGACTTTTGGGAAGCTTTTCATGTTTGGAAAAACTCTATAAATTTAGTTAATGACATGTCCAGTACACCCAGATTTTCAGAAGTTTGGTTCCCTTTCCTGTAATTTCACTCCCCCTCCCTCCGTCCTTTTCTCTTTTATTTGGACCCTTCCAATGAGAGTAGAGACATCTGATTGTTCTCATTTGGAATGCGCGTGTCAGTTTGCTTTTGCTATTACTTTGCAGCGCTTCACGGTAGTTCGCCTTTGGCGGAAAGCTGCGATGCACGTTTTTCATTTAATTATGTGACTTATCGTTTGCATTTTACACTTATTTTTTAGCACTGATGATGGGACTTTAGAAGTCCCGAAACGGCTGTATGCCTTTTAAACCTTCATTATTTTATATAATTTGTGCTCCTTAACGTTGTATCATTATTTATTCAGCTTTCTTATTGTTTTCAGATTAATCAGCTGTAGCTGTGTGTTATTTCTAAAATATTAGAATAGAGCGTTCGATTTAACATCCTTATATTGAGTTTTGGTAATGTTATTCACTTTGAAATCTTCATCTTGAAAAGAAAAATATATCCATTTAGGTTAGGATAATTGGATATGTAATTGGATGTTGAAAGCAAATTTTATAAAGCACAATTTTAATTATCTTTATTGTTTGCGCGAAGAAATTTTGTTACACACATATAATAAAATATTATTGATAATGTAGTAATGCATAAGTGTTATTAATAATAATAGTTGATAATAATAGTAATAATAATAATAATAATAATATAACTGTTAATAACAGTGTTAAATGACAATAATAATTAAATATATTTTCTTAAATCATGTGTATCATTTATGATGAAAATGTATATTTCCAAAATGCAGAGAAACCTATTCGTAATAACCAAAAACGTACTCAAAAATTTAGTTCAATTCCATGCATAGTTTAATACACTAACGCATGGTATAATGGTTACATGCGGAAGAACAGACAATTTGTATTAACATGTTTTTTAGGATCTCTGACCTTTTTAGATGTATAAATCCGTCCAAAACTAGAAGTCGAAAAGAAATTTAAACTACAATACTTTCTTCTATTGGAGATAGAAGAATGCAAATATAAGAGTTTTTATTTAAACAGCTATTTTTGTCATTTAAAAAAATACTGTTATCTCACATAACAATTTTAATTACTCATTTCATGTTGAATTAGAGAACAATGTATTTAAAAAGGAATGATATCGAGTTTCGTTTCTAAGGGATTTTTGTTTAATCAGCAGTAATTATTTTTTCTTTCCAGAATATAGGATTCAGCTTTCTACTTAATTAAGTTAATTAAGTTTAGACAGTTCTTTATATATCTTATAACTTCCATACAATGCATGGAAGATTTGTCATGAATATTTAACATCTAATTAAATGTCTAAAGAAAATTATTTCATTAGTAAAAGTTTAATATTATCTGTGCAAGGAAATTACACAATTTTATTATGGTATAATCCATAATATAACATAAAAAAGCACAAAATTTATAGCTGAATGCATACATGTAATACTAAACATTGTTAATTAAATGTCATTTTTTGACGTATAGATAATAATGATGTAGCATAGATAGTAATTATTGGAACTAAACGGTTCAGAATATGAATGTTGTTTGTGTTATGTTCGTGAAATATGAAGGTTTGAAAGAGAAACATTTGATATATGCATGAAGAAATCAAATGATGTTTGTAATGTATTCAGAAATTATCGAATAGTTAGTTTCTACGCTAGTCTCATCTAAATGATTTGATTAATAATCAATTTCATTTTATTTATATCAAAGTAAGTTGAAGATTTATTTTAACTAGTATAATTAAGGTTTAATTATTCTTAACCAGATTTACCATTCATAAATATTGTTGTTAAAAACGAACATATTTCCGAATAATATTAGATTAGCAAAAGACTATTCTATTGCATAAGTATGCCACACTTAATGTTTAATTGGAGTACCACTTAATTAAACAGCATACATTTTGAGATTTAGCAATCATAAAAGAGCTTTCTTGTTGATCTCGATTTAATCAGCTCTAGCTATGTGTTATTTTGAAAATATTAGAATAGAGCGTTCGATTAAGCATCCTCTTATTGAACTTTGGCAAAGTTATTCACCTGAAAACTTCATCTTGGGAAGAAAATATAAAGCTATCTAGGTTAGAATCATTAGATCACTAAATAGATGTTTAAAGCATATTTTATAAAACACAAATTTCAATTATCTTTAGTGTTTGTGCGAAGAACTTGTATTACATATATGTAATAATATATTGTTGATAATACAGTAATGTATAAATTTTTAAAATAATAACAACTGTTAATTATAATAATATTTGTTAATAATAGTGATAAATAATAATAATTAAATATTTTTATTAAAATCGTGTCTATTATTTATGATGTAAACATCTTTTTTTTTTACTTACAATTGCCCGCAGTTCTGCTCGCAGAACGATGAGAGAAATACCATAAAAATGGCTTTTGAACCGATTTTCGACGGAGTACACTCCTATCTATATTATAAAGGCCAAACGTATCTGTGTGTAACGCATACATCATTTTGCGAATGGCAACACTTTTAAATTTTAAATAAAATTTAGGTATTGCAATTTTTGCTACTACAAATTTTTAAACTGTTAAATATCGCATATTTTCAATTTTTACACCATCGTGTAGGAAAAAAATGTACTTTTAAATGAAATTTGTTTGAAAGTTGTATCTTAATTTGTTTTTGAAGCATTAATTTTTTTGTAGTTTTAATACCACTTTTCTAATCGTGGAGTACAAAAAATTGATTTCTGTATCTTCATGTTGCCATTCTCTCATTAAAAGGAAAAAAAATTAAATTTAAATATCTTCTGTAACAAAACCCGGTGAATTTTGATTTCACTTACAAAATTTGATTTACACGTAAAAGAATATCAACAGTTTAATATCTGTTTCAGCTAATAGCAATGAGATTTCAAATTTTGAATCAAAATGATCAAATTAAAATGCCAATTTTGTTGAAAAGGTGAATACAGATACGAAATGTGCATTTGTAAATTTTGATTTGGTGAAAATGATGCCGGGATTAGATTTTACGTGAAAAAAAAATCCCATAATTGAGTCAAAGTTGTATAAATTTTGCTTTTTTTTATTTTGGAGTACTAGCATAAAAACCTTAATTTATAACTTTATCGTAATAACAGATGTTTATTATTTTTTACTGCTTGCATGTACGATTAAAGTTTAATTTTAACAACTTCTACAACTCAGTTTTATAGAAACAGTATTTTGTTAATTTGACGTTAAATATCATTTGTTTAAGAGTTAGAATTTCCAATATAAGATGCATTTTTTACTATAACTAATTTTGTAGGTTTATTATAAGTCGATGAAACAATTCCTTCTTAAACATTTTCTTTTGACAAAATTTGACGGGTTCTACCTTGTTTTGTTAAAACACATTCTTTGATTAAAAAACAGTTAATTAAAAATTCATAAAAGCTTAATCAGGACTTAATCAGGAAGCGAAGTTCCAGTCACTGAACGAGGTGCCGATTTACAATAGAAATACAAAAAATCGAGAAAATTATACAAAAATGGCTATTAAAGCTCCCGCTTCTGGCGGAATATTTGAAAATTCAAGAATTCCTACTTGCCAAATCTAAACACAAGAATATGAAACTTGGTTAAATACTGAGCATAAGTCCATACATTTTTCGTAATGTATGATACACAATAATGAAAATAGTGCAAGGTACGCTATTATAGTGCCTTCATCCAAGATAATTCCAAATTTCAAGCATCCCTACGGGCCATAGTCAAAAACGTACAAAAACTTTTGGTTCAATTCTATGCATACCTTCATACATTTTCCGCTGTACAGTGATCACATGCGGAGGCTTTTGTAAACAGACTTTTTGTAATAATGCATTTTTTAGGAAATCTGATTTCTTAATAAATACAAATCCGTCTAAAACAAGGTGTCTAAAAACTTAAAATATAATAATTTTTTATATTGAAAATAAGAAAAATTGTAAAAATAAGAGCTTTTATTTAAACAGCCATTTTTGCGATATTTCAAATTTTTACTATTATATCACATAGCAATGTTAATTATTCATTTTAGGTTGAATTAGTGAACAACATATTTAAATAAAGAATACTGTCCAGTTAAACTGATGGCATTGAGCTCACAGGCTACAAATACTAATTGTACATTAAAGCCTTATATTTTCAAGGGATAATTCCGTTCGAAAAAAAATTAAGAAGGGGAAACAGCTCTCCCCTTTCCTCTTTTTTTGTACTTAATCATTGAACCTCCCATATTATCAAAGACATGCTTTATCATATAAAAAATCTATATCCAAAATTCAGAGCAAATGAGATAATTCTTAATAAAAACCCATTTAGCATTTATATAATTTAAAAGGAGTTATTCCCCTCTTTTATACTTAACCATTAAACTTCCAAAACTATTCAGAGATTTGAACGAAATCTGAAAATTCTGCTTGAAAAACTCATTTATATAAATTAAGGGGGGGCATTAGAACCCCTGTTCCCCCTATTTATACTTATTCAATGAACACCTAATAACAGTCACGGAATCGCCTCATCAGAATGATCCTAATCTAAATTTTGAACGAAAACTTAATTCTGTATGAAAATCCCATTTATATCAACTAAGGGGAGGGGCATGAGCCCCCCGTTCCCCCTCTTATACATATCGAATGAACTCCAAAAACAAACCAGGGAAGCGCCTTGTCAGGATATACCTACATAGAAAATTTCAAGTGGATCGGATATTTTTATAACGAGTTATCGCGTTACGCGCTAACGAACATACATACAGAACGGACGGGCACATAAGCTCTCAGACTATGATAGCCTGTGAGCTAAAAAGAATGATATCGAGTTTCGTTTTTAAAGGATTTTTTTTAATCAGCACTAATTAATTTTTCTTTCCAGAAGTTTATATCATCTAATCATCTTAGTTATCATCTTATAACTTTCATATTATGCATGGAAATTTTGTCTTGATTATACAACATCTAATTAGATGTCTAAAGAAAATTATAATTTCATTAGTAAAATTTTAATATATCTGTGCAAGGAAATTATATGATTTTTATGGCATGATCCATAAAATAATATAGAAAAGCACAATCTTTATAGCTGGATACATATAAGTAATACTAAATGCTGTTAATGAAATTCCATTTTTGATGCATAGATAAGAATTATGTGGCATAGATTGTAATGATTAGAACTAAACGATTAAAACTGTTCGTGAAATATTGAAAGAGAAATATTTGATATATGAATGAAAAAATATCAAAGAATGCTTGTAATATAATCAGAATTTATCGAATACTATAGTTTCTACGCTAGTCTCCTCTAAATGAGTTGATTAATAATCAATTACGGTTATTTATATCAAAGTTAGTTAAAGATTCATTTTAACTAAGGTACCCTGGGGTAATAACGTCAGGCGGGGTAATAACGCCAAGTGCTTATATTTTGCATAATTATGAAATAATCAGGTAAATGACACCCATGTGCTCTGCGCAAAAGGGTTTTGAGTCATATAAATCGCAAAAAACAGCTTCAAGTTAATTTGTTTCATTTTTAGGTCTTATTGTTTATACAAACAACTAAAATTAACGCTTGATCTAAAATTTGCGACATACGTTTTGTGATATGAAGACTATCTTTTTATCCGGAAATTCTTTGTTAATTACATAAATTTGTAGTGCATTTCATGTACTTTTAAAATGTTGTTGAAGATTTTGGATATCTTCTCGAGATAATTTGTAATTTAAAATGTACTGCGCAATAACTATATCGGGGTAATAACGCCAATCCTTGACATTAATACCCCGGTTGATTCCCTACAGTGGCCGAGCTACATCCTAAATACTGATTCAAATAAACACAGTTAAAACTGTGCAATGTTTCTCATATTTATATTTAAGCGGTCCTTTTTAAGCAAAAAGAAGCTCACGGTCTGATATTCTTTTGCCTCATCCCCCCCCCCTCTCCCACACCACACCTTTATTTTTCTTACACTTTCAGAAAAAATTGAACATTTTCAATAGCTTAGAATGCAATTTGTCAATTTCTAAGTTGTAGAGGTCGTATTTTTAGAATTGGGCTATCTACATGCAATCATTTCATCTTATTTCATAGTTTTGTTTGCATGGCGTTATTACCCATATAGGTGGGTAATAACGCCAAATAGCATTGGTCAAGAAAAAACGCCATTACATTTTATGAATACATATCTGTTAAATTATTTTATTTTATATAGATAGTCAATGAGTTGCTGTATCAGATCCTATATTTGTTTGAAAAATACAATCTAAAACTAAGCCGTGAAAATTGATAGAACCTTAACGTGGCGTTATTACCCCAGGGTACCTTAGTATAATTAAGATTTAGTTATTCTTAACTATATTTATCATTCATAGATATTGTTGTTAAATACGAACATATTTACCTATCATATTAGATAAGCAAAATATTATTCTATTGTATAAGTAGTCATTTAATATTTAATTGGAATAACACGTAATTAAACAATATATATATCGGGATTTAGCTTTAATAAAAGTTAATACTTAATAATAATAATTCTTCATAATTATAAATTATATTTACAACTATAGTATAGTAATATAAGTATAATAATTCTATGTCATCAGGCCTTGCAGTGTCCCTCATAGCATGCATGGACACAGTGACGTCACAATGACGTCTCTGTGCGTCACTGTGGTCACATCACATCTGTGACCAAAATGCCACCACTGAGAGACGTCAAATTGTGGCTGAGATGTGACTTTCTTAAAAAATTTTAGAAAATTACAAAAATTCTTTAAAACATGTTATTTACTTTAAAAAACACTTTTGTCACAGTTTCGTCACGATGTTAATGTCAAAGTAGTCACAAAAGATACATTTTTAACAAATTTTTCACACCATGACTTCACCAAGTGGTCACAATGTGACGTCACAAACGAGCTCTAAAACGGCCATAACGACTTCACATTTTAGTCACTATGACCTCACATGGACATCGTAGTGACGTCACCATGCCTTACGGGGTGTTATTTCAAAAATATTAAAGTAGAGTGTCCTGTTAAATATACTTTTATTGAATTTTAGCAAAGTTATTGATGAAAAACTTCCTTTTGAGAAGAAAAAAATAGCCATTTAGTTTAGAATGATTAGATAATTAATTAGATGTTTAAAGCAGAAAGAAAGTGCGAAGATTGTATAATAAAAATAATGTATTATTGACAATAAAGTAATGTATAAATTTTAAAAATAATAAAAACAGTTTATTATAATAGTAACTGTTAATGATAAATAATAGTAATTAAATATTTTTATTAAAATCGTGTACATTATTTATGATTTAAACGTCTGTTATTTATTTATTTATTTATTTTTGCGCTTACACGTGCATAGAAAAATTTTGCTCACAGAACAATGAGCGAAATACCATAATAATGGTTTCTGAACCAATTTTCTATAAAGTAAACTCCTATTCTTTTAAAACACATTGTTTCTTTAAAAATAACAGTTAATTCAAAATTAATAAAAACTTAATCAGGATGGGAAGTTCCAGTCACTGAATGAACTGCTGATGTATAATAGAAATACAAAAAATCGAGGAAATTGTACAAAAATACCTGTTAAAGCTCCCCCTTCTGTCGGAATGCCGTTCCTGAATGAACTGCGATATACAACAGAAATACAAATATATATATTCAAAAATAGCTATTAAAGTTTCCCCTTCTGGCAGAATATTTGAAAATTCAAGAGTTCTTACTTGACAAAGCCAAACAAAAGAATATGGAATTTGATTCAGTACTAAGTATAACTGCATCATTTTTTGATTGTACATGTACAAAAATGAAGATAGCACAAAGTACGCTAGTATATTGCCCTCTTCTGTCGGTATATTTAAAAAATTCAGGCATCCCTTCTGGCCATAACCAAAAACGTAAACGAAAATTTTGGTTCAATTCTAGGAATAACTTCATAAAATTTCCGCTGGTACAACGATCACAAACGGAAGGACAGACTTTTTGTAATAACATATTTTCTAGGACCTCTGACTTCTTAAATATATAAATCCATCGAAAAAAAGATGTCTAAAAAAATTAAATTCAATACTTGTTTCTATTGAATATCGAAGAATATAAAAATAAGTGTTATATTTAAACAGCTATTTTTGTGATATTATAAATTTTTACTATTGTATTAAATAGCAATGTTAAATTCTCATTTTATGTTGAATTAGAGAACAATACAATTAAAAAAGGAATGCTATCGAGTTTCGTTTTAAAGGGATTTTGTTTAATCCACTCTAATTATTTTTTTTCTTTTCTTAATATGAGATTCAGTTTTCTAATTAATTCAGTTTAGATAATTCTTTATACACCCCACAATTTTAATGATTATTCAACTATTAATTATGTGTAAAAAATTATAATTATAAAAGGAACATGGTAATTAGTAGAATGGACCTCTTAGTTGTCAGGCAACTAAATATCTAGTGTAACAATGTAAACCATATTGCATGGGCATTAAGGAGCCATAAAAAAAGAATGAAGTGATGGCCTCGACTGGTAGCCACAGTTAAGAATAAAATTAATTACATAAATTAAAAAATAGATTATAAGTTAAAATGTAAAAAAAAAGAAAAATTTGCAAATAATAAGAAAGAGAAAGTTTACAAAGAATTACAATAAGAAAAGCTGTTAAAAAAAGAAAAAATATTCCATTAGTTCCGTAGAGGCAAGACAAAAAAAGCTACCGGGGGGGGGGGGTGCCCCAACATATAAAAGACTCTTTACAGAGACCATAAATTTGAGAAATATTATAATTAGCACTAGAAGCGCGGTGACGGGTCATTTTGACCCGTATCATATGCAGAGATGTTGTTTCGAACCAGAAAAATCTTTATAAAATAAGCTAAATATAAGCGGAGTAAAAATAATTTCTATAAATAACTTAAGCAGTTTTTAATGAAAATTCGGTGGAAAATATTTGTTAAAAACTTGAATGAAGTTTCCGGCGGTTCTTGAATTAATATACTAAAACTTTAATGTCTATGCAAAAAAAAATTAGACAATTTTTATGGTATGATCCACACACACACACACACACAAAAAGCACAATAGTTGGTTGCATATAAGTAAAATTACATGTTGTTAATTAAATGTTTTTTTTTGGCGTAGACAATAATACTGTCGCAAATATTGTCATGATTATGTCTGAAAAGACAGAGACTGTACTGAAATACTAATGTTTGGAAAAGAAATCTTTGATATATGCGAGATGAAACCAAATAGTGCTACTAATATCTTTCAGAAATATTTATCGAAAAACATAATTCCTACGCTAGTCTCTGTATTTGAGTTGATTAATAATCAATTTTGGTTTTTTACATCAAAGTAAGTTGAAGATTAATTTTAACTTGTATAATTAAGATTTAATTATTCTTAAAATGATTTACTATTCATAAATATTGTTAAAAACGAGCATATATCCGAGTCATGTTAGATAAGCAAAATACTATTCCATTGCACAAGTATGTCATTTAATATTTAATTGGAATAACATGTAATTAAACAATACAGATATCGAGATTTAGATATCATAAAAGAGCTTTCTTATTGTTCTCTGTTTAATCAGCTCTAGCTGTGTTTTATTTCGAAAATATTAGAATACAGCATTCGATTAAACATCCTTTTATTGAATTTGGGTGAAGTTATTCATTTTGACACCTTCATCTTAAATAGAAAAATATAGCCATTTAGGTTAGGATAATTGGATCTTCAATTAGATGCTTACAGCAAATTTTATAAAAGACAATTTTCAATTATCTTTATTGTATGTATAAAGAAGCTCCATAAAATGTATAATAAAGTATTATTTATAATATAGTAATGTATAATTGTTAGAAATAATCATAGAAGGCGGCAGCCTTCAAGTGACGCAGCTTTAAACCTACCATCGTCATAACGGTAGATGCGGAACTTCATATATACAGCTAACTCAACATCAAAGAAAATCGGAAAAGCCGCCTTCTAATAACTCAGCAAATATTGGTCAGAATGGTCCAATTTTTTTAATATAGTCTTATATTCCCAGTCTAATTCTATCCTATAATTTTTACATTTCTACGTGCCGTATATTTTTAGATCTCGATAACCATTTTAAAACTATAATCGATGGTGTTTGTTCCTGATAATGAGATCTAGGAAACGGGCTGGGAGATTTTATTAAAACTTATATATAATATGAATCTCTTTAAGATAGAGATAATAAGACTTGCCTTGTTTCTAGGAAAACTCTTGTTTGTTATATATTGGTCTTGGAAAATTGGACTATATTAGCTCGCGGATTACATGTTATTCTATGGGTTAGCAGACGGAGCCTGAGTGAAAAACCTTATGTACTTATGGTCACAGTTAAAACACCCGAATCGAAGCAATAAATGTTTTTTAAACTACAAAAACATCTTATCATGTGCTTTAAAACATTCAATAAATATATACTAAATCAAATTTCTATTTATTTTGCCTTTATTTTTCGTAAGAAGAAAATATTACGTTTCTTACATTGGATATTTTTGCATTTTGTGGAAAAAATATTTTGAATCCTTTTTTAAAATAGGAAAATATTTTTTAATTATACATATTCAATATACTTTCGACTTATGATTTTTTTTTAAGTTTTCAAACAAAAATTATTTTAAATTATTTGTTGTTGGAAAGTTGGAAAGTCATGTATTCATACGCCTAGGGGCACCACTTGTCTAGTTTTGTTTTGAATCCGAACCCGAACGCGGCAAGTTACACGGAGCATTTTTCATTCAGGTAGTAATATTCTTACATAATGTCCATTAAATTGATATAGAAAATGCACGAATTAAAAAATATAAACCAGACAAGATAGAATCATTAAGTAATTTTCAGGTTTTAATAATCCACATGTTGTTTCTTGTTACGCCAATTGAATCTCGCAATGTCAATATACAACGAATAAGCTCTGCAATAAAGTTAACCGGAGAATCTTGCAATGGATTAGTAATTAATACAGAATGTGTAACTTTGCAATAAAGTTTTTTGCTTGTATTTTTGAAGACTTATGGATTACAGTGTGGAGGCAGGATATATTCAAAATTTTACGAGAATGCCAGTTAAAAATCTGGACTGCATTTTGTTTTGTTGTCAGTAATTTTGGGTGAAATGCAGTTTATTCTCCTTCGCCAAGGAACTTTTTATGTGTATTGTTTGATAAAAAAAAATATATAGAGGTAAAATTGTTTATTTTTTTTATTTTTTCGCTGCTTGAGCAAAGAATAGGTTTGCATTAATCATAATTAATAAACGGAAACTTACTGGCTTGCTTAAAGTATTGTTTTTAAATACAGGGTACAAAATACATGAATTTTCTTAAATCCCAGTTTATTTTATTAAAATTTGTCATTTCATGAAAATAAAATTATTGCATATCTGTTATCTTTGAGTTTAAGTGTTAAAACACTTTTCAATGTTTGCATTTTAGCATGTTTTGCAGATAATACATTTTGTGAATTTCACAGAGTTGACTGTATCATACTCTATTATAAGCATTCATTATGATTTCTAGTACATTATTACATTCAAATTACTCTTTTTAAAAATGTAAACAAAAGATGAGCACATATTTGTGCAATGTCTGGTCCCAACAATGGAAATTGTAAAGTACACACACTTGATGGACTTTACAATTTCTATATATTGCTTGTTTTAAACTTAAGTGAAATGTTGGCTAAAACATTTTCAGTTTCATAAATTATTTCAATTTGAAATATTTTAGTAATCGCTACTACTGTTATTCCGTCGACCAATTTCGCCAAATTATACATAATCACATATTTTTTTTTATTTTAAATAATGAAAAAACAAATAATTAGTAAAATATTAATAAAAAGTCGAAATAAAAATCAATGACATTTTAAATATACAAATTGTATTTAATGTCATTGAATGTGACATTCACAATCATCCATTATTGGAATTTAATCTTATAGTTTGGCGATAATTTTTTGGTCGACGGGATATCCTAGTAGTACCTAGTAATCTATAAAGCTAACAAGTAACATTTATACAACATTTCATTAACTCGATTCTTCTTAAGTAAATTTGAATAAGCGACGGCAAAAATCCATTGCAAGATTCTCTGGTTAACTTTATTGCAGACTTTATTCATTGTATATTAAGACATTGCAAGATTGTATTGGCATAACAAGAAACATCCATGTGGATTATTAAAACCATGAAATATACGTAATGATTCTATCATGTCTGTTCAATGGTTTTCAATTTGTGCATTTTCTTTATCAATTCTATTCTAAATAAATTCTACCTGAATGAAAAATGCTAATAACGCGTTCTGATTAAAAAAAAAAACTAGACAAGTGGCGCCTTCTTAATATGGAATATAATATAGAATGTATGAAAACTTATGAATTAGAGGGGGGAGGCAGGGTATATTCAAAATTTTATGAGAATGCCAGGTAAAAATCCTGTATTGTACTTTTTTTTGGTTTGTTGTCAAACTTTTTTCTCATGTCTATGAATAAATTACTCCTTGCACCAACATAAGATTTTGTTGTCAGTGGCACAGCCAAGGGGGTGTTTTTGTGAACTACATCCATGAATCGCTAAAAAAAAAAAAGCAAATTGCATAAAAAATGGGAATTACGTCCACAAATTGCTTAATGTGAATTACGTCCATGAATCATGTAAAAAAGCGAGAATTATATTCATAAATTGTATGAAAAATGCAAATTACGTCTATGAATCGTGTAGTAAAACATAAATTATGTTCATAAATCGCTCAAAAAACACGAATTTTGGCAGCAAAAAGCTGAAACGGAAATTACCTATATAAAACTCATAAAAATAGCGACTTGCATTCATAAATTGCATAAAAGATGTGAATTACGTTCATGAATCACTCAAAAAACGCAAATTACATCCATGAATTGCATAAAAACGTGAATTACGTTCATAAATCACTCAAAAAATGCGAATCACTTCCATGAATTGTGCAAAAAAACACGAATAACGTTCAGAAATTGCAAAAAATGCGAATTACGTCCAAGAATTGGTAAAAAAAAGCGAATTACATTCATAAATCCTATAAAAACACAAATAATGTCACTAAATCGATCAAAAAACGCAAATTTCGTCGATAAAAAGCTCAAAAGATGCATATTATGCCTACGAATCACATAAGTATAGCAAATTATGTCCATAAATCATGTAAAATGTAAATTACATTCATTAATCGCATAAAAATTGCTAAATTATGTCCATGAATCGCTCAAAAAAAGCAAATTGCATAAAAAACATGAATTGGGTACACAAATCGCTCAAAACTTGAATTACGTCCATGAATTGTTTAAAAAAGTGAGAATTACGTTCAGAAATTGTATGAAAAACACAAATTATGTCTATGAATCGTGTAGTAAAATAGGAATTATGTTCATAAATTGCTCAAAAAACACGAATTTTGGCAGCAGAAAGCTGAAACGTAAATTAAGTTCATAAATCACTCAAAAAATGCGAATCACTTCCATGAATCGTGCAAAAAAATACTAATAACATTCATAAATTACAAAAAATGCGAATTAGGTCCAGCAATTGGTAAAAAAAGCGAATTACATTCATAAATCCTATAAAAACACAAATAACGTCAATAAATCGATCAAAGAACGCAAATTTCGTCGACAGAAAGCTCAAAAAATGCAAATTACGTCTACGAATTGCATAAATATAGCAAATTACATCCATAAATCATGTAAAATGTAAATTACATTCATTAATCGCATAAAAATAGTTAATTATGTCCATGAATCGCTCAAAAAAAGCGAATTGCATAAAAAACATGAATTGGGTCCACAAATCGCTCAAAACGTGAATTACGTCCTTGAATTGTTTAAAAAAGTAAGAATTACGTTCAGAAATTGTATGAAAAACACAAATTGTGTCTATGAATCGTGTAGTAAAATGGGAATTATGTTCATAAATTGCTCAAAAAACATGAATTTTGGCAGCAGAAAGCTGAAATGCAAATTACGTCTATAAATCGCATAAAAATAGCAAATAGTGTTTTGCATTCATGAATTGCATAAAAAACGCGAATTACATTCATGAATCGCTCAAAAAACACATTACGTCCATGAATACATGAATTACATTCATAAATCACTCAAAAAATGCGAATCACTTCCATGAATCGTGCAAAAAAACACTAAGGACGTTCATAAATTACAAAAAATGCGAATTACGTCCAAGAATTGGTGAAAAAAACAAATTACATTCATAAATCCTATAAAAACGCAAATAACGTCAATAAATCGATCAAAAAACGCAAATTTCGTCGATAGAAAGCTCAAAAGATGCAAATTATGTCTATGAATCGCATAAGTATAACAAATTATGTCCATAAATCTTGTAAAATGTAAATTACATTCATTAATTGCATAAAAATTGCGAATTATGTCCATGAATCGCTCAAAAAAAGCAAATTGCATAAAAAACATGAATTGGGTCCACAAATCGCTCAAAACATGAATTACGTCCATGAATTGTTTAAAAAAGTGAGAATTACGTTCAGAAATTGTATGAAAAACACAAATTATATCTATGAATCGTGTAGTAAAATGGGAATTATGTTCATAAATCGCTCAAAAGACACGAATTTTGGCAGCAGAAAGCTAAAATGCAAATTACGTCTATAAATCGCATAAAAATAGGGAATAGCATTTTGCATTCATGATTTGCATAAAAAACGCGAATTACATTCATGAATCGCTCAAAAAATGCAAATTACGTCCATGAATTGCATAAAAATATGAATTATGTTCATAAATCACTCAAAAAATGCGAATCACTTCCATGAATCATGCAAAAAAACACGAATAACATTCATAAATTGCAAAAAATGCGAATTACGTCCAAGAGGTGTGTAAAAAAAGCAAATTACATTCATAAATCCTATAAAAACACAAATAACGTCAATAAATTGATCAAAAAACACAAATTTCGTCGACAGAAAGCTGAAAAAACGTAAATTATGTGTATGAATTGCATAAAAATAGCAAATTATGTCCATAAATAATGTAAAATGTAAAGTGCATTCATTAATCGCATAAAAATTGCGAATTATGTTTATAAATTGCTCAAAAATGCAAATTACATTCATAAATCGCATAAAAAATACGAATGATGACCATGAATTGCGCAAAAAATGCGAATTACACCCAACATTAAATTAATTTGCAGAAAGTTTTTGGTTTTATACAAGTCTGCCAACAAGAACCTACAAGTTATCCTGAAACCCATTCTAAACTAACAAAAATTTAATGGAAAGATAAATTTGTTCAAGAAAGACAAAATAATTTCCATTGACATACATTGACCAGAATCGAAAAATTCCTATTGAAATCTATCCTATACACTCCAAAACCAGAAAGAAAAAAATCCCTCCAAGAGTAACTCAATCTATCTGCTGCAAAATAAAATACATTGAAATGCAACTGAACAAGAACCTCAAAATTACATTTGAAATCAAACCGAAACCAGATTCAACCCCCCCCCCCCAAAAAAAAAAAAAAAAAAATCCAACCATATCTTGATTTGGGAAAGAAAACTTAATTTCCATAGATACGCGTGGTCAGAAATCTGAAAATTCCAATTAGTCTATGGGTTAGCAAACCTTAATTCAATCTGAAAAAAAAAAAAAAAAAAAAAAAAAAAAAAAAAAAAAAAAATTCTGACAATACACACTGACAAGCAGAGTTGTATAATATAGATACACGCCATGTGCAGAAAATTTTATGAAGAAACAATTTTTATTTATTTATTTCGACAAAGAATTGCGTAAAAAAAAAGGGTATCTCAACAAAGAATCATGTAAAAAAACTAGGGATGCACCGAATATTCGATATCTATTCGGTATTCGGCCATGTTACCGAATATTCGGTTAGGCCGAATATGAAACTATTCGGCCTGCCGAATATCAAAGTATTCGGCCGAATCCAATACTTAATAAAACCTTTTCGCTATTTCTACTTTTAATTGTCAATTTTTTAATTTATATTTAAAATAATTAGAAACAAAATCATTTTTAAATAAAATAGAATGTTTTTACATTATTTATTTGCTGTCTGTAAAGTATAACTTAAGAAAATTAACCATGAGAAGGATTAAAATGGTGATTTATTAGGATTCTCCTAAAGAATAAATTATGTGCTGATACAAGTTTCTAAATTTTGTTTAGTAAATAATCTGTTTTTTGCTTTTCCCCAAATAAAAGTCCTTTATAAGAAAAAAAAACCGTTTGAGATAGTAATAGCTATCAAGGCAGACAATTTTTGTTCATGAAACCATAATCAACTTATTGAGTCATAAGTACATTGTATTTCATTTCAGTCTAGGTCATAACTTGTGTGTTTGTTTATTACATTAACATTAAATAAGATAATATATTTTCAACTCCCATGCTTTGATTTCTGTAAAATATGATATGATGGGAAGGGTGGAAAATACCACCATTCATAAGAAAAGAACTATGAGCCAAACATACTTTTATTCAGAATTAAGTTGAAAGTATTTGTATTTTATATTGAAAAAAATCTGCCTTGAGTTATTTTAAAAGGACAATTATCAGACTATAAAATTTTTCTTCAACCATTTTTTCATTATTTGATTTTAAAATGCTTGTTTTGATTCGTAGAAAATTTTTTTAACTTTCATAATTGTGCTTCTTAAATAACTCAAGGCAGATTCTTTTCAATACTAAATGTTCTTATAAAAAGCACATGTTTATCAAAATGTAAGTTTCTTTTATTAAATGTTATGTAAAACTGTTTTAAAAAGTAACATTTTAATACCTTTAAATTTTGAAATATAAAAAGTATTTGGAAAGCCGAATATTCGGTATTCGGTTCACCTGTCGGCCGAATATTCGGTATTCGGCCAAAATCACTATTCGGTGCATCCCTAAAAAAAACCCAACATTTCGACAAAGTACCACGCGAAAAACGTGAATTCCGTGCAAAGACCGCAATAAAAACATTAATTCAATCCATGAATCGCATAAAAAATACGAATACCATGCATGAATCGCATAAAAATGTGAATTACATGCATGAATCGCATAAAAAATGTGAACTACATCCATGAATTGCTAAAAAAAAAGCAAATTGCATAAAAAATGGGAATTACGCCCAGAAATTGCTTAAAATGTGAATTACGTCCATGAATCATGTAAAAAAGCGAGAATTATATTCATAAATTGTATGAAAAACGCAAATTACGTCTATGAATCGTATAGTAAAACATGAATTATGTTCATAAATCGCTCAAAAAACACGAATTTTGGCGGCAGAAATCTGAAACGGAAATTACCTCTATAAAACGCATAAAAATACCGAATTGGATTCATGAATTGCATAAAAAATGTGAATTACGTTCATGAATCGCTCAAAAAACGCAAATTACATCCATGAATTGCATAAAAACGTGAATTACGTTTATAAATCACTCAAAATATGCAAAAAAAACATGAATAACGTTCATAAATTGCAAAAAATGTGAATTACGTCCAAGAATTGGTAAGAAAAGCGAATTACATTCATAAATCCTATAAAAACACAAATAACGTCAATAAATCGATCAAAAAACACAAATTCCGTCGATAGAAAGCTCAAAAGATGCAAATTATGTCTATTAATCGCATAAGTATAGCAAATTACGTCCATAAATCATGTAAAATGTAAATTACATTCATTAATCGCATAAAAATCTCGAATTATGTCCATGAATCGCTCAAAAAATGCGAATTGCATAAAAAACGTAAATTGGGTCCACAAATTGCTCAAAACGTGAATTACATCCATGAATTGTTTAAAAAAGTGAGAATTACGTTCAGAAATTGTATGAAAAACACAATTTATGTCTATGAATCGTATAGGAAATCGGGAATTATGTTCATAAATCGCTCAAAAAACACGAATTTTGGCAGCAGAAAGCTGAAACACAAATTATGTTCATAAATCACTCATAAATTGCGAATCACTTCCATGAATCATGCAAAAAAATACTAATAACATTCATAAATTGCAAAAAATGTGAATTAAGTCCAACAATTGGTAAAAAAAGCGAATTACATTCATAAATCCTATAAAAAAACAAATAACGTCAATAAATTGATCAAAAACACAAATTTTGTCGACAGAAAGCTCAAAAAATGCAAATTATATCTACGAATTGCATAAATATAGCAAATTACATCCATGAATCATGTAAAATGTAAATTACATTCATTAATCGCATAAAAAACGCGAATTATGCCCATGAATAGTTTAAAAAACGCGAATTGGGTCCACAAATCGTCAAAACGTTAATTACGTCCATGAATTGTTTAAAAAAGTGAGAATTACGTTCAGAAATTGTATGAGAAACACAAATTATGTCTATGAATCGTGTAGTAAAACGGGAATTATGTTCATAAATTGCTCAAAAAACACGAATTTTGGCAGCAGAAAGCTGAAACGCAAATTACGTCTATAAAAACGCATAAAAATAGCGAATAGTGTTTTGTATTCATGAATTGCATAAAAAACGCAAATTACATTCATGAATCGCTCAAAAAACACAAATTACGTCCATGAAACGCATAAAAACGTGAATTACATTCATAAATCACTCAAAAAATGCGAATCACTTCCATGAATCGTGCAAAAAAACACTAATAACGTTCATAAATTACAAAAAAAGCAAATTACGTCCAAGAATTGGTAAAAAAAAGCAAATTACATTCATAAATCCTATAAAAACATAAATAACGTCAATAAATCGATTAAAAAACGCAAATTTCGTCAACAGAAAGCTGAAAAAACGCAAATTCTGTCTATGAATTGCATAAAAATAGCAAATTACGTCCATAAATCACACTGTTAAAAATTTTTATTAAATAATGACGCGTTGACTGCATATTTGATATTCACTTTACCGTTTTTCTAGAAAATTTGTTAAACACGATTAATTTACAAAGATTTCGTTCGACCAATTGTAAAAAAATGCTCATTTAGCTGTTATACCTAAATACGCTCAAATGAATGCTATTTTACGTAATGTTACTTCTCTTCTAACCAATCAAAACGTTTCTCATTCAGTTTAAGAATCTGGCAGCATCTGAAAAGTTGTTTGCGCGGTTGTGTTTGTTTACGATGGCGGAGCGAGCGCGAAATTCATCGTCAATCTTGTTGGATGGAAACGAAGAAGGAGAAATTTCATCATTCAAGTAAGTTATTTTGCTGGTTATTTTAAGGCTTATCATGTTTACTTTCATGTTGGTGGATTAAAATGCGAAATTTAAAAAATGAATTCGAATATGTAACATCGAGATGCGTTTAAATTCTGTTGTCGCGCTCGCGATCCATCAAAGTTGATTCAGAATAGAATTAGATAATTTCTTTCTCCTGTTTTTATATTATATAAATACGATATTTCATCATATGATAGGAATCTTTTAAAGATTTGTGTGAATTTTTTTTCTTATCGTTTTTGATCATTATTATTTAATAATAATAATTATTTTTTATTAACACTTACTACACTGATTTAATACGTTGAAGAGCAGTTTGTTTTGAGCGTAATAGCCCAAATAAATAATTAAATATTTATAAATGTTAGCAAATGTAATCGCAATGAGATTTTCAGAGTAATGTTGCACTAAAATATGAAAAAATATGTGAAAAAAAGAATAAACTGATTTTTTTTTTTTTTTAAGTAAAATGAAATTTGCCCATGTGTGGTTGAAAATAATTTTTTAAACTAAATAAACAGTCACTTGCATAATTAATAAAAATTTGTAATAGCTAAACCTGAAGCAACATTACTTCACTTTATGCTTTTATTGTCTTCATGAAGAAAAACTCATTGAATTGACAAGGAAATTGCATCATGTTTATTAGGCACACACATTAATATTTATTTGAACTTTTAATAATTTAATCATTTTGAAAATTTTCCTACTTTTCAGTTTATTACTTGTTAGTTTTAACGTTTTACTATATTGCAAGCATTTTTTATAATTTGCATTGTGTTATTGCATTCAAGTTGCTGTTTAAAATTGTAAACAAAGCAATGACCAGAAATCTGCAAAATTCTAAAATTCACACAACTACTGGTACCAAGTTGTGAGAATTTGAGGTTGTCTACTTCATATATGATGATATATATCAATGAACCCTGCAATAGCATAACTATAAATTTAAAAAGTAAAGGGCGAGTGGGGTGGTGTGGGACACTTTTTATAAAAGTAAGAAAATCAATTTTGTTTGACACAAACTAAAATTTCAATATATAGAGGGCAAGGTGATTCACTTTTTAATCGCTCTGAACAATTTAGAAATATAATATGCAATAACTATTTTATAATTATTGAATATCCTTCTTTTATCTTTATGACTATGTAAAAAGAATAATATCTTATCTACACAAGCTTGTGCATAGTGACATGAATATCAGAATATCTAACGCTGGCTCAGTACAGCCATCTAGCAGATCTAAATGTAAACACTGGTATATATTTGTACCTAACAATAAGTAAAGAAATTTTAAGTTTCAAAATGTGTCCCAAACCCCCTCACTATAGCAATTAATCAAAACTTTATAAGGCACAAGTTGTCTAGTATCAGATAGCTATACTACAATCAAACAAGAATTGTAGGTTGATAATGTATGATGTGTCGAATATAAAATTTACAAAACCTGCTTGCCTGAAAAAAAAAAAATCAAGATAGTCATAGATGGCAATAAAAAATCATCAATCCAATTTATTTACATTTTGAAGTAAATGAATATGTTATAAATGTCATAATTTCCCGGATATGTCCTGACTTTTCTCACAGGGTCCTATTTTTGTGAAATTCAGAAATTTTTCTTACATTTGTGAAGATTCTAGTCAAAATTTTGTAAATTTTAAATTATCAAGTCTTCAGGTTCAGATTTTTCATGTGAGCTAAGTAGTATGCTTTTTGTGGAGTTGAACTGCTTATTTACGGTCCAGATTTTAATTTTAAATGACTAAATTTTGAAAAGTTCAATTCGAAGGGGAAAATTTCTGAGAAAGGTCTATTTAAGAAACGAATAATTCTGAATTGGTATAAACTGTTTTGCGAAGGGTCCTGTTTTAAGATAAATTATTTTGTGAAAGGTCCTTTAAACATTTTAAAATTCCCTGATATTTCCAGATTAGTCTCAAATTTCCAGATTACTGTCAAAATAAATTTTCAATGATTATTTCTTTAACAATATTTTGTTAATGCATGGAAGCAGCAATTTAAGCAGAAAAACAATATGGGACTAAACAATGCCTATTATTTCTTCATACATTATTTTTGCAGTATATTATGATTATTGCTTACTGTTGCTGAAAAATTACCAAAAATAAAAACTATTTAAAAATCTATTTCATAAAATAATAATAATTTGTATGCTTAAGAAAAGGATGGCAAAGGAAGGTAAAATGTGTGCTTTTTAGAAAATTTAAACAATTGATTTAAGTATATTTTTGACAAAATCAGAATTAAGTAATAAAACTTTGAAAAAAAAAAAATAAATAAAGATTTTTATAGTCTATATGCTGGAATTGAAAAGGAAGGTGTGATAGTTTCAAAGAAGAGGGTAAACTGAAATTTATAGAGGAATTTTAAATAAGATTTCTATTATGGAGGAATGCAATGTGGAAGATATATTCATTAATTTAACATGCATCTCAAATTATTCGATTTAGCCAAAAAAGGTTTTTATTTTTATTTACATACATGTTTATTGATAAAAATACACATTGTTGGAAACATAAGTAGTAGGTAAAACATACTTAAAAATAATTGAAATTAAATAATTACAGTCAATTTTTGAAAAAAATTGAAAAAAAAAAATCATATTTTAATTTAAACAGTATCAATAAGAGTCTTATGAGCAAAAAATACTAAAAAATAAATAAATTTGTATTAGTATCCCTAAACTTCTTTTTTAATATTAATATTTTAAACGATGTATCTAAAATAATTAAAATACCGATCTTGTGATAATCAAAAATAAATTTAAAGGGTGAATAATTCTTACAAACAAGTATTTTATTAATTATTGATACCCTAATTGTTAAATTTATTTGAAAATAACTATTTTGTTTCATTAAATTCTGGTTCAAAATGAAGCAATAAAACAATTCTATATATTATTATTATTATTTTTTTTTTTTGGGGGGGGGGGTATCCATTACTAGAATTTTGGATGTTTTAGTACATTTCTGATATTTACAATAGTACTTAGTAAGACTAAGGGAAGTGAGACTATGAGAATGATTAAGTTGTTGATTATATTAATTTAATATTGAAAAAACTGAAATGAAATAGTCAAAGCATAGCTTTTAAAGAAATTCCATAAAAGTGTTCATTTACGGCACAACTACCCTATATGGATATTATTTTTTTTCTGTGTGTGAAAGAAGGGGGGGGGGGAGAGACGCTTGAAATTTTCAGTATTAGTTTAACGACTTCCAAAAATCTTAGGAAAATTAAGAATTGTATCAGATTGAAAGAGCTGTACTCGCTTTATTAAAATACAGAAATAAGTAATGCAATGTATAAATTCTTTATTATTAAAAAAAAAAAAAAGCTTTATACAATGCTAATGTATATATTATATGAATATATTTGGCAAAAAGGTTGCAGTAATATCAGAAATATCTCGGATTTCTTTCAAAAATAGAATTATACTTCTTTCATGAAATATTTCCATCATAATATCAAGAATAACATATTGAAGTACATACAGAATGCTATAAAACTAAAAAATTTTGTAATTTTGTCCCTACATCTGAACTTAAAGTGTCATTGTTTACATCAATGAGAATGTATGGATTTTAGGTGCCTGTGGATTTGAGGAAGTCTGCTGTCCATTTATTTTTTAAATATCAAGATTTTTTTTATATTTCATATACCTGATGTTTACTTTCGAAAAGATGTTTCATAGTTTCTATATTTTATATTTATTTTCAATCTATCATGCTGCAAGATATTTTTTATATTTTCAGTTAAAAAAAGTGTTAATGAATTTTTGAATTGTTGTTGACTGTCATAATGTAGATAAGGAATTTTTGTTTCTGGTAGTGAATTTTTTACTGTCTAATTTAGGTAATTAGTTACATACAGCTTTATTAGAAAATAATCTTTTTTGGTTTTGATTTAGTTGAATTTAAGTTTAAACTGTATAGCATTGTAGAAAATAAAATATGACAAGATCACATTTATGTTAACTTTTTCTTTAAATAATAAACTAATTTTTATTTAAATTTTTTTTTATTTCTGATTTTTTAATGTTTGATACTGAATCCTATTTTTTGTTTTAAATGTATAAAGCAAATTGTTTTTAATTTCAATTTTGTTCTTAGTAAAAAAAAAAAAAAAATTAGTAATTCTAGAATATTGTTTGACATTTTTCTAGTTGAGTGCAATATGTTTCTTTTTAATTTTATTTTTGCTTGAAAATATTTATTTAGTGTTCATTTTTGAAGGAGTAGCCAACCATCCTTTATCAAATTTACAAATTGCACCCTGCCCTTTTTAAAAGTATTAAAATGCATCACTAGTTGTATCCAGATATTTCTAATAAAAGTTTCTCCATTCCATAGTATTTCTAAACCTGTGTTCTTACAATCTTGCAAAAAAGATAGAATTTTCTTATTTCTTTAGGGAAAAAAATTGAAATTATTCAATCACCTTGTAATTTATTTGTATTTTTATATTTTTATGTCATAAAATCATTCAAAATTAATGTTTATTGCATATTTTCCAACATTTTTTTCTTCATTAAAGTCAATAATATATTTTCTCTTGCGATAGTCCCCTTTTTCTTTCTAGTGTAAACGAGGGTTTGAAAAAACCCGGGGTTTTTTTTAAAAGCCCAACCCACTGGGCCCACCAGTCTAAAGCCCGGGTTTTTCTGAAAAAAAACGGGCTTTTTCGGGTTTTATCAAGTTTTTTTTTTTTTAAACACTTTAAATTTCTAATTTTTATATACATAATAGTTAAAATCTGAATGTATCAGTGAAACCTGGGTATAATTTTGCATTAAGAATAACTTAACAAAATGTATATATTAAAAAATCAAGTTAATTTAAAAGGTAGATTTGTGTCTGATATGACAAGTTTTTTGCATTAAGGTTATTTTAAGCCAGCTATTTTGAGTTAACGAAGAAGGTTCAGAATGTTCGAAAAAAATGTACTTAGTACTAAATACAGTTTGAAGTAATTACAACTAAATCAATGACAATCAAAACTACACTTTGCTTTTACAAAAATTGATTACTAGTAATAATTTTACGAATGAAATTATGATTAAAATACTATACTAATGCTAAATCAGAATTAGTAAGTACTTTTTATTATAACCAATTAATAGAATAAACCAAATAATTTTACATAGGTACTTCAATAAATTAGGATTCCCAGGATATGTGGTATTTTGTTATGAGTTTCAATGGTTTAACATAACATAAAACTAATTATGAATCAGTTTTTTTTTTTTTTTTTTTTTTTTTTTTTTTTTTTATGGAAAAAAAGTTTGTTTTTGTGATATATAAAAAATTAAGTTACAATTATTTCTTTTAAAAATTTTCATTTCATGAGAATTAACATTTTTTCCCCTTGTGGTGGAGAGAGAAAATTTATAAGTGATGTATTGTTATTAAGAAATATACCTTAATATCAGTATTAAGATCTTAATAACGATATTATGAAATTAATCTTATGTAATTTAAAGTTGAAATTTCGAAAAAACCCTGTTGGTTTTTTGAGTTGGGCAAAATCATAACAACCCTGTTTTACAGAGTTGTTATGATTTTGCCCAGCCCAAAAAACCCGGGTGGGTTTTTTCTGAAAAGACCCACTTGAAAAAACCCAAGTGGGTTTTTTCAAAATTTCAACTTTAAATTACACATATAATGTATTTATATATGTAATATATTGTAATACATTTCTTATCAGTACACCACTCATAAAGTTTATAACCACCACCCCCCACCCCGAAGAAACAAATGTCCTAATTATACCATCACAATTTTTAAAAGAAATAATTGTTAATCTCTGTAGCATATGTAAGTAACACAATTTTTTTCCCATTAAAAAATACTTTGATCTGTAATCCGTTCTATGTTATACAATAGAAGCTCATAACAAAATACCATATATGCTTAGAATCCTAATTTAATTATGTAGACATGTAGAATTACTTGGCTTATTCTATTATTTAGTAATAATAAAAAAATACTTACTTTTTTAAATTATTACTAATAATCAATTTATCAAAACGCAAAGCATAATTTTGATTTCTGTCATTGATTTATATATATTTGTAATCAATTAGCTACTTTAAATTTAGTAATAAGTACATTTTTTTTTCAGGCATTCTGAACCACTTCCCATAACCCCCAAAACCCTGAAAAAACCCGAAAAATCCTGATAAAACCCCAAAAACCCTGAAAAAACCCTAATAAAACCCGAAAAAACCCAGTGGGTTGGGTTTTTTCTGAAAAAACCCAGGTATTTAACAACCCTGCTGTTTTAAGTTAAATATGCTAAATTTATATAGTTTCTTTCATTAATTTTAAAAAAGAAATCAGTTGAAAACTTTTTTTCCCCTTCTTTACAGCTAATTTATTTTTTGGTCATTATATCAATGCTTAGAAATTCTTTTTAAATCTGGTTCTTTTTAAATATATTTAAATTGGCATTTATCTTTACATTAAGATACCTTAGATTAAATAATGATATAATTGTAAAAAGTAAAATCTTGAAAAAAATTGAAAAAACCCACAATGGGTTTTATTATGGGTTTTTTCAAGTGGGCCCGCCCGAAAAAACCCGCCCAGGTTTTTTCGGGCTGGGCCCACTTGGGTGAACCCTGGTGTAAACACTAATTTGCAGTAAATTGGCTATTTTAAAAATTACTGGATTATTATTATTATTTTTTTAAATATTGTGATATTTACAATCCTTCATTATTTGAAATTTTTAAAATTTAAAAATCTTAAATCTTTTTTTAAATACATTAAAACTATATTTTTTTATATTTAAAACTTTAAAAATTACAATTAAAATAAACAAATCAAAAGATATCATTTCACCACTGAAATAATAAAATTAATACTTATAATATAATAAGTATGGTAACTTGTAATTAAATCTGAGATTTTCTGCATATAGAAATGAAAACCATGGCCTGTTTGTGTTTAAAATTATTGATCTTGGAATTCAGAACAGGCTCAGTTAAAGATATTTTGATTGAAACACTTTGACATCATATCAAATATACAGAGCAATTTTAATCAAAACCAGTTTTGTTTGCCAAATGTAACCAACAGTGATGTCTGTTTTTTAATTGCTTAGGTATACTTTAGTTCAAATTATTCTAGGGTTAAATTGCATAACATCTGTATATAAATTTAGTTGATGTGAATAATTCATCAATATTACTTTTAGTTTTTATTATGTGTAGTTTGAAATATTAAAATACAGACTGCACATTTGCAATCTTCTATTCTGAATACTAAAGGTTTCTTTTTTTTTATACAATTTTCAAAGATTTTGTATATTGAAAAAACTATCTCTAAAAAAAGTAATTAAAATGAATGATTCTACTGAATCAGTATTTGTTGACCACTCTTTTTCTTTAAAAATGTTTATTTGATGCAGGAAAAAGAGAATCATCAAAATAGATATATTTGTGTTTGTACAAAATCTGCCATTATATTTAGGTTTACTTGATAAAGGGATTAAATTTTTTGTATTTTTTTTTTTTTTTTACCATTTTACAAGACTTTTATCAGATTGAAATTAGTTAATTTCTATTTCCCTTATGTTTATGTAACTTAATTGTACTTGGAACTGCTTTCACTTTAGAAATCAGTCATTTTCTTTGGAAAAAGTTAATGACGTCCCCCCCCCCCAGAAAAAAGTAAATGTTTGTACAAAAAATTAGAATATCCCTCAAAATAAATTTTTTTTTTAAATTATTATTAATTATAAATTATTATTACAATGTGCATTTTTGGTCATTTGGTAAAACTTCTCTCTCTCCCTCTTGTAAAAAAAAATAAGCATATTGTTTAATACATTATTATTGGAAAAAAAAAAAAACCTTAAGAAATACAACAGTCTTTAATTTAATTAGGCACATACCTAAATAATTAAGCAAGAATCATAGCAATATTATCTGTTTGGCATTAACATTTCCACTCTGGCATCTTAATCTTTGAATCAATGTTTCTGCATTGTCCATTACAGTAGACTCCCTCAAGTCCGCACATAATTTATGAATGTAAGAAATGAAACATTCAGTTCGCATACAGAGAGAGAATTTAAATTTTTTTTATTTATACCAATTCTATGTATATTTTAATGTGTATTTTCTGTTAATATTCCTGAATCCATGTGTTTTCATGAAGGAAGAATAAATTTAGTCTTGAAAAAATTCAAGATATTGCTAATATCACTGCTAATTACAATCTTCTTACCAAATATATTTATGTATTAATCAAGCTTTTTTGGTTTTTAAGTCTGGGTAAACCTGAAATAAAACCTCCTTATTTTATGATTTTGATGTGAATTACTAATGTTCCTGTGAGATAAGCTTCATTGAATCATTTAGGAAAAATAGATTTCTTCTTTAAATGAATATCTAATCATACATTATTAAGTTTTAACTTGACCTTTGCTTTCAATATTTTAATCATTTTAAAAATTATCTATATTTATATTTTAGTTTATTACTTATTTTATTATATTGTAAGTATTCGTTATAGTTTAGATTGCATTATTTATTGCATTCAAATTACTGTTTAAAAAATTTAAACAAAGTAATGACCAGAAATTTACAAAATTCTAAAATCTTCACAACCTCTGGTCCGAAGCTGTGCAGACCCCACCAGTGGCTGAGAGGTTCTGATCTCTCAAATGGTAGACGAAAGGTGCTGGGTTCGAACCCAATCTTGGCCATTGGCCTAACCGTTCGGAGTTTTTGTGGTTTTCTTTGAACCTTGCATAAATACAGGTTAGGTTCCCTTAGAAAGACCCCCACGAAGAGCATTCATTTATAGATTTAATTACTTTGTATTTTGGTAAAAACAGATTACAGACTATTTTGAAATTTTGATCTAAATAACAAGCCACAAATAAAAAGATAAAGTTTTGGTTTGGATCAAACATGATAATGATATAAAAAGACAAATCCTCTTCCTTTCTAGAGATATCTTAAGGTATCATGTGCCAGTCTCAGTAAAATCTTCACAACCTCTGGTCCGAAGCTGTGCAGACCCCACCAGTGGCTGAGAGGTTCTGATCTCTCAAATGGTAGACGAAAGGTGCTGGGTTCGAACCCAATCTTGGCCATTGGCCTAACCGTTCGGAGTTTTTGTGGTTTTCTTTGAACCTTGCATAAATACAGGTTACTACCCCCCCCCCCGCCGCTTTTCCCTTAAGTGATAACATTACATTATATGTACCAGCCCATTATCAGGCTGTTCATGTATTTGCTTTTAATTGTTCATCTATTTCCTTTCAGGGTTTAATTGGAGTTCTTTGCTGCATCTTAATTTAAAGTTTATTGATGTCCTATGTTTTTCGGATGCCTGCCATTCTGATGACTTCATAACAAGAAATCTGGTACTTATGCTTAAAAATTCTCATTTTTACATATTTGACATTTTGCTTAAGATACATAGTAATTACAACATGATTTGCTAATTTAAATTTTTATTAGCATGATTTTAATGAGTTTTTTTAAAATTTGATTTAAATCAATAGTTTGAAGAAGTTGTTTTATTTAGAATTTAGATCAAGATATTTTGTAGGGATGCACCGAATATTCAGTATCTATTCAATATTCGGCCATGTTACCGAATATTAAACTATTCAGTTGAGCCGAATATTCGGCTTGGCCGAATATGAAATTATTCGGCCTACCGAATATTCGGTATGGCCGAATATCAAAGTATTCGGCCGAATCCAATACTTAATAAAACCTTTTAAAAACTTTTCACTATTTCTACTTTTAACTGTCAAATTTTTAATTTATATTTAAAATAATTAGAAAAAAAATCATTTTTAAATAAAATAGAATGTTTTTACATTATTTATTTGCTGTTTGTAAAGTATAACTTAAGAAAATTAAACATGAGATGGATTAAAATGGTGATTTATTAGGATTCTCCTTAGGAATAAATTATGTGCAGATGCAAGTTTCTAAATTTTGTTTAGTAAATAATCTGTTTCTTGCTTTCCCCCAAATAAAAGTCCTTTAAAAGAAAAAAAAAACAATTTTTGAGATTAGTAATAGTTATCAAGGCAGACAATTTTTGTTTATGAAACCATAATCATAATCAACTTAATGAGTCATAAGTACATTGTATTTCATCTCACTCTAGGTCAAAACTTGTGTGTTCGTTTATTATATTAACAACAAATAAGATAATATATTTTCAACTTGCATGTTTTGATTTCTGTAAAATGTGATATGATGGTAAGGGTGGAAAATACCACCATTCATAAGAAAAGAACTATGAGCCAAACATGCCTTTATTCAAAATTAAGTTGAAAGTATTTGTACTTTATATTGAAAAAAAATTTGCCTTGAGTTATTTAAAAAGGACAATTATCAGACTGTAAAATTTTTCTTCGGCCATTTTTTCATTATTTGATTTTAAAATGTTTGTTTTGATTCGTAGAAAATTTTATTAATTAAAGTTTCATAATTTTGCTTCTTAAATAACTCAAGGCAGATTTTTTTTCAATAGTAAATGCTTTTATAAAAAGCTCTTGTTTATCAAAATGTTTCTTTTATTAAATATTATGTAAAACAGTTTTAAAAAGTAACATTTTAATACCTTTAAATTTTAAAATATAAAAAGAATTTGGAAAGCCGAATATTCGGTATTCGGCCCAACAATTACTATTCGGCTAGCCGAATATTCGGTATTCGGTTCACCTGTCGGCCGAATATTCGGTATTCGGCCAAAATCACTATTCGGTGCATCCCTAATATTTTGTAAAGAAAATTGGGTATGGCCATAAACATGTTGCACATTTTAGGAGTAGAGGAGAGAAAGAAGGCATAAATCTATGCTTTTAAAGTCCCCCCCCCCTTTTTAATCAAGTATTGAATTTTAAAATAAAAGTGCAAATAGAAAAATTTTAAGTTATTAGTAAAACAGTTTACTTTCTATTAGGATAAGAAAATTTTTAGGGTAAATATAAGCTCTTTCTAATGTATTTTTTAAATTAGAGTGAGAGAATGTAGGCAAATGCAGCTTGGGGGGGGGGGGGGGGGAATCAGATATTGCATTATATTTTTAAAAAACTAATAAAGTATTTTTTAATTTTTTTTTTTGGTACAAATTTTGAAGTAGTTAGTAAATAATTGTATAATCAATCATTTGTTTATTATTTCATATTCATTTTGCTTCAAAGCATATGAATAATTGTTTTTCGTTAACAAGCTAAGATGATTTCTTTCTTTATCTGTTATAAATAAGCTATGTAAGTTTATAAGATAAACTTATTCATAATTAGTTGTGTATGATTAAAAAAAAACAGATGTATCTTACTGGCAAATAGGATTTTTTTTTCCATTTTTAAAAATTAAATATATAAATATGGTGCATCCAAAGAAAAATGGAGTTCTGCTGGAGGTCTCTTCCAAATGTTCTTTAACTCTTAGACATTATGGGATATTGTGCTTCGCAGTGTTGAATTCATACCAGATTTTTCAAATTTATAAACTGTCTTTTGTGTACTAAATAATAAACATTTGGATGTAATTTGATAAATATTCTTTTACGCAGTTATTAAAATAATAAATTTCAAATACTTCTTGGAGATTTTTGTTTCTTCTTTTGAGTGATTACTATTTGAAATCAACATTTTTAGTCATTAGATTCAGCTGATAACAGAAGGGGAGAAAATATTATTAGAATGCTATAAATAGCAACAAATCTTTGAATACTCTCTTATTCGACTTCATATTTTGATTTTAATTCTTCATGATAATCTCCTCAATCAAGAAAAAAATTCTTGTACAGTTTGGGCAAAATCTTAAAGATAATCCTGTTATGTATTAATTGCTTTAAATAATCTACATTTTTTAAAAATTAATTATTTTCTATTAAATATTAAATATTTTAATTAGGGATGGGACGAATATTCGGCCACTATTCGGTATTCGGCCCTTTTGCCGAATATTCGGTTGGCCGAATACTTCGGCCGAATACCTGTATCCGAATATTTACAGATATCTGGCCGAATATTGGTAAAATCTCGCCGAATAGTGAAAGATATCTTGCCAAATAAATTTAGGATTTAAAGAGTTTCATTTCTTACAATTTTTTTTTTCTCTAATCCAAATTGGCTACTTCATTCATGAAGTCATTCTCATTCTTACTTACAAAATATACAGTTATTCGATTGCTAAAAAATACACAGCCTTTCTGTATTTCTACAAAAGTGAGTGATATTTTAGAAAATGCTGCCCAAGATGGAGATTTAATTGTATGGGAAATGTCTTCATTAGAGAATGATATATTACAATTCAAAATATAAACACACACACACACACACACACACAAAAAAAAAAAAAAAAAAAAAAAAAAAAAAAAAAAAAAAAAAAACCATTGCTTTATTCTAAAACACTTGAATAGTTATTAATGTCTGCAAATTGCATGCACACATAAAAAAGGCTCTTATAAAATTTAACTTGTTTCCGTAAAGTAAGAAATGAAAAAATTCATTCACTAGGTGTATTAACAATGATTCATTTTCAAAATTAGTTATCAAATATCACTATTGGGTCATTCCACATGAATTCAACCAATGGGTGTTGCATCATAGTCACAGATTTTTTTTTAATTTTATCGTAGATAGACATAGTAGTGAAACCCTCAAATCTGAAATTTAAAAGTAATTTTCACAATATATTGGTCGAGATATGGCCATTTGAAAACTGGCCATTTTTACGAAATGGCGGCCATCTTGGAATTGTATCACTGTCTAAATATGGCCATAACTTGACAACTAATGGCTCAAATTTTATATATCTGGTACCAATTTGAAGCTATTTGTACAAAGAATGAATATTTCACATCAAAACAATAATAAATTTTCATTTTTTTACTTTTTATTATGTGCAAAGTGAAAATTTCACCGCAAAAAAGGGCAGATTGTAATGGCTCATAAAAAAAATGAATCATCATGAATTTTTCTGAAACTTGGTAAAAACGTTGCTCCATCTGTGTGCTTTAAATAAAAAAAAATTGGAAAGGTAAAATTTGTTGTTTTAAAATAAATGGTTTTTTACACATAAGGTGTCATTAACCAAATAATGATATTTTTAGAATCTGTAAGCATTCCTGATTAAAAAAATAATGGTTAAAATAAAATTTTCTAACATCTAAATTAATGTAAAAGTATAATCAAAACCTCATTTGTACTAATTTTGTAGAAATCTGCCCCCAGCCCCCCACCCCCCCCAAAAAAAATTAGACAATTCAAAAAATTTTACACTGAAAAAGATAAGAAAATAATTAAGGAATATAATGTATAATTATAAAATACCTATAAATGCAGTGCATATATATATGATAATTTACTTCACATATAGGGGCGAGTGGGGTGGAATGGGACAGTAGGTTTCTCTCTTTAAGTATCATTCTAAATATTTCATCAATCACACATAGGTGAAGTAATGGTACCCCAATCTTCAGTTGAAAAAAGTAGCTGATTTACATAAGCTTGCAATTATATAAAGAAAAAGATTATTTCAAAAATGAAAAGTAAATTTAGTTCATATACTTTTTACGCTTTCTGTATAATGATTTGATTATGCATAGATGTAACAGTTTCTCTATATATGGAACATTATACTGTAAAATTAGAGAGGTAAAATTTGTTGTTTTAAAAATGGTTTTCTACATATAAGATGTCATTGACCCAAATAATGATTATTTTAAAATCTGTAAGTATTCTTAATTTAAGAAATATTGGTTAAAATGAAATTTTCTAGCATCTAAATTAAAGTATTGTGTTTATATTATATAATTCAATAAAGAAATATCAATTTGCAGTTATTTAAACTAAATATTTATTTTTACAGTACTTTTTATTTCGTTTCATTCAAAATATGATAATATAATTCTCAAAACATATTTACATAAATATTTTAAATACCTTACTATGGAATGCATGAAAAAAAAGGCACATAATATTTTCTCCAGAAATGTTGGAGAAATACTAGCTGTAAATTACAGAGTTAAATTATTCAATTGTGTAATTTAAATACAATAAATATATATAAATGAGTTAATTGAGTTGACATTTGTTATTTTTTGTTCACACTGAATTAAAATTTATATGAACAAAAATCTAGATATGATGAGACAAAAAAATAAATAACAATAATATAATACAAATCCAGGGCAAAACATTGAATATGATGAGAAATAAGCCAAAGTTTAAAATTACACATGGAACAAATCTAGACAAAATAAGAAGAAAATATTTACTTACATGCATATAACTTTATAATATAGCAGTTTTTTGCATCATACTTTGATTATAGCCAATTAAGAAGCAGATGAAGGTACAGTAGCAATCTTTTCTTTAAATTGCATCAGCTTATATAGAACATGATGCAATATTACATCAGCTTATAGAAACATAATGAAATTTTTACATCATGTTTTGAATTCAAAATTTAAAATTTTGAATTCATGTTTTGATTCTTGAAATAATATTTTTCTTTATATAATTGCAAGCTTGTGTAAATTAGCTACTTTTTTCAACTGAAGATTGGGGTACCATTACTTCATCTAATATGTGATTGATGAAATATTTAGAATGATACATAAAGAGAAAAACCTACTGTCCCATTCTACCCCACTTACCCCTATATGTGAATAAATCACCATATGTATGCATTGCATTTATAGGTATTTTATAATTATACATTATATTCCTTAATTATTATCTTATCTTTTTCAGTGTAAAATTTTTTGAATTGCCTAATTTTTTTTTTTTTTTTTTTTTTTTTTTGGGTGGGGGGGAGGGGGGGGCTGGAGGCAGATTTCTACAAAATTAGTACAAATGAGGTTTTGATTATACTTTTACATTAATTTAGATGTTAGAAAATTTTATTTTAACCATTATTTTTTGAATCAGGAAGGCTCACAGATTCTAAAAATATCATTATTTGGTTAATGACACCTTATCTGTAAAAAACCATTTATTTTAAAACAACAAATTTTACCTTTCCAATTTTTTTTTTTAAAGCACACAAATGGAGCAACGTTTTTATCAAGTTTCAGAAAAATTCATGATGATTCATTTTTTTTATGAGCCATTACAATCTGCCCTTTTTTGGGGTGAAATTTTCACTTTGCACATAATAAAAAGTAAAAAAATGAAAATTTATTATTGTTTTGATGTGAAATATTCATTCTTTGTACAAATAGCTTCAAATTGGTACCAGATATATAAACTTTGAGCCATTAGTTGTCAAGTTATGGCCATATTTAGACAGTGATACAATTCCAAGATGGCCGCCATTTTGTAAAAATGGCCAGTTTTCAAATGGCCATATCTCGGCCAATATTGTGAAAATTACTTTTAAATTTCAGATTTGAGGGTTTCAGTACTATGTCTGTCTATGATAAAAATTAAAAAAAAATCTGTGACTATGATGCAACAAGTTTTCCTTAAATTGGTTGATTTCACGTGGAATGACCCTATTCCAAATATAACAACGGTACATCTGAAAACAGAACTGGTGGCAAACTAGTACACATTAGATGACACAACTAGCTTTATGAAGATCGTTTTATAAGTATTTGAACATAAATTCTAAATACTGAATAAAATATTTTTTTTTATTCTATAGTTTTCAATTTTAAATAATTATTTGGATAATTACTAACTTAAAAATGTAACATTATTATGTATGTATTTTTAATTTACATATTCCTTCATTCATGTTGTTATCAATTTCTGTTTATCCTTTTAATGCTTGTTAGATCCTTTTAATGCTTGTTGTCAAAGATTTTGTTACTATATGTATTCTCTTTAAGCATAACCTTTTGCTTAACATAATTTGTAATTTAAAGCTTGGCAACTGATTTCAGAGCAGGCTCATTCTTACGAATTCACTTATCATTAGGGACACAAACTCTAAATGATCCAATTTACTTCATTAAAGGTTATTTCAGAAAATATCTCATTGTGAGTTCTGAGAGAGAGAGATTAAGAATATTATTAATTTTGGATGCAAGAAAGGGTAAAGGTATTTGATAGTAAAAGTGAATATATTTTATTAATATTTTAATGAAAATATCTTACCATCCTGACTTACTGAAAATCAATTTGATGTACATTAAGATAAAAGAATATAATGCAATTTCATAATTTTTTTGTGTTAAAATAAATGTTTCAAATTTAAAAATACATTCAAAACCACATTTAAGAGTAATAATTATTAATGAGCTCCTATTTTTTTAATTATATATAATCAAAATTTATTTTCTTTATTGGAAAAAAAAGTTGGTATTCGGCCTAAAATTTGGCCGAATATTCGGTATTCGGCTATTCGGCCAAATCACTATTCGTCCCATCCCTAATTTTAATCTATTTTTTTAATCATTTCACATGTTTTAAGCCTTCTCTTTTGAGCAATAGATATGTTCACCAATGCATACGGATTTTCATCTTATAAATAAAAAAATGACCTAGACCCACTTTATCCAAGGCTTATTGCTAATAAAGTGTTAAAAGTAGAAATTACTTATATCCATTAATCTGAAACAAATAAATTATAAAGGAAAAAGAGAAAATATCATTAGATTTCTTCTTTTTTGTTTTTTGAGGGGGGGGGGGAGAGAAACAGTTGGTTTTAAACTATGGTTAAAACCAACTGGTTTAAACCGTGCCAACCCTGATAATTTCTCAACATTTTAATCAAAATTTATCTTATTTCTGTTTTTATTCCCAAGTACTTTGATTTTGAAATCAGTTATGTTGAAAGCAGGTACACATTGATATCTATTAGCAAAAAGTGTGGACTAATAACTATCCCTAAACAGATTTACATATGACTGGAATGTCTTCAGCATTGACATGCTGACAAAACGCAGTAGAGCATGATGATAACATACATACAACTTATAGATATTTTAAAACAGGGAACAATGAAAATACAAATCTTTGGCTTTTGCAATTATCCATATTATTCTGAAATGTAGTGTAAAACAGTGAAGCGATAAAATGTAAGGCCAGGTGAGGTAAAATAATTGCAAAAAATATTATTTTAATCTACAAAAGAATTGCATTGAACATGCAAACAGTCAGTGCTCTCAACATTTTAAAAACAATTTCAACAATAATATTTATAATTATTACTGATAATGAAAATTTAAAATGCATATTTTGCTCATACCATGAGGGTTTTCTGAAGAAACATGAAATAAAATCCTTCATTACTTTTTTTTTTGTGTGTGTGTGAATTTAACTACATTATAACCTCGATCCATTGTTTTTCTAAGGGTGCGGGGGAACAATAAATGCGGGAAAATGATGAATGCGGATTACCTTCAAAACATGAAAAAACACGATGTTTAAGCATTACTAATGAATGTAATGTATACAGTATACTAATTTATTGCTTACTAAACTGTAAAATAAATAATCCGAAGTTATAGAAAATTGATATTTATTTTTAAAAAATCAAAAGTTTTGCTTGGATTTTCGATTTTGTTATTTTCTTTAAATCAAAAAATAAAATTTCAAGATATACAAAATTTTTTTTTTCAATTATTAATGAATGTTTATTGTATAGGCTACAATAAAATTGATGCATAGTATCTTGTTATATGTACCTACATTAAAAATATTTGCACTTTTCTACATTTATTTTCTTACAGAAAAAAAAAAAAACTAAGCTCCTAAAAGTAATAGTGAAATTAAAAAGATGTTAAGTAAAAAAAAAAAAAAAAAAAAAAAAAAATGTGCTGTTCATGTGAATTTAGTGTGTACTTTTTAGAAAAGCACAATTTTACCCCCCCCCCCAAAAAAAAAATAAAAACAAAATAAAATAAATAAATAAAAATTTCATTCTTTTAAACAGTTGCATTTAAAGATACTATATTTATTGTGTGTATGTACTAATTATTGATGTACATTAAATAGTGAATTTTAAAAATTATGTGTAAGGTTGTTATTGTGTGATATTAATTGTGAACAGGAGATATACAATATAAACTTTCAAAAACTCAGTCTTACTGAAAAAGTGACTAAAATAATAAGAGATAAGTTACAAGTTTAAAATATACATTTTATTTAAAACTTTTTACTTTTGGGTTGTATTTTCTACTTATAACATCTTTTTTTATTATCTCAGTTGGCTTTTATGAAAAACAGTGAGCTTTTTTAAGCTCATATTGTATATTTTTTGTTTGAATCAGAGTGGAATTTTTCAAATCAATGAAGTATTTGGGTTTTTGATGTGGTCGTTCACAAGAACTTTTTGACATCACAATTTAAACTTGTCATAAACTGAAACATCAAAAATCACCAACCCTGTGGTCAGATTTTTTTAAAAATAATTTATAGCCTGAAGATGATTTTATAAAACTTTCCGCAAGTCAATTTTGTTTTGAAAATTTATTTGAATGTATTTTATCTGAGTATCATTATATTATGGCTAAGTTTAATGCATTTAACTTTTTCTTTAAGGTACTCAATGTTGCTTAATCCTGTGTGTGGAACAAACTGCAGCAAACCAATTGGCACTGCTATTTATATTGTAACATGGCCAACCAATGCATTATTCTACCAAAAAACAAATTATGAAAAGAAATTTATATGTATTAATATAATTATGTATTATAATATAATGTAATTTATTTATTGTAATAAATATATTTCTGTGTTTTAATTGATTGTTATGTGATTATTTCTAATTCATAATAATCTTTATCGTTTTAATCTAGTAAAATAAACAATCTTAACTTTTAACTACATTTTTTCTAAATACACATGAAGCAGTATTTTTATTGCATTTTAAATTGTCAATGGTTAATATGTAGAAGTTTTGTTAAATATTGTTTGTTGACAATTGTAAAGATTCATAAATTTATCGGCTGGGTCAATCCATTTCAAGTGGTCCAGCACTGGTCGCTCGACTATTTTTAAAAAATCTGAAATTTTTTGTACAACAACCCTAACATGATGGAAGTTCAAAATGGCCGTTATTTTAATTCTACTATTTGTTGTTTGTGCATGGCGGCCATCTTTGTTTCATCGTGTGCAGCGATTTTCTCAGATACTAGGATACACAAAATTGTAAATATCTTGTCTTCTGTTTTCCCAATTGAAATCAGGTTTACAGCATTTTGTTCAGAATAAAATAGGCTAAATATACAGTGGAAGAAAAATTTTGAAAAATAAATTTTTACAGGTGAAATTTTAGCACAAAATGTACGATTTTTTCCAAAATCTATAAGTTTGCAAGAGGAAAATTTTCATGCAAGGGAAACTGTCAACCTTACACAATTTTTTCTACAAATAAGTCAAAATTGCGTGTACTCATACACCAAGTCCCAGATCTGGGAGTTAATTTCTCTTTGCGAAAAAAATTCCGAAATTCGTCAAAAATTTCAAAAATCGCACTTTTTAGGCTTTGATATCTCTGGTGGGGCATGAGATAAAAATCTGAAATTTTGGCCTATGATTGTATCATGTAGTAGCGTTATGTACAAAAGATTTCAAGAAGGAGATTTGACTACAAGCTGAGATATGACATGGAAAATATGTGAAAACAATACTGCCAAATTATTGTAAACCTACTATGTAATTGTTCAACAAGACTGTCAACCTTGCACAATTTTTTCTACAAATAGGTCAAAAGTGCGTGTACTCATACACCAAGTCCCAGATCTGGGAAATGATTTCTCTTTGCGAAAAAAATTCCGAAATTCGTCGAAAATTTCAAAAATCGCACTTTTTAGGCTTTGATATCTCTGGTGGAGCACGAGATAAAAATCTGAAATTCTGGCCTTTGATAGTATTGTGTAGTAGTGTTATGTACAAAAAATTTCAAGAAGGAGATTTGACTACAAGCTGAGATATGACATGGACAATATGTGAAAACAATACTGCCAAACTATTGTAACCTACTATGTAGTTGTTCATACCTCCAAAATTTTAAATTAATTATTTATGGTACAAAGTTAAATGTTAATTACAACTATCTTTTTCAAATGCTTCTGTGTGATTTAAACAATTCAGAATGTATGCTAAGCCAATACACTATTTGTCCAGATGAACAAATCTACTAGAAATGCTATTGCAACAATTTTACTCGGAACACATTTCAGGAAAAGTAAATTACAGACAATGGATTGCAACTGATCGTGTTGATATGGCTTCATTTATTAAATCTAAAGAATTTCATTCAAGTTAACAAGGGATGACAAGACTTGGGGGGCTTCAAATAAAATTTTTAGAAAGGACAGCCTGATGGACTGACAACAGTAACTGGTCGAACTCATAACATCTCTCGTAAATATTGTTAAGCTCTTTTTTGAGCATACATAGTATTTTGTAAATTAAATGTTTTTTATTTAACTGTTTTCAACAAATGATATTTTCTGTGTAAATATTGTAATAAAAGAGACTAATCTCATTTCTCCTAATGTACTCGTAATAGCATTTCTTAACATTTTTTAATCAGTCTATCTCAGCTTATAGTCAAATCTCCTTCTTGAAATTTTTTGTACATAACACTACTACATAATACTATAAAAGGCCAGAATTTCAGATTTTTATCTCATGCTCCACCAGAAATATCAAAGCCTAAAAAGTGCGATTTTTGAAATTTTCAACGAATTTCGGAATTTTTTTCGGAAAGAGAAATCATTTCCCAAATATGGGACTTGGTGTATGAGTACACACACTTCTGACCTATTTGTAGAAAAAATTGTGCAAGGTTGACAGCCTTGTTGAACAATTACATAGTAGGTTTACAATAGTTTGACAGTATTGTTTTCACATATTTTCCATGTCATATCTCAGCTTGTAGTCAAATCTCCTGCTTGAAATTTTTTGTACATAACGCTAGTACACAATACTATCATAGGCCAAAATTTCAGATCTTTATCTCGTGCCCCACCAGAGATATCAAAGCCTAAAAAGTGCGATTTTTGAAATTTTTGACGAATTTCGGAATTTTTTTCACAAAGAGAAATTAACTCCCAGATCTGGGACTTGGTGTATGAGTACACGTACTTTTGAACTATTTGTAGAAAAAATTGTGTAAGGTTGACAGTTGCTCTTGCACGAAAATTTTCCTCTTGCAAACGGATAAATTTTGGAAAAAATCGTACATTTTGTGCTAAAATTTCACCTGTAAAAATTTATTTTTCAAAATTTTTCTTCCACTGTATATTTAGCCTATTTTATTCTGAACAAAATGCTGCAAACCCCATTTCAATTGGGAAAATAGAAGACGAGATATTTACAATTTTGTGTATCCTAGTATCTGAGAAAATCGCTGCACACGATGAAACAAAGATGGCCGCCATGCACAAACAAAAAACAGTAAAATTAAAAGAACGGTCATTTTGAACTTCCGTCATGTTAGGGTTGTTGTACAAAAAATTTCAGATTTTTTAAAAATGGTCGAGCGACCAAAAAAATATTTTCTTGACCACTTGAAATGGATTGACCCGGCTTCATTTTAATTTATTAATCTTTTTAATTTTTATTTTGAAAATTAAATTTATAAATGCAATTTATAAATGTTTTTATAGTTTATTAAACTTCTACATATTTGTTTGTGAAGGCCCATTGAGTATTCCACTTAAATACTAAATGTAAATTCATATATTTCAGATAATCAGTGACGGTGCTGCAACTATATAAGTCATTTAGAGAATAAAGTTTGAATATTTCGATATTGTCTTCAGTTTTTTGCAGTTGTATTAAATTTGTTACAAAAATTTTGGTTTTTTAAAAATATATATAGGAAATATGTTTAAAAAACACAAGTATAGTAACATGTGTATTCTTTGTACATCAACTCAATCTAAATATTCATAACTTATTCTGCAGTAATTTTTTTATAATTTCATTAATTCTTTACTTCCTAATGGCACTTTAAATCACTATTAAAATAACTTCTTCTACTATTCATTTGGTATATTGATTGTAATAATACAATTTAAAATGAATTATACTTACATTACATTATTGGTTGCAAAAAACAAAAACATTTCTAAAAGGATGATTTTTTTTCCCCATTTCCATCTTTTTAGCTATTTTGGCGTTGAAAGAAAAGAGGGGAGAGGGGCAGTTTAAGTTTGGAAATATTTTTATATTTCAGTTGTAACAGTATATTCAGTTGTAGTTCAGTTATATTTCAGTCAATTATCTTTGTGCATTTCTTGATTCTATAAAATATAAATAAAACATTTGATTGAAGATATAAATATTGCACAGAATCCCTATGCATTCAAATTTAATTAATTTTACTTAGCAAAATTCTTCTAAAATTTATTAAATGATTGTGTAAATTTTCTAATGTAGCTTCAAATATCATAAAAAATGCTTTGGAAAATGAAAGTTTCACAAATTTATAATTGGGAACATAAAGGTTTAAAACCCCAACATACTGTAGTAAATTTCTCAGTGATTAATTGATTTATATAATAATATTGTAAAAAATCAATTTTAAGTTAACTACATACAGAATTTCTAAAAGTCTGGTATTAGTGCTCTACATTTAAAAATATATACTAAGTTTTCCAAGAATAACAAAACACTATTTTTCCATTCTTAAAAAATCGCAAAAGTTTGACTTGTTAGGCAGTGGCAGTTTCAATCATTTAACTGAAAGTAAGAAAGTAAGTAGATAGATTTGTATGGTGAGAGAAAATGAAAAATTCAATTAACTGATAAGAATCTTGGAAGTAATTGTAAAATTTTGGTCAATTTTAAATTTTATTCTTTGAAAATATATGATTTTTTTTAAATACATTGAAATTCTTGTTTAATAAATATAGATAACATAATATAAAAAAGAAACTCATGTTATACATGGATAATAATCTATATTGCATGATTAAGAAATTTTAATCTAGTGCAGTAATGAATTATTTGTTATATGGCCAAACGAAAAGTTGGTTCCTGGTCGGGCATAATCAGTATTACCTACTACTCTTTTTATATTTTTTAATATATTATTTATTGTACAAGAACTGCTATTTATTTATTTTACTTTTTTAAGACTGTATATCTATACATTAGTAAAGAATGAAACCAATTTGATATAATTTTACATGTACTTCTGATATTCTTGTAACATAAAATCAGAATTTTTATTTCCCATTTATTACATACATTTTTAATTTATCGTTTTATGACTGTGAGATGTATATATACGAGCTTTTGATTATTTGATTTTTAATAAGGTCAAACATTCATATATATGTGTATTAAGCTTATATAACAAGCTGAAAATATGATTAAATAACTTATCAAAAATTATAATCAAAAGACCAAACATGTCCAGAGTGTTTTTGAATTTGACTGACAAATTCAGAGGAGTTATTGTGGTTATTTAACTGTATTATGATTTTTTTTAACATGTGACTGTAAAATATCAATGTATGATCATTTGATTTTATTATGGATTTATTAGTATATGCTTATAAAGTATGCAAGATGTTGCCGAATTTGGGCGACAAAAAGGCATCATGGGATGAAAATTTTTCATGGTACCGTACATACATATTTTACAGTCATATGTTAATAAAATCATAATACGGTCAAAAAACCATACAATGTACATTTCACGGTCAAATGACCATCTTATACAATTACGGTCAAATGACCATTTTATACAATTACGGTCAAATGACCATTTTATACAATTACGGTCAAATGACCATTTTATACAATTATGGTCAAATGACCATTTCATACAATTACGGTCAAATGACCATTTCATACAATTACGGTCAAATGACCATTTCATACAATTACGGTCAAGTGACCGTTTCATTGAGTTACGGTCAAATGACCATTTCATTGAGATACGGTCAAATGACCATTTTATACAACTACGGTCAAAGGACAATATATATATATTTTTACGGTCATATGACAATATATATATAACACGGTTAAGTAACCGTTATCTCGAAATACGGTCAAAATGCCGGACAGAATGCTGCCGTTCAAATGACCGTTTTCTGACGATGAAATTTTTAACAGTGCATGTAAAATGTAAATTACATTCATTAATCGCATAAAAATTGCGAATTATGTCCATAAATTGCTCAAAAATGCAAATTAAATTCATAAATCGCATAAAAAACATGAATGATGACCATGAATTGCGCAAAAAATACGAATTACACCCAACATTAAATTAATTTGCAGAAAGTTTTTGGTTTTATACAAGTCTGCCAACAAGAACCTACAAGTTATCCTGAAACCCATTCTAAACCAACAAAAATTTAATGGAAAGATAAATTTGTCCAAGAAAGACAAAATAATTTCCATTGACATACATTGCCTAGAATCGAAAAATTCCTATTGAAATCTATCCTATACAATCCAAAACCGGAAAGAAAAAAATCCCTCCAAGAGTAACTCAATCTATCTGCTGCCCTGAAACCCATTCTAAACCAACAAAAATTTAATGGAAAGATAAATTTGTCCAAGAAAGACAAAATAATTTCCATTGACATACATTGCCTAGAATCGAAAAATTCCTATTGAAATCTATCCTATACAATCCAAAACCGGAAAGAAAAAAATCCCTCCAAGAGTAACTCAATCTATCTGCTGCAAAATAAAATACATTGAAATGCAACTGAACAAGAACCTGAAAATTACATTTGAAGTCAAACCGAAAGCAGATTCAACCCCCCCCCCCCAAAAAAAAAAAAAAATTATCCAACCATATCTCGATTTGATAAAGAAAACTTAATTTCCATATATATGCGTGATCAGAAATCTGGAAATTCCAATTAGTCTATCTTAAACCTAATCTGAACCTGAAAAAGGAAATTCCATACAACCGGAGCCCAGTATCTATACAGGACAAAATATTTTCCATTAAAGCGCAACCTGACCAGAACTTGAAAATTCCATTTGAATTGAACCTGATTGAAACCTGAAGAAAATTTCCATCGAACCTTAACCTAATCCGGAAAAGAGAAAATTATTTCTGCCGATACACACTGACAAGAGTCTGAAAGTTATCATGAAACCTAATCCAAACCCGAAAAGGAAAAAACAATGGAAACACAAGTCTGTCCAAGAAAGACCAAATAATTTCTGTCCACATACACTGACAAGAATTTCAATTGAAATCTATCCCAAACCCAGTTCAAACACTACCCGCCCCCCCCCCCAAAAAAAAAAAAAAAAAAATTCCAATTGTAACCCAATTTATCTGCGACAAAATAATATACTTGAAATGCAACTCAACAAGAACCTGAAAATTCCATTTGAAGTCAATCCGAAACCAGATTCAATCCCCCCCCCAAAAAAAAAAAAAAAAAATTAATCAAATCGAGATTTTAGAAAAAAAAGAACAATTTATGTCGATATGTATTGACCAGATCATGGAAATTCCAATAGAAGTCTATCTCAAACCCGATCAGAATAACCTGAAACCCAATCTAATCCCCCCCCCCCCAAAAAAAAAGCAAAATAAAAAAATTAGGAAATAAAAATCTGTTCAAGAAAGACAAAGTAATTTTTGTCCCCATCCACTGACCAGAATTGAAAACTAGTACTTGAAATGCAACTCTGCAAGAACCTGAAAATTCCAATTCAAGTCTAACTGAATCGAGATTCAAACCCGAAAAAAAAAACAAAAACAATTATCTAACCAAATCAAGATTTTTAGAAAAAAAATTATGTAAATACGTACAGACTAGAGCATGGAAATTTTAATAAAATCTTAAACCCGATACAAACTCCTCTCCCTCCCTTACATAACTAACAAGAAGCCTTGATGACCCCACAAAACATAACTAACAAGAACGAAGAGTCATGCATACTGCATCGATTATGATGCATTTTCTGACTCATTCTGAATATTGTAAACTTATTGTCATTCATGTACAATAATTTTACCATTATGTGCAAAAAAACAAAGCATAATTAACGAGAGTAAAAAATTTTCCTTTAACATGTTTATATACAGTAGACTCCCTCAAATCCGCACAGCTTGGGACCAGAGGTTGTGCGGATTTTAGAATTTTGCGGATTTCTGGTCATTGCTTTGTTTACGTTTTTTAAACAGTAATTTGAGTGCAATTAATAGTGCATTCAGGACTATAATGAATACTTACAATGTAATAAAATGTTAAAATAAGTAATAAATTAAAATAATAAAAATTTAGATAATTTTCAAAATGATTAAAATATTAAAAGCAAAGATCAAGTTAATGATCAATAGTGTATGATTAAATATTCATTATAAAAATTAAATATATTTTTCCAAAATTATTCAACAAAACTTGCCTCATAAAAGTTCATTACTAATTCACATCAAAATCATAAAATAAGGATTTTTTTTTTTAAAGTTTAGCCAGGCTTAGTAACCAAAAAATCTTGATTAATGCATAAATATATTTGGTAAGAAAATTGTGATTACCAGTGATATCAGCAATATCTTGATTTTTTTTTTTTTTTTAATTTTTCTTCCTTCATGGAAAAAAAAAAAAAAAAAAAAAAAAAAAAAAAAAAAAAACATGAATAGAGTATTATTGAGAAAATTAAAAATTAAAAAATATATGGAATTGATACAAAATTTAAAAAATCACATTTTGTCCAAATATCCAATCTGAAAGTTTCATTGTTTACATCCATAAAGTATGTGCGGATTTTAGAGAGTTGCGGATTTCTGGTTTGCGGATTTGAGGGAGTCTACTGTACTTTCCATTTTATTCTGAATGCTTTAAACCTATCAGTTTCATCTTTGTACAGTAATCTTCCCATCCAAATCTTCCCCCCCCCCTGTTAGTTTATATATGTTTTGTGCAAACAGCAAAAAATAAATAAACTAACAAGAATGAAAAGTTACACATACAGTATAGATTATGAAACACTTTCCAACACATTTTCATTATTGTAAACATATCATTTTAATCCATTTGCAGTAATTTTACCACTCTATATAAAGAACAAATCATAATTAACAAGAAAGAAAAACCTGTGTGCACCATAGATTATTAAACACTTTCCAGCATATTCTGAATATTGTAACGGATATAGTCTTAATCAATCTGCAATATTACCAACCTATACAAAGGTTGAAACATAATTAACAAGAATCATGCACGCAGCATAGATTATGAAATACTTTCCAGCACATTCTGAATATTGTATTCCTGATCATTTTAATCCATCTGCAGTATATGTATCATCATGTGTAAAGAATAAACATAGTTAACTAGAATGAGAAATGATACATACAGCATAGATTATGAAATCCTTTCTTAGAAATACAGTGCTGAATGTACATTACTTTCTTATCTTATACTAACGTACTTTACTACAGAGTTGTTTTTAACGAAATCAAGTAGCACAGCATATATTAATAATAAAATATGAAATATCTTTTTTTAAGTGGGTGGGGAGGGGTAATTAAAGGTGATCAGAAATCATGAAAATGAATTCTTTGCATTAGTCTTTAATTTTTTGTTTTTATCTTTTTATTATTAACCTAAAAAAAGCACTGATATCAGTACAAAAAACCCTGAACGGGTTAAAAGCTTGTGACGCAGCACTTTATCTTATATATCTAAGAATTTTAAATTTGGGACTTAAAACTAATGATATCAAAATTTATGTGACGCTATGCTATTAATTAATATATACATATATTAAAATTTATTCATTAAGATTTTATCAATTACATCTTTCATAAATTCAAAATATGAATCTTAAAAGATATGATATCAAAATTTAAGTGACGCTTTGACGAAGCTTTAAACAATGTTTTAAAATTCCATTTATTTATTTATTGTCTAAATACATTTTCATATCTAAACAATACTTTTCATTTTCCAATACACTGTTAAATACATCACTTTCACTGAATATATATAATGCACTGAAATTTATTTATTTGAATAAATAGATTTATCTTTTGGGCTACGCTATCCAAAATCAAAAATAACATTTGAATAAATATTTTTTGCGTCATTGTATCCAAAGTAAGTTAAATAGATGCAAATAGATACAATGACGCAAAAAATATGTATTCAAATGTTATTTTTGATTTTGGATAGCGTAGCCCAAAAGATAAATCTATTTATTCAAATAAATAAATTTCAGTGCATTATATATATTCAGTGAAAGTGATGTATTTAACAGTGTATTGGAAAATGAAAAGTATTGTTTAGATATGAAAATGTATTTAGACAATAAATAAATAAATGGAATTTTAAAACATTGTTTAAAGCTTCGTCAAAGCGTCACTTAAATTTTGATATCATATCTTTTAAGATTCATATTTTGAATTTATGAAAGATGTAATTGATAAAATCTTAATGAATAAATTTTAATATATGTATATATTAATTAATAGCATAGCGTCACATAAATTTTGATATCATTAGTTTTAAGTCCCAAATTTAAAATTCTTAGATATATAAGATAAAGTGCTGCGTCACAAGCTTTTAACCCGTTCAGGGTTTTTTGTACTGATAGCAATATACTGTTAATGATAGTGTTAAATAATAATAATAATAATTAAATATTTTTCTGAAAATCGTTTATATTACTTGTGATGGAAACGTCTAATTTTCATGCACTTTCATGTGCATAAAAAATTTTGTCCGCATAACGATGAATGACTTATCATAATGATGGTTCTTAAAGAGATTTTTTACGTATTACATTCAGATTCTGTTAATACAAGCTGTTTAATTAAAAATTACAGGTAATTAAATATTAATGAAAAACTTATGAGCAATTTCAAAAGACTATCAGCTATGTCAACGTAATCTCAAGTATCAAAACTGAAAATAATAATGTAACTGTTAATAACAGTGTTAAATAATAATAATTAAACATTTTTATTAGAATTTTGTTTATTAGTTGTGATGTAAGCGTCTCTTTTTTCTATGTACTTACATGTGCATAAAAAAGTTTTGTCAGCACAACGATAAGTAACGTATCATAAGATTGGTTTTTGAACAGGTTTCCAATCTAGCACACTCACATTTTTAAAACATGTTGTTTGATTAATAATAACAGTTAAATAAAATTCAATTAAAAATTTATCAGTTATTTCAAAAGATAATCGTCTGTCTCAACGCAATCTCAAAAATTAAAAAGGTTAAAAAAAAATACGTCCTTCAATAATTAACTAAAAACAAAAACAAAAATATAGATGTACTATAGATCTGTAGTTTAAAGAATTTGTGACCAGGTTCTTTTTAAAATGCATTTGCTAGAGTTGTAGGCTGTGATCAATAAAATAAATGCCTTTTGAGAACTTTGTTTATTTGAAGTAGAGTTATAAAAATTAAATCATTTCTTACAGAAATAGTTAGGGATGGTGCCTGTAAGCATTTTTCAAGAGACCTTCTTTACATGACTGAGTGCGTGAAGCGAGAGCGAGGCAATTGAATTTCTCATTCAGAATTCACACATTGGCATCATAGAATTGGCGAAAAGGAGCATATGAAAGGTGAATGATATCATAACCATGAATTTTTCTGTTACGCTTCAACAATTAAGAGGATTTTGAATTTAATGCAGGGTTCCCAGAAATGGGCAGTCCTAAAAAATAGGCCAAAAAGAATTCGCGCCAAAATCGTAAGTTATAGGTCTGTTTTGGGAGAATGTTATCAAAAGACACAACAAACTTTATGTACATGAAAAGACTCTTATGCAACGAATAAGTTAAACTTAAAATTACGCAGAGAGGAAAAATGAAATTTCACTGACCGCAAACATATTCGATCTTTGTTCTTTTTTTATTTGTTTCCAGCAAGGGTGAAATACGCATTTTAATGAATTCTCTTTATCTGACAGCCATTTTTCAGTAATAAGGCAGATGCTAGATGTTTTTCTTTCTTTTCTTTTGAACGGAAAGTTATTGTGGGATCGAAATAAACGTTAAGATAAAATAGCTATTTAAATAAAGATTAGCTTTAACTGTAATTTAGAAAATGTAAAATTTAAGAAAACTATATGTGATTCTACATCACAATAGACAATTTAATTAAACAGTTAAAAAAAAACACATTAACACCTTTAAAATATATATATATTAAATGTTTAGAAATTGTTTAAAGTTCTTTATCGTAAAATAAATAAACATGAATTCACATGGGATAACATAAATTAAACTTGCAGTAGAATGGATGCATTTTATTAGTAACTAGATTTTCTGCCCGGCGTTTCCCGGGTTCATAAAAAAAACAAGAATTGCGAAAAAACTTTAAAAATCATAATAAAAACCTCGAAAATTTAAAAAATGCTACACGAATTTCGTCTGAACTTCGTTGAAAAGAGATGGGCTAGAAAATTGAAGTTGGATTATTTTTACTAATATGGAAAAATCTTACAAATCGCAAAAAACATTAAAAATCTCATAAAAATATAAAACAAAATTCAAAAATTGTGTTTCAAAAGTCGAATAAACTTTGACGAGAATAGATCAGAATTTAATAAGTTCGGCCAAAAATTGAACCTCTAAAAAATCGAAGCGGGTCGCGAAGAAACGTAAACATCGCCTTAAAAATGGCAAAATTTTCAAAAATAACGGAACTCAAAATTTACTCTACTTAGATAAATGTTTTGAATCTAATTAATTTGATAATGTAAAAAGCATTGAAATACGAAAAAAACTGCTAAAAAATCGCAATAAAAATCTTTAATCGCACAGGAGAAAATTTATCATATTAGAGAAGAAATTAAAAACCGAATTCCTTTTCCGCATCTGAAAAAAATCGCCGTGAACTCAAAAAAAAAAAAAGCATATTGCATTAAAAATTGCTGTAGAGCAAAATAAGAGAGCAAAACAATTACCGTAAAGGATAAAATTTTGGAACCAAACACTTATTTGTCTAGAAATTTAAAATCGAATTCATTTAAAAAATGTTAAAAAATGTTAAAAAAAAAAAGACTGAGAAAGCCCAAAAATTGCATTGAAAACTGTAATGAAAGTCATAAAACATTAAAAAATCCTTAGGGTAAAAATTCACTGTTATAATATAAAATATTGTAATCAAGAAATTAACCATGTTAACCAAAAATTTTGAAATCGAAATCGATCTCTGGATGTAAAAAAATCGCCACGAAACTTGAAGAATAGCTAAAAATTACATTGAAAATTGCATTAAAAATAGCTAAATATTTGGAAGTCAATGCTTAAAAAAATAATATTAAGGCAGGGGGGGGGGGAGTTATGATCGAAATCATTCATAAATTACAAAATGTAGGCATGGAACGCCTAAATCATATTAAGAGATAAAACATTGCATTCGAAACATAACTACATTAAACAAAATGTTTGATATCAAAATTGGTTTCTGAATGGCAAAAAATCGCCAAGGAACTTAAAAAAATGGCTAAAAATCGTATCGAAAACTATATTAAAAATCGCTGAATATTTAAAAGTCATGGCTGTAAAAAATTAATATTCAGTCGAAAATATTGTAATCGGAAATCGTTCATGAATAAGGAAAAGTCAACACGGAGCACCTAAAATCCCCCAAACTAACTAAAATTTAGATTGAATATCGCATTAGAAATTGGCAAAATTCATAAAAGCGTGGAGAAGAAATTGTACTATTTATGCTAAAAGTTAGAAACCGAAATTCTTTTACCGATGTCAACAACTGTCACAGAACTTTAAAAAATCACTATAAAACAGATTAAAAATCAGTAGAATTCAAAAATCCGGACAAAATTTGCCATAGTAAGATAAACATTTATATTAAATTCCTGCGGACATAATTTACCATAATGGGACAAAACATTGAAATCTGAACTCTTTCATTATTTAAAAAATATCGACACAAAACTTGCTAAACATTTTATGAAAAATACGCAAAAAATCTGAATCATTGATGTCAAAATTACAACATTAAAAGCTACAAATTATTGAAAATTTTCTTTTCCAATTGTGAAAAAATCGCCGTGGACTCGAAAACATCTAAAAATTGTATTCAAAAATTCATTACAAATCGTTTCAAATTGAAAAATAGCGGGGGACAACATTTACATTAATAGAGTAAAGTAGTGTAATCTGAATTATTTCTTAAATGAGTATGAAAAAATCGGCGCAAAGCGTGAGAAATAATGAAAACATTGCTAAAAATTGCATTAAAAATCACTAAACATCAAAATTCGTAAATGAAGTGTAAATGCTTGAAATTAATTTCCTTTTCGAAATTTCAAAAAATAGCCGTGAGATTCAAAAAATCAATACAAAACCATAGAAAAATTCATTAAAAATCGCTAAATGTAAATACTTCCCGTGAATAAAAAAATATTCTAGTCGTATAAAACGTAGCAACCATTCTTTTTTAAATGAATTACAAAAAAATCGACGCAGAACACAAAATATATCAAAAATCACATTGAAAATCGACAAAATTAAAAAAAGGTAAATGGTGAAATTTACTATATTAGGCTAAAAGTTTGAAACCAAAATAATTTTTTAATTGTTAAAACACCACTGTGGTGGGGATCGAAAAAAATATTACTAAATCGTATTATAAGTTCATTAAAAACGCATTGAAAAATGCACTAAATATCGCTAGTTATTTTTTAAATCGCCGTAATCAGAATTTCATCAAACGGATAAAACATTCTAATAGGAAATCTCAACTATTTGATTATCCGGTTGACCAAGAAACTATCTGGGTCAAATCATACGATTAAACTACAATAATGACGGATCGTAAATTCCATATTCACTTGACATTAAACATGTTATATATGTTTGTTACGTCATCAAGTGGTTTTTACTTCTTATTTTTATATGTATTTGTATTAATGTTTTTCTAAATTATCTCTTCTTTCATTATTTAACATAAAAATTGCATCGATTTGCATAATTTGGCTTGTTTCACGATTGATATAATTTGGCGAAATTGGTCGACAGGATAATCACGTAGTAAAAGGAAATCCTTTATAGATAATAAAAAATCGATGCGGAACACAACAATTCTTGAAAAATCGCGTTAAAAATCTCTAAAATTATATTAGATTAAAAGTTTGAAATCAATTTTTACTTCCGAATATCAAAAAATCACCATAAAACTCGAAAATTTTCTAAAAATTGCATTGAAAAATGCATTAAAAATCCCTAATATTAAAAAATCACAGGGGTCATAATTTACTCTAATAGGGTAAAACGTTGTAATTGGAAATATCTCATGAATGACAAAAATCCGACATCAAACGCAAAAAAACTCGAAAAATCGCATTAAAATTAGCTGAAATTCATAAATCTTAACCGCTAAAATTTAATACACCAGCCTGAAAGTTTTAAGCAAAATTCCAGTTACTAATGTCGAATAATAGCGGCAAAATTTACATTAAATAATTCACTAAAAATCCAAACATCGTTGCACGAAATCCAAATATTATATTGAAAAGAGAACAAAATTCACTAATTTAGGTCGAAAAAATGAAACCGCTTTCCTTTTCGCTAATGTGGAAAAATCGCCTCGAAACCCATTAAAATGCGCATATGAATTAAATAAAAAAAACTGAAAATCGGCCTTCAAGGTATAAAATTTCATACATACCATCGTGCAACGGTCTCTCCAGAGCATCGCCAGTACTTTAAAAATTTTAACATGCGTTATAAACAACCTTAAAGTGTAAAACAGATCTCCTTATTACATTTCCTAATTTTGTTCGCGCCCCTCCTTTCACGCACCCTGAAATGTGTCACATCATTCTTTGTTTACATTTTTTATCATGTATTATAAATCATTTTAAAATTTAAAATAAATCACATTGTTATATTTCCAAATTTTAAAAAAATCGCGTTGTGTTAGTTCCATTTTTCACCACCAGCTAGCGCACTCTATTCTTCAAAAACTTTATCAAAACGATAACAACCTATCAGGTGATATATTACTCGAGGGGGAAGCGGTCTTAAGCAAGAATTTAAGATATTTTATGAAATTGCTATTCAAAAATAGTGGTAACTAAATTTTTGACATTTTAGGTAAATTTCGCAAAAAAATACTACTTATTGCATTCTCAACAGCTCAAGATTTTGATAGAACAACTATGAAAAAATAGATTCTAAACGCAAAAAATCTTGAATAAGCGTTAAAAATCACATTGAAAATTGCATTAAAAATCGTTAAAATCTAAAATTCGTAACAAACACAAAATTTAGGGCTAAAAGTTTGAAACGGTTTTCTTTTTATCAATCTAAAAAAAAAAAAAACCCGCAAAATGAGAAAAAACATTAAAAATCGCATTAAAAAGTCGTTAAAAATTCAAAAATCGCTGTACAAATTCCGAATAAACTTTGCTGAAAAGAGAAAAAAATTGCTATATTGTGTTCAAAGAATGAAACCGTATTTCTTTCACTAATGGGATAAAACTGCAAAAATAACGCTAAAAATCGCATAAAAAAATAATTAAAAAAATCTAATCAAAAAATTGAAAATCGGGTTTCGAAGTGCAAAACTACATGTATAAAAGTACCTTCTCTCCACATTTTGTAAATCTACGTACAGCAGACTCTTCAGAACAGCGCTGACACACACACAAACTTGTCTCTTTATTATTATAGATTTAACAAAATCGCGTTCTGTTAGTTCCATTTTCCACCACCAGGTAGAGCACTCTATTCTTCAAAAACTTTATCAAAACCATAGTCTGTTAAATAACCTATCAGGTGATATATAACTCGAGGGGGTAGCTGTCTTAAGCAAGAATTTAAGATAGTTTATGAAATTGCTATTCGAAAATAGTGGTACCTAAATTTTTGACATTTTAGGTAGATTTCACAAAAAATACTACTTATTGCATTCTCAACAGCTCAAGTTTTTGATAGAACAACTGTGAAAAAAATAGATGTTAAACGCAAAAAATCTTGAAAAAGCGTTAAAAATCGCTTTGAAAATCGCATTAAAAATCGTTAAAATTTAAAAATCGTAACAGACATAAAATTTAGGACATTAGGCTAAAAGTTTGAAAAGATTTTCTTTTTATCAATCTCAAAAAACAGACGTAAAATGAGAGAAAACACTAAAAATCGCATTAAAAATCGTTAAAAATTCAAAAATTTCTGTACAAATTCCGAATAAACTTTGTTGAAAAGAGAAAAAAAATGCTATTTTGTGTTAAAAGAATGAAACCTTATTCCTTTAACTAATGGGATAAAACCGCAAAAAGAACGCTAAAAATCGCCTAAAAAATTATTTAAAAAAATCTAAACAAAAAATCGAAAATCGGGCTTCGAGGTGCAAAACTACATGTATAAAAGTACCTTCCCTTCAAATTTTGTAACTCTACGTGCAGCAGTCTCTTCAGAACAACGCTGACAGACAAACATCCTTCTCTCTTTATTATTATATAATAATAGATTACAATGGATGTAACTAGCAAATAGAAATACAAAAGTATAAATTAAGATGATTTGATATAATATGCGTATAATTTAGGTTAGTTGTATCAGAATTATTTGATGATTAACTAAAACTATTGTTAAATGCTATTTTAATTACATAAGATGTGAGATTTTTCAGACGACACATCAAATATTATTATTGCTATTTATAATTTTTGCATAAATATAAGGATCGCATTAAGAATGGCATCGTCTAACTTCCACGTAGATTCGTATTTAATTATGGCATGATTATTAAATCTCTGATTATATATTTGCAGAATATTATATAATATTATGGTTTGAATCTAAATTGTGTGAAAAATGTTGAAGAAATTGCTTTGCATTGATAATATACTTTATATTCTAGTGCATAATACTCACTCCTGCTTTCCGTCCAAACTTTATGTAGAAGCAGGAAAATACAATAAATGATAATAGAGAATTATATAACTTGTTTTGAAGATAAATAAATGATGCGCAAATGTGAACGTACCATAAAATCCTCGATCTATCAGAAGCACACTATAAATAGGGGAGTTTGTTATATCGCAACATTTCCCTCTCTGATACAAGACCAACACATTTGCGTATCATTAAATCTTTAATGTACCTAATAATCTTCGTATAGTACCTGCACCCTATATGGACACCCTAAGGAAAATGAATTTTTTTCACCCCCGTATACACGTCATAGGACTCCAAAAATGTATGACCACTATCCTTGGATTATTGGCTATCATTATAAAAATTAGAGACCTTGTAATTATTCTGGTTTAATTTAAATCATAAAAACAAAAATGTTTACAAGTGTCCATATAAGGGACTACCTGTCCCTATTATGGACAGGTATTTCCTTATTCACTTTCTACACAGTGTGTATGGAAGAGCCACTTTTCTAAGGGATTATAGAGGAGAGGGAATTAAAAAAATGTATCGTAAAGTATTTGGAAGAGGAGGGGGGACAGTAAATATCTTCAGAACATGCATTTTAGAAACTGGGGGTCATTCTCGGTTTTTACCCTTCGAATACCCATGCCTCTTAGTTACTAGTAAATATTATGAAATAATATTGTGGGTTTTGTTTAGCTTTATTGCATATGTCTGCGAATTTACATCTGTTATTACTCAGTCCTCACAGCATAGACAAATAGAAACTTTTTCACCATGGGCAGTAAGTCCCACATAATCCTCATGAACATATCTGCCACATGTGATGCATGGCCGCATGTTTGAAAAAGCATCAATACTACAAAAACAGCAGTACCAGCTCTCCTTTGTTGAGGAAGTCATACCATTGGTACCTACGATTTCGCCAACAGATATCCTACATCTTGTAGAACAAAGATTTTACCACTTGATGCCTTTTCAATTTATTGCTTCGCAACGTTGAATTTTCTTCTTTCTTACAGTTGTAGTCAATGGGGTCATAAGCTCTCCATATTGGGAACCGGGCGTAGTTTTACTAAATCTTGTAACAAATGAAACAGGAAAATATTTTTAAGCAAAATATGCACTAACAAACGAAAATATATTTTATTAGCTTTCTAAAATACTCCACTTTTCAAAATTTAATGTAATTTTATCATATCTAATAAGAACTTAAGATTACCTGTAATTAAGATCAGCACATTTCGAAACAACAAGTTTCCACCTAAATGGCGAACAACGCGCTTTTTCACACTTTCCAGTCTTAATTATCTTTTCAACTGCTTTTCTTTGCGAAAATGTTGAGCCATCTCTCGATCAAAATTGTTACCTTTAAAAATATTAGGGGTGTCCATATTGAGAGCCCTGTCCATATAGGGTACAAATACCTTATAAATCTTCTTCCACACCCCTTATTTGACACTATAAAAAATATATCTTAGGCTTTGATTTTAACTTCTACAGTATTTTAGACTTCTGAAAGAATATTTCAACTATTATGGTACTTGTGTTGCCTCTTCAATATCGCCTTTAACAAAGATATCCATTGCAAATATATACACAACTGCATCTGATGACTTTTTGAGAGTTTGGTTGGCACTCTGTGATGAGCAGATCTTTTCCCGTGCCATTAAATGCAACAGGGTTATCCCGTATATTAGATGAAGTCCACACGCGGAAAGTCGATACCACAGCCGAACAATTTTAATAGAGATTAGCACTTCAATTAAGCACAAATATACTTGATCTGAACCCACATGCAATATTACTGTGTTATCCACTGTGTGGATAAAGCGTAATTTAAGTTCCCAAATGATTTAAGCTTTTGCATAGCTTTTATCGCGGGCTTTGAGCGCGGCGACCGAATCTAGAAATTGCGTAACGAGTAAAACCTAACATTCCGGCTAACGTCGTTTCAGATCGGCACGGTATCTTCTGTAGATTTTGGCAGACATTGCTGTTGTACGTTTTTTAAACGAACTTCGATAAATACTATTTATAAAATTTGAAACTTGTTCGGTGTGTATTTTGGGGAAGGTTACCATCTTCCCCTTTTCGGGGGGAGGGGAGAACTCGTGTGACACATCGTTCTAAAACCCTGTGACTATTCATGTGAATGCGTCCCCTCCCCCCGCCGGCAAATCTTTAAAATTTTGCCTGATGTGAATTTTTTTAAAAGTTGATGACACCCATCGTGTGCTATATTGTTAGAAAACATTGACCATTTATAATTTTTTATGCATTCGATGCACCCTCCACCCCCCAGGGGGGTGCTCTTCTAAATTCCGATAAACACCCGTCATGTGACATATCTTTGGAAAGGCCTTAAACTGCTTATTCATATTTTGCACGTCCGGTGCGCCATTCCCCTCTCTGGCCACCAAGGGGGCATTTTCAAAATTTGTATATACACCCATCGCGTGGTATATCGTTTAAAAGAACTGTAACTGCTCATTCCAATTATGCGTGTTTGGAACACCGCACCCCACTTTGCCCCCTCCCCCAAGAGGAGCTTTTTTAATTTTTATCCACACCCCTCGTGTTGCATATCTTTAGAAAGGTCCGAAACTGCCTTTTCCTATTATGCATATCTTGTGTGTCCCCCTCCGCTCTGACCTTCCCAGGGGGGCACATTTTATATTTCTTTACAACACAAGTCGTATGACACATCAATTGAGAGGTCTGCAACTGCTTATTGCTATTATGCATGTCTTGTGTGTCAACCCCCCCACTCTGCCTCCCAGGAGGGGCACATTTTTAATTTCTTTACAACACCAGTCGTGTGACACATCATTTGAAAGGTCTGGAACTGCTTATTCACATTATGGCTGTGTTGTGTATCCCCCCCCACTCTGCCCCCCAGGGGGGCACATTTTTAATTTCTTTACAACACCAGTCGTGTGACACATCATTTGAAAGCTCTTCAACTGCTTATTCATATTATGGATAACTTGTGTGTCCCCCCACTCTGCCCCCCAGGGGGAGCACATTTTAATTTCTTTACAACACCAGTCGTGTGACACATCATTTGAAAGCTCTGCAACTGCTTATTCATATTATGGATATCTTGCGTGTCACCTCCCCACACTTCCCCTCCACAGTGAGCACATTTTTAATTTCTTTACAACACCAGTCGTGTGACACATCGTTTGAAAGCTCTGCAACTGCTCATTCATATTATGGATGACTTGTGTGTTCCCACACTCTGCCCCCCCCCCAGGGGGAGCACATATTTAATTTCTTTACAATACCAGTCGTGTGACACATCATTTGAAAGCTCTGCAACTGCTTATTCAGATTATAGATGTTTGCGTGTCACCTCCCCCACACTTCCCTCCACGGGGTGCACATTTTTAATTTCTTTACAACACCAGTCGTGTGACACATCGTTTGAAAGCTCTGCAACTGCTTATTCGTATTATGAATGTCTTGTTTGTCAACCTCCCCCACTCTTCCCTCCACGGGGGGCACAATTTTAATTTCTTTACAACACCAGTCGTGTGACACATCATTTGAAAAGTCTGCAATTGCTTATTCATATGATGCATGTCTTGTGTGTCACCCCCCCCCCAGGGAGGCACATTTAAGCTATTACATAGCTTTTTATCGCGGACTTTGAGCGCGGTGTCCGAATCTAGAGATTCCGTAGCCAAAAACAAACCTAACACTCCGGCCAACGCCGTTTCAGTTCGGCAGATTTCTCATTTATCCAATAAAAGAAAATGTTGTTTTCTTATCGGTCATCACGCTCAAAAACTGTAACTTGAATTAATATTAAAGAAAAAGAAAAAAAAAACTTGAATTAATATCAAAGAAAAAACTGCATAAATAAAATATAAATAAATAATTATAATTGCATAAGTTGATAAAAAATGCAATGCAAGATCTTTACCGTGGCAGTCCCCGAGTGCCACACGTATTTTTTTTTAATCTCTTTTTGATGTTTTTGTATGTAATTGTGTCGCTTCAAAAATAAAATTTCCCTGGCTTATCGATTATCCTGATTTTATTTCTCATCATGGTATAGATACTATGCGATATATATGCGATAGATACTATGTTCATTAATTCAGAAATCACGGTCTGATTATCATCTTTGCTTATTTTTTATTTTTTCATATTTATATCCAAGTACAATTATCTTAATACTGTTCATTTGCATTTTGGTAGAAGCTTACATTGATTAAAATGCCAATCAATTCAAAATGCCTGTCATTGGTCTGTTCGACTTTCGGTGTACATCTTTTCTCTCGTATCTATGTTCGGATTGCTATGTATTTTTTTATGTGTCATTTACTTTTGCTATAGAATGCTCACAATTGAAAATAAAGGTTGTAACTTTTATAGTTTATTTATAAAAATGCACAGAATAATTCACTTAGTTAATGGTCTATGGGGTATAAAATTGTTCCTCGTAACGTATGTATTTTATTGACGTCATGATACTTCAAACACAAAGAAATAGATTCGCTTTATGTAAATATTATAATACAGATTGTATAATATATGTACATTATAAAAAAACTTGGCATAAAAAATTGTTACATAAATGCATTTTACATAAAATATTTTAAAGAAAAATTTGTATTTAATGATAAACAGAAAACTTTGAAAAAAAAAAAAAAAACAGTACGTTTTGAATGGTATTTCATTAATATTTATATGAGAAAATATATTATACTTATAAATAACCAACGAAATCTATATATCGCAAGATAAATAAATAACTAAACATTTTAATTTTATTTTTCGACCTTTCTATGTAATTAACTATTTTTCTTGCTTATATCAACATATTTTACTATTTATTTAAACAAACTTAAATGACATGTTCATTATAAAAGTGTGTAGCCTAATGAGCTGCTATGTTAAATTCATTGAAGTGTGAAAGTCATGAACGGAACAATTCATGGAATATGAATATTTTAAGAGTATCTGAATAAAGGAGACCTTTTTCTAAACATATTTGAAAAATTCTACTTTCGAAAAATCTTTAAAAATATATTGTTAAATTTGTGCACATCAATTTAAAATATTGTTAATATTTTATTAAAATTTATAGAATAATTTTCTTGATAATAGTTAGTTATTTCTGCTCTTATATATATAATGCTTACAAAAGATTATATATAAATATTTGATGTAGATACAGGGTGTTCACTAAAGTATGTTCACACTCGGTTAATTGCCAAACGGATGTAGCTATAGACATAAAAATGAGGAGTACGAATACTAAAGTGGTTATGCGTTTCTAGATGAGACCGTTTACAGCATCACCTGGTGCAAAACCTTGCAGTTAATGTTTATATTTCGAAAACGATATGAGGGATGGGGAAAAGTGAATTGCAAATATGTAGAGCATCCTCGATTTAATACGAAAAGACATCAGGTGGACACGACTGCTAAATCAGGCATTTGTTTGTTCATGGTTTCCGTAAATGTGACGTCACAAAAATTAAAAGGAAAGAAATAAAGTTTTCTTGTGAGAATATATGAAACAGCAGTTGTATGTAACCCTCCGCCAACATTGCAAGACCTCCAACGATACATTACGGATCCTTGTGCCATTGTGTAACACGATATCAATAGCGGATGCAAAGGATGGTAAAAGGGGTCATAATCCCCCGCCGTTAATGAAGAATGTTTCTAAAGGACATTTAAAAAAAGAAATATAAATTCAATTTTTTTTCTGACCATTTAAAGCTCTACTCAAATCCATAATTTCTGACACATCTATGAGGTCATTTTTAATATTAGATACAAAACACATGCAAGCACTATACACATTTAATTAGATAATGTGTGATTGGTTAGCGTTTTCTCTTTTTTGATAAAAACAAATAATCTGTAGAGAGATCTCCATGAATTGTGTGGTTTTAAACTGAAATTCAGGTCGGGCAACGAATTGCTTCCTCATGATGACAATTTTGTAACTGTCAAGACCTAAAAAATCGCTTTAAATGCTTAATTTCTGCAGAATTGTTTATCTTTATAAGGAAATGGGAAATTCTCTAATTTCTTATTATCTGAGTAAAATGAATAAAATTCATATTTTTACTCATTAATGTAATATTTTCTTATTTACGGTTGAAAATGACTTTCCAAAACTATCAGCAAAGTAGTCATTTTCGATATCGAAACAGCTTTTAACAAAAAAAAAAATTGCTTATTAAGAGATGTGAACGGGACAACCCCCTCCAAGAAAAATGAGCTTTGACCCCCTTTCTAAATACAAGCAAAACCATGTTCTGTTTGGATTCGCGAAGTATTATTTCATAAGATAACTATTTGAAAGTAACAATATTGTTTTTATAATATTTTGCATCTTTAAGCGATAACGTTATTTTATGTTTTGGCGCATTTTAATTTTAGCCAATTCCATAAATTGGATTCAATTAAAAATTAAATTCAGCCAAATTTCATAAATTGTTTTTGGACGGCAAACATATTAAAACTAATACTAATAGTAATTATTTCTTAAAAGTAAATATATTTCATCTGGTCAATTTTCAACCTTCACAATTGAATAACACGGTACTACTCTGTTAACCCGTCGACCAATATCGCCAAATTATCTAAATCGCCAAACTAATAGCGAAATTATACATATTGACATAATTTTTACTTTAAATAACGAAAAAACAAATAATTGGTAGAATAATAATAAAAATATTAATAAAAAGTCGAAATAAAAATCACTTAATGGCATTTTAAACACATAAATCGCATTTAAAGTAATTGAATGTGACATTCACGATCATCCATTATAGGCATTTAATCTTATAGTTTGGCGATAATTTTTGGTCTACTGGATAACCTGTAGTACCAATAACACGTTATATAACGAATTTAATAATTCGTTTTATATGTTTACAAGTCTTTTTTTTTTTTTTTTTTTTTTTTTTTTTTTTTTGCCACTTTACAAAGAAAAAAAAATATTATATAATTCCTTGAAAATGCGTATATTGTCTGCGTAAATGATTTCGCATAATAATAATTAATTGTGTACTTGAATTCTTAATCCTGAAAAATACTTTTATAATTGAACGTCTATAATATTCATAACAAAGGGCGTTTTAAAAAATTCATAAAAGAAATTGCGGAACTATTATATGATTAAAAAGAATGAGAACCAGTATATGTGCCATTTCCAGCCACTCTTAATAAATTATTCTATTAAATGTGTATTTTCCTGTCAAACAACGTACATTTTTAATATAAAAAAAATTAATGTCCTTTAACGGTTTGAAGTATAAATTCTGCAGTTATTTTCAATTTTTCATCTTTACAAAATGCAGATAAATAAATTCATTGTTCCTATTCTTATTTAAATAATAATAATAATAATAATAATAATAATAAAAGAGAGAGAGAGAGAGAGAGAAATTTCGATGCAACGATGATATTTCGCGTATTTAATTATTCATGACTTTTTTATATCATTATTTATTTATTTTATTGCCTTAACAATTTTTGGGTACTGCAAGTATGCAGGTTTATTAATAAATCATTGATTTAGTTTTCGTTCTGAAAATATACGGGTTCCATTTTTTATTTGAAAAAATGGGTCCATAATAGAAAAACATGAAAAAATATTTAATTAGGATAGTAACTTTTTTTTTAAAGTTATTCTGTAAAAAAACAATATTGGGCAAATCTACACATCATAATTTATTTACAAGTTTCATTTCAAGTCAAAATGCTGAATAGTGTTTTTGTAAAGTGCACAAGAAAATGTAATTTGTGTAATCTAGTAGAATGCTGGATAATAAGGATGGATTCGCTTTTGCCCGATATACTACAACGTGTTCAACGTGAAATTCAGACAAGGATCCAGATTTTTTTTTCTTTTGGGGAAGCGGTCTCACTCCTTTTGTATATCTCGTTTAATCGGTGAGTGAATGAAATGTATGTGATAATAAAATAAGATACTTTACATTATCTTTTATTTAAAATAAATATTTACAGAAAATTAAACATGAATAGGCTGGGATTAAAAGTGAGTTAAGAATCTACATGATTCGCGACACACCGCGATTGATTGTCTGATCGTTACAAGAGCCGGCAGGTAACTGAGTGATCAAATCTATGAAGCTACACAAGTAACCGGTTCAGGTAAAGTGCGATGTGCTGTCATCTATTGGATGATTCAGAAGTTAAAGTTCGCTATGCACAATATCTGGCAGCTGCTGCAGTACTCCCGTCCTAGCAATTGCTAAGAGAAACGCCCAGATCGACGGATGGAACGCCCAGATCGACGGATGGAACGCCCAGATCTGGAAACTAGAGTAAGGAATGGAGGTTCTGCTACTGGAATCTCGATCACTTGATGGGTTTCTATATTGTCCTCGGAATGTCATTGTGCTCCATGAGAATAAAGGCAGGCTTCAACCGGTTTACCGACGCCAAAACATCTTTCCCGTCTTTCCGAACTTTGAAGAATTTATTAGTTCTGTCGAGGATCAAAAATGGTCCATCATATAGTGGTCTCAGAGGTGCACGCACAGCATCATAGAGCATAAAAACATGGGTGCACTTTGTCAGGTCCATTAGGATGAAGAAGCTAGTCCGCTTTTGCACTCTAGTTGGCGTAGGCCGTAGCTGAGCCATGACTTGTTTAAGCGATTTAAGAAAGTCTGATGTCTGGATATTGTTGTCGGTAGATGAAATAAGTTTCCCTGGTAAACGTATTGTTTATCCATACACCAGTTCGGGAGGAGTGCATTTTAAATCTGGACGAAATGTGGCTCTTAAGCCCAACAAAACTGTTGGGAGTATTTCCGTCCACCGCTCTGTCAAGTATGCTTTAAGAGCAGATTTTAACGTACAATGCCAGTTTTCAATTATGCCATTTGCCTGAGGGTGAAAGGAACAGGTGTGGATGTGTTTTGAACCCAACAAGTTGGCTAAAGAGCGAAACAGGTGAGTTTCGAATTGACAGCCTTGGTCGGTTGTTATAATTTTGGGTGTGCCAAAACCTGCAATCCAAACTTTATAAAACGCACTTGCAACGGTCTCTGCTTCAATATTCTTAAGAGGTTCCGCCTCAACCCAACGAGTAAATCGATCAATAATTGTGAGACAATAAGTGAAATTTTGGGAAGTTAGAAGAGGGCCAATTAAATCGAAATAGATATGAGAGAAGCTCTGATTTTCAACCGGTTGTTTACTTGTCGGAGCTTTGGTGTGCGTCAAAATCTTAACTCGCTGACATGGAATGCACGTCTTGATCTACTTATCACATTCAGCTCTAATATTAGGCCAAACAAAACGGTCCGTGGTAAGTTTAATGATCGATTTACAAGCAGGATGAGAAATGTTACGCAAGGCGTCAAAAACAATTTTTCGCTTCGATTCCTGAGAGCGTGTCGGTTGATATGTTGTCAACCCCCTTAACGTGTCTAATATCGGTGGTGAACTGGTTAATGAAAACCAGCTGTCGTAATTGTCGTGAGGAACATCTGTCGCTTTTTGGGGAAAAGGCATAAGTAAGTGGTTTGTGGTCTGTGTATAAAGTAAAATTACGACCTTCCAGCATGAAGCGAAAATGTTAATAGCGGAATAAGTGGCTAGCAATTCTCCATTATATGCGGAATACTTCTTTTCTGTTTCAGTCAATTTGCTTGAAAGAAACCCTAATGTTTGAAAAGCCGACTCAACACACTGTTGCAATGCTGCACCAAGAGCGAAATCACTAGCACTCTACAAATAAAGCAATTTGAGCATCGGGCGAAGGATGAAAAAGTAAAGCTGCTTTAGTGAGCTGATTTTTTAAATACTCAAAAGCTTTACTGCTCTCCCCACTCCACACTATCTCGCTCTTATCAGTCCTCCTAGAACCTTTTATGTAATTACTTAAAAATGATTGAACATGAGCAGCCTGCCGGATATTACGCCGATAATAATTAAGTAATTCCAAATATCGCCTCAGATCTCCAGCTGTTTTTGGCTTATCGTAATTCAAGATAGGTGTTTCTCTCTCGGACATCGGTCTTATACCGTACTCATTAATAAGGTACCCCAAAAAGGACAGTTCCTGAAAACCCAAGACGCATTATTCCACATTGATTCGAATGCCACACTCAAAAAGGCGACTAAAAACCATATATAGGTACATAGCATGCTCCTCCTCAGATGAGCTGCTATCTAACATGTCATTAATGTTGTTGAAAGCAAAATCAAAACCAAATAGCACTTCATTCATAAAACGTTGAAATGTTCGGGCTGGGCATAAGCCGAATGGCACGAAAAAAAAATCCAAAGAGCTCGAAAGGTGCAGTTATTGCCGTCTTGGGCACGTCATCGGTTTCTGCTGGAATTTGCTGATATGCTCTTGTAAGATAATTGTCAGATTCTGAGAAAGCATCTGCTACAGATTGGAATTTCTATTATTTATTTATCTTAATATTTTAGGTATTCTACCGACTGTGTACTGGAAATTTCAAGGTGACATTCTTTCTTTTTTAAAGTGAGAATTGACTGGTACCATGTGCAGGTGGTTTTGTGAGAAAGAGAATATTGCCGAGAAACATGTTCATCCGTCAGTGATGTATGTGAATGATGAGCAAACAAGGAACATGCCACGAATCAAGAAAGCAATGTGGAATGCGTCCAATGGAGAAGCTCCACAGGGGGGGGGGGGTGTAGATTGGAAAAAAGCAGTGATTTGAGAAGAGCAAGTCTTGTCTGAGATTTTGGCAGTTCGTATCTGGGCTCGTACCTAGAGTATAATGTAGGATAGAGGTTCTTGTCGAGAGAGTGCTCTGTGTCGGAGAGCGTAGGCAGTTCGTATCTGGAGAGCAAGGGATAGAGACGTCCCGGTGTGTAGTGCTCTGGGCCGGATAGCGTAGGCCGAGTATCCATGTGTTGGGAGATTCTAAATTGATCTCCAGTAAAGTGAATCTAACGTGCATTGAGTATGAGGGAGAAGGTGTAATTTGAACAGTACACAGCCAAACTTTACTGTATTTAATTTAATGTTGAATCGGAGTACCTATATCCGAGTTGTAACTGTATATAATTGTAAATAGCGTATTTATTGTGTACATATATTCTAAATAAACTGTTAATTCAGTTAATTGACAGCGTCAGTGTTCATTTACGCAATCCTCACAGTGGGTGACCGATATCACCTAATAATATCGGTGGTGGCAGCTATTTTCAAAGTTGTACGGGCTGAGAGGAACGTACGACAATAATCTTGAAAAATATTTTTTCCATGCAAATTTTGTGCAAAATCATGTAAATGTGGTAAAGGATATCTATCCATCTGAATTTGTCTATTTAGGGCGAAATAGTCACCAGTGGGCGAAATTCACCATTAGCTTTAGGAGCCATGTGTAATGGATTTGACCAATTCGATTTACTAGGCCTACGAATGTCTTGTTCCATCATGGTCTGAAATTCCTGCTTTGCGAAGCTAACTGCCTGGGATTCAAACGCCGTGGACGACTGAAGATTGGTTGTCCATTTGTAATTATCCTATGCTTTGGGTTGAGTGAAGCAGGATATGGGCGAATTATATCTTTGTATTTGTTTAAGGTGTTATGGAATTTATCTCTACTAGAGACAAGAGTAATTAATGCTTTTGCTGTGGCTGTTAATTGTAGTGTCTTTGAAAGTGAATTTATTGAATGGGTCATATAAACAAGAATTTTTCAAATCAATTAATAATCCATAATATTTTAAGAAATCGGCGCTGATAATTGGTTTGCTAACATTAGCAATTAAAAATGGCCATTTTAATTCGCGTAGTAAATTTAGACTAACTAGGGAACTGCAAGAAGTGTAAGTCACCGATTTTCACGAAAGTGGTATCGTTGGAAAGATGTCATTGAGAGCAGTAAAAAACTCAATGGAACTACCCGTCTCAAATCAGCCGTTTTCGAGATATTCGACAATTTATGTCACGTAGCTAGTGCACACTTAATGGGGCACCGCCAAACATTTAGTCTCGATTTTAACGTAAGTGGTATCGTTGAAAAGATATCATCGTGAGGATTAAAAATTTCAATAGAATCACCCATCGTAAATGAGACGTTTTCAAGATATCCGACAATTTGTGTAACATTGCTAATGCACACTGCTGGGAGACTGCATTAAGTGACATAAATTGTCGGATATCTCGAAAACAGCTCATTTCAGACGGGTAGTTCCACTGAGTATTTTACTTCTCACAATGATATCTTTGCACGACACCATTTTCATCAAAAATGACAAAATAATTTTTTGCGGTCCCTTAAGTGTGCACTCTTACAGAATACTAGCTAGGTGACATAAATTATAGGATATCTCGAAAATGGCTCATTTCGGACGGGTAGTACTATTGACTTTTTCTCCCTCGTGATGATATCTTTTTAACGATACCACTTTCGTTAAAATTGAGACTAAAATTTTTTGCGGCCCCCCCATTAAGTATGCTCTAGTTACATGACATAAATTGTCGGATCAGTGGCGTAGCTAAGGGGGGGCAAGGGGGGGCAAGGGGGGCGTCCGCTCCGGGCGCCGAGGCCTAGGGGAGCCAAATTGAGAGAAATTGTTATATATCTATATTGGGGTGGGGGCGCAAAATTTCTTGCTGGCCCCGGGCGCCAAAAAAGATAGCTACGCTACTGTGTCGGATATCTCGGAAACGCTGATTCGCGACGGGTAGTTTCATTGAGTTTTTTACAGCTCTCGATGAGATCTTTCTAACGATATCACTTTCGTCAAAATCGGTGACTTACACTTCTTGCATTTCACTAGTAAGTGATACCGTATTTGTACCATATGTTTTGATTGGGGAATTGCTGGCTGAATACAGTGTTAAATTAGAAGGTGCAACAAAAGACATCTTAGCCGTATATGGCAAAACACAAACATCGCTGCAGCTGTCAATTAAATAATGCCGGCGAGAATTAGGATCGTGAATAAAAAGGCGAATTGACGTATTAACATTGAAATCACATTGCGCCACGTGCGATTTCTCCCCTAGTTTCCCGATTTATTAAAGTTACATGGAGGGGCGGCATTGCCGTGCCCTATCGGCGAAAGTAGCGTGATACCAATACAAACCTTCTTTCATGCGCTTAAGAGTCTGCGACCGATACCTTCTAGGTGTAGAACGATTTCGCAATCTATGCTCCCGCCGCTGGCTAAAGCGTGATAAATGTTTCACTTGCTCGGTTAACTCCGCGATCTGCGCCTGTAATTCGGAAATCGACGCGTTTTCTTTATTTTGATTGTAACGCCGCTGCGTTTCCGCGACTTGTGGAGTTGCCACTCCGATGATTTTATCAGCCATCTGAGCGAGTTTATCTAAATTACTTTCCGAAACAGATAAAATGGCTTGCGTTTCTTTCGGCAAACGTTGTATCCATAGCGTTTTAAGAAATTCCTCGCCAACTTTTTCTTGCCCGAGATGTCGAATTTTACATAACAAGTGCAATGGCTTTTCATACACCAAAACCGTATGCATTAGCAAATCTTTCACTCGCTTTTGCTCAGAATCCGTGAACTCAGGGCACGTCACCTGCACTTTTTTTATAAGATTGTTTACATGTAAGATTGTTTTCTCACGTTATGGTCACAATGTAGAAAATCGCTAACAAACAAATGCATGGTTTTAAACATCTTGTTTTAAGTTTTCATGTTCACATGGCTTGCTTTCATACTAAATCGATGGTGCTGCACAACTTTATAGTTTACTTTTATCCCTTATCTTGGATCATTTAGGTAATAGGAACGTTAACTCTGTTATTTTGCAACAGGTGGCATTGAAAGCGGTTTAATATAGTAGCAAATAGCTACTTTTATATACGCAGACACCCTTTTTATTACTATATCTTCAGCTTTTCAGCATTTACGAAAATGCGAATGAGCCTTAGTGGACACACTCTGTATTTATATATATAAATATTCAGAGCAAAATGTTTTCAATATATTTTTTGAAGCAATATTTTCATTGAAAACTTTACGAAACAACTTGACGTGATTTTACTTTATATATTTACAGTAAAATCAAAATTATGATTTTCTTGGAAATAGATAAAATATAGTAATCAGTTATCGTCGTCTAGTTTTATATGCACAAGTATTATAAAAAATATTAGCACTCTTGTAATTCTTGTTATATGTTATCTGGTTTCATTCATGATGCTATTGTCCGATGATATTTCCTGTCCCAGCTATACATAACTTTGAACTTCTTTAATCTCAGTATTCTTGTAGGCAATTTTCTTTTTTAATGTAAATGAATTGAACATCACCTTAGTCTTTTCTAAATTTAATTAGAGAAGTATGGAAAGATGTATGCCAGGCATAACTAGAAGAGACAGAAAGAGGAAAACCTGGATATAAAGTCAGACAAAAGTTTTTGACATCCTTAAAAGAATCAAACAGCTAAAATAGAAATGGGCTGGACACATTGCAAGAAGACAAGACAATAGATGGAGCACAAATGTACTACGGTGGTATCCCAGAGATGTAAAACGACCAAGAAGACGACCACAGGTAAGATGAAGTGACGAAATTAGAAAAGTGGCTGGCGTAAATTGGGGTACGAAAGCACTAGACAGGAAACATTGGAAAAATCTGGGAGAGATTTACATCCAGCAGTGGATCGATAACTATTGATTATGATGATGATGATATTATCTGGTATATTCTGATTTAGTTTACATATGAAAACTCTATTCAGAGAAATAAAATGTTTGGAAATGATTTAATATTTTTGGCAAGAAAAATAAAGGAATCGCAGTGTTTTTACACATCTTTATGAAACACCAATGCATTTTCAAGTAAAATTATGCATGATAATCACTTTCTGATGCATTTTTAATGTAATGGAAGAAATTAGTAATCAGAGTTCCTCTTCCAGATTTTATCTGATCCGGGATATCTGCAAATCTGCTACTACATAAGAGTACTATTTCTATTCATATAATGTTTCATTGTCGAAAAGCGGACGAGGGAGAACGAAACCCAACACAGTTCATTAGAAAAATGGCTTTGAAAAATGAGTGCCGGAAAAAAAAGCCGCAAAGCAAAGTCTGTCTTTCCCTCTATTTTCTAATTTTATTAACTATATTTTATTTCTGTTAAGTAATTTTGAAAACAAATAAACAAGCAAAAAAGTAAAATTTGTTCTTTTCAAGTGACTTCAGTTAGCATTAAGACTGTTCTTAAATCAAAAAGAGCAGCTTTATAACATAAGTTTTAATTTATTTATTTTCGGAAACACATGAAACTAGCAAGTGTTGTTGTTTAGAAATTATCTAATCGCACTCATTTTCTTGTTTTCATTTCTTTTTTTTCTGAACACAATAGATTTTTTTAGAAAATAATATCAAAATGAGCGTTTTAACCTGAATTTCTGTGGAAAGTAGAATAGTCACTCAAGCTGGGATAAAAAACGTGTCTGCCACGTGATCAAAAAAGCTTATAACGCAATAGGTAAATTATTAATTCAAATATGAAAAATTCAGTTTAATTTCAAATTGGCTCCTCCTCTGACAAACCGCACCCCCCCCCCCGTTAATGATAAAGTAATAAACGTAAAATACATTCCTATTTTTTCAAATGTCTTCATTAAAAAATTTATTTGCCTTTTTTTATATTAGCTTTTCTTGATAGATGTTTTTTTCTTTATTCTTCTATATCTTTTTTAAAGAAAAAAAAAGAAGAAAAAATAAAAACCGTATTACATATTCTATGCTGAACGCCTGATTTTTTTTGTTTTTTTTTGTTTTTGTTTTTGTTTTTGTGTGTGTGTGTGTGTGTGTGTTTACATATATGTGATTTTTAATTCTATATTTGAAAATTTGTTAGTCTGATTGATATTTATGCAAATTATAATTTTGTTAATTTTTCTTTATTTTCTTTCTTTCTTTCTTTTTTTAGCTCACAGGCTATCATAGCCTGAGAGCTTATGTGCCCGCCCGTTCTGTATGTTCGTTCGTATGTGCGTAACGCGATAACTCATGATAAAAATATCCGATCCTCTTAAAATTTTGTATGTAGGTATATCCTGACAAGGCGCTTCCCTGATTAGTTTTTGAAGTTCATTCGATATGTATAAGAGGGGGAACGGGGGCTCATGCCCCCCGTTAGTTGATATAAATGGGATTTTCATGCAGAATTAAGTTTTCAAAATTTAGATTAGGATCATTCTGATGAGGCGATTCCGTGACTGTTATTAGGTGTTCATTGAATAAGTATAAATAAGGGGAACAGGGGTTCTAATCCCCCCCCCGTTAGTTGATATAAATGGGATTTTCATGCAGAATTAAGTTTTCGTTCAAAATTTAGATTAGGATCATTCTGATGAGGCGATTCCGTGACTGTTATTAGGTGTTCATTAAATAAGTATAAACAGGGGGAACAGGGGTTCTAATGCCCCCCCCCCGTTAGTTGATATAAATGGGATTTTCATGCAGAATTAAGTTTTCGTTCAAAATTTAGATTAGGATCATTCTGATGAGGCGATTCCGTGGCTGTTATTAGGTGTTCATTGAATAAGTATAAATAGGGGGAACAGGGGTTCTAATGCCCCCCCCCCCCGTTAGTTCATATAAATGGGATTTTCATGCAGAATTAAGTTTTCGTTCAAAATTTAGATTAGGATCATTCTGATGAGGCGATTCCGTGACTGCTATTAGGTGTTCATTGAATAAGTATAAATAGGGGCAACAGGGGTTCTAATGCCTCCCCCCCCTCTTAATTTATATAAATAGGTTTTTCAAGCAGAATTTTCAGATTTCGTTCAAATCTCTGAATAGTTTTGGAAGTTTAATGGTTAAGTATAAAAGAAGGGGATAACTCCTTTTAAATTATATAAATGCTAAATGGGTTTTTATTAAGAATTATCTAATTTGCTCTGAATTTTGGATATAGATTTTTTATATGATAAAGCATGTCTTTGATAGTATAGGAGGGTCAATGATTAAGTATAAAAAAAGAGGAAAGGGGAGAGCTGTTTCCCCTTCTTAATTTTTTTTTCGAACGGAATTAACCCTTGAAAATATAAGGCTTTAATGTACAATTAGTAATTGTAGCCTGTGAGCTCAATGCCATCAGTTTAACTGGGCAGTATTCTTTATTTAATTATCAGTCCAAATTTTTTTATTACAGCAGTGATTCTGAAAATACTCCTTATTTATACAATGAAAGCAGAAATTGGGATTTCAAACGAGTTATACTTTCTTTGAATTCTTTATTTAAACATAACCTTTAAAGTTATTGAATTGTAAAATATTGTTACAGAATTCTGAATGTATTAAAAAGTGTTACATAATCTGTGCTGAACGATGATTTTTCGTTCTTTATTTATTTTTAGATGTGTAATTTTTAAGTTACATTTTAATTTGATGATTGAAAATATGTTATTTTAATTAATATTTATACAAATTAAAATATCGTTATATTTTCTTAAATTTTTTAAAAAAATATTTATCTAAACATTATTCTAGCGGTGACTCTGAAAATAGCCTTCTCTATCCAATAAAAGAAGAAATTTGGCTTTCAAATGCATTGTATCTTTATTCCAAATCGTTTATTTAGACATGATTCTTTCACGTCAATAAATTGTGAAGTATTGATACAGTATTCTGAATACATTGGAAACAGTTACATAACACTGTTATAACAAATTATAACGAATTTTCGATTTCTCTATATACGTTGGGTGATTCTTAGAGATTTCAAGCTGCTGAAAAAGAATATGTCGGACGTTCCCCTCAGTCCACACAACTTTGAAGAATGTCCGTGGTAGATATAGCTGCCACCACCGATATTACTAGGTGATATCGGTCACCCACTGTGAGATTGGTGTAAATGAAGACTTACGCTAGTAACTGAATTATCAGTTTATTAAGAATATATGTACACACAAAATACGCTATTTACAAATATATACAACTACAACTCGGATATAGGTGATCCGGTTCAACAATTAATTAGATACCGTAAAGATTGGTTGTGTACTATTCCAATTACTCTTTCCACTTCACACTCAATACACGTTAAATTCACTTTTTTGGAGCTCAACCTTGAGACTCCCAACACAAGTATACTGGACCTGCACTTCTTAGCCCAGAGCACTAAATACTAGGACGTCTGTGTCCTTTGCGCATCAGAAAACGCACACTTTACGCTCTTCCACGCAGCGCAACCTCTAGGTCCGAAACCTAGGTACCGAATGAATGATCTGAGGCAAACGTGCCCTCTCCAAATCACTGCTTTCCCCCACATAAACCCCTTTGGAGCCTCCTCATTGGACACATATTCCATTCTTTTCTTGCTTAGTGACATGCTGCTAATCTGCTCTCCATCCGCATACTTCACTGACAGGTGGACATGCCTCTCAGCTATCTCTTTTCTCTAACACCCCACCTGTAAAGAATTATCTGGCAATTCCCCTTTCCACAAAGGAGGAATGTCACCTTGGAAATTCTGTACACAACCATACCATAAAAAATATTCAAATAGAGAAAGAGTAGACATTACATTCTTTAGCACAGGTGCTATCAGATCCTGACAGAATATGTTTGTAAAAATTTTCTATCACCCTCCAATTTTGAGAAATGTCATTTATACGTTGTGGAGTATGTAGGCATTGTGTAGGCATTAAAATTATATTATATTATTCTCTTTCATGTATTTGATTCCCACAAACATTCCTTTTTCTTATTACAACGATAGAAGATACAGCAAGAGAGTAGAAACAATAGTTTCCCTAATAAATTTTATTTTATCGACCTTGAATAGACAGCTCTAGCCACCCCCACAGTATTTGAGTTTAACGCAAATCCATGACAGTTGTAACTTTCGGATCAAGTGTACTACTATTTCTTTGTTCTGTAAGACTTTTTAATTAAATTTTGATTATAAATATCCTATTTACCTCTACAATATATAAAACATGTCTAAAGGATGCGTTAATGAACCCGATTCTTTTTGCTATGTGTGCGGGGAGCTAACTTTGAAAAAGCATCGATGCACTTTCACGACGTTAATGAAGACTGCTTATCATATGTACTTTAGTTATAAAGTAGGTGAACAAGATAAGAAATGAGCACCTCATTTTTGTTGTACACGATGTGCTACAAACCTCCGGGCGTGGATGAAAGATACAAAAAAGTGTATGTCCTTTGCTGTACCCATGGCGCATGCCGATGGATCATATAACTGACTGCTGCTAATGTATTACAAAAATTAAATGATTCTCTGCAAGAAGTAAACATAAAATTAAGTATTCGAACTTAGATTCAGCAATGTGACCAGCATTACATAATGACGATTTACAAATACCAAAACCTCCAGAGAATTTTACATATGACGATGCAGTAGTAGAAATGGAAATTGATAAAACTGAAACTTCCTCCACATCTGATATGAACTATTCTCCTGGCATAAATGAAGAACCACACCTAATTACCCAAAAAGAATTAAATGATTTTGTGAAAGACTTAAATTTATCAAAGAAAAACTCAGAACTCCATGGATAAATATTGCAAGGTTGGAATCTCCTGAAAAACAGTACAAAAATATCTATTTATCGAGATTGACATAAAAAATAATATTCAATTTTTTTTTCAAGAAAAGATTATTTTTGCTACTGTAATGATATAAGTGGCTTAATGTCTGCTTTATATTGCCAATATAACTCGGAACAATGGCCTATAAGAGAGCAGCCACAGATAAGATACATACCGCTACATAAAGTATGAAATTTCTTATTATTATAATTTCTTTTTACAAAAATTCTTCGATATTTTTCTGAAGTTTTATAAACAATGCATACTTTCACTGTTTTAAATATTAATTTTAAACTTTATAAGTGTTTATTTAAAAGTTCGTCATTACTAAAATACCAAATGATAAACTTCATAAGGTATATGTGTTGAATAAATACTACAAAATTCAGATTTTCAAGATTTTTGAATTTTTTAAAAATATGTGGGTGATGGAAACTTTTTAATGGCATATTCTTTCACAGCACCACCTAAAATTTAAAAGTCACCACATACTTAGTTAGAAATAGAACCCTTGTTTATCAGTGTAATCTATGCTGGACATGTGATTTTTCTTTTTGATTTATTCATACTATGTTTTTTCATCTAAATTTTAGTTTGATTCCCAAAAATATGTTAGTCTGTTTTATATTTACACAATATATATATATATTTTCTTTTTTCTTTTTAAAATATAAATTAAAAAATGTCTATCCAAATAAACAATGACTCTGAAAACACTACATTACAAAAATAAAAAGTATTTTTTTTTTTTTAAGGAAGGAAAAAAAATTCTCTAAATTATTATACAAACATAAATTGATTCATATATATGCATATTTGACATATGTAAACATATTTTTCCATTTGCGTATGTATAATTCTTTAAATGAATTTATAACTGACATCTTGAAAAAATACCAATCAGATACATGCAAAACCTGATTATATATATATATATATATGTACTAAGTATTATTTTGTTATTATTAACCTGCTTTACCAGATTGCTTATCTCAGTAACTCCGAAAACATTTCTTTTCTCCAGGATAAGACCTATTCATAAGTAATGACAGAGAATCAAGGGGGAGTCTTTGTATGTCATCATTACATTCATTGCTAATTCTAGACAGCGGTGGCATCTGTTCATCTGTCAGCCTAACAAAAAGAAACTCATTAACTACCACGCACTGTGTTGACATCTGTGAGGGCAGCAAATTGCCACACTCCATCAGCTGTTCCTTGTAGGGGGTGCCTTTTACCACGTGATCGCTTAAACCTTTTTCAGATCCTGAAAGGCGACAGACTAAATGCGGATGATATAATAATTTCGTAGAGAATATGGGGAATCAAGAAACACCTGCTCGGTTTGAGAGATATTGTTGAGATATGTACTCGTTGCAACATCTTGGAATATCACTTATTATTTATTTATTTAAACATTTTTTATCATTTTATACGTCGTAAATATATAATTTCGTATTTTTTTATTTATTTATTTTTTTTTTTTTTTTATTTTTTTTTTGTATTTCCAAATACATTGATACAGTAATTCCGAAAATATTGCTTACCTATCAAATAAAAGGTATGCATAAGAGAATTAAGAAAGAAGAAAAAAAAAAAAAAGAAAGAAAAAAAAGGAAATAAAAAAACATATATATATATATATATAGAGAGAGAGAGAGAGAGAGAGAGAAATATGTAACCATATATATGCATATATATGCAACCATATTTTTCCATTTGGATATATGTAATTCTTTCAAAAACTTTGTAATCAATATACAAGATATTCATCAGATATATGAAAAATTTGATTTCTTATATTTATTTATATATATATAAGAAATCATTATAAAATATTACAAATTATCATCTATTTCCAATTAATTTATTAATTGATCAGCTGACCTGCCTGGCATTGCCCGGGTCGATGGTAATAATGTTAAACGAACCTGAAATTTGCGATTTTGTCTCTAACTCGAAATACATTGCCCCTGACTGGGTGAAAAATCGTTTTGCAAAAATAAACAACTAATATTTAGCGTAAAAAATATTCAAAATTACTCCAATGGGAAATGTGGGAGGACATATGTGTCCAACGTCCGCGTGATTTTCGTGTTAAAATGTTGATTTTTATCCCTATAAATCACATAACCTATAGTCACATAACTATTTTTTTTCACATTGAAATCATGAGTGAAATATATGGATTTTCAAACAAATTATATCACTCTTAGATCTGAATATACCTCGATTAAAATCAATACCCAATGGTTAGTATAAAGTATTGTAATGTCAGAACCACAGTACAAAATTAGATATATTTTTAATTAAAATATGCAGAATGCTTGCCCTGTAGATAAAATCATAACTGTAACCTAATTATACTCTAAGAGTAACCCATCTGTAACCTAACTTCAACATTACCTGAACCTAACCGTAACTTAAATGTATCATAAATATAATCTAACCGTCACCTTATCGTAGCCTTTCCATAGCCTGACCGTAACTTAACTGCAACTTACCTTAACATAATTGTAATTTAATCATAACCTAAACTATAACCTAACCAGAATTTAAATATTATCTAAGATTAACCGTAATATAATTGTAAGTAAAAGTGTTTAAAGAGTAACATCATTTGTTAAAAATTTATTAAAAATTATCTAGTGGTTAAAATCCGAATTAAAAAAAGACCAGTGCCTAAAAAAAAAAAAAAAAAAAAAAAAAAAAAAAAAATTAGTTTTGAAAATTATTTAAATTCTATTAATAATTTTCCTGCTTCAGTTTACCAGATCGAATATCAGATTTCGAAAATTGAAAGACCTTAAATTGATACCTTTAGCTATTTGGAAATCACTAAGCGGAAGATTATTTTTAAATATTGTTTTTGAAAATTCTTCAGAGACTAGGTAATTATTCAAAGAAGTGTTTAAGTAATTAAAAAAAAAGTAATATGATACACATAGATATTGACCGGAAGTTTAGTTTTGGTTCGTTATCTTCCCAAAATTGGAGTTTCTAGAAAAATTCGTTTTCGGCGAAAATGCTACCAAAAATTTCGCCAAATTGAAATTATCTGCATTCCAAAAATTTCTTTTCCTAAGGGAATTACATTGTGGTATTGAATTATCCATTCATTGTACAGGAAAATATGTAAATCTATAAAAATTCTACAAAAACTACAATAGTCTTTTTAATCATTTATCTGTAACTCGGTTCGCAATTACATAAAAAGTTCTAGGCGTCTCATTTTACTAAAATATGCTTACAAGGAAGGTCTCCATGCTAGGCATATTCATATTTTTTTGAAAAAAAAACTAATTAAACAACTCATATATGTAATAAAGGATCAGTGAAAATTAGCGTCGGAATTGCAGTAGAAAACATGTATAAAATACTTTCGAATATTTGGCGTAAAAAGACGAAAGTTTCACACGATTTGGCGAGCAGCACTTGGTCGCCAAAAGCAAAGGATTTTAATGCAACTGAAAGCTTTTTGATTTTTAGAATCCGTGTAAATGAATTTAACATGCAATTTAAACAGTAAACATTAATGAATTTAAACATAAACAATGAGCGTGTTTAATATTTTATACATACATACATATACGTACTAAATTGCATATATATATACATACATTATTTGTCAGGATCTGATAGCACCTGTGCTAAAGAATGTAATGTCTACTCTTTCTCTATTTGAATATCTAGTATATTGTATGGTTGTGTACTGAATTTCCAAGGTGACATTCCCTCTTCGTGGAAAGGGGAATTGCCAGCTAATCCTTTACAGGTGGTGTGTTAGAGAAAGGAGATGGTTCAGAGGCATGTCCATCTGTCAGTGAAGTATGCGGATGATGAACAGATTAGCAGCATGTCACTAGGCAAGAAAGAAGTGAGGGAAGGTGCCCAATGGGGAAGCTCCAGAGGGGGAAAGCAGTGATTTGGAAAGGGCAAGTTTGTGTCAGATCATTGATTCGGTACCTAGGTTTCGGACTTAGAGGTTGCGCTGCGTGGAAGAGCGTAAAATGTGCGTTTTCTGGTGCGCAAAGGACACAGACGTCCTAGTGTTTAGTGCTCTGGGCTAAGAAGTGCAGGCCCAGTATACTTGTGTTGGGAGACTCAAGGTTGAGCTCCAAAAAAGTGAATTCAACATGTATTGAGTGTGAGGTGGAAAGTGTAATTGGAATAGTACACAACCAATCTTTTCGGTATCGTATTTAATGTTGAACCGGATCACCTATATCCGAGTTATAGTTGTATATATTTGTAAATAGCGTATTTTGTGTGTACATATATTCTTAATAAACTGATAATTCGGTTACTAGCGTAAGTCTTCATTTACACCAATCTCACAGTGGGTGACCGATATCACCTAGGAATATCGGTGGTGGCAGCTATATCTACCACGGACATTCTTCAAAGTTGTGTGGACTGAGGAGAACGTCCGACAAATTGTTGGCAGCGTCGGGATAGAATCGCCTGAAACCAGTGACCAGCGAGCCGTGTTGCAGTCTGTTAATGCCGGAGTATCCAGTGGAATTCTTGTGTGGTCGTGCCGTATCGTCGAAGGTGTGTAAAGTGCCGTGCCGTATCGTCGAGTATGTGCTAAAGAATCGTGCCGGGTCGTCGACTGTATGCTAAAGTGTCGTGCCGTATCTTCGAATGTGTCCTAAAGTATCGTACCGGGTCGTCGACTGTATGCTAAAGTGTCGTGCCGTATCGTCGAATGTGTCCTAAAGTATCGTGCCATATCGTCTAGTGTGGACTAAAGTGTTGTGCGTATCTTTATTAGAAAGAACTAAACTGAACTGTTGTGCCATATTACAGCTACATCGTGGAACTACCTGTGATTAGAAAAGTACCCCAGCAAAGAAAGTATAAGATAAGGTGTTTTGATCACATCTTTCTACTGACATCTTGAACCAAAATTTGTTGTTGTATAATTAATAGTAATTTAAGTAAATTGTCTATATTATTTATGTGTTTTATCAATACTCCCTACCTATAAAGTGTTAATAACCATATTGGCTATTGTTTTAAGGAAAGGTCATAATAACTTGAGCTAGTATTGATTGTCTATAATTTTTTTTTACTAATTGTGGTAATAGTAGTTGGAAGAAATAATTAAATTTACTTAAAGTTAAATTATTTTTAAAGTAATATTTAAATGAAGCAACTGTGATGTAGAATCACATATAGTTTTCTTAAATTTTACATTTTTCTAAATTACAGTTAAAACTAATTTTTAATTAAATATCTATTTTATCTTTGTGTCTTATTTCAATCCTACATAACTTTCCGTTAAAAAGTAAAGAAAGAAAACATGTAACATCTGCTGTATCAGTAAAACGATTCTCAGATAAAGAGTTCCTTTAGATGAATTTTCGGCTTCGTTAAAATAATAAAAGAAAGAATAAAGATCGAATGTATTTGCGGTCAGTAAAATTTCATTTTCTCTCTGCGTAATGTTGAGCCTAACTTCTTTATTACATAAAAACTTTTCATGTACATGCTCTGTATTTTGTCTATTGATAACATTCTCCCAAAACAGACATATAACGTACGATGTTGGCGCGAATTCTTTTGGCGTATTTTTTTAGGACTGCCCATTTCTGGTTGCCCTGCATTAAATTCAAAATCATCTTAATTGTTTAAAGCGTAACAGAAAATTTCATGGTTATGATATCATTCACTTTTCATATGCTCCTTTCGCCAATTCTAAGATGCCAATGTGTGAATTCTGAATGAGAAAATTCAATTGCCTCTCTCTCCCTTCACGGACTCAGACATGTAAAGAAGGTATCTTAAAAAATGCTTACAGGCACCATCCCTAATTATTTCAGTAAGAAATGATTTAATTTTTATAACTCTACTTTAAATAAAGAAAGTTCTCAAAAGGCATTTATTTTATTGATCACAGCCTACAACTCTAGCGAATGCATTTTTTTGAAAAGAACCTGGTCGCAATACTTTAAAATACAGATCTACACTATAGAAACTATGGTGCCTACACCAGGCATTCGCAACGTTTTCAAACATCGAGGGATGGTGCCTGCTGTTATTTGCCTCCTGTTATTTGCCTGCTTTTATTAGCCAGCTTTTATTTGTCTGCCAATTTATTTTCTGGACTAGTTCATTAGAAATTATCTGAACTATATCAGGACTATTATTTGGACTACTTATAAGTGTGAAATTGGATTATTAATGCCTGTCTTCAAATAGTTTCGAATGACTGTCTCCTCGTCAGATAAGTCCCACTTATGTTTGTGAACCACAGAATGTTGTTTGAAATGCGTATGTTCCTGTGAATTATGTCTGCTGGATTTTTCTTGATGGACCTCATGGAGTTGGATTATAGTGCCGATTTATCTTTTATTTGAGCGATTGATTCTTCTGATCGGGACCTTTCGAGATTCTCGGTGTTAACGCGGCCGCTCGTTAAATTTTCTCCTGCCGATGTAGGCCTAAGAATCTACGACTGGCGATTTGTGACTCTTATTTCACCTCCGTTAAACGTTTACTGACATAATGTTTTTATTTCATCTTAGCGGTGTACTTCAGTGACGATTCCATATGCTTTCGACTAAAGTGACACAGAATTTCGTGTTTGACGTTTAAATTCTTCGTCATTCGTCGATAATATGATCTTCACATTGGATTTATTCTTTAAATTTTTGGATGCTGACGCTGATGTTTTTCACAAAAATAATTACATGCGCTATACTATTAAAAAAAACCCTTAAAACTACAGCATTGATCAATTTTGTGTCTGTAATTTTGTGCGCTATTGAACGTTTATTTTTACGCTAATACTGTTACAAGTTTATTTGTAGTAGTTGAAAGTTAAAAAAAAAAAAAAAAAAAAAAAAAAAAAATGAGTGAAGAAGACATTTATTGATAAATATTTACAGCATAAATTTCGCAGATGAGAAAGTGTATGCTTTTATATTTAATAGGTTAAATCTCAATTTCTATTTTAATTATATGATATTTTTATTTAAAAAAAATTATGTTGAGTAATTTTCAACCATTTTTAGTTTATTATGTATTAGTTTTTCTGTGCTCTAATTGAATTTCTTTAAATACGAACAGTTATAAATGATTTTAGATTGTCTTGAAACATTTCACAGCTTTACAAGTGCTATTTAAAAACTATGATACAAATGATAGCATGATAAAATTATATTTTTCAAATATCTAAGTACTTATTGCTGTGCACTTTTTGCTGAAAGTCGTTTGAGAAATATCAAGACAGTTTATTACTTTTCAAAGAAAGTATTTTTATAATTTCCAATATTAATTAATGACTATATATTTTGTTTATTTTTTTTAATACAGTTATTTTTGAAGTGTTATAAATTGACGTATATTCCTTTTTCTTTTTCATAAATTTTATATTATATTTCCATGTAGATGAAAAAGTTCTAGGTAAGTTAATGGTGCATCTCTTTTTCCTATAAAAAATAAGGCATGATGTTGTCGGGTTGCAACCATTATTTTTTTTAATATGAGGTTTATATAAAAGAAACAATACAGAGAAAGATGCATGTGAATACTGGTTATACAATAAGGATGTATGCACCTTCATATATTATTGACAGTGGGCTCATTTTCAGATAAATAAATTTTTATCGTTTGAATCACATGCCATGTGCACATGACATAAATAATAATAATGATGCATGCATAATCGAATTATAAATTCATGTATCAAAAAATATATTATTACATTTTATCCTACTTTTCTTTCCTGATTTTTTTCACTTTAAAGGTAAGTTGTGCTTTATATTGTTTGTACAATAATTTTATTGGGAGATTGTTTTATTTGTGCAAAGACTAGCCATGTTCTTATTTGCATAATTAAACCTATCTAACATCTTAATATTCTTAAAGTGTGTGCATTGTTTATATCTATTCGAGTAGAATTATTTTTACACTCTAGTCTGCAAAAAAAAAAAAAAATAAAAAAAAAAAAAAAAAAAAATAATAATAATAATAATAATAAAAAAAATAAGATGAATAAGATACAGTATGATACTGAATAAGATACAGTATGAATCATTATTTTCGTCAATTATATTAGCTAATAACAACTTCAATTTTAGGAGTGTTCAATTAAAAAAAAAACATTTGATAAATTCCTTAATATTTATTATGATATTTCTTATGCATTTCATATAGGATATAAACAGTGCATTAAAACAAAATATCGTCTTAACTAAAGTGACTAATTTCCCCCCTTCTAATTTATTTTAAGACTTTTTATACATATATTTCCAATGTTTGTTTTTCCTATTTGCACCCCACTTGCAAAAATATTTCGTTAGAGAGGGTCCAGTTTTCTAATATTTAAATAAATATTGAGATTTTTTTTCATGCTTTTTCACTTTTATAAATGTAAAACACAATTTTGATTAGTTCATGGATAGACATTTATTTTAAATTTTTAGCATCTATTTAAAAATATTCTCACATATAGCTGCTTTTATTAAATTGCATTGTAGATAGGTTCATTTTTTAATAATCAGATACTGTGCTCGTTTGTTTATTTTCGTATTTTTATAATTTAGGATATAAATTGTTTATAATGACTAAAAACAGGTCACGTAAATTGACACAAGATCCATCTGTTGTGTTTAACTTTAAGTTTAGACCTGATGCAAAACAGGTAATGTCTTCTAAAACTAATATGGATTCTGAAACAATTGGTTTAGATTCTAATTCTTTTGAGATTTCATGTTTGAGTAGTTTAAAGGAATCTATTAATAGATATTCTAAATCTGTTGTTTCGGATGTTCAGAAATTAATTGATCCTATTTTAAATGAGAATAACCCAGAACTTAGGGCAAAATTTAATTCCTATCAAAAAGAAATTGAATTAAAATTTAATGTTTTAAGTGATTTGGTGTGTAGTGTTCAATCTGAGTGGACTGTTTTACAAAAAAATAACGACCAGTTACATAGGTTAAATGAGCTGTTGTTCGAAAAAGTAAGAACACTGAACTCGTCCAAACAGTCAATGCATAATGAGATAGCTATTCAATGCGACATTGATGAATCTAAATTGGATGAACCCCTTAATGTTATTAAAGATAAGGAATGTAATTCTAGTGGGAAAGATTTGGCCAAATTTCTAGATAAGGTTGAATCTGAAATACACATAAATTCTGGTACAAATAACTCTGAATTATCAAAAGACAAAAATACTGATCTTATTTCAATACCGGATTACATCCTAAATTTATGTGAGCACAAAAATCAAGTTAGAGATTTATCTGACTGCACAAAAATTATTCTGTTAGGTCTTGATGACAATATAGGTATACCAGATATTATGATATCTATAAATGAAAAGATTGGCAGTACCATTCCTTCCATTAACTTTGAAAGAAAGCATAAATTAAGACAGGGATTAAAATATAACTGGACCATTAGTGTTACATCTTGGATATCTGATCTCTTAATTCAACATGGAAAATTAAATATTAATTCTGTTGACTACACTGTCAGGCCATTTATTAACATAAAACGTTGCTTTCATTGCCAACAAATAGGCCACCTGGCAAAATTTTGTGCATATGATTTGGCATGTGCTAATTGTGGTGAATCACACACTTCAGATAATTGTAAAAATGCTTCAAGATGCATTAACTGCATCGCACATAACCGTGCTTACAACAAGTTTTTCGACATAAATCACCCTGCTTTTTCCACTTGCTGTAATACATTTAAATTTTATTTCAAGCAAAAACAAGCTTTTAATCACTCTAAAATATAACGTAAATATTCAACACTTCTTCAGGTATGCTATTTCATGTATATTTAGTTATTTACATATTTTGTTATTTACCTTCATGTGATACTTGGATTTCTCCGCTCCTTTACACAGTATTGTTTACATTGTTAGCCTTTGTTTATTCATAAAACAAACATAAAGTATTAATTATTATATTTTTTTACATACACTATTCTTTCGTAGATATTTTTATTTTTCATATGGTGTACACATTTTAATACATTGTTATTTAAAGATTACTTACAATCATTTCATGATTTACATTTTTCGGGCATTGTTCATATCTCTGATTCTCTTTCATTCAACTGTTTCGTGAGCTCAGGAATAGATGAATGATTCAAAATTTCACATTTTTGATTTATTGATAGTTTTCTTCTGGTGGTTAAGCCCTAATTATCAGTAAGACTTCTGCGGTGAATCTTAAATGTTTGTTTACACAATTTATTTTTCTTTATTTGTATCTTTCGCGATAGATAAAAAATTGCACATCTATTTTGTCTTAATTCGATGTAGCTACTCTATTTTTAGTAGGTCTGTGTAATTATCAATTGCACTTTTCTTTACACACAGTGTTAGTGGGAATGTTCACTAGTGTATCAATATTACAGTGGTGAAAGTTTTACAAAGTTCTTTTTACTTTTGATATACTTGTGGATATTTGCAACTGACTCACTTTTCATACAACTTCTCTTTGCATGCAATGTGTATTAAATTACAATGTTTTTATACAAAGTTTTTTTACAATGGTAGTTTACAAAGGTATATATATTTTGCTGCATGCTTTGCAAAGGAAGTTATTCACATACATATACATTTACATATGCAATTGTTTAATTATCGGTCCTCTGTGAAGTTTTTTTAGAACATATTGATTATTATCTTTAATACATAAGTCATTTCTTTACATTTTTTTTGTTTTGGTTATGGATGATTTAATCCAGTAATTTTTACCTTCCCATTTGCACTATTCCATGTTTTCCCGTTTACACACGTGAATTTCATTACTCTTTAGGCGTAATTTAGATAGATATAGACACTTTTTTTGCATAACATTTGTTCGTAATTAAATATCATTTATATTCGCTTCTCCACACTTCGTTATTTTCATTTGGGTATACATGATATACAGTAGTACTTTACACTATATTTACGACCATTAAAAATTAGTTTTCAGTCAATGAATACTTACACATGTAGCGGAGCTTACTCCATTTTTATTAAAAATTCTAGCAAAGTCCAAAATTTTATATATAGACTAAAATTCACACACTTATTCACTTTTATTCAATACTCATCCTTTTATAATTTGTACAGGGTACTTCCACATTAAAAAAAAATATTACACTTTAGTCATTTTGTATATAACGATGAGTGGTATACGACAGTCAAGGTGGCATTTAAAATTGCATACCTGTCAATGTTTTCACACTTCTGGTTCAAAGGATATGAAGTGAAGATAAATTGTAATTTTTTATAAGCAAAGAGGCTGTCATACGTTTGCTTTACTTGTTAATACATGTCTTTTATTGGTCTTTATACCAGTTGTATCTTAAATTGAAGTTACTTTATAGGTCTCCATATTACATTTCCACACATCTTTCCCACAGTTCTAAACTTTTTACACTTTTGCATGAAAGTTCAGTCTCTTCCACTTAACAGTAATTATTTTTGAATAAAAGTATTTTTGGGAAGATACCGAATTCTTTACGGAGATTTCTTCTCTCATGTTACACTAAAATACCGTTTTAGATGTCAATATAATGCAACATTGATTTTAAATTTCAGATTTAACTTAATAAAAAAAATTCATCAGTTTAGGTATTAAAAAAAAGGACAAAAAAATTAGAAAATAGACATTTAGGAACATTGTTATCACATGGAAGTAAATGGTCAACGACAGTGTTTCAAAATTTTTTTCCATATGTTGCTTGTCTAGCATTTCTTGAACTCTCATCTCAGATATAAGTTTGTAGTAAAATTTAGCTTGTAAACTTAAAAAAAAAAAAAAAAAATAGTGGAAATTTCAAAATTTCATATTATTCATTATTATGGACATTTTTAATCCTTCTATTTACAATATTTTTTTGTTTATTTGTGTATTATGTTTTGTGTTTAATTGCATTATATTACTCCAGTATTTTGCTATTATTATTGTATTGATCAATACACATATTTAATGTTTCTTATTACCAACATTTTGGAATTTATTGCCAGTTGGTAAGTGACCTGTGGACTTAGACCTGACATTTGTTTTATTTGTATGTGCACATTTTTTTTATACAGGTCCTTGTCTAAATAAGACAAATAGAAAAGTGATCACAAATTTTATTAATGAAGCTGCAGCTGTTTCTAAATAGAAACAATATATGATGTCATTTGTATGACAAAATTTATGGTACCAATATATTTATATCATGATATATATATATATATACTTTTATTTGGGATGGTTGCCTACTTAGAGATAAGTTCAATTACTGTTTACTTTATTTAGTAAATGTTTAGTTTGTTTTCATGAACATTTTACACATTGTTACTTGTAAGAGCATATGAAAATTGATTTCTCTTCCTGCATGTACCTGTATAGATTTTTTTTTTCTCGCCTGTGAAAGGGGTGATATATGTGATGTAGAATCACATATAGTTTTCTTAAATTTTACATTTTTCTAAATTACAGTTTAAACTAATTTTAATTAAATATCTATTTTATCTTTGTGTCTTATTTCAATCCCACATAACTTTCCGTTAAAAAGTAAAGAAAGAAAACATGTAACATCTGCTGTATCAGTAAAACGATTCTCAGATAAAGAGTTCCTTTAGATGAATTTTCGGCTTCGCTAAAATAATAAAAGAAAGAATAAAGATCGAATGTGTTTGCGGTCAGTAAAATTTCATTTTCTCTCTGCGTAATGTTGAGCCTAACTTCTTTATTACAGAAAAACTTTTCATGTACATGCTCTGTATTTTGTCTATTGATAACATTCTCCCAAAACAGACATATAACGTACGATGTTGGCGCGAATTCTTTTTGGCGTATTTTTTTAGGACTGCCCATTTCTGGTTGCCCTGCATTAAATTCAAAATCATCTTAATTGTTTAAAGCGTAACAGAAAATTTCATGGTTATGATATCATTCACTTTTCATATGCTCCTTTCGCCAATTCTAAGATGCCAATGTGTGAATTCTGAATGAGAAAATTCAATTGCCTCTCTCTCCCTTCACGGACTCAGACATGTAAAGAAGGTATCTTAAAAAATGCTTACAGGCACCATCCCTAATTATTTCAGTAAGAAATGATTTAATTTTTATAACTCTACTTTAAATAAACAAAGTTCTCAAAAGGCATTTATTTTATTGATCACAGCCTACAACTCTAGCGAATGCATTTTTTTGAAAAGAACCTGGTCGCAATACTTTAAAATACAGATCTACACTATAGCAACATTTTTTTTAAGTTTGAAGAGTGTATAATAACATTTGCTTAGGATTTTAATTGGCCAATAGTAGTGAAAAAAAAAAGGCTCAAAAGAGAGCCATAGTTAGAAAAAAAAGGCCCAAAAGAGAGCCATAGTGAAAAAAAAGGCCCAAAAGAGAACCATAGTAGAGAAAAAAAAAAGGTTCAAAAGAGAGCCATAGTGAGGAAAAATAAAAGTAAAGATTTTCAGTATATCTGTTTTAAGTGTAAGAACCAGTATTAAGTTCGGAAATATTTTAGTGAGGATAATGGTAGAAATTTATATATGCATGTTTTACAATTTTTCTTTATGTGGATATTTTTATTGACATCAATACTCCTATTCAATTTCAACGTATCAGTATTATTTTATAAATTGTATGTTGTTATCTAAGTGTATAAGTTGAGATCTGTGTGGCATAGTAAGCAAATCGAATTATTGTTTTACCTTTTTGTTTTATTGGAAGTAAATTGTGTGATATCAATAGTTGAGAATAATTAGAGTATTCAGTAAATTAATTAGAAATGAAATGTATTGATTATCTGAAGGGTATTATTTTGTATAATATGTAGGATATAACTGTACTAAGTTAAAAAATTTAGGAAATATTAATTTGGTAGGTTTAAATATTATTGTAGGGTAGTAATAACAATCGGTGAAGGTATGGCTTTCTTATTGAAACTAAAAAAGGTTGATCTTCAGGTGATAGCTGAAGAATTGGGTGTTGAATTCGCGGAAGATGATACCAGAATTCAGCTTAAGAAAAAGATAATGGACAGTGATGAGTATGACGAGGGGGTTATTAAGGAATTATCTGACGCTATTGTTGCTGAACGATTAGAACAAGAAAAATTAGAACGCGAAAAGTTAGAAAAACAGGAATGGTTAGAGCGTGAAGAAAAACAGGAAAAATTAGAGCGCGACAAGTTAGAAAAACATGAAAAATTAGAGCGCGAAAAGTTAGAAAAACAGGAAAAATTAGAGCGCGAAAGATTAGAAAAACAGGAAAAGTTAGAGCGCGAAGAAAAACACGAAAGGTTAGAAAGAGAAGAGAGGATAGAAAAATTAAGGATGGAACATGAATTAGAAATGGAGAGACTAAGGGTTCAAGGTTCGGCAAATAATTCTAATGTTTCTAGGGAATCTAATAATGAAAGTAATATAGAAAAATTGATCAAAAGCGTAAAAACTCTATCTATCACAGTACCGGAAGGGACTGAGGGATGGAATTTATTTTTCAACAGTTTAGAAAGGGCATTCAAAACTAAAAATGTACCGGAAAATCAGCAGGCCGAAATTCTACTGAATACGTTAGGAGATAAGGTGGATAATTTGTTAATTTATACGATTACGGAACAAATGGAAAATTATGAGGAGTTAAAGGAGTTAGTTTTGAGGGAACATGAGCCGACACCGAAGGCATGTTTGGAAAATTTTAAAAAGGCTAGGAGAAACCAGAACGAAACTCATGTGTTATTTGTATCGCGTTTAATAGCGACATGGGAAAATTATTGTAAGATTAGAGGTGCTGACTCTTATGAAAAGGTCAACCAGTTAATAGTTACGGATAAATTAGTAAGTACGTTAGATGAGGATACCGCGTCATATATTGGATTAACTCATCTAGGTAAATGGTTAGAAACTTCTAAATTTGCTAAAAAATGTGACAATTATTTTGACGCTAAACATAAGTCTTACGCCGTTACGTATAAAAGTTTTAAAGGTAAAGATAGGCACGTAAACAATGAAAAAATGAGACCGAGGGAGGATAGCAAAGTTAGTAATAATTAAAGGCAAAACGGGAGTAATGAGACTAATTCTTTTTCGGATAGGAAAATAGATTTTAAGAAGCCTAGTGATGCTTCAGCTCCTAAATGCTTTAAATGTGGTTTGAGAGGTCATTACCAACGTTTTTGTAATAAAGTGGGTAATGAGGGAAATAATGGTAATAAAGGGCGAGATCCGAAAGCGGGTGTGCATAAGATTGTGGTAAAAGAAAGCAAAGAGTTACCTAATGGAGCAATTGTGGCGAGAATATCGGCAAAGGCCGAACAGAGAACTAACGTTATTGGTGAGAAATTAAATAAACTCGAGAAAATTGAAGTTAGTGTAAATGGGCAAAAAGCAAAAGGATTGGTTGATTCTGGATGTGAAATTAGTGTTGTTCATAAAGATTTGGTACCGGAAGAAAAATTAAAAGGAGCGGGTAGTATTTATTTACAAGGGTTATTCGGTGAAGCAGTTAAATCGCCGTTGGTTAAACTACCGTTAGCTATTCCGCAATTCGGACAAACTAATATAATTCATCAGGAAGTACTTTGCGCAGTGACTGATAATATTAATGAGCAAGTGATTTTACATCCCGAAGTGATTAATGAGTTGTCAGGTGTCAACCGCGAGGAGCCATTGCTAGAGGCCCAAGAATTAGAAAGTTCGGAAATTATTATTGATAATTCGAGTAAAAAGGAAGATATGAGTAACGATAATTTTAATGTTTACGCAATAGAAGCGAAATCAGAAAATGGTCAAACTCAGAATACGGAAAAAACGGAAGTGGAGAAAGATAATAAAGCTATTGTTAGCAATTCAGATATGTTTAAGAAATCCCAATTAGAATGTAAGGAATTAGAGAAAGCTTGGGAATTAGCTAAAATGGATAAGGGCGATTATTATGTTGTAAATGGTTTATTGTATCATAAAGAGAAATTATTAGGCGAAATTATAGCGCAATTAGTAGTACCCAAAGTAAGAAAGGAAGAAATACTAAAATTAGCGCATAGTTCGGTATTTGGAGGGCATCATGCAGCCAAGAAAACTTTACAGAGAATCAGGTATTCATTTTATTGGGAGGGGATGGCGAAAGAAACTAAACAATTTTGTGAGTCATGTTTAGAGGGCCAATTGACTAGAGGGGTTAAAGTAAATGATAGAGCTCCTATTTCCCCAGTGTCGCGTCCGGAACTTCCATTTCAGGTAGTTAATGTTGATTTAATTGGGCCTATTGATCCTAAAAGTTCCCAAGGGCATCGGTATATACTAACCTTAATTGATCAACATACCAGGTGGGCGGATGCGATCCCTTTAAAAAGTTTAACTGCTAAAACCGCGTGTGATGAGTTACTTCAAATATTTATGAGGACAGGAATTCCGAATATAATTGCTTGTGATAATGGAACCAATTTCACCGCCGACTTAACGAAAGAATTTGTGAAAAGGTTAGGTGCTAGTCCAAGATTTTCGACCCCACAGTATCCACAGTCTAACGGGCTCGTGGAACGATTTAATCAGACCCTTAAACGTATGTTACATCATACTATTAGAGAAGAAGGAAAAAAGTGGCATGAACAAATACCATTTGTATTATGGGCGTATAGGGAAGTCCCAAATTCTACGACGGGAATCGCACCTTTCCAGTTATTATATGGTAGAACGCCGGAGGGTCCTTTGTCGATTCTCAAGTCATCCTGGGCAGGAGAAAATAAGGGGGCGCAGTTAGATACTACGCCGATTCATGAATATTTGAATAAACTTAGGGGACGTTTAGAAAGAGCCGCAAATGAGGCAAAATTATCGTCTGAGGTACAACAAAATAGAATGGCTTACCATTATAATTTAAGGTCTAAGGAAAAAACGTTTGAAGTAGGCGATAAGGTAATATTGTTAATCCCCGATTCGACTAATAAGTTATATTCTAGGTGGCAAGGGCCGGCAACCATAGTCGAAAAACGAAATCAGCATTCATTTATTTGAGTTAGCCGACGGGAGTAGGAAGCATGCGCACCAAAATAAAATACAAGAATTTATTGCTAAATGTAATATAGTTAATATTGTTTTCGAGGGTGATGAGGAATTTGGAGAAGTTGGGGAAATTCCTATTTTGAACCGGGATCAGGAAGTAGAACGAGATATAGAGAGGTTCGAAATAAAAGGGTTATCTAACAATCAAGTTAAAGATATAAAGTCTATTTTGAGGGAGAATAAAGAGGTATTTATGGGTGCTGTACGACCAGCTGATGTAGGGGAGCATCGTATTGATCTTAAACCGGGGGTGGAAAGGAAAAAGCCAAAGATATATAGTGTACCGGTAGCTTATAAAGAGGAAGTAGATAGGCAGATTCAGGAGTTATTAGAATTAAATCTAATCGAAGTGTCAGATGCTGAAATTAGTCATCCAATTGTTTGTGTGGCGAAAAAAGACGCAACTGTTAGGCTTTGTATAGACTATAGAGCATTAAATTCGGTAACTCAGGTGCCAACCTTTCCGATGAAAGATTCTCAAGAAATCATGTATACCGCAGGGGCGGCTAAGTATTTATCGTCGATTGATTTATTGAGAGGTTATTGGCAGATTAAAATGGCGGAGGAATGTAAACATTTGACAGCTTTTACAACGCATAATGGAACTTATCAGTGGCGTACAATGCCTTTTGGATTATCAGGGGCGGCTGCTACGTTTCAGAAAGATATGAATGGGGTTCTTCAAGGTCATCGGAGGTATGCGGAAGCATATATTGATGATGTCATCATTTTCTCCGAAACCTGGGAAGAGCATTGTGAGCATGTTAGGGCCGTCATTGAAGAACTTAAAAGCAGAAATTTTACGATTAGGCTAGATAAATGTAAATTTGGAGAGAAATTGACTAAGTTTTTAGGTCATGTAATTGGGGGTGGAACGCATGCACCTGATGAGGAAACAATAGGAGCAATAAGGGATCTAAAGAGACCAAAAACTAAAAAGGAAGTTAGATCTGTTTTGGGATTAATGGGATTTTACCGATCTTATATTCCAAATTATGCCGAAATTGCTATACCTTTAACCGAATTGACAAAAGGAAAGGTTAAAAATACTGTACCATGGGATGAAAAGGCAGAAAAAGCATTTAATACTCTTAAGGATGAGTTATGTAAAGTGACGAGTTTGGCTACATCTATGACCTATCGTAGGCCGGGAATATCAGCTCCACGCAGATGCTTCCGACCTGGCAGTAGGATGTTGTTTTACTCAAAAAGATGAAAAGGGTCAGTTTAAACCAATAGCTTTTGCCAGTCAGAAATTGTCAGGAGCTCAGCGTGCTTGGCCGAGTATAGAGAAAGAGGCTTGGAGTGTTCTCTTCGGGTTTGCGGAAGTTTGAAAAGTGGACCTATGGATCTCAAATTGAGATCATTACAGATCACAATCCATTAAAATTTCTCACTGAAACAACCCCAAGATCACCCAAACTCACTAGATGGGCTCTTGCCTTGCAACGCTGGAACCTGAGTATTTCTCATCGACCAGGAGCTCAACATTTAAATGCTGACGCAATTTCCAGACTACATAGAAAGAGCTGGGAAGATCAACCAGTTGTTAGCCCATCGGCGTCAACGACCCAGTAGTGGACAACCTTAAAGGGATGTCGTCACACATTTAATTTTTTTTTCTGTGTGTGTGTAAATATTTTTTAGTTTTTTTGTTTATGATATTGTATTAACATGTGTATTGTTGATGTAATAATAATATTAGTTAAGGTTCAGTAGAGATGTCAGTAGATAGTGTTCAGACACCTGGAAATACCTATGTAATAAGCATAATGAAGAAATCTGAAAAGAGACTATTGAACTCTTCTGCGATATTACTATATGTTTGGGGAAAATTAGCCCCTAAAAGGCATATTTTCCGCTAAGGTGGGGGGTGTCAGGATCTGATAGCACCTGTGCTAAAGAATGTAATGTCTACTCTTTCTCTATTTGAATATCTAGTATATTGTATGGTTGTGTACAGAATTTCCAAGGTGACATTCCCTCTTCGTGGAAAGGGGAATTGCCAGCTAATCCTTTACAGGTGGTGTGTTAGAGAAAGGAGATGGTTCAGAGGCATGTCCATCTGTCAGTGAAGTATGCGGATGATGAACAGATTAGCAGCATGTCACTAGGCAAGAAAGGAGTGAGGGAAGGTGCCCAATGGGGAAGCTCCAGAGGGGGAAAGCAGTGATTTGGAAAGGGCAAGTTTGTGTCAGATCATTGATTCGGTACCTAGGTTTCGGACCTAGAGGTTGCGCTGCGTGGAAGAGCGTAAAGTGTGCGTTTTCTGGTGCGCAAAGGACACAGACGTCCTAGTGTTTAGTACTCTGGGCTAAGAAGTGCAGGCCCAGTATACTTGTGTTGGGAGACTCAAGTTTGAGCTCCAAAAAAGTGAATTCAACATGTATTGAGTGTGAGGTGGAAAGTGTAATTGGAATAGTACACAACCAATCTTTTCGGTATCTAATTTAATGTTGAACCGGATCACCTATATCCGAGTTATAGTTGTATATATTTGTAAGTAGCGTATTTTGTGTGTACATATATTCTTAATAAACTCCTAATTCGGTTACTAGCGTAAGTCTTCATTTACACCAATCTCACAGTGGGTGACCGATATCACCTAGTAATATCGGTGGTGGCAGCTATATCTACCACGGACATTCTTCAAAGTTGTGTGGACTGAGGGGAACGTCCGACATTATTTATTGCTGTAGTTATTTAATTTACCTCTGGAAAAAATATTTTCATACATAAAAAATTCTTATTTAGGGTAATTATTTTCATACATTTAAGCGTATTCAAAAATAAAAGCTAGACGTTTACGTAGCAACAAAATCGTATTGACAATGCTCAAACTTGAAACAATTTCAATTAATTTAAATTTGAATTTCGTTTTAAATTTCAAATTTTTATGGTTAAATTTGAATATAAATACCGATAAATATTAATATAACGAAATTATACTTAAGATAACTAAAGCTGACAAAGCAAAAGACATATCATTTATCTAAATACGTTGAACATGATTTTTTTTTCTCGTTTAAAATTCATTTGACATAAAAAATAAATAAATAAATAAATAAATAAATAAATTTGCTTTTCATCGCCAACCAATAATACATCGCCAAATTTTTTTTTTTTTTTTACGACAAATTACGGAAATTCCGCCGATTTTTTTTTTTTTTTTTTTTTTTTTTTTTTGTTATAAGCGCATATATCCTCATGAGAAAAACATTCTGTAATATTTTCAGAGTTTTCGGAGTATACCCATATGGAGACCTTCCTTGTTAGTAACCTTATAGATTTTTTGATTTACAGTGTATCTGTTGCATGAATCTTTAATGTTGCCGTAACATAAAGTTTCCCAGAAATCCCAGTTTCATAGAAAAAATTATATCTAAATAGTTATAAATTAATATAAACTAATATTTTTTAACATTTACTTGTATTTAGTAGAGACTGGTGAGGTAGGTTTGTTTGTTTGTTTGTATTTATGTCGGCTAATTATCTACACTATGGGATATAGGCCCCTATGGGGTGGGATACCCTCCGTGGAGATCTTTCTAAGGGAACCTAACACGTATTTACGCAAGGTTCGAAGAAAACCACGGAAAACTCCGAACGGTTAGGCCGATGGTCGCGATTGGGAACGAACCCAGCACCTACCGTCTAACAGTTTGGAGGTCAGAATCTCGCGGCACTGGTGGGGCAATGAGGTAGGATTTTAGCCTCACTACTTTCTAACAGCCTGTATTGAATGGCCATTAGGATCATATCGGCCTGTACTAAATGCTAGTAAATGTTTAAAAAATATATTAATTATTACTGATGTTTAAAACCCATTAAACCTTATCTCGATTCAGATAATGGTAAAAAATTAAATGGTCATTTTATTAAAATTTACCACTCCCTCATAACTCTTATTTTGGCCTATTTGGAGAGAATCATATAATTAAAAAAAAACCAAACACCTACACTTTGCCTACACTTTGCCTACACTTTGCCTAAACTTTGCCTACACTTTAAAAAAATATGTAAATTTACTAAATTTTTTCTAGGAAACTTAGCTTCCTAGAACTTGCTGTTACGTTAAGTAACGGTAACAGCAAAAATCCATGTAACTGGATCTATTACATGAATTTTTACTGTTACTGTTACATAAAAAGTTCTAGGAATGCCAGTTTCCTAGAAAAAACAGTATCTTTACAGATATTTTTTTCTTTTTTTTTACAGTGTTAAATAAATTTACTTTTGAATTTATGATTTGAATGTATTCAATGTATGATATAAAAACTTAGAATGTGATATTTTCCATTCAATGTTATCTGCCAGTGAAAAAATTCTTTTATATATTTGCTGATCTGTGCTTTCAAATTTTCCTGATTATCTATAACATTACATATTAAAAGGGTGTGTCTTTTAAAGTAATTCGATTAAAATAAAAGGCTTTCATGCACAACTCGGAGAAACTATTTACTTTTCATTAAGAGTTTCCCCGCTGCAGACTATCAGATCAAACATTAGATTTTGAAAATTGAAATACATTAAATTGACATTTAGAGTTATTTGGAAATTACTAGTCAGAAAGCAGAAGATTATATATAAATATTACTTTTGTCAATTCTTTTGAAAACAGCTAATTTTTCAAAGAAATGTTAAAATAATTGTAATCAATTAAGGTAATCTATATAGTGATTGTAGTCCAGTCAAATAAGGAGAAAAAAAAAGGGCAAACCTCGGAATGAAAGACAGTAAGCTGAAAATTTGCATAAAGCTTTATTTTGGCATTTTAAAATTTATCTGTAAAGTCTCATAAAATCTCATGTACGCGTCGCCAGACATTTAAGCTCAAAGGTCACACAAATCAGTTTTTTGCTTTTATGTCGAAAATCGTGCATTTTATTGAGAGAAAATAAAAACCAATAACAAAATTAAAGCATATAAAATTTCCTATAAAATACATATAATTTTTATTTTTTGACAAATATTTTTTGCCATAGAGAGCGTTGAAGGAAGGCAATTTTTTCACCTTCTGGCCAAAACGATAAAAAATAATCTTCGCCCACACTCGATTTCTCAGAAACTGTTTAATTTATCGGGAAAAAAAGAACAGTTACATAATTCAACTAGACTATTATTTTTATAAAATTCATAGAAATTTAATTTTACAACAAAAAGTTTAGGCGTTAGATTTTGTTGAAAAAAAAAGTCGATTTTTTTTACCTTTGATCGAAATCGAGAGAAGAATCTTTTTCTACCCTCGATTTTACAAAAACTATACATCTTATCGAACAATCTCTGTTACAAAATTAAAGTACTTTATTTTCTAAATTTTACAAAAATAACGGTAATTTTCTGATAAAATGGTGAAGCTGTAGACAGAGCTAAAAAAGAGCCAATTTTTGGCCTCCTGTCGAAATGAGAGTAACTTCTCAAGATTATTTTCTATGCTTCAAACGACCTTCGAAAATATTAAAAAGATTGTATACTGTAAAATTCTTTATGTCAAACAACAATTGATTACAACTTAAGATGTAATATATTTATCGAAAAAAGTAAAACGGTATTCGATTCAAATTCCTTTTAATAGTCTTGCCTACAGATTCCATGCTTCCGCGTTAAAAAATACTACATGAATAAGCCAGAAAATTTTAAGCTTATGAGAAAAAAATATACTTTTTTTTTCTTCAGTAAAAACCAAGTCTTTTCCATTTCCAAGTAAAATGCTAGACAACATTAATGAAGAAATATCAAACTCTTTAATACATTTTTAACAAGAAGTTATAAAATATAGAAAAAGAAAGCTTTATCTTTTAAAACGAAATGTACTTCTATAATTCGCAATAATGACGTCAATGTGAGAATGCTCATTTTCATCGAAACTGCTGCTTGGGCTATCTATATTTCTTCATAAAAGGTACAGATCTAAAAGACCTTTAGATGTTCTGACAAGTTTGGATTTTCAGCTTCATTTACGATGATACTGTAAAATATTAAGTTTCAGCTGTTTATCACCCTCAACTTCGTATTTTATCATCATAATCAGGTGCACTAGTACAATATGTTGGGGATAATGCAGATATAAATGCAAATATTTTTGACGGTAATAGTACCCTTCATGTAATGGTATGATGCAAATAATGACTCCAAAAAGTGCTGTTATTTACAATGATCGCATACAAAAATGTACAATCAAACCAAGTGTAAAAGAGTTGGCAGCACGTACCTCTTCTTGTGTATGAAAAGCCAGTTGTTAATTAGAGGTGAAAAAAAAAAAAAAAAAAAAAAAAAAAAAAAAGAAAGAAAAGAAAAACATTGTTTTAATTTTTAACTTGAATAAATTGTGATATATTTACGATAACTTATGATATAAAAATGTAATTAAATGTATTTAAATTATTTTAATTCAATTTGTTATTAATTATATAATTTAATTATTTATTATAATGCTGATGTCTTATTTATGAATAATATTTATAAACAAGAATATAATGTAATTTTCTTAAATATTATAATATTCTTAGTAAATAAAATTAAAGTTCTAAACATTATTGAAGTTCGCAATCTTGAAATTGGCTTTTCTTTCTTTTGGCGAGAAGGCAAGTAACTAATTAAATTTATTGTACGAATTTTTCAGAAAATTTTATCCGCTTTAATTTTTAGAGCTTTTTCAATAAAAGCATAATTTTCGAAAAAATTAGGGTAGAAAGGAGCTTTTTTTTTCGATTTGGATTAAAAAAAAAAAAAAAAAAAAAAAATGCATTTATTTTTTATTTTTATTTTTATTTATTTTTATTTATTTATTTTTTTTTTTTCCAGCGTGATTTTGCACCAAAACTTTTTATCAGAAAACTATTTTTTTAATGAAATTTATAGAAAACAGTCTACTTGAACTTTGTAATTGGTTTTATTTTCGCTTAAGTGAAAAATTTCTGGTAAATCAAGGATGAGCAAGGGTTTTTTCCTCGATTTGGCTAGAAGGTCAAAAAATTGCCTTTCTTCAGCGCGCTCTAGCGCCAAAACTATTTATCAGAAAATAAAGGTTAATGTATGTATATTTTAGAAAATTTTATCTGCTTTAATTTTGTTATGGGGGGGGGGGGGTCAATAAAATGCACGGTTTTCGAGATATTAGCAAAAAACGTTTTTTGTGACCTTCGACCTTAAATATCTGGCGACGCGTACATTAGATTTTATGAGACTTTTCTGGTAACTTTTAAAAATGTCAAAATAAAGCTGTTTGCAAATTTTCACCTTGTTGTCTTTCATTCCGAGGCTGAATCCCTATTTGACTGGACTATTGATCGAAAAATCTGTTTCATTTTCGTATCAATCCAAATGGAATTTTTGTGAAAAATTCGTTTTCGGCGAAAATGTTGCCTAAAATTCGGCTCAATCTAAACAATCTGTATTCCGAAAATTTCTTTTCTTTATAGGGAATTCCCAACATTGCTGATTCATTTGAAAAGTATTGGCTTAAACGAGAAATTCTTTTATTTATTACCTCATTGTTCAATTACCTAATTATCAGACATGACTGATTCAAGATGTGTTTGCAAATTATAAAGAAATAAATGCATATAGCACGTACATATACATACCAATTTGAATACCATTTTCATTGTCTCATTAAATCCTGCAAACTTAACAGCAATAGATTTTTTTAACTATTGAAGTATTTTGACTTTCACATATTTTTTTGACAGTAAAAGATTGCCAGTAATAAAAATACTTATATAGGCTAGTCGAGATATGCATGCAGAATGCATAAAATATTTTTTAATGAGATGAAAATTTGCAATAGGAAAATTATTATTATTATTATTATTATTATTATTATTGATGAATCCACTGCATTTTATTTTATATGCAAATAATCCAGCTTGGGCCACATGCATAATTAATTAATAAGTATGTAAATTTGCATATCTATTAAACACTATTTTGGGGCTTTTTCGTTTTCGACTAACCGTGAGAAGTTTGCCGAAATTCTGTTTACATTTTGTTTTCGGTATTAAAAATCTGTTTCGTTTCATTTTAAAGTGCAATAAGCAAAATCACCTAGATGTTTTATTAAGTTGTCTTGTTTTTTTTTTTTTTTTTCCGATTATGATAATAGATTTATTTTCAAATAAAGTGTTTATTGAAAAGAAGACGGAGTGCAATCCTACGGGAAACATGTGAGCATTTAGACCAGCTCTCTCGAAAACTACTCGACAGATTTTGATGAAATTTATAATCCATATTCAATGGATTATGTTCAAGATTTATGTCAAATAGATTTTTTTCTGCGATGGAAATACTTTTTTAAAACAATGTCAAGTTTTCAATTTTTTATCATTTTTGAAAAAAAAACTATCTGGCACATAGAATCTAATATTTATACTTTGCCACCAATTTATTTGTTTATTTATTTATTTTGTCAAAATCGCTCGAATTCTTCAGGCCTTAATGGGATTTTTAGTGTTAATATTATTTATGACGACCGATTATTTACACTAGGGATATAGGTCCAACTGGGATGTCCTCCCTGGGGAGGGGGGTCTTTCTAAGGGATCCTAATTGTATTTAAACAAGGTTAGAAAAAAAACACGGAAACTTCGAACAATTAGGCCGACGGGCGCAATTTGCTTCGAACCTAGCCCCTCCCATCCACCAGCTTCAATAGCATAAACTTTCGGACACTGGTGCGACTGACAATTTTAGTTGAGAAGTACAATTTTCCGGAGAGCTAAATAACTTAGACCCTTATAACTTGCGTGGAGTTATTGTACAGTTTTATAAAGCGCATGAATTAAATTATGCATAAACACTTGGAGTATAAACACCTTCCTAATGGCGGGATCAGTAATGGCAGCTACTGCCACGCGGAGGGGTCGGGTTCGTATCCTGCAAAGGCATGGATGTTGTGTTGTCCCTTTGTAGTGGTATATATGTAATGGATAAAAGAAATAAAAATTGTACTGACTTGTCGTTGTTTCTGTGTAAATACGGATCATTCGAAGCGAAAGCCATAGTTCCTATAGGCCCAAATCAATCATCTATCAAACCAAATGAAAGAATACTTAGAATAAATATAGTTACATATAATAAATGAGCATAAAACGCCAGAGAAAAATTTATCTCATCGCATCATCCCTTAAAAATGTATCAATGTGTAAAATCAATTTCCTGAATTTGCGACCTAGATTTATAACTATATATTACATGTACTATTCAATACTTTATTGCCAACAGGCGAAAAAGCCCCTTTCTATATTTACTCAAGCTGACTTTCAGATCCAAATATTCCAGTTTATTTATAAAGCTACTTTTGTTTTAATGGATATCGTCTCTTAAAAGCAAACTGGTTAAATATACCGTCTTTCATACACAACTTAGTTGAAGCAATTTACTTTTCAGTCTTTCTTTGTTTTAGGGTAATGAATCAAGCATGGGATTTTGAAATTTGAAGGGCATTAAATTGCCTTTTACGGTTATTAGTAATGTACTTGAAAAAAAAATTATTTTTAAATTTTATTAATTTATTAATTTTATTAATTCATTCAGTTTTCCGCTTTAAAAAAAAATATAAATAAATAAAATAAAATAAAATAAAATAAAATAAAATAAATAAAAATGAAAATATATAACAATCATCGTTTTGAACTATTTAATTTTTTTTAAAAATGCATATAATCTTATATAAATCTAAATTTAGTATATAATCTCATATTTATTATATATTACCAATTTTTTTTACAAAATCGAAATTGTTCGAGGACTTTAGAACTAAATGGGACTTTATCTGAAAAATACAATTTTTCGGAGAGCTAAAAATTTTAGACACTTCTAAATTGTGTGAATTTGTTGCATAATTTTATCCAAGCGCATGTATTAAAGCACGTAAAAACATTCGGTTTAATTTTATTTATTATAAATAATAAATGAGTAGAAAACGTTAGAGTAAAAATAACGTGACCAAGTGTGGCATCATAGATGTGTCTTACCTGAAATTTATACCTATAATGTAAAATAATTTTTTTAAATTTTCGTCCAAAATGCATTAACTTATGACACATCTACCATTCAATGCTTTATTTCCAACAGGCGAAAGATTCCTTTTCTATATTTACTAACACTGACTTATAGATCCAAATATTCCAGTTTATCTACAAAGCTTCTTTTGTTTAAGTGGCTATCGTCTCTTAAATGTAAATCAATTAAACAAAACGTGTTACATGCACAACCTTGTTGAAACAATTTACTTTTCAGTGTTTCTTTGCTTTAGGGTAAAGGATCAAGCATAAGATTTTAAACCTTGAGCGGCATTAAGTTGCCTTTTACTGTTATTTAGAATGAATTTGATGAGGTAGAATTTTTTTTTTTTTAAATATAGTATTCTTGAAATTTTTTAAAAATATAAATAAATTTCCGAAGAGGTGTTAAAATATAGAAATTAATGTAGTGCGATGAGAAAAAAAAAAATCGGCCTGTTTTGATAAAAAAAAAAAAAAAAAAAAAAAAAAAATCCCTAGATGATTCTTTATTCTTTGGATAATTTTATTCAAAAATATGAAACTGAAATTAATGAAAGTCGATAGTAGAATATTGCCAGTTTTTGTCAATTCCAATGCTGTAGTTGGAAAAAATATTTGTGGGAACTCAAATTTTCATGGATTATGAAACTACCGGATTTTTGCTAATCCAAAAGCCAATTTGAAACATTTAACCAAAAGCCGATATTATTATTTTTTAAAATTAACACTTATAATTATTATATTGAAGTTTTTATAGTAGTGTAATTTTCTTTCATCCAGTAAAAGTATGCCAACTGACATCAGTGCAAAACCTCCGTCCCCTGAATACTATACGTCACCGCTGATTATTTTAGCGTGTGTACGGTCCTTTCAGTTTTGGTACCAATAATTTTTTAAGTTTTTTTGCTTTATTTTTCTGAGATTACTGTCTAAGAAATATTTTACAATATACTGGAGTAAAAACTTAAAGGACCGTGTACACTTTTAAAAAATCCGTCTTCGGTAGCCGTCATTTTAATGTCAGCGCCAGGCCATTTTTGTAGTATTCAAGAGGCATTGGCAGCACGATGGTTTTCAAAGCATCTGATTGGCCGAAGCATCTCTTTTCTTGATAAGTGAAGACGAATATCCTTAAAACTAGCAAAAATGAACGTTTTGCTTGAAGAAAAATTGAATTGCACTCGTATGTGATTTTTTTTTATTTTATTTTATTTTTTTATTTTTAGTTAAAAAACCAAATATTTCTGAGAACGGCGCTCGCACGCGTTCCCGCCCAATTACAGCACTGGTCAATTCGCAATTTCAATAGGGGTTTTGAAAAAATAGTTAGTCATAAACAATATACCTCAATTTATTACTTATTTCTGTCGGAAAATTTCGTAATGTTTTGCCAAGCTTAGCGAGAATTGGATGCTGGTAAACATCTTTAAATGTGTACTTATTTACTCACATTGACTTTCAGATAGAAACATTCCAGTTTATCTATAAAGCTTCTTTTGTTAAAATAGCTATCGTCTCTTAAAAGTAAATCGGTTAAATAAAACGTCTTCTAGTCACAACTAGTTGAAACAATTTACTTTTCAGTGTGTCTTTGCTTTAGAATAATGGATCAAGCATGAGCTTTTGAAACTTGAAAAGGCATTAATTTGCCTTTTACGGGTATTTAAAATACACTTGATATGATAGAAAATTGTTTAAAAATTTTATCAATTTATTAATTTTAATAATTTAATTTAATTTTCCATTTTTAAAAATAAAATAAAAAAGTTAAATAAGAAATGTCAATAAATAAATAAATAAATAAATAAAATAAATAAAAATTCTCGAACTATTTATTTATTTATTTATTTTAATGTTTACCACATATAATCTTATGTTTACACTCTATCACCATTTTTTTCTAAATCGAAATCTCTCGAGTACTTTAGAACTAAATGAGATATTACCGAAAAGTACAATCTTTCAGAGAGCTAAAAATTTTAGAATGCCTAAATGGTGTGAATTTCTTGTATAATTTTATCAAGGGCATGAATTAAAGTACGTAAAAACATTTGGACTAAATTTAGTTAATATAATAAATTAGTATGAAAGGTTAAAGTAAAATTAATGTGACCTGGTGTGGCATAATAGATGTGTCTTCCCTTAAAAATGTACCAATGTGTACAGCAAATTTCCTGAATTTATAGCTATGTTTACATGTTACAATTCAATGCTTTATTTCCTACAGGCAAAAGAGCCCCTTTCTATATTTACTCACACTGACATTCAGATCCAAACATTCCAGTTTATCAATAAAGCTTCTTTTGTTTAAAGGGCTATCGTCTCTTAAAAGTAAATCGGTTAAATAAAACGTCTTCCGTACACAACTAGTTGAAACAATTTACCTTTTACTGTTTCTTTGCTTAGGGTAATGGATCAAGTGTGAGGTTATGAAACTTCAAAGGTATTAAATTGCCTTTTACAGTTATTTGTAATGCACTTGAACTGATGAAAAATTATTTAAAAATTTTATTAATTTATTAAAATTATTACTTCATTTAATTTTTCATTTTTTAAAATGAATAAATGTAAAAAAGTAAATAAATAAAATATAAAAAAACTCTCAAACCATTTATTATTATTTTTAAATATTTACCACATATATATAATCTTATGTTTATACTCTAGCAATTTTTTTTAATCGAAATCACTCGAATACTTTAAAACTAAATGTGATTTTACCTGAAAATTACGATTTTCCGGAGAGCTAAAAATTTTAACTACGTGTAACTTGTTTGAATTTCTTTCATACTTTTATCATATGCTCATGAATTAATGTATATATAAACACTTTGACTAAATTTAGTTACATATATAAATGAAAATAAAACGTCAGAGTAAAAATTATCTGAGCAGGCGTGGCGTCCCAGTCGCATCTTTCCTTAAAAATATACCAATATGTAAAATAAATATCCTGAATTTATGGCCTGAATTTTTAACTATATGTTACCTATACCATTGAATGCTTTATTGCCTGCAGGCGAAACAGCCCCTTTTCTATATTTACTCACATTGACTTACAGATCCAAATATTCCAGTTTATCTACAAAGCTTCTTTTGTTTAAATGGCTATCGTCTCTTAAATGTAAATCGATTAAATAAAACTTCCTTCACGCACAACTTTCGTTGAAACAATTTATTTTTCAATGAAAGTTTCTTTGCTTTAGGGTAGTGGATCAAACATGAGATTTTGAAAGTTGAAACGCATTATATTGCCTTTTATGGTTATTTAGTATGTACTTGATAAAGTAGAAAATATTTTTAAATTTTATTGATTTATTAATTTTACTAATTTATTTAATTTTACACTTTTCAAAAATAAATAAATAAATAAATTAAATTAAATTAAACAAATCTAAATAAAAAATAAAACAATTCTTGAAGTATTTAAAAAAACATTTAACCTCTTCGCTACTGGCGATTACTACAATATTTTTAATTTTTACTGAATGATTTATTCTCTCGTTTGACTTCAGAGCGAGATTTTTGTTTTATTTTAATTAGCTCGAATCTTAGAATTCGAAGCATATTATTCTTATATCGAAATTTCATTTATTTTTGAGTATCATTAATAAAATGGGACAAAACTGATGTACCCATTTGGGTACTCAAGGACTGAAGAGGTTAACAAGCATAATCATATATTCATCTATACTAATAAAATCCGTGCGCTTCTGTCTGCTTGAAGCCGATTAAACTTCGCAACGCGGGCGAATTGGAAGTCGCGAGAGGTGTCTTTCGATTGGAAAAATTCCGGGGAAGTCATTTCGGGCATTTTCGAGACCGTCGGACCAAAATTAAAAAAGTTATGAATTAAAAACCCCTTGGGAATCGGAACGAAAAATGTCTCAAATCCCAAACGGCGCTCAAACGGAGCTCTGAGGCAGAACACTGCGCCACCTTGCGGTGAAGAACCTGAACTTTTCCCCTTTGGCAAAAAGAAGAAGCAGTCGAAAACCTCTTTTTCTCCCTTTTTTGCGCGTTTTTTCTTAAACCATCATGCAGACAGTTTTTAAAGTAGAAAAAAACTGATTACATATTCAGAATCTGCGTAAAAATCTGCTTCTGATGAACTAAAAAATACGAAAAAATGTCTTATGGGCGCTTAGTGCCCACCGTGCAAAACCAAATATTTTTAACGGGACTATGGGCGCGAAGCGATCATAGCTCCGATCCACAATCTTTTTTTTTTTTTCAAGTGCACGTGGCCCACTATGCGAAATCACATATTTTTAACGGGACCATGGCTCTTTAATTTATTTTTTTTGTGCTTGAGGATTCGAACACCAAGACTTTCTTATTACATGAATTTTTTTGCTTATTATATACTGCTTAATACCGAGGTTCGTTTGGAAAAAGTGGCCCAGCTAGCGGGCGTAGCACGCTAGTATTTTTTTAAAAACTGAAATCGCTTGAGTACTTGAATAACCAAATGGTATTTTACCTGAAAAGTAGAATTTTCTGGATGTCTAAAAATTTTAGACGCTTCAAAATTGTGTGAATTTCTTGCATAATTTTATCAAGTGTATGAATTAAAGCACATGCAAACACTTGGAATAAATTCAGTTACATTTAATAAATATGTACAAGAAAGTAGAGTAAAATTAATGTAACCAAGTTTGTGGCATCAAAAATGTGTCTTCCTTGAAATATATTACGGTGTATAAAACACTTTTTCTGAATTTTTCACCAAAATACATTATTTTGTATTACATATACCATTGAATGGTTTATTACCTGCAGGCGAAAGTGCTCCTTTGTATATTTATTCACACTGACTTACAGATACAAACTTTCCAGTTTATTTACCAAGCTTCTTTTGTTTAAATGGCTATCGTCTCTGAAAAGTAAATCCATTAAATAAAACGTCTTTCATGCACAACTTAATTGAAACAATTTACTTTTCAATGAATGTTTCTTTGCTTTAAGGTAGTGGATCAAACATGAGATTTTAAAAACTTAAACGCATTATATTGCCTTTTATGATTATTTAGAATGTACTTGATAAGATAAAAAAATATTTAAAAATTTTATTAATTTATTAATTTTATTAATTTATTTAATTGTATATTTTTCAAAAAAAGTAAATAAAAAATAAATAAATAAATAAATAAAATAAAAATAAGTAAAATAAAAATAAGTAAAAAAAAATCGAATTACACTGCTCAAAACAATTAAAGGATATTGCAGTTTTAGGTGGATTTTGTATCTGGGAAACTATTTAGCTGATTGATACATGGTCGACAGACGTAGTAGGTTATAGGAGAATAAATTACACATGTTTGGCAGAAAAAATGCATTTTATTGCGCATTTGTGTACAAAAGGAAAAAAACACAATTTGTGCATATGAGAAAAAAAGAATAAGAAAAGGGTTTTTCTTCAAAGAAAATCAGTTTCAGTAGGGGGTATGGTTTCCACGGGCGGCCAGCAACGTTGAACACCTTTGTGGCACGGACTCAATGAGGCTATTAATGACGAGTTGGGGTGGTCTGCCCCACTCTTCCAGAAGAGCTCTTTCCAGTTCTTGGAGAGTTTGTGGGGGTTGTTGGCGGCCAAAAACTCGTCATCCTAGAGCGTCCCAAACGTGCTCGCTTAGATTCATGTCTGGAGAACACGCTGGCCATTCCATTCGAACGATTCCTTCCTCGAAAAGGAAAACCTACACAAGGTTTGCACGATGTGGCCTGCAGTTATCGTCCATTAAAATGAAGTTATATCCGATTGCTGCAGCGTAAGGGACTACAATAGGTCTGAGGATCTCATCCCTACATCGGCGACCAGTCAGAGCTCCATCTCGAATGATGTAGAGGTCAGTGCGCCAGTCAATGGAGATGCCACCATACACCAACACTCCTCCACCGCCAAATGTGACACTTTCGTGCACGAACGCAGGATTATTCCTACTGCCACCGTCCCTCCAGATGAAAATACGCCTATTATCCGGATGCACAGAAAAACGGGACTCGTCAGAAAGCAGAATATTGCTCCATTCATTTCTCCTCCAGTTGACATGCTCGGTTGCACAGTCCCTGCGGTCGCGACGATGCCTTGATGTTAATCTAACACATACCATCGGTCGGAGAGCATACAGACCAACAGCATGGAGCCGGTTTCGGGCAGTCTGAGTTGAAATCGTGGTGCCTGTAGCCGAGCGAAGGTGTTGTTGGAGAAGAGTAGCGTTCATGTTTCGGTGTCTCCGAGCTGTTAACGCTAAATACCGATCTTCATTGGGCGTTGCTGACCGTCTATGCCTGGTCTTCGGCCTGCACATCCACTCTCCAAAAAACGGTTCCAGATCCTGGAAATGACACTTTGTGACACTCCAATGGCTTGCGCTACTTCGGCTTGAGTTTGGCCACCTTCTAACCTACCAACAATTCTCCAAGCTTCTGAATCTGTCAAATGACTTCGCTGAGGCATCGTATCATCGAAACAAAGCAATCACTGAATGCCGATCATCCTTGTCTTCATTCTCTTTTATCCAGTTGAAAGTCAAGTTTCATTCGCTGCCGCTGAAGCGACGTTTTTGACGTCGAACTCAAAATTTGCATACTCCACAGTTTGAAAACCAGAAAAATTTGCATTTGTGATTCTCTTCTTCTATTTTCGGCAGAAAAAATTTCGTTTATATCTTTATTTTATATAAAACTTCAAATATCCTTTAATTGTTTTGAGCAGTGTATTTAAATAAAAAATATATATGCCAATATAATCATATATTTGTATTACATCATAATTAAAAAAAATGAAATTTCACGATTACTTTAACCTCTTCGCTACTGGAGATTATTACAGTATTTTTAATTATTACTGAATTATTTCTTCTCTCGTTTGATTTCAGAGCGAGATTTTTGTTTTATTTTCATTAGCTCGAATCTTAGAATTTGAAACATATTATTCTTATATCGAAATTTCATTTATATTTGAGTATCATTAATAAAATGTGACAAAACTGATGTACCCATTTGGGTACTCAGGGACTGAAGAGGTTAAAACCCAAATGGGATTTTACCTTAAAAATACAATCTTTTGGATATCTAAAAATATTAGACGCTTCTAAATTATGTGAATTTCTTGCATAATTTTATCAAGTGTATGAATTAAAGTACATGCAGACATTTAGAATAAATTAAGTTACGTATAATAAATGGGAATAAAACGGTAGTGTAAAATTAATGTGACCAATTTTTCCATCAAAAATGTGTCTTTCCTGAACATTATACCAACGTGTAAATTATTTTTTTCTGAATTTTCGACCAAAATACATTATTTAATGATACATATAACATTCAATGCTTTATTGCCTACAGACGAAACGGTCTCTTTCTATATTTACTAACACAGACTTTCAGATCTAAATATTCCAGCTTTATTTATAAAGCTTCTTTTGTTTAAATGGATATCATCTCTTCAAAGTAAATCGATTAAATAAAACGTCTTTCATACAAAACTACTTGAAACAATTTGCCTTTCAATGTTTCTTTGCTTTAAGGCAATGGATCAAGCATAAGATTTTGAAATTTGAACGGCATTAAACTGCCTATAACGGTTATTAAGAATGCACGGGATAAGATATAAAATTATTTTGAAATAATACCCTTGAAAATTGTTTAAAAAGTAAATAGGTTTCCAAAGAGGTATTTAAATATTATAGAAATAAATGTAGTGCAATGTGAAAAAAAGAAGTTAAAAAAAGGAAACGTGTTTCATGTAGCTTTTACATTATTGTGCCTTGCTTGTACATAAACTTTTGTTGGAACATGAAACCTACATAATTTAAGGATTTTTTTTTATTTCATCAACTTAAGTGAGTAGATATTTACTTCATTTTCTGTTATCATATTGGCCCCATTTGAAATCTTCAATAAGTCACAAAAATGCTACACTTTTTTTTCATTAAAGCAACAAAAATAAAAGTTTCAAAAGGGATGTACGGATAATAACAATTACTGAATTGCTGAAATTTTATCCTACTTCCGTTTGCGATAGATATTGAAATGTTTATTAATTTTTTTAATTTGTAACATCGATTTTTTAATAAAAATTTTGACTTTTAGAAGGTTAAAATTATAATACACTAAGTCTGACATGCACATTAAAAGTAAGATATCAGTTATAACAATGTTTCATTTAACGGTATTTTATATTTGTGAATTATTCTCAAACAAACACATAGATGATGCCTTACTTTATTTAAAATTCATTGTCAGCGCTAACAACATTGCTATTTTTAAAAATAATTTTTAATCACTTTTACTATTATTTATTTATATTTTTAAAATAAAATTTGCGTATATCAAAATATTACTTGATATAAACGCGAAATTAATTTTCTTTCACTATCAATGTTTCTTTAATTAATATAATCTAAAAACAAAATTTTTATTATAAAATAGAAAATCAAAGTAAGATTAAGATTCACTTTAAACAACATAAAGGAATTTTTTTAATCATTAATTACTTTTAAATGTTAGATATATTATTAATATATTGAATAATTATATTTCCGGCTTAATAAATTCTAATTATAAATTTTTAATTGATAATTTTAATTATTGCTACAATTTAGCATGTTCAAATATTGAATGTTTTATCATAACTTTAACAATGTTTCACATTTTTCTCATTTATAAATAATTATGGAAATTCATTTACAATATTCATGTTTTTATAGAAAAAAAAAAGAATGCTATTGGCAATTGAAGTTTCTCTTTTCTTTCTTTCTCCCCCACCCCTTTTTTTTTTGAAAATATTTTATGTTTTTGATTTGATTTGTTTCGTTATTTAACATTCATTTTCTTATTTTCATCAACTCCCCTTTTTGATTATTATTTTTTTTTAGCATTTTATTTTTACATTTTTGAACGTTTTATCATTTATACTTTTATAAAAATATATTTTAAAAAAAAAAGAAAAATATAGGAAGAAAATTTTGTCCTTTTTTCTTAGTCTCTGCTCTGATTACACAAATTAATTAGACAAGTTAACCCATTTGGAAAACTTTTTTTTAATTTTTAGAATGGAAATTTCAGTGTTCGCATTTCATTTGATACTTTTTAAGATTTATCCAGAAATATTAATGTTTAATCTATTGAGTACATAATATACATAATATAAGACTTTGTTATTAAGTAAGACAAGTTTTGATCATCATACAAATGTTGTTTTTATTGATTTTTATTAATTGAATAGGAAACACTCAAACATTTTGCTTTGGGCAATAGATGTCGCATTTTATTCATTCTTAATTATTTTAGATGGATTTTTATTTGAATGGGAAATTGAGATGCGTTGTTAACAACGAAGGAAGCAAAAAAAGTCACAAAATGTGTAGACGCAAATTATCTGATATGGAAAAAATTCAAATTTAAAAGAAAAAAATCATTTAAAGAAAAAAAATAGAGGGCTGATTATCGAGCCTGCCGATTACAAAATATGCGACTATCATTAAAAAGGAAATAATCTAATGTTGAATCAATTGTAAAAGACCATTTTTTTTTTAAATACTGAATTTATTTATAAGTCTTAAATTTTAGTCTTAAAAAAATCAATTTCCAAATCCTTGATGTAATATGTTAAATTATTTTTTTCCTATTTCTTCTCGTAAAATTTTCTTCAAATGCTTTAATTTCTAAACTTTCAGAGTTTGACGAGAGTTTGAAGAAAAATGTGAAATTCGGGCATAAGTATGGTGTAGTTCAAGGATAAAATAATATTAATACATTTAAATACGTGGTCTCCATAAATCCAATGTTACCATTATTTTTTATTTTTTGTACAAAACAACCGAACTTTTTTCAGATTTGTAAATGCATGTTAAAAAATAAAACGAAGATTAGAATCATACATAGAATATTATTATTCGTAAATAATAATAGTTATTATGCTTATCTAATCTGTGGCACGAACCTTAAAAATTTAGATTATAGATACGATGTCAAGTATTAAATTAAATTAGATATTATTGAAGTTGTCTATATTATGTAACCACCATTTTTAAAGTGTGATTCAAAAAGTCCGTCAGACACATTGAACATAAAATAACATTGTGCGATTAGTCATACTGCCTTCATGTCAAATTACTGTGGCTTTATAAAGTGTCCCATGTGCAGATAGATAAAATAATTTCATATTTTGCAGTTCTATGTATCATCCTGTAATTATATGAAATTTTATACACTGAATTAAAAACTCCTCAACATAATGTACTCCCCATTCATGTCAAGTTATTATTAAAAAAGTCAAATAATTTTTATCTATAAATAATGATTACAGCAGTGTTCGATTAGTTAGTTTCGTTACTTATAACTTAAAAACGCAATAAAAAAATATTTAAAATAATAATTTTTATATTCCTCACAATAATGTGCTGTATTTAGTTTAAATAATAAAACAATGTATTTTGAAATGTTCAATCTATTTCTGCATATTTAATTCGGATATTTTGTTCTTTTTTGTGTTTGTTTTGTTTTCTGTTATACATGTTACGGAAATTATGCGTCTGTTTTCGTTATATAACGGACCTTCCAGATGCAAAGTCACAAATACAAGAGTTTGATGTCTTGTGTTGTTACCCCCTGTAGGTTTTACCGTTCCTTATTTTTGGCAAATTGCAATAGTTTTATAAATCACTTGTTCCTTAATCGTGTTTGACAATTTTTTGTCTGTAAATGCGTGTACTTTATTACGTAGGTAAGTATTGTATGTAAGTATTAAAAATTATTTAATTAAATATTTATTAATATTTATTAAAGTATTTTATAAAGTATTTAAAAGTATTTATCAAAGTTTCAAATTATGTATTTGTTAAAGTATTTCATAAGATATTTAATACAGCATTAAAAAGCATTTAATAAAGTATTTAATTAAGTATTATTAAATTATTTAATCAAACATATTAGTTAAATTATTCCTCATCTTGTCTGACAATTGTCCCTAAGTACTAGTACATGTGTGTACTTTTAGTAAAGTATTTATTGATATTGGTGAGATAAACAAATTTAATGAACGTTTTTTTGTAACTTTTAATTAAATTGCTGGAACAAATTCAGAAAATTGTTAATCAAAGGCACAGCTACTATTGAAGGCTTTTACACCAATCCTGTCTTACTTAATCTTTCTATTAATTGATATAAATCTCTCTTTGGTTGATATAGCCTTTTCAATAACTGAAACACACAACAACAAATTTTTCTTTACAGAATCCTTAAAATTAAAATAAATAAGATCCGACACTTGAATTATTAGCCGGAAGTTAGCTCTTACTAGATGATGTAACAATTAAACAAAAGTATTAAAATTATGCCTTAATAAAGCTATTACTAACTTATTAAAAAAAATATTAAGGCTGTTCTCAACTGATATGCTCAACAAGTGAAAAAAGTTTGGACATATTTACAATTTCATTTTTAACGGACTGATATACCATCGCAAAGATTGGTTATGTAAACAATTTGGAATCGAACTGAATTTTTCATTTCTTTATCAATAAATTATCTATTGAATTATAAGCATTTTCGATCACGTGACAACGTTTTTTTTAACCTTGTTTGAGTGGTTTGGCTTCTTTCGTTCAGAAAGTTGGTTCTAAACGTTCACTTTGATTCTGTTTTCAGAAAAATTCATTGCGTTTGAATTATATATATAAAAAAAAAAGGCCGAAAATTTGATTTGATTTGATAGTTTCTGAACAACATCTGTTATTTTCATGCATTCCCAAACAAAAATAAATTAAAACTTATGTCATAAAATTACCCTTTTTGATGTGAGATTAGCCTTAAGCAATAAAATTATGAAACAAATATGGTGTAAAAAAAATTAAGCACGCATGTATTCATAACACTATATTAACGCAATAAATACAAATTAGAAGAAATAGAATTTCAAGTCAAAAAAAAAAAAAAAAAAAAAAAAAACGTAATGAGACCACAAAAGGATTTCACGTTTAAAAAGAAAAAGAAAAATGCAGGTTTATATTTTCAAGCTTTCCTCTGTTATTGCAACATATGAAAGATTTTGCCAGACCACCCAGATTAACCCACCACTCTAAAAGAACTATTTTTCAAAGAAGACTAACGGCACTGCTGGTAACAATGAATAGGCGCCCTGTTCTTTTCTGATTGAAAAATACTGAGTCACAATGATATATTTCCTTCTATTCGTTATATTTTCTTTATAGTTTTTATAGAAGTATCCATTCTTGTAAGTAAGATATCTTTTACGTCAACTAGTAATCTATTTCTTTTAAGTTTTCAATAGGTTTTATGTTTAAAGAGTTTTTATTGAAAAGGGAAGATTCATTTTGCAATTTTTTTATCACATGTGATTTTTTAAAAATTTTATTTTTTAAATAGAACCAAAAGTTAAACACAAATATGTAGAATTAATTTTTCAATATGTCCTCTATCAACACCTTAAAATATCGCATATGTAAAACGGAAAAATAACATAAAAAATACTTTAAAAAACCACTCCACATATGCTTTTTTTTTATACATTGTAGTTGGCATACAACTTGAATTTCAGTGCTTCTCGGTTAACATTTACTAGTTGTTTCAATTTTGTTAATTTTATACATGTTAAAACAAAATAATCTTATTTTTTCCTCATTTTTAAGCAAAAAAGCATGTTTTCTAATGACGTTGTGTAATGACGTTGTGCAACGACGATCTATAATGTTGAATTTTATTTTCAAGTTTTATACTAAGATTTTGTGTAGTCTTGTAAAATCAGCATAACTTCTACATTCTCCAAATTATAATAATATTGTATTCTTATTTAAACTACACATGTTTTTATTTTTTCTGCCTCAATTAGACAATTAAAATGGTTTAAAACAAAAAACAAAAATAAAAATGGCAGCAATTTTTATTAATTTTATTTATTTTTAAATAAAACAATCTCAATTCTCATTATTTTTAAGTAAAAAAAGTATAAATCGTTCCCTAATGGCATTGCGCAGTAAGGTGTTTGGGCTCTACAAAATAATGCTTTAAGAAGAATGCATTAAATGTACTTATTTTACTATTAAGTAAAAAACAATTTCAGACACATATGTAAGTTATGTTCATTACTTTTTCTTTGTTAGTCTAAACAAAATTGCTCGAAAAAATTGTGTAGTATTCTGAAAAGTAAAAGTTTTTAAATAAAAGTATACATTAAAAAAAATAAGCTTTTATGTTTTGTGCGCTTTTATAAAAAATATATATATGATACTAAAATTATTCACAATTTAAAAAATGTTGTTATGTAAAAACATAATCTTTCTTTTTGTGTGTGTTGGAAATAATATTCTGGATTCTAGATTGTAATGTACTGTATTCGTTTTTCATGTGAGCCTGTAAAAGAAATAAATTGCTGTGCACATTCTTTCAATAATAATAATAAAAAAATGCTGTTGTGTGACTCAATATTCTATTAAAATTTTAATGAAAATTTATTATATTTTCTGCTTATAAACAATTAACTTTTAGCAATATTTTGTGTGGCCCCGTAAAAAAAAGGCATAACTGCTACATTCGTCAAATTATAATAGAGCTCAATTGTCATCGGAAAAACACATGTTGGCAAAGTTTCAGAAGTGAAAGTGATTGAAAATTAGCTTCCAATATTTAAAGTAATCTGTTATGTCACCTTATAAAAGAAATGTAATTGCTATGTTTCATAAATGATAATAATTTGTATTGTCATAAGAATTACATATATAAGCAAATTTTCAGCTCAATGAAATCATTAAATTAGTTTAAAATTGATTTTTTTTTATTTCAGTAAAAATTGTAAAATTTCTACGTACTACAAATTATAATAAGATTGTATTGTTATTTAAACTAATAATGTATTCAAACGTTTCGGCCTAATCAGTGGAATGCAGTTTAAAATTGACTTGCTAGATTTATACTAAACATACATACATACGCTGCAACTTAATATAATGCTTGCTGCTCTATAAAAATTTTGTTGTTTGTATGATTTTTCAGTAGTTTTAGTATAGTAGTACGTGCAATATTGTGTACTAGTCATAGTGTGTAACCTATACTTTATTTGGATGTAGCTCCTCATCGTTTTGCTTTCTTTTTAAACAACTAATTTCAAATTAATTTTATCGGCGATCATTTTCAGAATTTTCAAGGTATATTTTTGAAACTTTATCAAAAGTTGCCTATAAATTCAGCTAATACATTATGCACACTATATTTTGATTGCATTCGCTAATGCGTAGTAAAATATTTATTAAACTTCTCATTTTTCACCCAATTTTCAGTTATTTTTAAATTCCGATTGCAGACTATTATATACAATGTTGTTTGTTATAGTTTCTGAAAAGAACATATATATGTATATATTTATATGTGTTGTGTGTGTGTGTGTGTGTGTTAAGAAATCTATAGAATATAAGCAAAAAAATATGGCGAAATTTGGGAGTGTTTTTATCAGAACTTTAATTTCTCCCGGATATGCATGCTATGCTCATAAAAATTAACATAGTTTTATTACAATAAGCCATTTAATCATGTTCTACAGTTTAAACGCTTTTTCTGCATTAACTTTTACAGGTTTGTCGAACAGATATTCGTTATTTTTTCAATTTTTTGACAGTCTCCTATGGAGTTTCGGAAAAAACTCTTCCTGGAAATATATAACCTATACTATTATGATTACACACATAGAGTTTCGGGAAAATTCTTCATGTATTTTTTTAAAATATTCAACAAAAGTCTTAAACACAAGTAACGTGTCATCATCAGCCTACGTACAATAAATGCCTTTTTCTATTTATATAATATTGTTAAAACATAAACTACATATTAAAAATAACAAAAAATCTCAAGATTTTCGTATTAGCATTTTATATTTTTATTTGATGATGCAATACCATTGTAAAACAGTATAAGTATCTTAGAAAATCTGTTCCACACGCTACATGGAAAGACTCTCTTATTTTAATTCTTACATTTTTAAAAAGAGAAAAAATATCATGTCACAAGCATAGATTATGTATCTATACATTAAAAAAAAACTTTTAAAACATTTAAAATACCGTAATAAAAAATACGACGTTACGTTTGATGAGAGGAAAAAGATGTCTAAGTACACTATTTGAAACACTCATAACACAACTAAAAACACAATTTGCGAAACTGTCATTTCCAGTCAGAAAATAATATGCGAATAATTCTGTGCAACCCTCTATGTGATCTGTAGATTTACAAATCAACCAGATAGTAGTACGAAAAAAATGTTAAGAAATACATAAAACAGTTGAAAATTGTCCTTTAGCGGTTTGCTGAATTCGTGGAAATGTATTCGAATTTTCTTGTCTACTTGCAGCTTTGAATATAGTTTACAGGAGTTATACACACCAATTACTATGCTTAATGTTAGTTAGTTTTAAAATGTCATACCACAATTATTAAATAACCCAACAATTATTGCTTGAAGACAATATTGTGAGAAAGATTTTTTGCCTGACTGTGTAAAAGAATTACTATTTTATCCAAATCATATTCTACAGTAAACATCTTGTAGGGCATTTCAATCTATATATTTAAAAAACAAACATTTTCTTTTTGTTTTTTAGTTACCTTGCTTGAGATTTTTAGTGAACCAATTTTCATAATTATTTATTTAAACGAAAACACTTTATTGGTAGGTCTGCCCACACTCGCTATTTTTTAAAATAATTCAATTTTTATTTTAAATGTTTTTCAATGAAATTTCTTCCCATTGATGGCAATCGGATTACCTTCATTGATGAAGGAAAAAGGAACAAGTTGGAAATTGCACGTTAAGTGTAGCAAATGAGGTGCATTCGTACGTTAACGAAGTTTTAAAATATTTAGATCTTGCTGATATTGTAGAGCGTACTTTGGATACAGTATAGTGGTCGAAATCTTTGTGTTCTTGTAAATATGAAGGGAGTAATTTTTATTATACTTCATTTACGTATATCTTATTCATAAAATGTGAAGTAGTTTAATATAATCAAAACACGCCCCAAACAATATTTTCCCGTATAACATTATTTAGACCCAACCCATTATTAAAACCCAACGTTCCTCCTCTGTTTCTTTTTTTTTCTGGATTTATTTTTCAAACTCTAATAAATGCCTGCATAGTATAAGGAAAACTTTTCTAGATTATTTTCTAAGAATATTTTTCTTCTAAGCATATATTTTTGTATTATAACGAAGTAATTTAAATTCTTGTCGGTCCATGTTCATCTGTTGTTTCATCTGTTGTTTGTCGGCTAGGGAAACCGGTCAAGTAGAAATCTGATCATGTGTTTGGAGATCAATTGATGTACGCCATACACGCTAATGGTACTTGATGCACATAAAAACCGTCATTGAAGAAAAGTCCTCCAAGTTACCTGTGAAGTATACTCCTGGATGTTCTTTACTAGGTGAAGTGCTCATCACATGACCTAAGTTCGTAATTAATAGATCAACTTGAGTAGCAATATACAGGTTCCAAACAACAAGATTAAAATGTTAAGACGCCGCACTAGTCACTGAAAAAGATCTGTATGATAATGCTAAAGCCATGGGGTCGTTATTTCCAAATATCTCTTTCGAATTTTAGTATTTTTACATGATTATTTTTGCATAGGATACCTGAGGACGATGCACAATCGGGCTAGTTTTTATTTTTTCGATTTTGGTTATATTCTTTTTATATTAGAATAGTTTCAGTTTCAGAACCTGTTTAAACCGATTCTGAAAGTTATTTTCTTTTTTTAATCTGAAGTAAAAAACAATAAAGTGAAAATTAGCCCGGTTGAAGATCGTCCTCAGCTATCGTATGGAAAAAAATCTTGCAAAAAATATTAAAATTTAAGCGAGATATTTGAAAATAATGCCACCGTAGATTTTATATTATAATACGTGTTTATTTTTCACTGGCTAGTGTGACATCTTTAGTAACCGACAGAAAATAGTTCACATGAAAGCAGTAGTCACTGTCGACAGGTTACAAATATAGGCGCTCGTCAGATTAGGCAATCCCCATTCCCAATATTCGGTATCAAAACCCGTTCAGCTGAAGCAATCGAGCAGGTAGAGGGACTGGTCATCGGCTAGAAAGAAAGAAAATAATTTTCTGTAAATTCATTTTTATTTATAATAAATTATATCGCTTAGATTACTATTTTGAGAGGAAAATATCTTTATTAAAGATCATTGTAAATCTTTAACTTAATAGTTATAGACAATAAAAAGAGATAAAAAAAGAAAGAAAATCATGTCATTCAGAAAATCTAGGCTTTACTTAAACTTTGTGCAAAATTCTAATTTATTCATTTAATAAATTAGTGAATAGTAAAAATAATATTAAATATAATAACATATTTACAATTAATAAATCTTAAAATTAATAAATTGTAACAGGATCTAATGTCGTCATTTATTAAAATCTGGCTTCTTTTAAATTTGATAAAACTGTATAAGATTTACAAAAGTTAATCTTTAAGAAATTTATGTCGTTCAGAAAATCTAGGCTTTACTTAAACTTTGTGCAAAATTCTAATTTATTTATTTAATAAATTATTGAATAGTAAAAATAATAGTAAATATAATAACATATTCACAATTAATAAATCTTAAAATTAATAAATTATAACAGGATCTAATGTCGTCATTTATTAAAATCTGGGTTGTTTTAAATCTGATAAAACTGTATAAGATTTGCAAAAGTTAATCTTTAAGAAATTCAGTTTAAGAATTGAATAAATTTGATCTTATATATATATATATATATTCTTTGCATGTTTTTTTTTATTCACGAAATTCCAAATTTTTCTTTATTTTATGAAATGTAAGCCTTCAACTAATTAAAAAAGATTTGATTTTAATTTTATTTAGGTTGAAAAAAAATAAGTGCTTAATATTCTTATTAATTAATGAAATAATAACTCTGACATTTTTTTTTTCAATTCTTAGAAAGCTCATAGCAATTTTTTTTAAAACACGTTTTAATCGGGATGAGCAGGGGGGGGGGGGAGAGGAGGAACTTTCCATTTTGATTAATTTATCAACTTATTTTTTGATTTAATAAAACATCCTTTCATGATATAAAAAAAATATATTGAGATTTTTTTTAAATTATTCACAATGAATAATTAGAAGAAAATACGCTTTTTTATAAATATTTCAGTAAAAGCGATATCTTTCTAGTATAGATTTCTTAAATTTATAAATACTTTTTTATTCTGCTTAGTCTTATTTACATATGAAAGAGGATAGTAAATGGCAAAATAATATATAACATGTTCGCTGCCGCTCACGCGATACCGCGTGATATGGCGCCAACGTGTGATGGAGGGTGATGTCCAATAGCCAGTCACGCGCTGGCGAGGGAAAATCTTTCACTGATTCTTTGTTATAAAAAGTAAATAGGCTTCTGGGAAAAACCCACTTCTACAGTGCGGTATTAACTATCATCACATCTTTATGTAGGCGGCAGCGAACGTGTTAAAATCAATATCATTATTTCCTAATTTAAGAAATTCCTTTTAATAATGATCCCACAGGCAACTGTTTTTTATATTCGAGTAGTAACAGTATTTTTCTAAGGTAAATAATGAAATATACTTCTGCTGCAAATTCTACGATTATTGTAACTACTTCGATTGTGTTAACGATTTCTGTCTAGAGAAATTGGTTCCAGTTGTAATTAAAAAAATAGTTGCTTATGTCAGCCCTGTTTTAATTATGCCTTGAAATAAATGTAAGCTACATTTCAAAATTATTTACATTTATTTTTACTCATGTTTTTAATTATTATAAGCTTACTCATGCTATTATAACTTTAGACATGTATTGATAGTTTTTCTACATAATATTGCTATTCTAACAACGTTACTGATCCACAATTTAAAGTAACTATGCTTATAGAAATATACTGGTTTTATTGTAACTTTTTACCTGTAGTTTATGTTCTAACAAAGTACAATGTAATAGTTTTAAACATTAATGTAAGAGTCACGCGCAGCACAACTTTATTCTTTTTTCTACATCTGTTTGCATATACAACGCATAAATTGTAACATAAAAAAAATGCTAATATGAAAATAGAGGGGTTTTATTGTAATTCTTAATGTATAGTTTATGTTATAACAACGTATAATTTAACAGATATAAATATTTAGGTAAAATACACGCGCAGAACAGTTTCTTTCATTTTTTACACTTGTATGTATATACAATGAGCAAATTGCAACATAAAATGCTTACAAGGAAGGTCTCCTAAATAGGCATATTCCGAATATGTTAAAAAAATCCTACTTGTACTTTTTACGTATATAATAAAAGATCAATTAAAATTACCTTCGGAATTACAGTATAAAGTCTGTAAAAAAAATAAAATATTTTCGAATATTTGGCGCAAAATCATGAAATCAACAAGAGATTTGGCAAGCAGGATTTTTCCTCGCCAAAAGCATACTATTCTAATGCATCTAAAAATTGCTTGTTAACTGTCACTCACAATCAAAATCTTTCAATATTTCCATCAGTTACTTTTAATTGTAAAGTTTATTTTATTTGATCATAGCATTTTTGTGATTCTATTGCAAAAAATTTTCTGTTTACAAAAACTGGTGATAATAAATTCAAAATTAAGCAAACGACTCTCGTCGTGAAAAGGTTAAAGAGCATTCTACATAAAAGCTTATCTTTAGAAATTCTGTTTCATTGCCAATCGGTGATAAATCGCCAAAGAAACAAAAATTCCATTTTTTTAAGGACGCTCTATCGAGGTTCCGCAAATTTTTTTTATAAACAAATGTATCCATATGAGAAAAACATTCTGTAATTTTTTCAGTTTTTTCTGAGTATGCTCGTATGGAGACTTTCTTTGTTAGTATTAATTGTTATAAGCTTTTTATTATTTAGACTCTCCCGTGTCACATGTAGAACAGTTTCTTTACGTATTATTCCTGCATTAACAACGTTACTTTATACTTAATCTAAAGTAACTATGCTAAATGAAAATATAGGGGGGTTTATCATTTTTAATGTATAGTTTATATTCTAACAACGTATAAGTTAACAAATATAGATATTTATATATAAATCAGGAACAGCAGAATGTTTTAAATTTTTCATTGAATGACCCAGAAAAGGGATGATTATTTAGATCTAGAATTTAAAATGTAGAGTTTTCTAAGCCTATTAAAAACTTGCAGCTTACTTTGGGTTTGGATTTAACATGTGAAGATTTTTAAACCTGTTATTTATCTATATCACGTTTGAAACAGTTTTCTACATATTATTGCCGTTTTTACAATGCTATGAGAATGCTATAATAACAGCACTTATTGTTGTTCTTAAATTAAAACAATTCTGATAATATGAACTGATTTCTTTCTTTTTGATGTAGGATCATTCCATGATGTTTTGTAACGTCAGTCACGAAGATTATATCTGCGAAGTTGTTGTCCCCCGTTATTTTCAAAAAGTTTTGTCATATGGGATACCTCATTAATTGAATAAAGCTAAGAAACCTTTTTGAAAATAACGGGAGACAACAATTTCGCAGTTATAATCTTCGTGACTGACATTAAAAAACATCATGGAATGATCCTGTGTAGTTTATATAATTCATTGTTTATGTAGCACAAAATGTACATATTTTCTGCTTTCATTAAAGTGTAAATATTACCAAAGCTATCCAGTTAAAAAGTAATTTTTACTATTATCAACAATAAGTAATCGTAATGACAAGTTAAGAAAATAACTTTTAAGTAATTTCTGAATAATAAAAAAGAAAAAAATCGCATTTACATGTAATTGATAGAATTTTATTGCGCAACTGAAGTAACATTATCATTTTGCAAATTTAATAATGATACTTATCTTAGTTTGTGAACAGTAATTTACGACACCCTCGTCTTAGAATATTTATTATGGAATATAAAAATATAAATCTTTCCAATTGCAATCTTAAATTAACTATATTATTAATCTTACCCCCCCCCCCTCAAAATGTCATTGTTTGGTAGAATCGCACCATAGCCCTATAAAAAGATGTCAAGTGGTTATTTGTAAAAATTATAAGATGCCAAAAAAAAAAAAAAAAAAAAAAAAAATCCAAAGCCAATGTGATTCGGGAAGCTTCTTGCGATAAATAATTATCGTAGGGATTTCTGAACAAGACCCAGGATATCTTCTCCTAAAAATGACCTAAAGAGCGAAAAAAACCTCAAGAGGGAGGTTGAGATATGTTTTAATGAATTTCAGTAGAGTGTAGAGAGTTGCCGGAAAAGGCTTGAGAAGAAGGGTGGTCATAGTAATTCACCGATAAACCTAGTGAGATACCATTGGATGAGAAGGAAATAGAGTATTCTAATAATTTATCCAGTGCGAAGAAAGTACTTGCTATATATAACTTAGTATCGAGCAGGATCATCAATATGCGAGATCTTAAAATCGAATAATAATGTGTTTTTATGTAAATAAATTATATACACTATTAAAATTCAACCGCATGTAAGTTGTATGTATGTGACGCTATCTCCTCCGATCCTGGAAAAAAGAAACGTCGCGTTTGTTTTGAATTGAAGGGAAAAAATCCCGAGTTGCCCATTCGTCTATCTGTCCTTCAGTCTGCATATAATAACTCAAAAACTACCCAACCTAATCGTTTTAAACTTAAAATATATAATTATTAGATAAATTTGTCGGGTCATTTCAAATTTTATGAAAATCGGATGCATAGTTGAATTACAAGGACAATGAAAAGGATTCCGATACATTAAGGTCAATGGGGAAAAATTCAAGTGCATTTTAATGGTCTTACACTCTTTCGAACGTAATAAAGTTGATATGCATCTATGAAGTCTACAGTATAATATACACTCTGTACAATCTCTAGTGCAACTTATATTTCTTATTGATTTACAGGGCCCCACAAAAGTATTCCATTACATAATTATATATTGAGACATTGTTTGGTATGCATTTTAATAGTATTCTATTAAACTATTTAATATCTTATGAAATTGATATACATTACACACGATTACACCAAGTTATAATCATCGTTCGTCCGTCTGTGTGTCCACATATAATGCAGCAAAGACTACCCAACTAAAACTTTTGAGATTTAAAATTTGAGATTTGTTGCATAATTTTGTCGAGTCAATTAAAAATTTACAAAAATCGGATATATAGTTTAATAACAGGGACAATCAAAAGTATTCCATCTCATTACGCTCAATAGAAAAAAATAGTTTCAAGTACATTTTAATGATGTTACACTCTTTCGAATATAATAGAATTGACAGGAATCTATGAAGTAGCTACTGAAACATACATTCTGTACATTTTATGATACAAATAATATTCATTATTATTTTACAGGTCTACTCAAAAGTATAAAACTGTGCATTACGGTATAGGGAGAAATATTGTTTGGGGCGTGTTTTAATTATATTAAACTATTTCATATTTTATGAAATTGATATAAGTTGCTGCGGTTTAATAGAAGTTACTTCCTGTATAATAAAAAGCAGATTGTATTTATAGGAACACACGTGATATTTCGATCATTATACCGTACTGTATACTATAACGTCAAGATCTGAATATTGTTTAATTTAATTGGAAGTACGAAAGCACCTCATTTGTTACGTTTCACGTGCAATTTACAATTTGTCTAAATTGCCATCGCGGGCGTTATAACAGAGTCAAACAAAAAACAATGAGATTTTTAAATAGATTCTTCTTTTCTTGGACTAAAAGTCTAATTTTTTTTTAATTTACAATTATTTCGATTTTTTTTCGAATTTTTTACAAAGCATCGATTTTCAGTCCTTTTTTTAAATATTTTTGAGGAATTAAAAAAAATTACTTTAAAAGTCATCACCTAATTCACAGATTTATTTCGTATTCTTCAAGTTTTCTTTGAATAAACCGACCAGCGTAGCGAACGAAGGCCGCTAGTTCTTTATTATTAATTAAATACATTTTGGATTAGTATTATAATCCTTTTCACATCATCCGATATCACGTATTTATATCGGTAATGGCTGCCTATCAAATAAAATAATTTTAGGTCATTACAAGAGATGATCGCGAATCTGGAAAAATTCATCAGGATGTGGAATATGGAAAAATGTAAGTTTCTTAAATAAATACTGAAAATAAACAAAATCTCTGTTCAATCCAACAAACAACACATTTTATCTTACAACAATTTTAAAATACCCATTTTAAGAGGAAATTATTTTGTCATAAATTTTTACAAAATTATAACTATTGTGACTTTTGTAAGTTCTGTAATAAGCCGAAAAGACTAAAACATACTGCAAGAGTCGCCTGCGGGAAATTTCTTGTTTAATTACCCTAATTTTGATATTTCAATCTCTTGTTTGACTTGAATGTTTCTCCTATTTAAACAGTTATCTACTCCTCCTCAGAGAACATTCATTTATCAAATTGGTTTCACATTCAGTAAACGGATTTGATTGAAAATTTAATTTTCTTGCACTGTTTCTGGCCTAAGAACCACACAAACAACTTGGAGATGTGAAATAGTTATATAAAAGGTTCACAACATTTACACAATAATATGTTGCGCTTTTAACTTTGTTATATATTATATTTTTAGACTTCGGATAGAGATGCGTTAGCTTAAAAGAAGACAAAAAAAGTTATATATAAAATAAAGAAAAATAAAGAAAAATTTAGATCTTTTACGCCTGATAATGAAAATAAATAAGTAAAAGAGATAACTATTTATAATGTTGTTGGATACTATCTATAACATTTTTTGAACCTTTTAAATATTCAGCTGCAACCAGAGGGGGCATCTTTTCTTAGATATTTCTGAATTTACACAGTATGATACATATAAATGACAGCAAAGAATACCAAAAAGGTTTTTTTTTTTTTTTTTTTTTTTTTTTTTTTTTTTTTTTTACGTTTAATGCACGTCAAATTGGCTTCACGTTCAGTAAGTATATTTGACTGAAAAATGTCTTTTCTGGGAGTGTTTCTGGCTTAAGGATCACACAAACAGATTTGAGATATGAAACAATTATTTAACAGATGCACAACATTTATTCTATCATGTGAGGCATTTTTAAAATTACAATATAATATGATTTGAAACTTCGGATAAAGATATGTTTGCTCGAAGGAAGTCTCTAAAGATATTAAACATAACGGGGAAAAAATAAAACTTTAGATCATTTTAGGTCTGACGATAAAATTAAATAAGTTGCAGCTAACGATTTATAATGCTGCCATATGTGGATGTCTGATGAACTTTTTGATGCCACCATAAACTTTATGCATAATGAATATATATATTTTTATTGTTGTACTATACATTCATTAAGACACATGCAAAAGTGCTGTAGCTTCTTAAGTAAATATTGATAATCAATAGAATTTCTATTACCGGTATTATTAAAATCTTTTTTCCCCAAAAATAAATTTAAAGTACCCACTTCCAAAAGTAATTATTTTGCCGCAAGTCTTTATTGAATAATAGGAATTAAAGCTTTTGTAAGTTCTCTAATAAGCCTGTAAGTCAAAAAACAAGTTGAAATTATGGGAGTGTTTGAGGGACACTTCTCGATATTTATTTATCCTAATTTTGAGAACTTAATCTCTTGTTTAACTTAAAAGTTCTCGCTATTTAAACAGTTATCTACTCCTCCCCAGAGAAAATTCATTTATCTAATTGACTTCAGATTCAGTAAACGGATTTGAAGGAACGTTTCCTTTTCTGGAAGTGTTTTTAATCTGAATTTCACACAAATAGCGTTGAGATGTGAAATAGTTATTTAAAAGGTGCACAACATTTACTCATCGTGTAATGCACTTTTATAGTTACTATATAATATATTTTAAGACTTTGGATAGAGATGTGTTAATTCAAAGGAAAACTGTAAAGTTATTAAATATAACGAAAAAAATTAAAATAAAGCTTTAGATCATTTTAGTTCTGATGATAAAAATGAGTACGTAGCAGTTGACTATTCATAATGCTGCTGAATATTAGTGCTTAATGAATTTTTTTTATGCCACCCATAACCTTATGCATAATGAATATTTTTTATTTATTGTATTATACATTCATCTATACATATTGGAAAATGCTGCAGGTTCTTAAAAAATATTGATAATCAATGGGATCTCTATTTCCCCCAGTATAAAAACCATTTTTACCAAGGACAATCATTTTAAAGTACCCATTTTTAAAAGAAATTATTTTGTCGTAATATTTTACAAAATAATGACAGTTGTAATTTTTGTATATTCTGTAATAAGCCGGAAAAACTGCAAAATACTGCACGTGTATTAAACAGCCCGAGGAAAGCTTCTTGATATTTATTTACCCTGATTATGAGATCTTAATCTGTTGTTTAACTTGAAAGTTCCCAATATTTAATCAGTTATCTAATCCTCCTCTGAAAAAATCCAATTATAAAATTGGCTTCACATTTAGTAAACGGATTTGACGGAAAATTTAAATTTCTGGGTGTGTTTTTGGCGTAAGCAGGGCCGCAACCAGCTAGTAAAGCCGGAGGGGTGGGGAGGGGGGGGGCTCTGAAAATTTTTGGTATGGCTGGAATAATACCTTTTAAAAACCCATGTGTCTTATGCAAACTAAATACAACGAAACCTGTTAAAACGACAATCACATCTCTGTATAAGCAAATTTTGTGTGAAAAAGGGGGGGGGGGGGTTGAAAATTATAAAAATGTTGACTGGCCTTTCTTTTTGCAACTGTTCTGTGTTCAACAAAATGAAGGGAACAATCAAAAATGAAATTATGTACATATTTTCAAATATATATGTATATATACATATATATATATATCATTTAAAATTGAAAATATTTTCAAATTCTCATAACTACTTACTGTTTTCCATTTATTGAAAATAGTCTTGAAAATAGAAGGGAGTAAGGGTTTAAAAATGTTCCTGATTGCATTCACAATTGATACAATAAGAAAAAACAACTTCTGAATTGGAAAATTGATTTAGGTTGCACTTTACAATTTATTGCATTAATGTTTGCTATTGATTCTCCCCTAATTCAGTCCATTCAGAAATATTGTAAAAATAGCAAGCAATTGTAATTTAGAGTACACAATTTTTTTCTACAGAATAAGTAGCAGAGTTTTAAAAAAACATTGATATTTCCATTAAAATAAAATAAAGTTAACAAAAATTTAAAAACGGAGAAAAAAATTATGGCATTTTTTTTTAGCTACCAGAGTGTGCAAGATAAATCTTTTTGTTTGTCAGTGTCAACTGTCTTCATGATAGTTAATCCATAATTAATATATGTACACTTTTTTTATATTTATACGCTTGCATACATCCATCCCATTTATTATAGCTTATGACATACACATATAAAAGTACAACCAAAAAATTTGATGCATAAAACTCAGTGTAAAGTAGTATGTTAAATATACTTTTAAGGAAAAAAAATATTGAAAAAATATATATTGTTAATTTTTAAAATAAATAATTTAATAACGTGATCTTTAGGATAAGTTAAATACTTGTAATTATAAAAATATTTATAATTACAAGTATTTAAATTGTTCTCAAAATCATGTTATTAAATTATTTATTTTGAAAATTAACCAAACATATATTTTCAATATTTTAAGCAAATATACTTATATAGTAATGGTAGTTTTATGGTAGTTTTATGGTAGATATTTTAAGAGTGGAAGGATGCAAGCGCTGTGCCACAAATGACTGCTGTTTATTGGCTGACCACTAAATTTTTATAGCATTCCTCACCTTATTTATTAACTGATTTTCTTATATTTAATAAGAAAAAAAAATCTAAAAAGAATTTTAATAAGAACAATTTTTCTTTGCCTTATATTTTATAAGGAAAAAAATATTATTAAAATTTGGTGATGAAAATCAGCGATCTGTGGCGCAGCGATTGCATCCCTCGGTGTAGAACAAGATCAATGAAAACATTAATTTACTTAATAATTAAAAAAAAAAGTATGCAAAATATTCCAAGATACATTTACAATTTAAAAATGAAACGTACCTATTTCCTGTTCTTTTGTAAAACTGATTGAATTAATAATTTAAAAAAAAAAATCAGAATACACGGATACTTAAAATAATGATGCCTAAAAATTCCATTTACATTTTTTTAAATGTAAATTAAGACTTCTCTTTCAAATCACTGATAAGATTTTCACACAATTCAAGTACAAAATATCTTAAAACGTTCTTCTATTCTTAAAAGTTGTAATTTCCTGTCCGCCAGAGTATTAAATTTTTGTAAAAATTTTAAATTGTCAATATTGTTGGTTAATTTTTTTTTCAAAAAGCAATAAAACTAAATTGGCTAGCCTCTCAGAAGTCATCGCTTGCCTCTAGGGTCTGTCTAACTGTGTTAGCGAGGAAAATGTACTTTCCTCGCGAAAATATAACTGCATCCAAATACTCTTCATGTTGCTAGTAAATTGTAAATATTGGGAAATTCGTGTCGTGCCTGATAGAGTTTTTCTAGGCAGTCCGCTTTGTTGGCTGAGGATTTTAAATTTTTTTTGCAACTACAATTTCTTCTCCTTCGGGTATATTAATTACACCAAGTTCTTCAAGGTATTAATATTTTTCAATATCTTCACATAGTTCTTCTGCAGCAGTTATCGCAATTATTTAGTTCTTATTATTTGAGAACCTTTTTTCGATTTTTTGTCTGACATAATCTATTGTTTCAAAAATGCAAAGAGCGAACTTTTGTTTCCTCGTTGCTTTCCTCTGATAGTTCATTTATAAAATCATAAATTATATAATTATGCAATTTGATATTGGTCTTTCTAACACTTTGCTTCTTGATGATTGTTAGTGCATGTAGGGTTATTTTTCTCGGAATGTCCTTATTATCGCATTTCTCTAGCATTTTGAGAATTGTATCTCAAAATAACACATCACAATGAATATCATTCGGATTGTAAAATATTTGGTAATATTGGTTTCATTTAAAGTAACTATAAGATATAAATGGTTTTCTTGCAAATATAGTTTTTTTGCTTCAGATTAGCGTTAGTTAAAATATACATTTTATTGAAAAAAAAGTGAAATGTCTAGGGGAGGGGAGGGGGGCTCAAGAGAAAGATAGATAGGACTCAGCCTCCCCCCCAGCCCCCATCTGGTTACGGGTCTGGGCCTAAGGGTTACACAAATAGCTTTGAGTCGTGATAAAGTTAGTTAAAAATGTAATATTAGATTATATTTAAAAGGTACACAATATATATTCAATCGTGTGATGCGATTTTAATGTTACTATATAATATATTTTGAGGCTACGGATAAAGATATTTTAGGTCAAAGAAAGACTACAAATATGTGAAACATAACAGGAAAAAGAAAATAAAACTTTAGATCATTTAAGTCTGATCAATAAATAAAACGCAATTAAAGATTTATGATGCTCTCGTATATTGATGCCTAAAGAACTTTATGGATGTCATTATGAATTTTATGCAATGTGAATATATTTTTATTTTATTCTATTGTACTATACATGCATTTAGACACATTTAAAAATTCGGTAACTTGTTATTCAAACATTGATAATCAATAAAACCTCTATTCTCTCCAGTATAAAAATCATTTTTTCCAAGACCAATTATTTTAAAGCACCCACTTCCAGAAGAAATTATTTTCTGTGAATCTTTATAAAATAATGGCATTCATAGTTTTAGTAAATTTTGTAATAAGCCGGTGAAATTAAAACACAATTAAAGAGTTTGAGTTTGCCTGAAGGAAGCTTCTTGATGTATCTTAATATATATATATACAGGGTGATTCCGAAATTTTTTTACAATAAAAGAGGGGTGATAGTACACATCAAGACACACATTACTAAATAGGAGACCAAGGGTCCAAAACGTTTTCCTAAGGAAATAGCCGCCATTAAAGTTTAGGGACCAAAATTTCAAATAAACATAAAAAACGGAAAAATCGGTCGATTGATTTGCGGTTTACACTAAAATTATTCTTTATGTCGGCATTTTCTTGAAATTAAATTATAAAGATAAATTTCAAAAAATGCCGATAGAGGGCGCTTTAGACTTTGGAGTAACGAACAACTATTTTTTGCCGGTATTTTTTGCATTTCATTAAATGTTTTCGTAAGTTTACACTCAAACTTAAATTTTGAGCTCAAAATCTGTAGTTGGGAGTGGTTAAGTAACACAAACTGAGCTGTGTTCAGAGGGTTCAAATTTCAAATGATTATAAAAAAAGGAAAATTGGTCGATTGATTTGCGGTTTTCACTAAAACTATTCTTTATTTAGGTATTTTCGTGAAAATAAATTATAAAGATAAATTTCAAAAAATGCCGATAGAGGGCGCTTTAGACTTTGGAGTTACGAAACACTCTTTTTTGGCGTTATTTTTTGCATCTTTTTAAATGCTTTCGTAAGCTTAGACTCGAACTTAAATTTTGAGCTCAAAATCTGAATAGCTGGGAGTGGTTAAGCAGACAAACTTAGCTGTGTTCAGAGGGTTCAAATTTTAAATAATTGTAAAAAACGGAAAAGTTGGTCGATTCGTTTGCGGTTTTTGCTAAAACTAATTTTTAAATTAGCAGTTTTCTTGATCAATCAGTGTTTTCTTGGAAATAATTTTTAAAGATAAATTTCACAAAATGCCGATAGAGGGCGCCTTAGACTTTGGAGTAGCGTACAACTGTTTTTAACTGTTATTTTTTTAATCTCATTAAATGCTTTCAAATGCATAGACTTAAATTTTGGGCTGAAATTCTGAATCGTTGGGAGTGTTTAAGTAGCGAAAAATTGAATTGTGCTCGAAGAGGAAAGAGGGTTAAATTTTAACTCCTGAACACACTTCAGTTTGCGCTTCTTAACTCCTCATAACGATTCAGGATTTGAGCTCAAAATTTAAGTTTAAATCTAAGCTTCCGAGAACATTTAAAATGCTTTTGCAAGCATTTAATTAGAACCAAAAAATAATGGTTAAAATGAATTGTTGGTTCCTCTGAAGTTTAAGGCGCCCTTGATTTATCTTTAAAAATTATTTTCAAGAAGATAATGACTTAAAGAATAGTTTTATTTTAAACCGCAAACGAATCGACCAATTTTTCCATTTTCTATAATTACTTTAAATTTGAACCTCCCCCTCCCCCTTGAACACATTTCACTTTGTACTACTTAACCACACCCTACCATTCAGATTTTCAGCTCAAAATTTAAGTTTAAGACTAACCTTCCTAAATCATTTAAAGAGATGCAAACAATAACGGCAAAAAATAATTGTTCGTTACTCCAAAGTCTGAAGCGCCCTCTATCGGCATTATTTGAAATTTATCTTTATAATTTATTTTCTCGAAAATACCTAAATAAAGAATAGTTTTAGTGAAAACCGCAAATTAATCGACCAATTTTTCCGTTTTTTTTAATCATTTGAAATTTGAACTCTCTGAACACAGTTCAGTTTGTGTTACTTAACCACTCCCAACTACAGATTTTGAGCTTAAAATTTAAGTTTGAGTGTAAACTTACGAAAACATTTAATGAGATGCAAAAAATACCGGCGAAAAATAGTTGTTCGTTACTCCAAAGTCTAAAGCGCCCTCTATCGGCATTTTTTGAAATTTATCTTTATAATTTAATTTCAAGAAAATGCCGACATAAAGAATAATTTTAGTGAAAACCGCAAATCAATCGACCGATTTTTCCGTTTTTTATGTTTATTTGAAATTTTGGTCCCTAAACTTTAATAGCGGCTATTTCCTTAGGAAAACGTTTTGGACCCTTGGTCTCCTATTTAGTATTGTTTGTCTTGATGTGTACTATCACCCCTCTTTTATTGTAAAAAAAATTCGGAATCACCCTGTATATATATATATATATATATATATATATATATATATATATATATATATATATATATATTTTACAGGAAAGATTCCCCGTTTAAATAAATATATACTTTCCTTCAGAGAAAATCCATTAATGAAATTGGCTTCACATTCAATAAACTGATGTGACTGAAAATTTAATTTTCTTGGAGTGTTTCTAGCCTAAGGATCACACTAACAGTTTTAAAATCGTTATTTAAGGCACAACACTAGCCATAGAAAAAGACCCGGATGATGATGTAAAGTCTATGGGAGCTTTTCAAATATCTCGCTCAAATTTTAATATCTTTACATGATTTTTCTTCAGAATAGGATAGCTGGGGACGATTCAAAACAGGGCTAGTTTTTACTTTTGAAATTTTGGTTTCAGATGTATGTTTAATCACTTAATTTTTAAAACCGGCTTAAACCGGTTCTGAAATTGAAACTATTATAATATAAAATATATATAAGCAAAAAAAAAAAAAAAAAAAAAAAAAAACTAGCCTAGTTGTAGATCGTCCTTCGCTATCCTATGCAAAAAGAAAAAAAAAAAACATGTAAAAATATTAAAATTTCAGCGAAATATTTGAAAAGAATGAACCCATAGACTTTACATTAACATCTCGGTATTTTTCAGTGAATATTGTGGGCCCGTAATCAAATTGGCTTCACATTCAATAAACGGATTTGACTGAAAATTTACTTTTCTGGGAGTGTTTCTGGCCTAAGGGTCAACCTAACAGCTTTGAGACATGAAATCATAATATAAATGGTTCACGAGATTTACTCAATAGTGTGATACGCATTAAATGTTACTATATAATCTATGTTGAGACTTCGGATAAAGATGTGTTATCTCAAAAGAAGACTGTAAAAATATTAAGTATAACTTAAAAGAAGAAAATAAATTTTAGAATATTTTTGGTCTGTTGATAAAAATATACAAGTGTCAGTTAACGTTTTTTAATGCTGGCGGATAGTGAAGATAAAAAAATCTTATTCTTGCCACTAAGAACTTTATGCAGAATGAATCGATTTTTTTTAAACTGTATTATGCATTCATTTAGACACATTTAAAAATGATGTAGTTTCCTAAACAAATATTGATAATTTATAGAATCTGTATCCTTCCAGTATAAAAATCACTTTTTTCAAGAAAAATCCTTTTAAAGCAACCAATTTCCAGAGGAAAATATTTCACCGTAAATTTTTATAAAATAATGACAATTATAGCTTTTGTAAATTTTGTAATAGGACGGAAAGACTAAAACACACTGCAAGATTATTAAATTGCTCGAGGAAAGATTTTTAATCTAATTTTGAGATCTTAATCACTTATTTAACTTGAAAGTTCTTCCTATTTAAACAGTTTTCTATTCCTCCTCACACAAAATCCATTAATCAAATTTGCTTTGCATTCAATAAACGGATCTGACTGAACATTTACTTTTCTGGCCTAAGGGTTCACACTAACAGCTTTAAAACGTGAAATCTTTATTTAAAAGGTACACAACATTTACTGAAATGTATGATACGTTTTTAATGTTACTATATAATATATATTGACACTTCGGATAAAGATGTGTTAGTTCAAAATTTAAAATTTTGAAACATAACAGGAAAAAGAGAGTAAAACTTTAGATGATTTTAGGTGTGATGATAAAAAGAAAAATATAGCAATTAAAGGTATATAATGCTGCTGGGTGTTGATGTGTAATGAACTGTTTTGATGCCATCATAAACCTCATGCATAATTAATATTTTTTATATTTTATTCTATGTATTCTGTTAGACACACTGAAAAAAGTAGTAGCTTCCTAAACAAACATTGATAAAAATGATTAAAAATATTTTTTCCAAGGACAATCATTTTAAAGTACCCATTTCTAGAACAAATTTTTTTTCCCATAAATAATGGTAGCTTTAACGTTTGAAAATTCCATAATAAGCCGAAAGAGAAAAAAATAATATAAGTGTATGGGATTGCCTGATGAAAGATTCTTGATGTATATTTATACTAATTTTGATATCTTAATCCCTTGTTTAACAGGAAAGCTCCACCTTTTAAACTGATATCTACTTCTCCTCACTCAAAGTCCATTTATCAAGTTGCCTTCGCATTCAGTAAACGGATTTGACTAAAAATTTACATTTCTGGGAGTGTTTCTGACCTCAGGGTAACACAATGTTTTTAACGTGATATATTTATTTAAAGGGTACACAACATTTAGCCACTTATGTGATGAGATTTCAATGTTACTATATAATATATTTTGAGACTTCGGATAAAGATGCTTTAACTCAAAGGAAGACTGCAAAGTTACTAAATATAACGGGAAAAAGAAAATAAAACTTTAGATAATTTTAGATCTGATGATGAAGCTAAATAAGTAGCAGTTAGCGGTTTATAACACTGCCTAATGAAATTTATAACGATTTATAATGCTAATGCCTAATTATGCCTAATGGATTTTTTTTTTGCATCATACGTTTATTTAGACATGTTGTAGCTTTTTAAACAACAATTGATAATTAATTGAATGTACATTCCTTTTAATATAAAAATCATTTTTTTTCCAAGGACAATCGTTTTAAAGTACCCATTTAAAAAAGAAATTATTTTGCTATAAATCTTTACAAATGATGGCAGTTATAGCTTTTGTAAATTCTGTAATAATCTGAAAAGACTAGAAGGCACTGCAAGAGTATCAAATAACCTGAGAAAAATTTCTTGATGTTTATTTACCCTGATTTTGATATCTTAATATCGTATTTAACATGAAAGCGTTCTTTATTTAAACAGTTATCTACTCCTGCTCTGAAAAAATCCATTTATTAAATTGGCTTCACATTCGATAAACGGATTTGACTGAAAATTTACTTTTCTGGGTGTGTTTCTGGCCTAAGCGTCACACGAACAGTTCTGAGATATGTGAACTAGTTATTTAAAATGTGCACAACAGTTATTCAATCCTGTGGTGCTATTTTAATATTATTATATAATATATTAAGTATTTAGGATAAAGATGTGATTGCTCGAAGAAAGACTGCTAAGATATTAAATATAACGCAAAATAAATAAATAAATAAATAAATAATAAATAAAAATAAAAAATAAATAATGTTGGAAATGTATTAAAAAACTATGCCTTATAGCGCTTTACGCCACATAAGGATTTTTGTTTAATATCGTTTTATCAAATTTAATTCATCATATTATATATCTTTCAATAATAATAAGAAGGCAAGATAATCTTATCTTTCATTCTTCTGGTTCTTCAAAATATTCCATTCTTCATGGCCTCCATTCTTTTGAAATCTTCGATTTAACGTCAGCTTTTTATTACTTATTAATTACTTTACAGTTGCTGAAACTGTAAATAGTTAATTAATATGTGTTCTTAATGAACAATGGGGTCGAGGCAAATTTTGAATTGAATAATAATATTATATTAAACAAGAATTACATAGCTGCTTTTAGCAGCGAAAAGATAGACGTTTACATGCCTTACATCCACACAGAGAACGAAACAAACACTGAAAAATTAAAATGTCAAAAAAAGAGTTCGAAATGTTCTTTTTCGTTTGTTTTGTTTTTGGTCGTTGTCACGTGACTTCACTGCAGTAGAAAAGGAATAAGCGTCCTTGAATGAAACAGTTTATTTCGTTGTTGAATTGTTCCGAAATAGGGAAAAAATTATTTCTTTTGTTTTTTTTATGACAAAAAATGAAATCTTTGTGAATAGATCTAACTTGATTTTATTCAGCTGAAATAGTGATTAGTTTATTTCAAAACCCTTCCTTAATCACTTCAGATGAATAAAACTGTAGGTTCAGAGATTCTCGATGTTTCATTAGTTGAGGCTTTGGCAGGGGTTTTGTAAGCGCGTCGGCTATCATATCTTCAGATGGGCAATATTCTAAATTTATTATTTTGTCTTCTTTGAGTTGTTTAATGGCGTGGAATTTTATATCAGTATGCTTCGTATATTTCGAAAACTTTGCATTCTCTACCATTTTTATCGCACTCTGATTATCTTCGAAAATCGTTATAGGTTCGTCTTGTTTCAAGTCTAAGTCGATCAATAACTTCTCCAGCCAAATAATTTCTTGGGCTACTGCGGCTGCTGATATAAATTTAGCTTCTGCCGAAGAATACGCTATACATTTCTGTTTCTTCGTGTACCAATTAATAGGTGTTTTTCCTAGAAAGAAAACATTTCCTGTTGTTGACTTCCTTGTTCTGGTGTCGCCTCCCCGATCGGAGTCTGCATAAGCTACCAATACTGGTTGGTCGTCTGTGCTGATTGTTAACCTTAATTCTCTTGTGCAGTTAAGATAGTTGACCACTCGTTTTGCTGCTTTCCAGTCCATCTCACGGGGCGTTTCGCATCTTCTGCTGAGGATATTAACTGCGTCTGCTATATCTGGACGTGTGTTAGTGGCTATGTATAACAAAGATCCAATAATTTTTCTAAAATTTGTATTATTAGGCAGCAGATTTTGTTCGTCTTCTATTTTATAAAAGCCGGGGTCCATCGGAGTTCCTACGGGTTTAGCTTCTTTTAATCCTAGTTTATTTGCCAGTTCTTCAATTTTTGATTTTTGGCTTAGTGTATATCCGTTTTCTGTTTTCTTTATTTCCGTACCGAGGAAATACGCTATATGACCGAGATCTTTAAGCTCGTATTCTTCTTTAAGTAGTTTCACTATAATGTCAACAATTTTTTCGTCACCGGATAGTAATATGTCGTCAACATATATAATTATGTAAGTGTAATTTTCATTTTCTTTTCTGGTGAATAAGCAGGGATCAGCTATACTTTGATTAAAATTCAGTTTTTTTAAGGACTGTTCGATTTTTTTGTGCCAACTTCTGGCTGCCTGTTTTAGGCCGTATATTGATTTTTCAGTCTGCAGACTTTGTTTTCAGAATTCTTTTCTATGTAGCCTTCCGCCTGTTTCATATACACTTCTTCCTCGAGATCACCATACAGAAAGGCGGTGTCAATATCTATGTGTCTAACGTTTTGTTTGTGGTATGCGGCTGCTGCTAAAAATGCGCGAACTGTTGTTTGTGAGACGACAGGGACAAATGTCTCATCATAATTTTCACCATATTTTTGACTATAGCCCTTCGCTACTAGGCGTGCTTTATATTTTTGAACATTTCCGTGACTATCTAATTTCTTTTTAAATGTCCATTTTGATCCTATAATTTTTTTGTTTGGTGGAGGATCTACTAATTCCCATGTGTTATGTTTTTAGCGAATTGATTTCCGGTTGTGTGGCTTTAAGCCAATTTTCTTTTTCACAGGGATTATCAATTTCCTGTATGTCATTCCAACTAGTGGGTTCATTCATTTGGTTATTGTTTACATAACAGACGTATCTGTCTGGTGGTACCCCCCTGTCTGATCTTTGCGATCTTCTAAGTTCAGTGGTGGGTTGTTTGGACGAGGTTGGTTCCTAGATTGTGTTTATTTCTGCTTCGATATAATTTTTATCATCATATGAATTTTCTGCATCTTTACTTTCTTTTAAGTTAATTTTGCTATTCTCTAGGAATTTTACGGCTCTTGCTATTACTATTTTGTTATATTTAGTGTTTACACGGTATCCCTTTGAATTGTTATCATACCCTACGAATGTCCCTTCCTGAGCTCTATCGTTTAATTTTCCTCGATGTTGTTTGTTTACATATACGTAAGTTTTGCAGCCGAATGTACGTAAATAGTGCAAATTTGGTTTGCGTTTAAACCAAAGCTCGTATGGGGTTTTATTCGTTGATCTTGTTGGTAAGCGATTTTGTAAATGATTTGCGGTATTAATTGCTTCTCCCCAAAATTTTTGCGGTAAATTGGTTTCGCGTAATAGACTTCTAGTCATGTCTAATAGTGATCTATTTTTCCTCTCAGCCACGCCGTTCTGGCTCGGACAATATGGCACAGATAGTTGGTGTTTTATACCTCTTTTTCTTAGGTAGTCATTTGTTTCTCTACTCATGTATTCTTCGCCATTATCGGATCTTATTGCTTTCGGATATGAACCGAATTGGTTTCGTACCATAGCTATATAGTCGATTAATTTATCGTGCACTTCGTCTTTGTGACTTAATAAGTAAATTACTGTAAATCTAGAGTAATCGTCTATGAAGGTTACAAACATTGTTTTTCCGCCAATTGTGGGGAATCCTATGGATGTGCATACGTCCGTGTGCACTAGATCGAGTACTCTGCCTGTTTTGTTTTTATATGTTGTTTTTGGATAAGGTGCATCGCTTATTTTTGTTTGTATGCATGTTTCGCATATTGTTTCATGACTACAATTATTTAGTTCTATTCCATAGGTTAAATTTTCTTTAATCATTTCCTTTATGGAATTGTAGTTTCTGTGACCTAGGCGTTTGTGCCACAATTCTATGCAATTACTATTTTTGCATTCATGCGCAATGTTTACTGTGTTAGATTCTATATTATCTAACAATTCAACCTCATATAGATTGTTTTTCATTTTTGCTTCCAAGTATATTTTCCCATTTCGGGATAGCGTGCATTTATCTTTATCAAAAACTAGTTTATAACCGTTCTTTGTTGCCTTACTTACTGAAATTAAATTAGATTCTAAATCAGGTACGTATAATACTTCCTTTAATGTAATTTTGTTTACACCTCCGTCGGATGTTTTTGTCATAAATGTGGTTTCTCCCACACCATGCGAATTTAACGATTTTCCGTTTGCAATAATAACGGTAGTTTTTTTGGTGTCGTTTAATTTAGTAAACAAGTCTTTATCGTTTAAAATATGTGTGGAAGAACCAGAATCAATAATCCATGTTTGTTTTCCAGTTTCTCAATTAGAAAGGCTGCGTCGCTGCTTCGATCTGTTTTTAGTTGGGTTTTGTAATTTGGCCTATATTCTTGTTTACGATCATTAAATTCATTTTGGCTATACGATTGTTGATAACAGAGAGACGTTGTATTGTTTTTGTTTTTGTATGTTTGTTGTTTTTGTGTATTTGGGTGAGTTTGCCTATTTTTCAGATGCCAACATTCCTTGTAAGTATGACTTTTCAATTTACAGTACGTACAATATTTTCCCTTTTTGCTATTATCATTTGGGAACCTTTTTTGTGTTTTAAACGCTTTGGTAGAATTGTCGCCCTGATCCGCGTTTTCAACCCTTCTGTTATATTCATCAGTTAGTTTATTTATAATAAATTCTGGTGTTAAATCAGTTTCATCGCGAGCCTCAAGTGCTACAATCAATGTATTATAGCTTGGGGGTAATAAGCACAGCAATAATGCTGAAAGGTGCGAATCGTTCATAGTTTCCCCAATCGCTAATAGTTTATCTTTTAATTCTAAAATGTACGTTATGTGTTTAATTAAGGTACCATTTTCTGGCAGCCTTGCCCCATATAATTTTCTTAATAAATGCAATTTACTAGACAAATTCCCCCTTTCATGTATGGCTTTGAGCGCGTCCCAGGTCTGTCGGGCAGTATTTAGCCCTTTTACATGCACTATCTGCGAATCTTCAATTGCAAGGTTTATAATTGCTCTTGCTTTATTATCCTTCTTTTGCCAATCTGTGGTAATCGGATTTGGTGTTGTATCTGTTATTACCTCGAAAATTTCTTCTCTTATTAATAACATTTCTATCTTAAATTTCCATGTTGAGTAATTGTTTTGATTTAATTTTTCTATTAACTGAAATTCTTTCGATGCGGCCATAACGGATCTTACTTATCAACTTATAAATATTTAATCTCGTAATTCGATGAGAAAATTGTTTTTATTTTTCTTTATATTATATAAGAGATTTTCTCTGTTTATTTTTATTCATTCAAATATAACGAACATATCACTTGTTATGTTTACTCATTCAATTTCAACTCATATATAGCATATATTTTCAATAACGTTGAGAAAAGAAGAACAAATATATTTTTTCACAATAATTATATGCATTAGTATTAATACGATTTATTTTTATAAGGCCATTTTTATTTATTTATATCATATTATATTATAACCTTATGTGTTAATATCAGTCTCGTGATCGATTTGTTGGAAATGTATTAAAAAACTATGCCTTATAGCGCTTTACGCCACATAAGGATTTTTGTTTAATATCGTTTTATCAAATTTAATTCATCATATTATATATCTTTCAATAATAATAAGAAGGCAAGATAATCTTACCTTTCATTCTTCTGGTTCTTCAAAATATTCCATTCTTCATGGCCTCCATTCTTTTGGAATCTTCGATTTAACGTCAGCTTTTTATTACTTATTAATTACTTTAACCGTTGCTGAAACTGTAAATGGTTAATTAATATGTGTTCTTAATAAACAATGGGGTCGAGGCAAATTTTGAATTGAATAATAATATTATATTAAACAAGAATTACATAGCTGCTTTTAGCAGCGAAAAGATAGACGTTTACATGTCTTACATCCACACAGAGAACGAAACAAACACTGAAAAATTAAAATGTCAAAAAAAGAGTTCGAAATGTTCTTTTTCGTTTGTTTTGTTTTTGGTCGTTGTCACGTGACTTCACTGCAATAGAAAAGGAATAAGCGTCCTTGAATGAAACAGTTTATTTCGTTGTTGAATTGTTCCGAAATAGGGAAAAAATAATTTCTTTTTTTTTTATGACAAAAAATGAAATCTTTGTGAATAGATCTAACTTGATTTTATTCAGCTGAAATAGTGATTAGTTTATTTCAACAAATAAAACTTTAGATAACTGTAAGTCCGATGATAAGAATAAATAATTAGCAATTAACGATTTATAATAATGCTTGATATTGATGTTTAGTGAATTTTACTGATGCTACCATTAACTTTATGCAGAATGAATTTTTCTCATTTACATATTCAATAAGACACATTGAAAAATGGTGTAATTTCTTAAAAAACATTGATAATCAATAAAGTCTCTATTCCCTCCAGTAGAATAATCCTTTATTCCAAGGAAAATAATTTTAAAGTACCTATTTTAAGAAGAAATTATTTTGCCATAAATCTGTATAAATGATGACAATTATAGCTTTTGTAAATTGTGTAATAAGCCAGAAGAGATTGACACAATATAAGAATATGAAATCGCTTGAGGGTAGCTTCTTGATGTATTTTAACCCTGTTTTTTTTATCTCAGTCTCTTATTTGAATTGAAAGTTAACCCTATTTAAACAGTTAAGCCCAAAACAGACATGGCTACTCAGAATTTGACTTGAACTGAATTCCTGGAACTCCCTTTTCTTTACTTACCATTTGCGGTTTACTGACCATAAAACACAGGGAAGATAAATGGCCAGGGAGATAACTATCTTAAACCATAGTGAAGGGAAAGATTCCCGTCCTACACTTGGGTTGAAGTTGAACTGAAAAAGTCGTTAACATCAAACGCGCCGCTTTAGTTGAACTGAAAGTATTGCAATCTGAACGGAGCTTTAAGGCTCAAAACTCATTTGACCACTTCTTGAATTTTAATGTCGGCTCGTTTGTTGTGGCGAGGCGGTGTTTTTGATCTTAATGAGTTTTGCGGAAAAGGGATGGTTGTCCGGCAAAAGAAAAACCTTTCCGTCAAATAGGGTGGATTGTTTATCTCCCGATTCTTTTGCTCGCTCCCCTTTGTTCTTTTATGAAGAAACCGCAAATGGATCCTATACAAAAGACTTCCCCACTTTTTCCCATCAATAAATAGAAGGAAAGCAAGCTACCAGAATGAGCTCAGAGGAGCGCAGAGGCAGTCGGGATTGTACGATAGGGTGGGTCGAAAAAATCTAATTTTTTCAAATCAACTATTAACCGTGAGGAAAAGTTGCCTTTTGTAATTAGAATGATAACGCAAAAAGAATTTTTGAAATCGGTTAATATCTTTAGGTCGCGCATCGCACTTGAAGTTCGGAAAAATTGACCAAAAATGACAATTTTTTTAAATTAATGATGAAAATTAAAAAAATTCGAACCTTCTAATAGTGCGGAAAAGTTTCATTTTATAATTTAAAAGATAAGGCAAAACTTTTTTTTGAAATCGATTAATGACATTTTTTAGAATTAATGATGAAAATTAAAGAAATTTCGAACTTCCTTGTAATGGTACGCTGAAGTCACCTTTTAGAATTAAATAATATATATATTTTTTTTACTTTTTAAAATCTGTTAATGCTTTTAAGTCGCGCATCGTACCTGAAATTTGAAAAATATGAACAAAATTGACATATGCTGATTACAAAAACAACTGATAAACCGATCTTTTCCTATTCCACTTGCTCAGTGTGCAGATGGGCTGTGAACGCATGTGGTTTTCAGTCTTGTCACGTCATTACCACAAACAGTAATGTTTCATTTGTAGGTATGTTTCCATTGAATGATAAAGCCATTTCGATTTCTTTTTTTGCTCATCTTCTTTGAATTTATCGAAATTATTTAACGATTTTGATATACGTTATTTTTTTACTCTTCGTTCAAATATAGTATGTATAATAAGCTAAGTCAGCTGTGGCGAACGTATCAAAATAATTTGCGGATTTGAGCTTTCGAATTTTTTCGTCAGAAAGGGGTGAAGCAATTTCTACATCAGTATTCTCAACTTTAACATTAATATAAGAAAAACTAGCTTCTGAGTTGATATAACTTTGGTTTGTAACACATTTATTAGCTTTCTCTTTCCTGTTGTTCCCTTTTCTAATCTTAGCCGTTACGTTGAGATCAATGTTGGCAATTTTACCTACCCTAGTGCTTCTTTGGTCGAAGATAAACTTTTTTCCAATCTTTGGAATCTTTCTCTCCTTACAACAGTTGCAGTTAATTAGTATGAGACATTTACAACGATCTAGTGAAATACAAGTACCTTTTAGATTCATGGTGCATTTGTATGACGCCACATCAAAAATCTTTAATGAATCTTTTAAATATTTTTTGAATTCTTGTAATTTCTGTTAAAAATCAATTTATTCTTATCTCGCTTAAATGATTTCCTAATTTTACATTATTTTTCATGATAGGCTTTTATCAATTGCATGATTCTGGCCCCAGACTCTGTTGGTATTGAAAACCTTTCATAAATGTACTTTATTTTCTCACTATTATTTTTGTGACATCAGAAAAACAAACTGACTTTTTCGATTGTGGAGCAACTATGTCTTACTTCAAAATAGCAGCGTAAAACATCTTCGTGTGAAGGCAGTTCATTCGTGTTAAAGTCTTTTGTAGGGCCAAATATTGGGCAATCCAAATCTTATCTTGTAATTAACTTAGGTTTATCATTATACATACTATATTTGAACAAAGAGTAAAAAACTAACATATCAAAATCGCTAAATAATTTCGATAAATTCAAAGAAGATGAGCAAGAAAAGAAATCGAAATGGCTTTATCATTCAATGGAAACATACCTACAAATGAAACATTACTGTTTGTGGTAATGACGTGACAAGACTAAAAACCAGGGCCGGCGCCAGGGGTGAGGCAAGTGAGGCGGCCGCCTCAGGGCCCACCGTAAAAGGGCGACATTTGTCTTGCAGATTTGTACAGGTAAAATAAACTAAAATATGAGTAAATGGACTAACTTATGGCCATTCACAAAAATTTGTATTTTTTTTTTTTTTTTTTTACAGTAAAAATGAAGATCCAATGACCCCCACCCTACTAGAAAACTTGTTTTAACATTCTTTGTCGAGGAGAGGGTGTAGGGGGCATTTTTACTCTGGTGGAGAATTTAATCTTTTTTCTTTAGGGCAATGTCAGACGAGCGATTTTTAAAACGTCGATATTGACGGCCTCTCATCAGGGAATAGAAATGTTCTCGTCCGGTCAGACGACAGTTCCAGGGCCAGCGTCGCAAAATTGGAGAAAATCTTGACGCTTGCACCTGGCGTTCCCCTCAGCCCGCTCGCCTCTGCTGACGGTCTGGAGGCTGTTGTTTAAAGTACGATGGGCAGACGAACTTCTATTTCAACGCTGATTTTGACTTTCCTTATCAATTTTTCATGAATTTTTGATGTCATTGCGCATCGAATTTTCTCGTTAGAGTTTGAAATTGATTTAGTCGTGGAATAACTAATTTTTGACGGACAAGAGGGTTGTATATTGTATAATTAAGAATATTGTAGGGTATATCGTCAGAATTAACTAAGGATGAAAATAGAAAAAACAATAAATTGATCAGTGGTATGTTGCACTGTAGATAAAAAAATTAAATTAAAAAAAATCTGAAGAAAATGAGGAAGTTATCGGAACACTATTTTAACTAATTTTCTTTCATATTTTAAAAAAACATTTAAAGTTATTTTACTGTAACAAATTAGATTTTATATGAAAAAATATTACAATAAAATATTATTATAAGGAAAAAAACTGAAAGTAATCTTTATCAAATTATAGTAATATTATTTTGTCTTAGTATGTTGCCAGAATATTAAATTAAATTCAGAGTTGCAGGTGTTTTATTTAAGAGGAGGGGGGAATTTTCCGAAAAGTAAAAATAATTTTTGTAAATAGTATTTTATGTTTGTGAAAAGTAATATTTTGTAAGGAAATATGAAATACAGTTACTGAAATTAAAAACCAGGGGAACTAGTTTTCTTTGAAAATTGCAGATTTTTAAACCTAACAATATAAAAGTAATGTATAGTATGTTTTAATGCTATAGAATTTTATGAAAGGGTCTTTTTAATACCTGAATTTCGGAGAAGGAGCCTGTTTTAGTATTTGGATTTTGGAGAAAGAGGGCCTGTTTACTGTAGAAAAAAAAACCATTAAATTTATTGCAAAAATTGCTCGTAGCAATTTTGCCAGTATTTTTTCCCATAAAAACTGCAGTAATACATACGTAATTTTTTTTCATTACATCTAATGTTACTGCAATTTTTACGGCCAAAACTGCTGGCAACATTTCTACGGGGTAAATTTAATGAATTTTTTTACATTGTTTTATTAAATGAATTTTTGTGTAATGTCTCTAAATAAGCCCTAAATTATGCCTGAACCGACCTCGAAATTAAAATAATTATAAGTTAGATACAGTTTTGAAAATTTGGAATGGAAAAACGGACCGCGAAGATATGATCATAATGCGTCTGCGATCATATCGCAGTAGCGGTTCTATTTACTACAAGCATATAATTTTGTATAATTATGTATACCATACCAGCCAAGTTTTACGGGTTTTTTCTCACCACTGTATTTTAACAAATAAATTTACCTTACTTAATCATCGGAAATATAATTTTAAGAAAATCAAATTTTTCTGATCAAAACTAGTGGTAGGTAAAAAGCGTAAAAGTTGAAATTTACTGTGTATAATATTCTTTCAAAAAGCTTTTAATTGAAGGAAAATAATGATAAAAAAATCGACATTTTTGTAAAAATTGTGTTCTGCAATTTGCATAAAATTTTTTCTTGGGCTTTGCCGGACTCCATTTAAATGAACTATCTGCGTGGCCAAAACTAGCCTTTTTTGCGCTCTGGGTAAACATGGATTTTGGCTCCCCCCCCCCCCCCCGCTTGAAACTTCCGCTGCAAAGTATATTTAGTACATAAAAGTATATAAAGTAACATATAAAGAATAAAAGTAAAAAAAAAAAAGTATCAGCAATTTTTTAATAGCCGACTTATTTTAAATTTTAAAACATCTAATCATAAAATGATACTAAACAATATGCTTTGTCAAATATATTGATTCAATAAAATCTTGTAAAGGAAATAAAAAAGAATAGTAAAAAAAAAAAAGAGAAAAAAATCCATTTTATACAGTATCTTTATGCCATATCATTCTTAGATTCTTCTATGCTTCAGCATACCCCAGAGCCGGAATTTTCAGGCCCGGTCCAGCCCGTTGTAAAAACAAAAAGTTCGGTCCGGGCCTTGCCAGCCCAGTTCATATTTTTAATTTCTAGGCCCAGCCCGGCCCGCACAGAAATCAGTAAAACCATGCCTGGCTCAGCCCGTTCTGGCCGGTCACAATTTCTACTATTTCTAAAAAATTCAGGTTTTTATCATATAAGTAAGATTCTTTTAAAGAATACTGCATACATGTCTATGGGATCATTTTATAGTGTATTTTACAGGAAATACACATTAGCAACATTAATAATTACTTAGATACTTAGATTTTCGACATTTAAATAAAGATTCATAAAAAAATTAATGTAGTTTAAAATAAAAGAAAAAAAAAAGAAAGTTAAAAGCACAGTAATTTTTGAAGCTGTACAGTTGAAATCAAGGGAATTTTTAGACATTAATAAATGTACCATTACGGAGGGAAAGGGTGTTCGAGGAATGATAGCGTATGCTATCGTAAGGGAGGAGATGGTCCAAATTTACCAAAAAAATTGTGACATCGTTATATATGCACGTACAGCCTCCAAACGGAAAAAAATGTACCCTTTGCTCATGGGGGACGGGGGGGGGGGTAGCACATACTTCTTGACTCATGTAACGCAAATTTCACACTTTAGAAATTTGTCAATCCTTTTTTCATTCATACAACTAAGATGTTTGTTTTGCTATCACGTTCTGTAGCAACTTTTTTTAAATCAATTTAGTTTATTTATTTATTTAATAATAAAATAAATAAGAAATTTCATCCAAATGAAAGTTGAATAACAATTATTACCATTTTAATAATATCTGCAGTCATGTGTATTTCTTAAAGATGGTGGATTTTTCATTTAACATCAGATGTAATTCTTAATTCCTGTAATTTCGGATATTTTAAATAAAAATATCAGGTAAATAATCTATCACTTACCATAGAATGAACACAGTACCGTCTGTGTATGCATATATTTTTTCTAATTTCTTGAATAATTGATAAAAAATTACAGAATACTTTATTTCCTCCAAAAAATCCATCTTATTTAAATTAAAAACATCGAATTAAAAGCTTCTTATTATCAATGGAGACAATAATCGTCTGCATATTTTGACGGAAAGGTCACGTTCGTGTGGATGGAAGTAGCGCAGATGTTTATTTTTCACTGGAAATACCAAAGCGTCAAAATGATCTGTCGTCTGACATTAGCCTTAGCTAAAATGTATAGTATCGTTTGCTACGTATTTTTAAATTCTAAATTGAATGACATTTCCGCAAGTTGATACGATTATACGTGACAAAATTAGGCAGGTTTTATGAATACTAAGTCATTAATGGTTTTATCAATAAAAAATTATGAATATACGAGTATTTTGATGAAGAAATTTGATGATCTTGATTTTGATTATTGCTGTTTTGAGGACGTTTAAAAAGCTTGATTATATTTGATATGATATAAAGAATGCTTTTTGGACGTAAAATAAATATTAAAAAGCTGTGCTCAATAATGAAACAACATAACTTTCAACACTTTTAACTTTGTATATTTATAAAATCTAACATAAGTTTTGTAAAGAATGATCGTATGGACGTGTGAATGATGTTATTTGATCCAGAATTTAAAAACAGATAATACTTGATGCCCACTTGACCCAATTTCAAAAAGTTGAAGTATACCTATTCCTCAATGTATCTCTCCGCCCTCCCCCTCCAAAAAAACCTGCAAAAACCTATTTTATCTAAATTGAGTATAATTTTTACCATTTTATTCGTAAAACGTACTGTAACTTTGAAAAAACAAATGATCTATCGACTTGCAGATGGTGTCAGTCGATTTAGAATTAAAAAAAAAAAAAATCCGTATGAAACGATACCTACTCAAAAAATTTGGATTCCTTTTCTCCAAGGTAACCCCCTTCCCTTTGCTAATTATAACATTGTAATTTTTTTTTTTTTTGGGGGGGGGGGTGAGGGGAGATTTTTCATTTTTAATGCAAAAATAAAGTTCTTTCCAAATTTTAATTATTGGCCATCAATTGGTAGAAAAAAAAGTATTTTATCTGTGATGTAAATTGAACATATAATCCACTTTATGCAATCTATTTTTAAACCTTTAAACAGGTATAGTAAAAGTTGTTTTTCACATTTTTTTATTATTTTTTTACCGATTTTTAGTGAGAATTTCAATGCCGTTCTTAGTGGGCTTTTTCCATTCTTCTGCAGTTTTTTATATTCGTAATTTTTTTTTTAAAACTTAATCTAATGAAGTACATTTTGTAAATCGCGATCAATAAAATGTTTGCAGTTTTTAGATAGGGATTCTGTTTCAGACTAACATATTAAAATTTGTCTCCCGCGATTTTCAATGCGATTTTTTGCATTATTTCGTTTACGTGCTGATTTTTTATTATTATTCGGAAGTGAATTCCTGTTAGAATGCTTTTGCTTTCGTTGTAGTAAATTTTCTCTACTGCGATTTTTAAAAGATTTATAATTTCCTTTCTCGATTTTTCGACATTAGTAAAAGGACATGTACTTTAATATTTAAGATTAATATTAAAAATTCCTTTGGAATAAAATTTACCTACATAGAGTGATTTTTGGAAATTTTCTGTCATTTTGCAGCATATTTTTTAGCTTTTGCAAGATTAGTTCGGTTTCAAACTTTTAGCTTAATATAACGAATTTTATTAGCTGCTATTTAAAAAAAACGTGATTTTTTAGCGTTTTTTCCCATCTTTTTCGGAGCTATTTTTTGACAAAAAAGAGTTTCGGTTACTATGTTCTGGGAAAATACATTCAATTTTGCTCTGTAACTTTTAAAAAACTATTTTTAAATGATTTTTGTCGTTTTTCCAAGTTTTGTGGCTTTTTTTTTTTTTTTTTTTTTTTTTTTTTTTTTTGGAAGGAATTCTATATAAAAAAATTAGCTAAATATATTAAAATTTTTCCTCCGCTAATTTTAAATATTTATTTTACGTGTCATTTTCTATGCGATTGTCACTGATTATCATTGTTATTTTATTTTAGTGATTATTATTGTTATTTTATTTATTTCTTTATTTTTTTTCATTCTGCTGCGAGTTTTTGACATTCATTACACAAACTCCTTTCTCGAAATTTTAGCCTAAATCTTGGAAATTTTGTCCTTCGTGATTTTTGACGTGTTTGCGATTTTCAATGATATGCCTAACAAGGAAACCTTCCCAAGTGTAAGTTGTGGATTTGGGCGAGTGGAGTATCATAAGAAAGATCTCGCCATGTATGTTAAAAAGAGCAATGGAACTACCCGTCCGAATCCAACGAGTTATCAGCACTTGGAGTGTAAATGAATGAATAAATGAATTGACAGGCAGACATATAAATTGTTCGCAAGTTAAAAAAAAATTATGAATTGTTTTTAATCCTTCTGCCAACACTTTTCCCCGAGCTATGGCAAAATCCTTTACACCATACATTGCTAGTTATTTCCCCCTCTTTTACACAGGCACTTCGCATTTTACGAAACATGCGTACGGCTGCATTCGGAGAGTTTTTCCACCTTTTTTGTAATTTCTAGCACTAAGTTTTTCGGCAAATGAGTGGCATGAAGTAATGAGTAAACTGTATGTATATATAGTATGTAAAATAACATGTTTTTCTTAGGCTGACTTGACTTGAGAACAATTTATACATTTGCCTGTCAGTTTTTTATTTATTCATTCACGTATGAAGTGCTGATATCTTGATAATGGTTTGATTCGGACGGGTGGTTCTTTGGTGCTTTTTTAACGTACAGATTCATCTAGATGGGGAAACCTACCAATTGACTTGAGCTCAACTAGCCCCACCCACTTTTTAACGTACATGACGAGACCTTTCTTTTGATACCACACTCGTCCAAATCCACAACTTACACCTGGGAACGTTCCCTCGTAAGTGTGCTAGATCTTTGCAGTACGTGCTCTTTTGACATTCATAAAAGGGATTATTTTTCAAACATTAAGCCTAATTTCATATTAATGTATTCTGGTTTAATAACACCACATTAAGGTCCAATCAATTTTCACGGCTTAGTTTAAAATTTTTGATATAGCACGTTATTGAGTATATATACAAGAAAGAATATTTTAGCAGATATTTATTCAGAAAATGTGTTAGATTTCTTAACCAATGCTGGCGTTATTACATGCAAATGAACTATAAAATATGACAGAATAATGACCATGTAAATTATTTAATTCTAAAGATACAAACGCTACAGCACTAAAAATTGACATTTTTTTTTACTTAACGTTAATTGCGATATTAGAGTGCAGTAATAATCATTTGATGTTTCATACATTGGGAAAAAAAAGCAGCACTTTGGAAATACAAATTTCTCTCTATCATTTTTGGTTTCCAACAATGACAATAATATTCTCTCGTACACAAAATAAAAAATAAAATCCCTTAGTAGTAGTGAAAAGAATCGACCAGAGTAATAATGCCAGAGAATAACGCTATTACCCCAGTATACTTATTGCGCAGTATATTTTAAACTTCAAACTATCTCCGCAAACACATTCAAAAATTTCCACAACATTTCGAAAGCACATGAAGTATACAACAAAAACAAATTTATGTAATAAGCAAAGTATTTCCTAATAAGTGTATACACTCTTCATATCAAAGAACTTACCTCGCAAATTTTAGATCGGGCGTTCACTCTAATGTGCTCTTTTCAGAGATAATGTTTATAAATTGAACTAATTAACTTTTAGCGGTTGTTTGTGATTCACATAGCTTAGAGCCTTTCTACGAAGAAATGCCATCTGCCTTATTCCTGTATAATTACGCGTAATATTAGAACTTCACCTTATTACTCTAGGACACCTTACATTTTATCTTCCGCAGTTTGCAATATATATATCAATTTTTTGTGTTTCGCGCCAATTTCTCGACATTCAGGAAATAATTCCTCTTATAATATTTTATTCCACTATTGTAAAGACTGCCCTCTGCGATATTCCACGATTTTTGTGTCTCCGGCGATTTTTCCATATCTTAATAAAATAAATCAGCTTTTATTTTTTTAGCCCAATGGTGAAACACCATTCCATTTAATTAAAATAAATTTTTCATTTTAATTAAATGTAAATACATTTTATATTATATTTATGCAAATAATTATAGTTATAACATTAATTTGCTTACTTAAAAAATGAGTAATGGTAAAAAAGGGTCATCATAGGGGCGGCAAAATAAGGTTCGCCTCAGGCGGCGAAATGTCTAGCGCCGGCCCTGCTGAAAACCACTTGCGTTCGCAGCCCATCTGCACACTGAGCAAGTGGAATAGGAAAAGATCGGTTTATCTGTTGTTTTTGGGGACAAATAGGGTCTACACCGGATCCTAGCAATCTGGTGATCTTGTCCCACTTAGGCATAAATAAATAAATAAATAAATCAGCATATGTCAATTTTGATCATATTTTTCAAATTCCAGGTACAATGCGCGACTTAAAAGCATTAACAGATTTAAAAAAGTAAAAAAAATATATATAATTTAACTGTAAAAGGTGTCTTTAGCCTACTACTACAGGGAAGTGCGGAATTTCTTTAATTTTCATCATTAATTCCAAAAAATGTCATTTTTGATCAAATTTTCCGAACTTCAAGAGTGATGGGCGACCTAAAGATATTAATCGGTTTCAAAAAAAATTTTGCCTTATCTTTTAAATTATAAAATGAAACTTTTCCGCACTATTAGAAGTAGGTTCGAATTTTTTTAATTTTCATCATTATTTTTAAAAAAGGCAAATTTTGGTCAATTTTTCCGAACTTCAAGTGTGATGCGCGACCTAAAGATATTAACCGATTTGAAAAATTCTTTTTGCGTTATCTTTCTAATTACAAAAGGCAACTTTTCCGCACTATTAATAGTTGATTTGAAAAAAATTCGATTTTTTCGACCCACCCTATTGTACGACCGCTCCATGATGACGCAACTGCTTGTAAAACATGGCAACCTGAATGACGTTGCGAATCCCCCGCACGCAACGCTAAGCTGTTACTAAAATAAGAACATACTGAGAGAGGCATGCGTGAAAAAAGCGATAACTTCGCCTAACTACCATCCCTTTTCCCGCCCATGCACGCAAAGGCTCATGGAATTTAACTAACGCAGAGGAAATTCGGTGGCAATCAGCTTGCAGCGAAGATCCAATGCAATGTACACTTGTTATCCTTCTACTTCTTGATACTTCTATTCTTTTTCCAAGAATTTAGTTGAAGCGAAGAGTATTGCAGTCTAAACTGAGCCTTATCTAATCCTCCTGAGAAAAAATCCATTTATCAAACTGTCTTCACATTCAGTAAACGGATTTGACTGAAAAGTTATTTTTCTGGGTTTGTTTTTGACCTAAGGGTCACAAAAACTGTTTAGAGACGTAAGATAGTTATTTCAAAGGTACACAACATTTAATACTGATGTGATAGGCTTTTATTGTTGTTAGATAATGTATTTTGAGATTTCGATTAAAGATGTGTCGTTACAAAGGAAGACTGTAAAGATATTGAATATAACGGAATAATGAAAATAAAAATTTAAATCATTTTAGATCTGATGATGAAATTGAATAAGTACCAGTTAACAATTTATAATACTGCCAATCAGTGATAGAAATTGGGAGATAAATGGCAGGCCTCAAATGACGACTACTGTAAAAATCTTAGGCATCAAATTAAGATTTTTAGTTGCAGTTTCTAAAATTCATATTAATATTATTGTAATACTATATATAATTTAGGGATGATTCTGAGTATATTAAAAAAAAAATTGAAATTTTCATCAAATTTTCTGAAAGGTTAGAGCAGAGACGGGAGAGAAATCTTCTCCCGGTGCTGTATTTTTTTTTTTTTGGGGGGGGGGGGGGGTTACGTTTCTTTTTACGAAATTTGAGTATTTTACTATCTTTTAACGATATTTGTGTTTTTCCGTTATTTATTGACGGAATTTGTGGTTTTTTGTGATCTTTTTACGAAATTTGCCGTTTTTTCTCGAACTTTTCACGAAATTTGTCGTTTTTTCGCGATTTTTTGACAAATTTTGCCGTATTTTTTGCGATCTTTTGATGATACTTGCTGTTTTTACCGATCTTTTGAAGAAATTTTTTCCGTTTTTCCGCCATCTTATGACATACTTTGCCGTGATTTTTCGCAATCTTTTTATGAAACGTTTGCCGTTTTCTCGCGGTCTTTCGACAAACTTTGTCGTTTTTTCGCGAACTTTTGTCGAAACTTGCTGTTTTCTCACGATCTATTGAAGAAACTTGCCGTTTTTTTCACGATCTTTTGACAAAACTTGCGTTTTTTGCGGTCTTCTGGCGATCGTTTGACAAACTTTGCAGTTTCAAAAATATGCATTAAAATATTTAATTGCTATAAAGGACGTCAAATATTTGACGTCTGCATATTTTTGAAATGTTTTTAATGGACGTATAAGAAAACTTCTATTTATAATTAATAAACTTTGCGGTGTTTTTTCGTGATTTTTGACAAATTTTGCGGTGTTTTTCGCGATCTTTTCACGAAATTTACTGTTTTTTTCGATCTGTTGATAAGTTTTGCCGTATTTTTCGCTATCTGTTGACAAAATTTTCCGTGATTTTTTTGCAATCTTTTGACGAAATTTATCGTTTTTCGCGATTTATTGACGAAATTTACCGTTTTCCACGATTTTTTTTCTTTGACGATCTTTTGTCGGAATTTGGATATTTTTGACCGGATCCCGTGAAAAAATCGGCAATTTTTCTTAGAACGATTGAATAAATTAATTTTTTTCGGGGACCATTTCTCGAAATTTGTGATATATTTTATGTCCGAATTTTCGGATATATGATCGATTTTTTATAATTTTCGGAAATGATTACCTTAATTTTTTGGAAAATACGGACCGTAAGCATCGTTGATACTACTTTTTAGAATAGCACAAATACTTATTTGTATTTAAAATTATCGAAATTAATCTCTAAGATTATAATAATTGAAGCATCTATAAACTGGTGCAAAGCTTTTCTAATTATTGCTATATTTAGTAATTAATAGAAAAATGCACTTAATCTGTAAAACGAAATTAAAACTTGGCAACTTCTTACCAATACTAAAACAAAATTTATCCAGTATTGGTAATTAGAGTTGAATTTAGTAAAAAAACAGTAATAATAATAATAAAAACACAATGCATCTACATTCGAATCAAGGGGCGATTCTGAATTTAAAAAAATTACTGAAATTCACAGAAAAGTTTTTTGAAAGGTTACAGCAGAGGGGGAAGGCCTATGAATAGCTCCCCCTCATTAATTATGCCTTTTTTTCGCTATCATTTGGCGAAAATTGCGGGGGTTTTGTGATTCCTTGAAGAAATTTGCGTTTTTTCGCGAACCTTTGGTGGAATTAACGGATTTTATCGCTTTCCTATGACAAGATTTTCATTTTTTCTGTAATTCTTTGGCAAAATTCGCGTTTTTCTAAAGACTTTTTGAGGAAATTAACGTTTGTTTTCGCGATCCTTTTCTGGAAATTTGTTTTTTTTTTTTTTTCGTTTCTTTTCGCGATACTATGACGAAGTTCATACTATGACGTTTTTCCCGGGATTTTTTTTTTCGACAAAATTAGACTTTCTTTTCGCGATTCTTTGACGAAATTCATGTTTTCCCAGCGATTCTTTGATGAAATTAGCATTTCTGTTCGCGATCTTTTGTAGAAATTTGCTTTTTTTTTCTTCTTTTTTTTTCGCTATCGTATAAAAAAAATTGTTATTTTGTGAAAAAATTCGTAGGTTTTTTGCGCTTTTTTGGAGAAATCGGCGATTTTTCATGCAAACGATTAATGAAATTGACTTTTTTTCGTAACTTTTTATCGAAATTCACTATGTTTTTAGTTCCGAATTTTCAGACTAGACCATTTTTTTCTTAAATTTTTGAAACCAAATACCTAATAAATGTATTTTTTTTTAAAGTTAGGCGTCAAATTTGACGACCGAGAGTAATTTTGTAGTCGTCAAATTCAATTTTTTAGTTGCATTTGAAGACTAACGACCGCTGATTTCGAACATTGCTGCCAATTATCGTTTAATTAATTTTACTAATGCCACGATAAACTTAATGCATAATGAATATATATATTATTTTTTTTATTATATATTCATTGAGACACATTGAAAAATGTTGTAGTATTCTAAACAAATATTCATAATTGATAAGATCTATTCCCTGGTTTAAAAGTTTCCTTCCAACGGCAATCATTTTAAAATATCTATTTTAAAAAGAAATTATTTTGCCGTAAATCTTTATAAAATGATGGCAATTATGGCTTTTGTAAGTTTTGCAAGAACACGGAAAGACTAAAACACACTGCAAGAGTATGGAATCGCCTAAACAAAGCTCCTTCATGCTTATTTAACCTAATTTTGAGATCTTATTCTCTTGTTTAACTTGAAAGTTCCCACTATTTAAACAGTTATATAATCCTCCTCAAAGAAAATCCATTTATAAAATTGGATTCATATTCAGTAAACGGATTTGACTGTAAATTTACTTTTCGGGTAGTGTTTCTGGTTTAAGGGTCACACAAACAGCTTGAAAACGTGAAATAGTTATTTAAAGGATAAACAACAATTACTCGGTTATGTGAGATGCAATTTTAATGTTACTATATAATATATTTTGAGACTTCAGATTAAAATCAGTTAGCTCAAAGTAATACTGTAAGGATGTTAAATATAGTGGGAAAAATAAAATAAAACTTTAGATCATTTTAGGTCTGATGATAAAAGTAAATAAGTTGCAGTTAACGATTTATAATTCTGCCTGATATTGATGGCAAATGAACTTTATGGATGCTAGCATCAACTGTATGCATAATGTAAATTTTATATTTTATTGTATTATATATTCATTTAGAGACTCTGAAAAATACAGTAGCCTCTTAAACCAACATTGATAATCAATAAAATCTCTATTCCCTCCAGTATAAGAATCATTTCTCCCATTTCCAGTCATTTGAAAGTACCAATTTCTAGAAGAAATTATTTTGCCGTAAATCTTTTTATAAGAATGGCAATGCTAGAATTTGTAAATTCTGTAATAGACCGATAAGATTAAGACACGATATTAGAGAGGGGGATCGCTTCATGCTTTTTGATGTTTATTTATATTAATTTTGAGATCGTAATCTCTTCTTTAACAAAAAAAAGCTTACCCCGTTTAAATAGACATTTACTCCACATGAAAGAAAATTCATTTATCAAACTGTCTTCACATTCAGTAAACGGATTTGATGCAAATTTTACTTTTGTAAGAGTATTTTTGACCTAAGGATCGCGCAAACAGTTTTGAGATGTGAAATTTGTTATTTAAAAGGTATATAAAATTTACACAATAGCATGTTGCGCTTTTAACTTTATTATATATTATATTTTTAGACTTCGGGTAGAGATGCGTTAGCTTAAAAAAGATGAAAAATATTACATATAAAATAAAGAAAAAAATAAATTTAGATATTTTTTGTCTGATAATAAAAATAAATAAGTTCAGCAGTTAATCATTTATAATGTTGTTCGATACTATCATTTTTTAGACCTTTTAATATTTATCTGCTACCAGAGGCGACATCTTTTCTTATACATTTATGAATCTACATGGAATGATACATATACGTGGCAGAGAAAAAAACCCGCCAAACATGTTCTTTACGTTTAACGCATGCGCTTTCGAAAATTATTTATGCATTTTTAAATCTTTAATATATTTATATTTTAATTGTATTCTGGCGTTTATAATTTTTTTTCTGAAATTTCCGGGAAGTAAGATTAATTTTAGCTAAAAACATTGCTTGCTATTAAAAAAAAATGTTTCCAAGAATATATGCTCTTTTCTTATATAACACAATTATTGTACAATTTGCATAAAAACATAGGCAGACCATTTATCGGTATTTAATTTCACAAGATGACCAAAAATATTATTTCTATTCAATTTGTTTTTTGTCTCCTAACTTTCCTAGTAACGAAATGCACTAACCCTAGGACCTATATCTCTGGTGCAGATTATCGACCGTGATACATAATATACGAATTACATTTTAACGGGAAACATCTTAATGCATTATAATATTACGAAACTTTCGTAAAAAATTGTAAAAAGATGGAATCAGAAAATTAAATCCTCTCGTGATTTTATTATAGTTAAATATTTTTATTTTAATAAATAAACATTTATACAGCAATAAATAAATAAAATAATAATAATAATAATAATAATAATAATAATAATTTTTTATAATAAAATTTTGTTATTTGTTATTAGATTGTTATTAAAGTTATATTATAGTTATACATAAATTTCATATAAATTTATAAATCATTATATTATATTAATTTATTTTTAATTAAAAATGATATAATTAAGTAATTTCAATAAAGAAATTATTTTAATCAAAGAAGCCTTACAATAAAACCATTTTAAGACACAAAAAAGACAAAATATCCTAAACAGTTTAGTCACAAGAAATGCAAGTTTAATATTTTCAAAGAAACAAAATATGTTCTCTATTTTACAAAGTTTCATCCCTTAAATAATATCTTATTTTCATTTTTCAAGAAAAAAGAAAATCCTATTAACTACTTCACGCACTCAGAATAAAGTTCTCAAGAAGAAGACACGGAAAGCGTTTGTATTTCCTTAAAAAAATGTAGAATAATTTGTGTTTTACCATATTTGGTTTAATTTACTATTGTTGTCTCAGTAAGAGTATTAAATATTTTTAGTGTAAACATAATGTATACAAAAGTTCTAAAGAGTTTTACATATAAAAATATAAAATACAGTTCATATTTTATATTAAAGACGGATTTCGTTGCTTTCAAAATAAAGTTGAATTTTTAATCTCTCTTGCATAAATTTAAGTTTCAGAGATTTAAATATTAGTCATTTCAATGGTCAAATATGCCGTTGAATGAGATTTTTATTATTTTTTAAAATCAGATTTTATTATTAATATTTAACCCGTAACTGAAGAGAAGAGTCAAAATGACTCCGCGCTATTCTTTGACTCAGGTTAGCATGTGATTTTTGTACTTGAATAAAATCATCTCCTCAGTACCATGAATAACCATTATATGATTTGCAGAATATATTGCGTTTTGTAAATAAATTCCAATTATGATTACAAAAGACTAAATAAATAAATAAATAAATAAATAATAAAAAATATATAAAAGTAAATAAATAAAAATCATCGCGTAAGAAAATTCATGTCTCCAGTTATGGGTTAATGCAGAATATCATGATGCATTATAATGTTACAATAAAATAAATAGTCAGTAAAATATTGATTGGAATCAGAAAATGGAACCCTTTCGTGACTTTATTATTGCTAAATATTTTAATTTTAATAAAACAAGTAAACATTTATATAATAAAAAAAAAAAACATTTTTCTGTTATTTGATGGTTGTTACTAAAAAATGATACAATTACGTAATTTCAATAAAGAAATTATTTTAACCAAAGAATTCTTACAATTAAAATCATTTCAAGACACAAAAGTGACAAAATATCCTAAACAATTTAGTCGCGAGAATTTTAAGTTTCATATTTTCAAGTAAACAAAATCTAGTCTCTGTTTTACAAAGCTTCATCACTTAAACGAAGCCTTATCTTTATTTTTAAAGATAAAAAAAATCCTCTGAACGACTTCACGCACTCCGAATAAAGTTCTTGAGAAAAACACATGGAAAGCATTTTTAGTTCCTTAAAAAAAATAATTTGTGTTTTTCCATATTTGGTTTAATTTACTTATATTAACTTTGTATACATATTAAATATATTTATAATCCAAATTATAATATATACAAAAGTTCATACAGTTTTGAATGTAACCGTGTCAAATAATGACGAATATAAAAATAAATGGCGGATTTCTTTGTTTCCAAAATCAAGATGAATTTTTAACCTCACTTGCATAAATTTAAGTTTCAGAGATTTGGATGTTAGTCATTTCAATGGTCAAGTATGCTTCTCAATGAGATTTTTGTTTTTAGTTTTTTTTTTTTTTTTTTTACATCGGATTTTTAATATTTATAATGACAGATAACTGGAGACGAGAGTGACAATGACTCCGCGTTGTTCTTTGACTCTGATTAGTATGTGATTTTTGTTCTTGGATAAAATCGTCTCCTCAGTACCATGAATTACCATTATACGATTTTCAGAATATATTGCGTTTCAAAAATAAATTCAAATTTTGATTACAAAACACATACACACACACACACAAAAAGAAAAAGAAAAAGAAAAAGACAATTCATATCTCTTGTTATGGGTTAATGCAGAATATAATAAGGCATTATAATGCTACGTTACTTTGATAAAACATTAGTTGGAATAAACAACTGGAACTCTCTCATAACTTTATTATAGTTAAATGTTTTAATTTTAATAAAATAATTAAACATTTATATAGTAAAAATTAATCATTTTTTATAATTTGATGTATGTTCCTAAAAAATGATGCAATTAGGTAATTTCAACAAAGAAATTATTTTAACTGAAGAATACTTACAATGAAATCATTTTAAGATACAAAAGTGCCAAAATATCCTAAACAATTGAGCTGCAAAAAATTTAAATTTAAGTATTTTAATTTTAATAAATAAAAAAATTAAACATTTATCTAATAAATAAAATAATCATTTTTTTTGTAATTTGATGGCTGTTAAAAAAAAAATCATAATTATGTAATTTCAACAAATAATTTTTTTTTAACCGCATAATGCTTAGAATTAAACCATTTTAATACAGAAAAAAAAGTCAAAATATCCTAAACAATTTAGTCGCATAAATTTTAAGTTTCACATTTTTTAGGAAACAAAATATGTTCTCTTCTTTACAATAATATGTCACAAAATGAAATATTATCTTTATTTTTCAATAAAAAAGAAAATCTTATTAAACACTTCACGCACTTCGATTAAAATTCTTGAGAAAAAGACATGGAAAGCATTTTTAGTTACTCAAAAAAATTGTAGAATAATTTCTGTTTTTCTATACTTGGTTTAATTTACTCATGTTGTCTTAGTAAGAGTATTAAATATTTTTAATGTAAAATATAATATATATAAAAGTTTATAGAGTTTTGCTTGTAAAAGTATAAAAAAATGGGAAAGAGTTATTTAATACTCTGTAAACAAAAGAAAAATATTGATTTTTTAAATCTATGAAATATACACTGTAAAAAAAAAATCTGTGAAGTTACTAAACATTGTCTAGGAAACCGGGATTCCAAGAACTTTTCATGTAACGATAGCAGGAAAAATTCATGTAATCGATTCTGAAACTTGAATTTTTGCTGTTACCGTAACAGGAAAAGTTCTTGGAATCCCAGTTTCCTATAAAAGGTTTAGTACCTTTGCAGATTTTATTTTACAGTGATTTTATTTTACATGATATGCCAAAAACTTCTTACAACTTCAAAATTTTATTTTAAAAATTTTATAGGTTTGCAACAAAATTAGTTATAAAAAAATAACTCATTTTCTTCTTTTTCCCCTTAGTAAGCTTCAACATGAGATGCTTTCTTAGCACAAAGAATATATAGAGCAGGGGTTCTCGAAATTTCAGACTAACATACCAATAAATAGAATTTCATGTTTCCGCGTACTACACTGTAAAAAAAAAAAAAAAAAAAAAAACTACAAAGGTACTAAGCTTTTTCTAGGAAACTGGGATTCCAAGAAGTTTTCCTGTAACGGTAACAGCAAAAATTCAAGTTTCAGAATCCATTACATGAATTTTTCCTGTTATCGTTACATGAAAAGTTCTTGGAATCCCAGTTTTCTAGAAAATGTTTAGTACCCTCACAGATTTTTTTTTTTTTTTTTTTTTTTTTTTTTTTTTTTTTTACAGTGTAGCAGGTGACAGACTGAAAGCTAAGTCAGAAAAATCTGTGTAAATGGAATATTTTAGAAATGAAATATTTTTCCGGTTTTTTGTACATCCATCTAAGCAAATTTTACTGAATTTAATTGCTCGATTGCATTATTAAATAGGTCTTACGTCTCCCGATTTATGTTAACATAGAAATGATTAAAATAGTACATTTTAATAATTTGCACATTAGTAGAATACAGTGTTTTGGTACAAAAAAAAAAAAAAAAAAAAAAAAAAAAAGAAAAAGAAATTTAATATTTAATGACATATTGACGTAAATTGATATTTATGTATACAGAAGGATGATTCTATTAAGAGGAGTAAGCAAACCCTATTTCTGCCATGTTAAATTCAACAACTTCATGAACATTTTTAACATAAATGAACAGCCGTAATGTAAGATTTTGGAAACAGAAAGTGGAATCCTCACGTGATTTTTTTTTATAATTATATATTTTTATTTTGATAGATAAAATAATAAAACGTTAATATAGTTTTTTTTCGGTTTATAATTTGATGGTTGTTATTAAAAAATAATATAATTAGGCAATTTAAACAAAGAAATTATTTTAACCAAAGAATGCTTACAGTTTAACCATTTTAACGCACAGCAATGTCAAAATATTCGAAACAATTTGGTCGCAAGAGATTAAAGTTTCTTATTTTTAAAGAAACAAAATATGTTCTCTGTTTTAAAATATTCATCACTTTAATGAAATCTTATATTTATTTTACACGAAAAAAATAAGTCCTATTAACTACTTTACGCACTCCGAATAAAGCTCTCGAGAAAAAGACATGGAAAGGATTTGTATTTCCTTAAAAAAAAGTAGAAAAATATATGTTTTTCCATATTTGTTTTAATTTAACAATGTTATCTTTATAAATATGTTAAATATATTTAATGTAAAAAATGTGTAAAAGTTCACGTGCTTCATTTTTTGTAATTTGATGGTTGTTATTATAAAATAAAATAAATAAGCAATTTCAAAAAAGGAATTATTTTAATCGAAGAATAATTACAATAAAATCATTTTAAGAATATCCTAACACAAAAATGACAAAATATCCTAACAATTTAGTTGCAAGAAATTTAAGTTTAATTTTTCAAAGAAACAAAATATGTTCTATGTTTTACAAAGTTTTTCATCACTTAAATGAGATCCTCACGAGATTTTATAATAGATAAATAGTTTAATTTTAATGAATAAAATAAATGAACGTTTATATCGTAATATATATATATATATATATATATATATATATATATATGTGTGTGTGTGTGTGTGTGTGTGAGTGTGTGAGTATGTGTGTGTGTGTGTGTGTGTGTGTGTGTGAGTGTGACGTTTTGAGATGGGAGCCATTAATATTATTTGCACGTTTCCCCATATTATGCGACAGGAGTCAAGGCGAGATAAAAATTAAGTAAAATTATAAACATTGAAATTTCATTAAATTCCACAATTGTTGCTCCAAAAGATTTTTTAAATTTAATCATATGAAGAGGGAAAATGCTCTTTCCTTCCAAAGCAGTACTTCATAAAAAAAAAAAAAAAAAAAAAAAAAAAAAAAAACATTCGTCTAGCTTTTAAATTGTTCAAACCCGAAAATATCGAATAAAAGATTCCATCCATCTCTGGGGCTCTTCAAATTTAATCACGTCAAAAATAAAAAGCTTCAAGAACTTTCTTTGATCTCCAACCATAATTTTCACATGTAAACAGAATTCATGTCCATCGTCGAGATTAATTTCATTTAGACGATAATTTTTAATTAAAAAATTATTATGTAACTAATTTATAATCAAACACGGAATTCGATGTCCTGCAGACGATATTTTGAAACATAAAAAAAAAAAAAAAAAAAAAAAAAAAAGAAAAAAGAAAAAAGAAATGAAATGAATTTAATGATACGCACAAATATCCAACGTTGAAAGAGGAAAAAAATAAATAAATAAAAATAATGATATTTTTTGAAAGGTATGGTTTTGGAATAAATTGAATTTAAGATTTTATTGATAAAAACAGCGAAAACTTGAGTTTTATTTGGAATATTAAGAGATAAATTTTAATTAAGAATATTTTTAATTTAGAGTCGTCTTTTTAAATTTACGCATATTGGAGTAAATGTTTTTTAAGGCGAATTAAGAATTTATACCTTTTCCATAAAGATGAATAGATTAGATCTAGAAACAAGATTTTAATTTAATAAGTTGAACTAAGTACGGAATATTGTTAAAAAGAAATTAATATGTTATAAATGTTAATATTGGCGAAAAAAAATTAAATTTGTTATATATATATATCTATATTGTAATTTGATGGTTGTTAGGTAATTTTATGAAAGAAATTATTTCAACCGAAGAATGCTTACAATAAACTATTTTAATACACAAAAATGTCAAAATATCTTAAAAATTTAGTAGTAAGAATTTTAAGTTTCATGTTTTTAAAGAAACAAAATACATATGTACTCTGTTTTACAAAGTTTCATCATTTAAATGAAACTTTAACTTTATTTTTCAGGAAAAAAAGAAAGTCCTGTTAACTACTTCATGCACTCCGAATAAAGTTCTCTAGAAAAAGACATCAAAAGCATTTTTAGTTCTTTAAAAAATTGCAGAATAATTTGTATTTTTCCATATTTGCTTTGATTTACTAATGATATTTTTGTAAATATGTTTTTATTTTTAATGTAAAAATATAAAAAAGTTCATTTTCTTCAATGTTTTTGTAATTTGATGGTTGTTATTAAAAAATACTTAGCTAATTTAAGCTAACTTAGCTTACTTACACTATAAACATTATAAGACACAAAAAATAAAAAATATCCTAAACAATTTTGCCGCAAGAAATTTAAATTTCATTTTTTAAAAGAAAAAAAAAGGTCTGGGCTAGTCCTCACCCCCCCCCCCCTCGTTAATTTAGTTAAGTCAGTTTTTCATGCAAAAGCATTAGGTTTTATTAAAATTTTAGGCCTGATTTTTTTCGCCCCCCTCCAATATCTTTGCCTTTCGTAATGGGACTTTTTATAATTTTTTATCTTGTACCATAAACTATCACAAAGTTTCGAAAAGTTCCAGCAAGAATTTAGCATTTTTACAAAACTTGCTAATAAAAAATAATGGTACTTCGGTGCGGCATTCTTTTTCTTAAATATTTAACATCATATTTCATTATGTTTCTAAAAGTTTCAAATAATGTTAATCTTCAATTAGTAGCTAAAACGTTAAAAAACACCGAGCTTTTTTAAAAAAATCTAGAGTTCCCTTACTCCATTTCCCCCATCCTAAATTTCAAATGTCATGCTTTCTTTAAGATTTTCTTATTTTTAAAAGGGGTCGGATATTTAGTTTTTAATATGAACAATTTTGCGTGAAGTGATGTGTCCGTAAACCAATGTCTGTTACGAATTAAAAATCTTTGCTTAAAACCACAAGTTTTTATCCGATTGAAAAAATAATCCGTTCTCCCTTTATATTTAACCTCAGAACTCTCAAAATTAATCAGGTAAACGTTTTATCAGAAGAAACCTACATCCAAAATTTGAATACATTCTCATTGAAAAACCTATTTACATAAGTTAAGGGGGTTACCCCCATTCCTTCTTTCTTTATATGTGAACACCCACAACTAATCATAGAGGTACTTTTTGAAAATGATATCATACCTAAAATTTTAATAAAATCTAAAGTTTTGCATGAAAAACTGACTTAACTAAATTAACGAGGAGGGGTGTGTGGACTAGCCTTTTTTTCCCCTCCCCTTATTCTTATCCAATGAACTCCTGAAACTAATCAGGGAAGTTCGTTTTCAGGATAAATCAATGTCCAAAATTTGAAGTAAATTGGATACTTCTATCAGGAGTTATTGCATTACGTACATAAGTACGTACATACGCACATATATACGTAAATGGTTACATACACACACACGGCATCTGCGAGCGCATTAGCTCTCAGGCGTTAATTGTCTGTGAGTTAAAATCGCGTCAATTTGCATTGGCCTAGGATAAATTAGACCAAAACTAGAAAGTTGGCGCCGTGGCGATCTTTAGATTCAATAAAATCACGCCAAATTGAAGTGGACTAGGACAATCTAGTTCGACCTAGGATAAATTAGTTGAAATCAATGAATAACAGGCTGAACTAGTTTATCCTAATGACCGTTCGTACAAACTAGTTTGATCTAGGAAAATCTATTTTATCCGATGGGCGTTCAGATAGACTAGTTTGGCCTAGGAAAAACTAATTTACCCGATGGCCGTTCAGATAGACTAGTTTGGCCTAGGAAAAACTAGTTTATCCGATGGGCGTTAGGATAGACTAATTTGGCCTGTAATATGTATGATATCTCTGTTCCGACCAATGAGAATGCCTCCATAGTACAGACAAGTAAGCGTTTTCTATGCAAGCGGCGGAATGTGTATGCAGCAAATACAGCATGTTTTTAACAGGGTACTTACTTTAACTTTCTAATATTATACTTGTAAATATGTTAAATATTTTTGATGTAAAATGTATACGAAAGCTCATTTGCTTCATTTTTTGTAATTTGATGTTCGTTATTATAAAATGATATTATTAGGTAATTTCAATAAAGAAATTATTTTATTCGAAGAATGCTTATAATAATATTATTTTAAGACACAAAAATTACAAAATATCCTAAACTATTTAGCTGCTAGAAATTTAAGTTTCATTTTGTGGGTCTCCGTGGCCAGGTGGTTAAGACGCTGCTCTGCTAACCTGGAGGTTGTGGGTTCGATTCCCTCTGGCTCCATTGCACACGCACTTTGTGTGAAGCTCCTGGTTGTATCTGTTTCGTGTTTTGTAAATTTCCTTGTGCTATCCTTGTGCTTGACGATGACTTGTAAGCAGGCTTCATGTCGAGCACTCAAGTCGGATGTATGTTATTTAAATAAATAAATTCATTTTGTTCAACGAAGCAAAATATTTTCTCTGTTTTACAAAATTTCATCACTTAAATGTAATCTTATCTCTATTTTTCAAGAAAAAATAAAATCCTATTAACTACTTCACGCACTCCGAATAAAGATATCAAGAAAAAGACATGGACAGCATTTTTAGTTCTTTAAAAAATTGTAGAATAATTTGGTTTTTTTCCATTCTTGGTTTAATTTACTAATGTTATGTTTGTATACATATTAAATATTTTTAATGCAAAATATAATACATACAAGAGTTCATGGAGTTTTGCATGTAAACGTGTCAAATAAATATTACATTTTATATTAATGACGGATTTCGTAGCTTTCAAAATCAAGTTCAATTTTTAATCACTCTTACTTAAATTTAAGATACAGAGATTTAGGTATTAGTAATTTCAACTTTCAAATACGCTGTTCAATCATATTTTTAGCTTTTTTCAAAATCAGTTCTTCAATATTTATATTTAATCCGTAACTGGAAACCGAAGTGAAAGTAACTCCCCGTTGTTCTTTGCTTCTCACTACCGTGTCTTTTTGTTCTTGAAAAAAATATTCTGCTACTTTGTCATTATATGATATCCAGAATATATTGCATTTTCGAAATCAAAAGGAAAAACCATCGCGTAAGAAAACTCGGTACTTCTCTGTTATCCCATCGACCAATTTTGCCAAAGTATAAAAATCGCCAAACTAATAGCCAGATTATACATACTGATATAATTTTTATTTTAAATAACAAAAAAAAGGAAATAAATTAGTAGAATATTAATAAAATTACAAATAAAAAGTCAAAATAAAAATTACTCAATGACATTTTAAACGTGAATCATATTTAATGTCATTGAATGTGACATTCACGATCATCCATTATTGGCATTTAATCTTATAATTTGGCGATCATTTTTTGGTCGACGGGATAACCTAGTAGTACCGAAAATTCATATAGCCAGTTATGGGTATTACAAAACATCTTTGTTGTGGACATTTATCTTTAACACTTCAAAACTCATTTTTTAAATTAGTTATTTTATTATTATTACTATTATTATTATTTTACTGATTTTTTTCATGCATTTTAATTACTGTTTAATAGTTTTAATATGTATAATAAAATTGGTTCCACTGAAATTGAGAATTTACGATAAGAGTTTTTAAGTCAGAATCAGTACAATAGTGTGACAGTTTATGTCAAGTATGGTATATAACTATATTTACATGAGTTGTAATGTGAACTCCACATATAGAGGGTCTCCCTGGATAGGGGGGCAGTGAACGGGCCGTCGCAGAATGCGGAGTTCTGGATAACTAACGCGTCCAGGCGCTCCAATTTCAGAGCGCTGTGATGGGACATTCTGAAGAATGTCTGGAATTGGCCGAAACTGTGAAAATTATACAGAGTCCTGCCTATCTATTATTTTAAGAAAGGATAAGTTTTCTTTTACATATTCGAAAAAGACAGTTATTGATTTCGAATATTCGAGACAGTAGAAGAACGCTAGAGTTCGAGGATGAAGAATCAGCGTTTGGCATCTAGTTTAGGATCGGTATAAGTTTAATTATACAAGACTCAGGTATCCATATTGATTAGTTGAAAAAAAAAAAAAAAAAAAAAAAAAAGATTTGTTCTAGAGTTTGAAATTTTGGATATCCTTATGTAATGAACTTGTGTTGTACCGTAGTCATGGAAACTCCAACCAATTAGATATGCCACCAAACCTGTTCTGGGATTCCAGGTATTTGCAATTTACTGTTTATTATTCCTTTTATCAGATGTAATATAGTACCATGTTTATTGTAGGGTGGGCAAATTCATGACCAATTGAGGATCATAATACAAAAAGATCAATTAAAAAAATAATTGGTTAAAATAACTAGAAAGATTTAAAATATTTTTAATTGCTCTCGTACGAGAAAGTGTTTTGGTAGTTTGTTTTATCAGTTAATGCGTAATGATGAATGTTGTAACTAAAACTAATTATTATGTTAATATTATGTTACTATTTATTGAGTTTTCTTTAATTTCATTATAAGTCATTTCTTTTTAACTGTGCTATTTTGATTTCAGGATTTATAGTTAATTCTGCACTGCAATTCCCTCCTTAAAAATTGACTGTAAAGCTGTTATCGGATTCACGAACTTTACGCGGCACAAACTTTTCAGCCGATTTTAAACCCAACATTTTCCCGTTCAAAGAGAGAAAAAGGTTACAATTGTCTTTGAAAAAGTTGGAGGAAAAACAGGAAAACCAGTCCTGCTAGTACCTGTCGTTATTATTTATCGCCTATTCGTATCAATCACTTATCCCTGATTCGTTGAAAAGTTCGATGTTGGATGAAAAATCTCGGCTAGCCCAGATTTTTTTGGAACCGTGAAAAAAAGTTGAGGAGACATTGCTGTTGGCTATCACACAGGGTGTTGGGAAGATATTTCGCGAAAAGTTGGAGGAAATCAAGTGTTGGCTCAAAAGTCTTTCGAAATGTTGGTGAATCTGATAGCAGCTTTAGGTAATTCGTTTTCTAAATAACGACAACTCTTCGGGTGGTTGAAGACATCATTTCGTTCTCTCGTAAGATAACAAGAATTTTATTTATTATATTCGTATAAGCCTGGACAGGTTAGCTATCAAGAATTTTGTTTATTTAATATTTTAATTTATTGTATTTATGAGACAAATAGTTAAGGTTTTTACTTTATGTTTTTGTAGAGCGAATGCCATAATAATCGCGTTTCCCATTCCCCCACTGACCCAACCAGTGGCCGAGAGGTTCCGACTTCTCAACTGGTAGACGGCAGATGCTGGGCTCGAACCGAATCACGGGCGTCGGCTTAACCGTTCGGAATTTTCCGTAGTTTTCTTCGAACCTTGGAGCTCCTTGCGTAAATACGGATTAGGTTCTCTTAGAAAGACCCCACGGAGGGCACCCCACCCTTTTTGACCTATATCCCACGTGTTGATAATCGGTCGTCATAAAATAAATCAAACCAAACCAATTCTCCCACTCCGGTGTGTTTGGTTTGGAGACTGAAAGGGCTATACAATGTTTTCTGCAAGGAGTTTAATTCCTCCCAACAATCACAATGCATTATAATGTTAGAAAACATTGGTAAAATGTTGTAAAAGGTTTTAATCAGAAACTGAAATCCTCATGCGATTTTATCATTGTAAAAAACACTTTAATATTAATAAATAATACAATTAAACGTTTATATAGTAAAAAAATAATGATTTTTTTTTTTTTTTTTTTTTTTTTTTTTTTTTTTTTGTAATTTGATGTTTATTATTTAAATCGAAGAAAGCTTACAATAAAATTATTTAAGATACAAAAATGACAAAATATTCTAAACAATTTAGCCGCAAAAATTTTAGGTTTCATATTTTCAAAGAAACGTAATATGTTCTGTGTTTTACAAAGTTTCATCACTTAAATGAAATCTTATCTTTATTTTACAAAAAAAAAAAAAAAAAAAAAAAAAAAAAAAAAAAAGAAAAAAAAAAGAAAAAAAAAAGAAACTTAAAAAAGAAAATCTTGTTAACTACTTCACGCACTCTGAATAAAGTTCTCGAGAAAAAGACATGGAAAGCGTTTTTAAGTCCTTAAAAATTTTTAGAATAATTTGTGCGTTTTCATACTTGGTTTAAGTTACTATTGTTGTCTTAGTAAATGTATTAAATATTTTTAACGAAAAATATAATATGCACAAAAGTTCATAGAGTTTTGCATATAAACGTAAAAAGAAAAGGATACATTTACTTTGTAAACAACAAAAACAAAACCAAACAAAAATGTTTTTTATTCTATTAAAATATAATACAGGATGTCTCAAAAAGATCTGTAGAACATTTTATTAAATGAATATGTCTACTGCAAAACTAGTTACAACAATAAATAAAATAACTCAAAAACAAAAAAATAAATAAAAAAAATCTGCTGCTTCAGTAAACTTCAACCTGCGGTCCTTTCATAGCACAAAGAATATCAAGACACTATTCTAATATAATTCACAAACGTTTTATTAGCGTGCGCACATCAAATGTTTGATTTCAATGGACAAGAGCTGTTTCATTTTGATCGACATGAACCAATCGACATCAATTTTTCGATAATCAGTTTGAGTCTGATTGTCGAATTTTGTTTCGGTAAACCACCCAACATATTAAGTTTCTTTTAGAGGATCTACAGTTTTTGAATAACTGAAATCTTTAACAATCGTTTATGTGTACAGCACCATCTATCACCAGAAATATAAAAAAAATGAGTTATTCTATCTATTGTTGCAAATAGTTGAGTTGTAGGCTTATTAAAAAGAAATAAAATTTTGAAGTTGTACAGATTTTTTGGGTTCTTTTTTTATGAAGGCCAATTATCTATGGGGCTTAAGGGGGTTGCCATCTATATGTGGGTCTTTCTAAGGGAACCTAACCGGTATTTATGCATAAACTTCAAGATAAGAAGAAACTTTTGGAAAATTTCGAACGATTAGACCTATGGGTATGAATCAGGTCAAGCACAGCACCTACCGTCAATATTTGGTGATATCCTCTATACCATGAGTGAGAATATATAAATCATCTTCCGAGTTTACCAGGATTTTGAAAAGCGTTTATAACTTTATAAAATCTTGGAAATCTATGCGTATTTTCAGACATTTCAAAAAGCAGTTGTAAAAATAAATTTTTGTTTTTGTGCTGCTGATTTTCGTCAACGTTTTTGAGCAATCTTTATTATGTATTAGTCAATCTTCCAGAGCCGGAATATCAACTTTGAGAATAATATCAATTCTCGCATAAAACGTCTTCGCTGTGAACTGAATTTAAAAATGCAAGATTAACAAAATTATATTATATTTATATATTAAAGTAACGCTTTTAATAACCTAACAGGTGTGCCAAATTAGCGAGGAACATGACTCAATCCCAGTATTTATGTGTATTTTTTAATATATATTGTAGATTGATAAAATATTAATATTCGTATTTTCCGCCCATTGGCCGATGACACCCCTGTTATTTTAAGCCTATGGACGCTTGATGCATTCTTATATTTAAAATATTTCTTAAAGAAATTAATATTTTTAACTCATTTTTTCTGTGTACTCTTCTTAGAATGTTTTTTTCTTTTCTTAGTTCTCAAAATATTTCCAATATCTGTTCTTAATTTAATATGTTATGTGTTAAAAGCACACGAACTTTTAACACTTTATATAAATTAAGTGCATACCTTAGAAAAAAATTAAAAAACTGATGATATTTTATGCTGCTCATCAAAATTAAAGGGTAATGAGAGAAAATGCGCTCACTAATTAAATGTTGCAACCAATGCCAAATGCAGGAAATATTTATGTTAATTAAATATTATTGAATACAAAAATGATACTTCTATGCATAATTTAGCGTCGTAAATACGCGAATTAGTTGATTGTCAATGTGGTGCTCAATAGGCGTTAGAATTCTTGTTTACAGCGTTGTTTAAAGTAAATTCATTGCCTGAGAGTAATCCGTACTCATTAGTTATAGCTCAAATGTATCATTTAACTGAAGGTCAAAAGTGGAGAATAATTGATGGAATCGAAGAAAGTAAAACACAAATTGCCCAAGAATTGAATATTCCTCAAAGTTTCATATCAAGAGCTTCGAACAGCTTTTTAAGTACTGCATATGTTGTTAGACAGCCTGTCCAAAAGAGACCAAGAGTAACAAATGCATACGAAGGAAGTAATCAGTCATTTTCAGCTCATAGAAACCACGAAGCGACTACAAGGATTTGGTTTCAGGCCACTAGACTTCCACAGGAATTTGAATCACCCGTTTTACTGCAGCACGAGACTTAACAATAGTGTAATGTATGCAAAAAGACGAGTAATTTGTGTTCCACTCACTGAAGCTCTTCAATGAAGCTAAGAAGACTACGCTCAAGAGAATTGTTTACTAACGAGTCCAAATATAGTCTTAACACTCATTCTAGATGTGTTTTGACCAGGAGGGTGGAATGAACACGAGATTTTCCTTCCTTTGTCCGTGAAATACCTCATTCGAGCACAGTCTTCTTAGCTTCACTGAACCTGATTATGTCAACAATTTAAAATACCCCCTTTGGAAGCTGGAATGAGTAAAACACAAACTAATGTTTTTTTTCTTTTTTTTCTCATACAGTTTACTCTTGTTGAGCCTTCGTGCAGATGTATAATGGCTAATTAGAGTTCCTGCGGCAACCTGAAGATCTGAAACCAAGTCACTTGTAGTCATTTCGCTATTTCTTCCAACCGAAAATGACAGAAACGGTCTTCGGATGTAATTATTATTCTTAGTCTCGTTTGACCAGTTTGTCTATAAACGTATCCAGTTCTTAAAAAAGGCTCGATTTGCTTATTTTGACACTTTGATTAATATTCAATTCTTGGAACATCCATTGAATCTACCAATGATTCGTCATTCTTGTCCTTCGCTTAAATAATGTCTTTGAGACACGACGAATCAATACTGATCCCACTGCTAAAAATCTGCAGCATTTTATCCAGGCATTTGACCATTTTCTACAAAAAAAGTAAAACAACCGCCTTTTTACGTTATTCTGAACTTATTATTACAAATTTTATGATCAGAATAGAGTTAAATTACGGTTATATTACTGGTTTTTCAGAAAACGGTGAAATGACTGTACAAAATGCTGCAAGATTTTTAACAGTGCACTATCAGACACTGGATTCACATTAAACATTTTCAGGTAAGAATTCCGACATATGTCCATTGCGCACCACATTGACAATCGCCTAATTTGCATATTTACGACGTTAATGTATGTGAGTTGCAATTTTTTATTCCATAGTATTTAATTAATATAAATAATTTTAGCACTGGGCATTGGTTGCAAAATTAACTGAAGGAGCATAATTTTACTTATTATCCCTTAATTTTGATGATCAGTGTAAATATATGAATGCATCAAACGTCCATAAACTTTACATTAGTGAAGGGAATTCAAAAGCTAAGTGACTTATTTTATTAATAAAAAATACGTATAAAACATTTTAAGTTTAAAAAATGATAAAGTAAATAGTAAGTTTGTGTCGTGCAGAATTTAAATTCAAATTCTACCTGAGAAACAAAATGTACTCTCTATTTTTATAAAATTTCACCTCTTATTTTAAATCTTTTATTTACTCTGGAAGACGAAAGAAATCCCATTAACTAATTCACGCACTAAGAATAAAAATAATTTTATAATAAAAATATTTTAAAAGAAGAAGCTGACATAGTAGAAGGTAAACAATTTTTGCCAAGTAAAATATAGTTTCCATTATTTATATGAAACAAAATACTTTTGCTATTTTTGCAATTTTTCAATACTTAAATTAAATATCCTATTTAGTTCAGAAGAACAAATAAATTATATTAAATACTTCATGTAATATTTTTTTTTTTTTTTTTTTTTTTTTTAGACAGTACTTTTTTACTCTTGTAAATTTAAACTCTTAAATTTCTTTAGAATGAAAAAATATTAATTAAATGAATTAAAAAAACTAATTCAGGTACTACGAATAAAAAAAATGTTATTATAAAAACATTTTAAAACAAAAAGTTGACAATGTAGACAGTAAAGTTTTTTGTCAAGTGAATTTTAGCATTCATTTTTTCTAGCAAACAAAATATATATTTTTTATTTTTACAAAATTTCGACACTTAAATTAAATTTCCTATTTAGTTGAGAAGAACATATAAATCTTATTACTATTTCACGCATTATTATTATTATTATTATTATTATTATTTTACAAAAATACAAGGAAAAAATTCTTTCTAGATTTTACAAATTATTTATAGTGGTATTTAAGACGAATTAAAGATATTTTTAAAATTATTATTCTATATATTTTTATTTTTTTCTTTTTTCTTTCTTTCTTTCTTTTTCTTTTGTTCGAGCCTAAAACACGAGGCCAAAAATACTTCCACATTTTTTTAGGGAATCTGCGCTGTTTAAAATTAATTTAAAAACAAGCACATATAAAAAGAAGATTAAAGGATATTAAAACATTTTTTACAATGAAAAAAAAAAAAAACTTAAAAAATAAACCAGCTCTAAAAAATAGTTCATTTTTCTTCTAAAAAATAAAAGCAACAACTGTAAATAATGCTAGAAATTATACTAAACTGACATCTAAGTACGATTAATACACCTGTTTAGAAGTTTCCTATGTATTCTAAATTATTTAATGGTATTACTAAAAAAAAAAGAAAAAAAAGTCTTTTTTTTCTGTCAATTATTGCAAATCGATGTAGGAGTCTCATATGGGGCTCGGGATGTCGAGAGGTTATATTTGAAAGATGAAAGTGGTCCTATTAACTGTAATTTACTACGAATACACACACACATATATATATGTGTGTGTGTGTTTCGATAAAAACATTTAAAAAAAAAACTGACAAAGTAAATACTACTTTTTTTTTTCATGTGAAATGTAATTTTTATTTGTTTTTATTTAATATAACATTTTTATTATTTTTACGAAATTTCAATACTTAAGTTAAATTTAGTTTAAAAAAAAATAAAATCATATTAAATATTTCTTGTACTACAAATAAAAAAGATTTTACAAAAAAGAATACATTTTAACGCATAATGTTGAAAAGTTATTTTAAATCTGTTATTTACTTCGGAGAAAGAAATAAACTATTATTTCACGCACTATGAATAATATATATATATATATAGATAGATAGATACAGTCCAGTCTCCCTATAATGAAACTGCACGCATCGAATTTCTCTATATAACGAATTTTTATCAGGAACGTCCACTTTTTTCATGATTACATTAAAAACAGTCTCTATATAGCGAAATATCTACCTCTATATAACGAATTTTTTCATAAAATGTTCTTTATTTATTCAGTTTTAAAAAAGCTTCGAAATCACATGGAATCAAATTTCCATCACTTATTTTTGATTTATCGTTCAAGGCTGTGTTTTTTATATTGCTTCACTACCTTGAATCTCCTTGTTCTTTAAGTACAACGAATTCATTCCACCAGCTCCCCTCCCACACATATTTTAATATCCTTCGAGAAACAGTGTCAATTTAATTGTTACACATATAAAAGCTGGATCAATGCAGTAATTGAAGTCAGTGTTGATTTCAGAGGGTGGCTTGGGGGCACATTCATACACGGAGCTGTGAGATCACCCCCGAAAATTTGAGGTGTTGTGTTTTCAATGGCAAAAAAATTAATGTACGTTTTTCTTGTGTGATTTTTACTAAGTTTTTAAATAAATGTCTATTTTCTTTTTGAAACTGTTCAAATAATTAAGATTTAGGATTTTATGTTAATATTTATAGTTAAACACTTCAAATTTTCAATTAAACGCATAAAAAATATTACCTTTTTAAAATTTGCACATTAAACAGAAATTTTAACGGCTTTCTCTATTCAACGAATTTCTCTATATAACGAATTTTTTACTGGAACAATGGATTTCGTTATATAGAGATTCGACTGTATATATATACTGCATTAAAAATATTTTAAGACACAAAGCTGACAAAGTAGATAGTAGCAAATTTTATAGTGGGAAATTTAAATTTCATGTTAAATTCCGTTTAAATTCGTTTAACTACTTAACGTACTGCGAACAAAGTCTCATAGAATACGACATCTAGTACATTTTTGGTATTCAACATACAAGTAGAAGAATAATGTTTGTTTCACCAAGATTAATTTCATTTTATTAAATTATGTATGCAGAATAGGTAAAAAGGTGTATTTTTTACGACAGATGCAAAAATGTTATGTGTATTATATATAAGCTTTATGCTTTTAGAAAAATGAATAAGGAACACATTTTTACGGACAAAACCGTGTTTTTGACTACAGGAGGAGTAATTTGTTAAACTATCTTATGAAACTGAAACATGAACATAATATTTTAAAGCTCATTATAATAAGAGACCAATCATTTTAACACCCCAAATTGTTAATATGTAATTGATCAATATAATTGCATTACATGAACAAAGACAATAACGTTATGGAAACAGAAATTAAGATAAAACTTTTAAAATTATAAAATGATATTCTAGTAATAAGAAAGTGATCTAATGGAAGAAAAACATTAACATAATATTTACAAGCTCATTATAATGAGAAACCAAACATTATAAGACCGCAGTTTGTTTATTTGTAATTTTTTTTAGATAATTGAATTATATAAAGGAAAAAAAATAACAGTTTATCAAAACAGAAATTAGAATTAAAAAAAAATGATATTGTAAATAGCAAGGAAGTGATGTTATGGATGTGAAACATGAGCATAATACTTAAAAGCTCATTATAACGAAAGACCAAATTTTATAAGACAACATTTTCTTAATGTGTAAAATTCTTAATTGCATTATATGAAGAAAGAAAATAGCAGTTTATCAAAATAGAAATTATGACAAAAAGTTTTCAAATACAAAAATGATATTGTAAATAGTAAGGAAGTGATCTTATGGATGTGGTACATGAGCATAATATTTAAAAGCTAATAACGAGAGAACAAACATTATAAGACCACAGTTTGTTAATATGTCACTTACTCATATAATTGCATTATATGAAAAAAGAAAATAGCAGTTTATCAAAATAGAAATTATGACAAAAAGTTTTCAAATACAAAAATGATACTGTAAATAGTAAGGAAGTGATCTTATGGATGTGGTACATGAGCATAATATTTAAAAGCTAATAACGAGAGAACAAACATTATAAGACCACAGTTTGTTAATATGTCACTTACTCATATAATTGCATTATATGAAGAAAGAAAATAGCAGTTTATCAAAATAGAAATTATGACAAAAACTTTTCAAATACAAAAATGATATTGTAAATAGTAAGGAAGTGATCTTATGGATGTGGTACATGAGCATAATATTTAAAAGCTAATAACGAGAGAACAAACATTATAAGACCACAGTTTGTTAATATGTCACTTACTCATATAATTGCATTATATGAAGAAAGGAAATAACAGTTTATCAAAACAGAAATTATGATAAAAAGAGTTAAAATAAGAAAATAATATTGCAAATAAATAATAAGTAATTTTACGAAAGTGATACATGACCATAATATCCAAAAGCTCATCATAACAAGAGACCCATCATTATAAGACCACAATTTGTTAATATGTAATTGATACATGTAATTGCATTATATGAAGAAAGAAAATAACTGTGTATCAAAACAGTAATTACGATAAAAACTGTTAAAATAAGAAAATGATATTGTAGATAGTAAGTAAATTTTATTCCTGCAAAGTTTTAATTCCTTTTTTTTTTCGAAACAAAATGTGATCGCTATTTTATATGAAGTTGTATTGCTTAACCGTTTGACTGCTACGCGGCGCAAAAGCGCTGCGATAGTTTATCTCGAAAACCGCGGCGCAGCGCTTTTGCGCTGCGAGTTCTTTATAATACAAAAAGAATTATTAAAATTGATTGATATTTGTCTAAATAACAGTGTTTTATATGACAACATTATTTTTTCCTTTAAAGAAATCAAAATATGTACCGCAATTTTCGTACATTCTTGCAAAAATTGCTTAGCACTAAAACGGTTAAACTAAATCACATATTTACTTTGGAAGAAGAAAGAAATCCTATTAACTACTTCACTCAGTATGAATAAAGTGCCAGAGAATAAAATATTAGGTGTAGTAAGAAGTTTTAAAGCGTTTTTCAAAGAAATGAATGTGCAATTAAGAGCTGAGAATAATATCTTTAATCATCAAAAGAATCTCCATCATTATCTAACACCTTTTGCCATCGGTCGGACAGCTGATGGATGCCAGCAGTGTAGAATAATTCGTCTTTTGATGCGATTAAGTCATCAACTCAATTTCGCACTTCGTCCACTGTCCGGAAGTGCACAGAAGACATGGCATTCAGCATCGACCGAAACAAATGATAGTCCGAAGGGGCTATGTCGGTACTATACGCCGGGTGTTCCAAAACTTCCCAGCCAAGAGTTACTAACGTGTCCTTGACAGGTTTTGCAACATGAAGCCTGGCATTGGCATGGAGTAATTTCACGGGGCGCAAACCCTTACCAGTAAATAAACGTTTTTGACCGATTTCCTAGTTCAATTGAAGCAATTGTTGCTTGTAGTGTTCAGCTGTTACACTTATACCAGGCTCCAACAGTTTGTAATAGAGCACACCCTTCATTTCCCACCAGATGCAGAGGAGAACTTTTTTGCAGTGAATGGATTGTTTCGGCGTTGATGTTGCTGCTTCGCTAGGATTCAACCAATATTTTTTGCGTTTCGGATTGTCATAACATATCTATTTTCATCTCCTGTCATGATTTTCTACAAGAAAGATTTTCTCTGTTGCCTGTTTAGCAGATTCTTGCACTTGAAGACACGCTCATCTCTGTTTTTCTGGAGCAATGCTTGTGGCACCCATCTTCCTTCCTTCTGAATCAGTCCCATAATTTGTAAACGATTTCAAATAGTTTTTTGCGATACCTAAAATTGTTCAGCAAGTTCTTTTTGCGTCTGAAATGCATCTTCATCAAGCAGATATTGCAAATCTTCATGACTAGCCTTCAGTGGAGAGCCGCCACGTTCTCGATCGCTAACATCAAAATCACCGTTTTTAAAACGCCGAAGCCAAAATTTGCATGTGCTTTTTCATACGATTTCCTCTCCAAGATTAGAGCAGATTGACTGATATGCTTCTGAAGAACTTTTTGCTTGGTGAAATTCATAATGAATACAGTGATGAATAAATGACTTATCATATGACATCTTTGGCCTTCAAAATTTCAACTTTACTTTCACTTTTCTCCCAGCTTTTGCGTCGAAATGAAAATGCTGAAATAGTTCTTGTCATATGACGCCAATGTTGTCTGCTGATTGGCGCGTTATTTTGCGTTAAACGCCAGAGAAAATTCGCTTTAAAACTTTTTACTACACCTAATAAATGGAATTTTTTTCTCTTATAAATCGTGTTTCACAAGGTTCAGTTTAATTTGTTAAAATGTTTATTGATAATGCGTAAAAAAAAAATATTTTTTACTGCTGAAAAATATGTCAGATATATGTTTTAGGCTTCCATAAAAAAAGAAAAAAATATGACAAATGTATTATTGGACAAAACTATATTATGGCATGTTATGAGAGCTACTACTCAACTAGATTAGACAAGAAAAAGCAAGAGTATAATATTTTAAAATTAATTATAGTTAGACAACAGATAAGACCATTCGATGCTAATAAATTTTTTTTTATATAATTACATTTTATCTCCAAAGTAATTACTACTTAAACAAAATAATATTACAGTAAAAACATTTTAAGGTATAAAAAGACAAAATAAATAGTACGTACTTTTGAATCATGCGAAATCTAAATTTTATCTTTTCTGAAAACTAAACATGCTGGCTGTTTTTATTGAGCTTCAGTGTTTAAATTAAATCTCTGATTTAGTTTAGAAAAACAAATAAATCTTATTAACCTTTTCACACACTTGATCCAATTAACCATTTCAAATACTATGAAAAAATATATTACGATAAATGCTGTTTAACGCACAAAGTTGAAGAAGCACATACTAGGAATTTTTTATTGTATACATTTTAATTCCATTTTTTCTTACAAACAAAATATGCTTCCTAATTTTACAAAGTTTCATTTCTACATTTTTTTCTTTGAAAGAAGAGTAAATCTCATTAACAACTTCTAGCACTACGAATAATAAAAAATAATAAAAAATATAAGAAAATAAAAGAAACTATAAAAAATGCTCAAGACACGAGAATGACAAAGCATATATTAAATCGTTTTTGTCATGCAAAATTTAAATTCCATTTATTTCTTGGAAACAAAATATTCTTGATATTTTTTTCAAGTTTCATCGCTAAAATTAAACATCTTATATAGTTAAAAAAAAGTAAATCCTATTAACTATTTCACGCACTAAGTATAAAAAGACATATAAATAAAATGCATTTTAACACACAACGTTGAAAATTAAATAATGAGAAATTTTTGTCATATGCGATTTATCTTTTATTTTAGGTCTATTTTGAATTCCATTCAAATCGTATTAACCTCTTCACATACTTTAAACAGAGTCTCTGAGAATAAGACTCCTGGTGTTATTTATTTTGCTTTTTCAAAATAGTCGAACAAGTTCTGTTTCACAAGAATCAGTTTAATTTGTTCAAAATAAGTATGTAGTGTTGGTAAAAAGGATATTTTTTATATCTTCTGTAAAATATATCATACATATGCTTTGTGCTTTCAGATTAAAAAAAAAAAACAGAAATCCATTTTATGGGCAAAACCATGTTATAGACGGTAAAGATTGAAATTAGTCAAACTATCTTATGGAATTGAAACACGAATATAATACTGAAAATATTATGATGAAAGATAAAATATTATAACCACTGTTTGTTATTATGAAATTTGCAGATATAATAAGAATATATGAACAAAGAAAATACCCGTTTTTCGAAGTCGAACAACAATAACAACTTCAAAGATACAAGAATGAAAATTTAAGTCATTACTGTAAGTTTTAGTTGTGCGAATTTTAAATTCCTTTTTTTTTTCAAAGAAACAAAATATGCTTGCTGTTTTTATAAAGTAGCATCATAATAATTTTATCTCTATATTAAATATCTTATTTATTTTAGAAGAAGAAGGAAGTTCTATTAAATATTTCACGCACAATAAAAAATGTAAACAATACTTAAGAAACAAGAATGACAAAGCAAATATTATGTGTGGGGTTTTTTGTCGTGTAAAATTTAAATTCCATTTTTTTCTTGAAAGCACAATGTCTTTGACAGTTTTATTAAGTTTTATTGCTTATATTAAATTTCTTATTTAGTTTAGAATGAGAAATAAATTCGATTAACTTTTTTACGTACTAATAAAATATATTTTAACACACTAAGTTGACAAAGTAAATAGAAATTTTTGTCATATGCAATTGATCTTCTATTTTAGGTCTATTTTGAATTCCAATCAAATCGTATTAATTACTTCACACAATGCAATAAAAGTCTCTGAGAATAAAACTTCTGGGGTATTTATTTTGTTCTTTCAAAATAGTACAACAATTTCTGTTTCACAGGATCAGTTTAATTTGTTCAAATTATGTATGCAGAATGGAACACAAGGCTATTTTTTTCTATGATCTGCAAAATACATATTATATTTGATTTATGATGTTAGTGGGAAAGAAATCAGAAATTTATTTTATAGGGAAATGAATTTAAATAGCTACTATAAAGAAAAGCTGCTAAATAGCTGCTATAAAGAGTGTAATTAGTCAAACTATCTTATAGAAGTAAAACATTAGCATAATATTTAAAATATAATAACTAGAGATAAAATAATATAACCAATATTTGTTATTATGAAATTTACAGATATAATTGCAATATATGTATAAAGAAAATATTCGTTTATGAAAACCGAAATTACGATAACAGATTGAAAGATATAAAATGGTAAAGTAAAGTAAGTTTTAGTCTTGTAAAATTTAAATTCCATTTTTAAAAAAACAAAATATGCTTGCTTTTTTTATAAAGATTCATCGCTTAAAATAAGTCTCATATTTACTTTGGAAGAAGTAAGAAATCCTAAACTATGTTATGAACTATACACAGTGCAACTATTTTATGCAAGTAAAAGTATGATATTAGTATTTAAAACTATTTATAGCAAGAAACAAGAGAAGACCATTTGATGTTAACAAACAATTTGATATAATTACATTTTAACAGCAAAGAAATTACTATTTAACCAAATTAATATTACGATAAAAGCAATTTAAGATAAAAATAAAAGTAAATACTAAGTACTTTTTAGTCATGTGAAATATAAATCACATATTTTCTGAAAAACTAAATATATTCACGTTTTTTAAAACATTTCATTATTAAACTACGCCCCTTATTTATTTTAGAAGAATAACTTAATTCCATTAACTATGTCACGCGCTACGAATAAAAATTATGTTACGATAAAAACTTTTTAAGAAACAAAGTTGACAATATAGATAAGGAAATTTTGTTCTATGAAATTTAAATTTCCTTTTCTCCGGAAAAATTATATTGCCGGATGCAATGGTAATTTGTCTGTAAAAGAAATAAATCACTTATTTACAAAATATAGCAGGTCAGAAACTATACAAAAGGAGTATCCAAATATGATTAAGAGCAGTATGAACAAATTATCCTCCTTTAGAATTTGTTGTTTGTCATAATGGCAGATCAGTGGATTTTAATTTTTTTTTTGTTTATAATTAATTGATATAATATTCTTGCTAATTTTTATAAAATTTCATTAATTATATTAAATTTCTCATTTAATTCGCAAGAAAAGAGAACTTCTATTAACGATTTATACGCTACAAAAAAAAAAAAAAAAAAAAAAAAAAAAAAAAAAAAAAAAAACTATTTAACACAAAAAATTAACGAATGAAAAAATTTCTTATCGTGTGAAAGTTTAATTCCATATTTTCTTAGAAACGAAATATGCTTCCAAATTTTACAAAGATTCATCTCTATATTAAACATCTTATTTATTTTGGAATAAGAAGGAAATTCCATTAAGCTACTTCACGCACTACAAGTTAAAAAAATAAAAAGTTAAGAACAAGAATGACAAAGCAAATATTAAGTGGTTTTTTTGTCATGCAAAACTTAAACTCATTTTTTTTCTAGGAAACAAAATATTCTTGATATTTATATAAAGTTTCATCACTTAAATTAAACCTTTTATTTAGTTTAGAAAAATAAATAAATCCCATTAAATGTTTCATGCACTATGAATAAAAAGATATGTTAATATAATGTATTTTAACTCACAATGCTGACAAAGCAGATAGTAAGAAATTTTTGTCATGTGTAATTTATCTTGCATTTGAAGTACATTTTAAATTTCATTTGAATCGTATTATCTAATTCACACACAGCAGAAAAAGTTTGAAAATAAGACTCCTGGTGTTATTTGTTTTGCTCTTTCAAAATAGTAGAAGAACTTTTGTTTTACTAGAATCAGTTTAATTTTTCTAAATTATGAATGTAGAATTGGTAAAAAAGGACATTTTTGCTATCTTCTGCAAAACACATTATATATATGATTTATGATTCTAGGGGGGAAAAATCAAAAATTCAGTTTATGGTCAAAATTATTTTATAGACTGTAAAGAGTGTAATTGTTCAAACTAATTTATGGAAGTGAAACACGAGCATAATATTTAAAATATGATAACAACACATAAATTATTATAACCACTGCTTGTTAATAAGAAATCTGGAAATACATTTACAATATATGAACAAAGACAGTACCCATTTATGAGAACAGAAATTACGATAACAACTTCAAACATATAAAAATGTCTAAGTAAATTGGAATTTTTAATCGAGCGTAAAATAAATTTTATTTTTTCTAAGAAGCAAAGTATGCTTGTAATTTTTATAAAGATGCATCGTTTAAATTAACCCTTCAGGACGAACGCCGTGAAATGTAACACCAGAACGGGCGTGGGATGTGCGCACTCTCCAAATATTTTAAACTGTATAAATACGAACAAAACTTGAAAAAATGTATGTGTTAATGAAATTCATGATTCTTCTTTCTCGTGAAAAAAACGCAACTAAAACATTAAACTATTGTTAATTAAAAAAAATTAATATAAAATAAGTTAAAAGCACCCACCTTTATTTTCCTTATTCAAAAATATTAATTTTTCGTACGTAGCATTTAATAATTGTTCTTTACAATTTTTATTACAATATAATTATACATGATTGGATATTTGGATACTGAGATTTATGAATTTTCATAATAATTAGAGTGTATATGGATTAAAATCTTTAAGTGTTTCGAGGGTCTGGACATATAAAATCGTTCTATAAAGCTATAAAAATGAGCCTTAATTCTCTGTTTTCCTCCGCTACGCACGGAAAGTAACCTTTGAAGCATATCCTAATTGATTCCGATCACTTCGGTTTATAGGGAGAGGCAGCTAAAGAATATTTTCAGGCGTGGGGCGCCAAGACACCACGCGCCTGTTCCAGGATAAATTTATTTACTTTGAAAGAAAGAAGAAGTCCTAAATATGATATGTGCTATAGGAAGTGCAAATGGTCCATTATCTCACACAAGTCAAAGCGTCATCATAATATTTTAAAACTAGTTGTAACGTAAGAAAAAAACATTAACATTTGATGTTAGTAAACATTTTGATAAAATTACATTTTATCAGTAAATAAATTACTACTTAAACAAATTAATACTACAATAAAAACATTTTAAGACAAAAAAAAATAACAAAATAAATAGCTAGTACTTCTTAGTTATGTTAAAAATAAATTCCATATTTTCTAAATATGCTCACTATTTTTATAAAGTTTCAAAGAACAAATCGTATTCACTAGTTCAAATACTACGAATAAAAAAAAAAATGCGATAATAAAAACACTTTTAGGCACAAAGTTGACAAAATATATAGGAAAAAAAATTTGTCCTGCGAAATATTAATTCCATTGTTGGATGGAATAAAGACATTGTTGGATGCAATAGTTTGTTTCATTGGAATTACTACATGCTACATTACTATCTGCTTTGTCAGCTGTGTGTTTTAAAATGCGGTTATCGTAACATTATATTCATGTATATAGAGTGAAATAGTTTGTAGTTTTTTTCTCTTCTTCCAAAGAAAATAAAATATTTAATGCAGGAAAGATTTAAATATAGTATTATGTGGCATTGGTTTATGTTTTGAGATTAATTTTGCAAAGTTGCCATATTCTAATAAATTTTTGTTACAATCAGGATTATCTTAAATGAGTTTGATAGAACTTTCCTGAGAAGAATGTGCAAATGTCGCAATTTATAAAAATCTTGTGTTACTTACTATAAAAAAAGCATACAATGCTTATAAAGACGTTTATTAAGATTAAACAGAACACCAAAATTTTCTGGAAAATCAGCTTCAATAATTAGCATAGGTACACTAGTTATTAAAAACTTCCAATCAAATCCAATATCTACATTCCATATCTACACCTATATCTAGAATCATTAATTTTGGATCATACATAGAAAGTTTTGTATTATTTGCAGCAAATAATTGTAAGCTGTCTGGATGAATATTTTTAGAATTATAGGAGGTGGAATAAGCGAAATATGCGATCTGGTATCTGTGAAAAAGTTTTAATGAAATTTTTTATCAAAAACATACAGCAAACATGATGTCGGTAAATAATCTCATTTCCACTCTGTTCCTTGTGACACGTGTTTGGATGAGCTGATGACGAGCTGTATTTTTGAAGCTCGAAACGTGTCCGGTTTGATTTTCTTTTTTATGGTGATTTTACAAAGTTTTTTAGATTATTTATAAATTTATCGCCAGTGATTTCGGTGTTTCTCAATACAATGATGTCGGTAGCCGATTATAGTTTTCCAGGTTCTTAATTAACATAATCGCAATGCTTCAGACCATTCCGAGCTTTTTTGCTGAATGTTTGATGTCATAACAAATTTCCTTAAAGCCGAGTTGCCGTTGTGGCGATTTGAAATATTGTCCATATGACACCTTTTTTTCGAAAACGACCGTGAAAACCTTTCTACTTGTCTCTTGGCGCAGCAAATTTCGCATGGAATGTGGATATTTTGTTCAGAGGTGTAAGCTCCGATTTACTTAGCGGATTCACCGATATTGTATACACTACCAGAATGAGATCATACTTTACCGATTTTGAGCGCCCTTTTTGCTAAATTTTCTAGAGATTCCGAATTCGCGACCAGAATGCTTTGCGTGCTTACAGGCAGCGTTTGAAAACATAAGGGCTTTAAAAGATTGTCGACAGTCAATTTTTTCCATAGTTACTGTATTTTCCCTAACAGCTGGGAAGTGTGTTTATCCGTATGTCGCCATTCTAAAATCAAAAAAGTGTATGAAGATATGCATAGAATTGAACCAAAATTTCTGTGAATGTCTTTGGCAATAGCAAGCAGGTCCTGCTTCTATTTTGAAATATTCCGCCCGAAGGGACTCTGCTATAGCATTGTTTGTGCAATTTTCATTATTTTACCATCAAACATCAACATGTTATGCATAGAATTGAACTAACTTTTATCTGTATGATTTTTTTTGAGTATGGAAAGTAGATCCTCCTTGAATTTGAAAAAAATCTCCCGATCGTTCTATTGTTCATCGGTATCTTGCAGAGACAGTAACTCGTTTTTACTCCGATTAATTGACTGATGCAGAAATAACTTAAGATAAAAATTATAGTTGGTATAGTATTGAATTAATAATATTAACGCATTAACATGAGTAATTAAATTTTGAAATTTTTAATATGTAATATGACATAGAAGAAAGTTTTGGGATTGGCACATCCAACTATTTATACTTGTGTTTCGTCAGATTCAGTCTCATTTGTTTAAAATAATTATGTAGAATACATAAAAAAGGTTATTTTTCTAACTGCTGCAAAATGTTTCAGATATATGTTTTTCTTTTTCTTTTTCTTTCTTAGAGGAAAAAAATAAGAAAAATATATTAGTGGAGAAAACTATGTTCTGAATTAACGTCAAAGTAATTGATTAAACTATCTTATACAAATAAAAGCGTGATTATAATATTTTAACGCTTATTCCAGCGAGACACCAGTCAAGATTATGTTAATGTGTAATTTGATATGTAATTACATTTTATCAATAAATAAATAAAATAAAGGGCAACTTAAATAACAGTAAGTAGAGTGAATTATAAGTTACATTTATTTCTCAGAAAGAAACTATGCGAGCTATTCTTCATAATGTTTCTACGCTTAAATTACACCTTTTATTTAGTTTCTAGGAAGAAAGAAACATTATTAACTTCTTCACGCGTACAAATAAAGGTAAATAAATAAAAATTGCGCTAAAACATTTTAAGATATAGTGTTGTCATGGTAAATAGTAAAGATTTTTTGTGATGGGAAATTTAAATTCTATTTTTTCTGAGATGCAAAATACGTTTATTAACCCTCTGACCCCCGAGCAAAAGGGTAAAATTATAATGTTGTTTTCTTTGTAATTTATTAAAAATATTAAAAAAAGATTTTTTTTCAACCTGATACAAAATATGTTATTACGTTAAGTGTGTAACCTTTGAGAGAATTAATCTTAACTTAATTTTTCAAAACTGGGTTTTATTTGTAGAATTATATTAATTTAAATATTGTTTATGTATGTTGCAGTAAAACTTGCAGCTTAATGAAAAGGAAAATCTAGTCGCGGAAGTCAGAAGATTAATTTAATAAGGTTACATCCCTTATATAAAATCTCTTATTTACACGGAAAGAAGAACGAAATTTGTACACACATACCCACACATATAGACATATACTGGGTGTCCCAAAAATGGCAGATGGATTTTTAAATTCAATAATTTGCAAACGGTGACAGCTATTTAAAATTTTTTGCAGAAGGGTTATGTATAATGTAAGGAGATTTTTTACCGTAATTTTTTATTTTAGTTCGCATCTCAAACAATAGGTGGCGCTGACGACGATTGAAGGGCAGGTCGACGCTTTACTCAGCACTGATCACCTGGCCTTCGATAGCCGTCAGCGCCACCCATTGTTTGAGATGCGAAACTAAAATAAAAAAACTACGATAAAAAAACTCCTGGCATTATACATAACCCTCCTGCAAAAACTTTTTAAATAGCTGTCACCGTTTGCAAGTTATTGAATTTTAAAATCCATCAGTCATTTTTGAGACACCCGGTAGATATCACGTTTAGAAAAAAGAATAAGAAATATTTTTTTGTGGACAAAGACATTTTATAAGACTCTAGAGAATGTAGTTGTTAAAATTATCTTATACGAAAGTGAAAGATAGAACATAAAATATTTTAAAGTTCCTTTAATCAACAAAACAAGATTTTATAAGACCCGTGTATCTTATAAAATTCGTAATTTTATGTAATTATATCAGAAAAAAGACTAATTTTTTATTACAAAATTACTAGTTGTTAAAAAAAAGTTTAAAATAAAAGCATTCTAAAACATAAAAATGAGAAAGTAAATAGTAGGTATTTTTTATTCGAACAAAGTTTAAATTCCATTTTTTTTTCTGAGAAGCAAAATATGCTCGCTATTTTTAAAAACTTTCATTGCTTAAATTAAATCTATTGTTTACTTTGGAAAAAGAAAGAAATTCTATTAACTACTTCACGTATTACGAATAAAACGCGCGTAAATAACACACGTATAGTTTATATTATTTATTCATTTTATTTTTTATTTATTTTAAAATTTATTTACTTATTTGTTTTGGCGAATTTGTAGAATATTTTCTGTTTCGTTACATTCGGTTAAAATTATATTTGTTAAAATTATGCATGTAAAACGTGTAAAAAAATTTTTCGTTTCTGTCCGTTTCAAATTTTACCATATATAAGTTTTATTTTTCTATTAAAAAAAAAAAATAATAATAAAATAAAATAAAATCTCAAACTGACAGAAAAATTATGCCAGTTTTGGCGCTATAAGAAAACCATTTAATATACAGAAAGTACTGTATTTGTAATTTTTCATTAACACAGTTCTTTTTCAATGAAAAATACAGAATTTTTCTGCAAAAATTACAAAATCCACTTTATTTTAGAGAAAAACAGTTAGTATTTCTGTAAAAAATGCATTTTTTCTAAATCATAAAAAACAAAAATCTTGTAGATTTTGTTATCTACAAAAACCACAATATCCATTTTATTTTACAAATAAATAAATAAATAAATAAATAAACAAATAAAAAAAATTAAAAAAAAAATTAAACAGTTTTTTTTTTCTGAAAAAAATTGCAAATATTTTTACAATGTATTTTTGCGGCCCAAAACCATTAATAGACTATAGATGTTATTGTTTAAACGGTCTTATGTAAATGAAAGTACATTTATACAGTTTTAATGTTCATTGCAACGAGAGACCATTTATTAAAATGCAATCTGATTTCATGTAACTACAAACAAAGAAATTACTAATTAATAAAAGGTTACTTTAAAACATTTAAGACATAAAAATAGCAAAGAAAATAATAAGTAGTTTTTAGTCATGCGAATTCTATTTTTTTATCCGGTAAACAAACTTTCTTGTTTTTTTTTTTTTTTTTTTTTTTTTTTAATGTAAATTAAATCTTTTTTTTACTGTCGAAGAGTAGAAAAATTCTTGTAACTATCTCACACAATAAGAATAAAGTGCTGGAGAATAAAACATTTGGAGTACTTTTTTGTTCTTTCAAAATAGTAGAATGACTGGTATTTCAGCTGGACAAGTTTAATTTATTAATATTATATATGTAAAATTTGTAAGTGGGTATTTTTTCGAAGTTTTTTAAAATGTGTCATTTACGTTTTTTGATAATATAAGCATTTTAAAGAAAATCTTTTTATTGGTCCATTAATACCACATTTTTTTAAAGGCAGAAGGAATATCTAGTCAAATAAAATGAAGCAGTTTTTGAGAAAAATTTAACATGATGTATTTTAATAAAAAATAGGAAAAAATATTTTTTGGTAGTAAATATATACATTCTAGCTTATATATAAATCAAAAGTAATATAATTTTATGCAGAGATTAAATTTTCAAGAACTAATTATAAATTTTTACATATTCGTAAACAATATGTCTGCACGGTACATTTTTCTAAAAAAAATCGAATACATCACCTTAAACTTTAAAGGGGCATCAGAAAACATATTATATGAGAATAAAAGCAAACAATTTTCATTTTGGCTTAAAAGAAATAAAAGTATTTAATTTAAAAAATGTGAAAATCCTAAAACTTTTAAGACCATATTTTTCAATATTTGAAAAATATATTCACTCAGACCTTATAACGTTAAATATATTTAAAAATATATAGAGAAAGGAGTTGCACAATTTGGAAGTATTTCAACAGTTTAACTGAAATAGCATTTTTTTTAAAAAGGCGACTTTTTAACATCATAATCTTTTATATTCATCATTCATCATAATTTAGCACTATAATCTTTTAGTACTATTTTTGAGACCGATAACTAAAATCTCCAAAATTAGGACAATTTTTTGTTCCACGTGCCCTCAAAGATTTTTTTTCTGTAAAACAATACTTTGTCGTTCTGCGCATGGAACGGCATTCTAAAACTCTTTCTAAAACTAACGAAATATCAAGAAAAAGAGAATCTAGAACCAATTTATAAAAAAAAACAGCTGCTGACACAGGAATAGGCCAAAATGGTTTATTGATTAGAGCATAGGTTCCCAACCTTTTCTGGATCAGCGCCCCCTTTACAAGAAAAAAAAATGCCAACGCCCCCCCCCCTCTGACACAATAGTTAATTATACAAAATGTTAAAATATTGTTGAATATTTATCTATATTTCATCTGTCATTTTATTAAGAATCATAAAGTAGAAGTTAATTAAAGCGACCATCAATGCAGTAAAATATTGTTTATTAAAAATTTAAAAATAAACACAAAATCAATAAAAATTTCTAAACAAATAACGAACTAGTTGGGGCTGATGGAGTTTTAACAATTTGCTCATGTCAGATTTCAGTTTCTTTAACATCAGTCACAAATTGCCAGGTTCAAAGTTGCCTGTTCCATTTCTGAAGTATCTGAATTCTCTTAGTATCCATTTCTGAATTTTAGTCTTAGTTCTCATTTCATAGGAGTTCCACGATTTCTTCCTTCAAATATGATGATACTGCTGTATCTCCATTCGCAAATGGATCTAAAAATGAATTTGGTATATTTATGTATAAATATTAATGTCAAGAACTAACCAAATCTGAAGTTTGGTGAAAATCCGAGAGTTAGTTCTTAAGATAGAGCTGTTGGAGAAACGTGAAAAAGGCAGCATAGAATCGCCACCTGTTGAGAAATTTTCAACAAAATCTAAATAGCATCCATTCATGTCAAGGACTAATAGAATCTGAAGTTTGGTGGAAATCTATGCAGTAGTTGTTGAGATAAAGCTGTTGCGGAAATCGTGAAAAGGGCAGCATAGCAGTGCCACATTTTGAGCGATTGATATCAAAAACTAATCAGCATCAATTTATATCAGGAACTATCTTAATAATATAAATTTTTATTGAATTCCATGCATTAGTTGTTAAGATAAAGCGCTCACAAAATTTTTCATATACAGACAGAATCACAGCAGACATAAAAACATGTTTTTTGGAATCTGACCCCTAAAACATATCAATCCGTCAAAAACCGAATTTCGAAAATTTTCACGAATTCAATACTTTCTTCTTGTAAAGATAGAAGAAAGTAAAAATAGGACTTTTTTTCTATCAGCAGGCATTTATTCAAATGCTTTTGTAGACTAGGAGGCTTCATGTGTTCTTTTGAAAAAACATTTTTGGTAAATTAAGCACTTATGTAACAACTGGTTTGTAGGAGAATGCTTAGATTCATATTTCAAATACTTAATTCTGTACTGCCGGTATTTCCTCGTCGATTAAAATATTTTGAAATACATCATTTTTCCCTATTTAAGTTTAAATAAATTTACTTTTGAACAAATTTATAGATATAATTTTTATCACTTTCACTAGTGTTGAATTCAGACACTTTTCTCCGGGAGAGATACCTGTAGCTCCGGAGGGGGGGGGGAATTGCCCTTTTTTAGGACATTTAATTGCTCCGAAGGAGAATTCCTCGCTCCCTGGGTAACCCTCTGAATTCAACACTGACTTTCACTAAGAATAAACAAATTTTTTGAACTGATTCAAATCACGGATTTGTTTAAAAATCTCTGTTTAGGTATGTGCCGTTATACTTCAGAATTTTCCAAAATACAGATTAATAAAAAAAAAAAAAATCTGTATACAACTTTTACCCAGCCAATTATCGCAAATTTTCCACTCCACAATTTTTAAATTCATAATGATTTTTAAGACGAGTCATAGCGATTTTTCCTGTTCCGCTGGGATATTTTGGTATTCATGAAAGAATTCAGCTGCAATGTTTTTAGCCTCATAGGAAAAAAATGGTCTTCGCAATTTTAGCTCTTCTACGTGTTCCTCGGCGATTTTTAACATTAGTAAAAAAATTACCCCTCCCCCTCCCTCAGATTTATTTTCATCTTTATAGATTTCCATTTAAAGGTGTAGTTAAGGTTTTTGTCACCGGGTCGGGCAAAGCAGTGGAGATCAATTATTTTCATTACAATGTAGGTAATACAATATAGGTTCCTAAATAGGTAGGTACGCCATGACCGCCCCCCTTGACTGTCCCAACGCCCCCCCATTTTTCTCTAAACACGCTACCGCCTCCCTGGAAGGCTCCAGCGCCCACTGGGGGGGGCGGTACCGCCCCCGTTGGGAACCTATGGATTAGAGCAAGAGTTTATTCTGTACAGTGCGCTGTGAACCCAGGTTTGAACCTTGTCTCTGTTTAATGTTTCATTCCTGCTGGGTTTATTGTATTTATTGCATGCATGTCTGTATAATATTTGTACGTACCTATTACCCATTAGAGTTGAACACAGGCACTATTTATATATGTATCTCTTATTTAATATATATATGTATATATATATATATATATATATGTTTGTTGTCACAATACATACATTTCTCATATATATTTTAATATTTATCTGTATTTTATTAAAAATAAGAAAAATGTCTAATTTGATGTTTAAAAAAATAATCTAATTAATGAATGTTTATTGTATTAGTAAATCACCACATAAAATATCATTGAAAAATAAATTTCATACAGAAATTGTTAATAGATGTTTTGGCATTTTGTCTGCTTATGTATAACTACGCGAATTGAGGTCATAGACCAAAAATTGGCGTTAATTAAAAACGTTTGTTAAAAAAATGGCGTTTAGATAAAATATAATAAAGAGAGGGCACATAATGTTTTGTCTTCTATGTGTGACTTATGTGGAACGATTATTAAGTATAGAATAAAAATTATAATTGTGCATATGGACCCCTTTCTATCGTTTGTATATAAAGAGTGAGTCCATTTTTTTTTTTTTTTATAAAACATTATAAGTTTTAGTACCCATCCAAATAAGCGATTATTACCATAGAAAATGGGATCAAAACCTACTTAATAAGTCAGAAATACACGGTGCTTGACCTTTACTCAAGCTAGTATGTCGGTAATAATTTTGCGAAAAATAAAAAATATTGCAGTAACGATATGTATCCTTTTTGGTCTGAAATCGGAAAGCATCACAAAAAAGTCTGGAAAAACAAGATTTATAGCAATCAATGATACCGCATGAAGTGATAATCACAGTTCAAAATGTGAAACTTGATATGCATACTACTGGCACGTATAACGGAATCATCTACTATTTTTTTGTGTGTGGAGAGATTTATCACATTATCAAGTAAGTTAAACATGCCTGTTAAATGTTTCATTGTAATATATTTCAGTTTTCTGAATGTTAATACCGTCAATTAAATTTTCATTACACTGTAAAAAATTTGCGCAATGTTCTTGACATTTACTGTGTAACATTCCTGGATTTTCTCGGATTTTTTTTGCTCATACAAGAATACCGAGAAATCTTGTGTAATACCTTCCACAATCTTGTGTAACTTTTCGGAATAGTTGAGAAAGTGGTAATTACTGATAAACTGTGAAACGTTCCGAATATTTTCTGTGTATCATTCCTTACTTTTAGTAGGCATACTTTTTGAGCTTTTGTGTAACTTTTCGGATTTATTCTAAAATAGAAATTATTGGTAATCTGTGCAAAGTTATATCTGTTTTGTGTGTAATATTCCTTATTTTGTGGTTAATATATTAATTACAAAAAAATCGTTATTTTGCGTGTATGTCATTTCAGTGGTGACCATCCCCCCAAAACCCAATGGAGCAAATCCCCCCCCCCCAAAAATCTTCATACTTTAACATTAACCCCTGCTTCCTAAACAGAATGCCATTTGTAAAATATATTCAAGTTATAATCTACTGCACATTCAAACGATAGCGAGTTGAGTTATTATTGCCCTTATCTAGAATTGAAAGAAAACACAGGAACATTTCTGGAAATTCAATGTTGAAAAAATTTAAAAGTGGCATTAAATGAATCAAGATTTACAAAACATAGCGAGTTGAGTATAGAAGAATGAGTTCTTATTGCCCTTATCTAGAATTTAAAGAAAGGAAACACAGATAGATTTTTTGGAAATTAAATGTTGAAAAAATGGATAAGTGATATTAAAAAAAATCAAGATTTTTTTTACAAGTAAAAAAAGGAAATATTAATAATTTAAAATCCCCTCCCCCCAAAAATGTACATTTTCTCAAATTTCCCCCCCCCCAAAAAAAAAACTAAATTGCATGACGCATCTTGCGTCACCAAACCCCTGTCTGGGTACCCCTGTGTCATTTTATTATCCCAGTTGTGAAAACACTACGGGATCTTGCGCTATAAAAAAATAACACGAAGGTGCGTATACCCTTTTAATTGTTCATCTCGAAGCTCTTGTTCAAATTTCTGCTCTGTACAGCTCCTGAGCTATATTTTACATGTAAAAACTAATTTTTTGTGTGTTTATCACTTTGCTCGCTTAGTTATGAATCGAGTATAGAAACTAGAGTCACTAATTGTTACCGAAGCTTTAACAACGCATTTAATTGTAATTCTCGAATATTTTTTTCCCAGTTTATACTTTGAAGACTCTTCTTGGTCTTTATTTCCATATGAACTACATTTTTGCGTGTAGGTCATTTTGTTGCCTCAGTTGAAGAAAAAGACTATGGGATCTAGAGCAACGAAATATAGAAGGAAAGCGCGTATGCCCATCTTATTGTGCATTTTGAAACCTATTTTTCCAAATTCGACCAATGATCGTTTTACGAAATTATTTTATCAGTTATTGTTTGACGAAATTCTCGATCTTAGTACCGCAACTTTTTCTCCAAATACCTACTATTTCCGATTAGTAATATTCGCCTTATTTAATCAGCATGCCAGTTTAGAAGATTTTTTTTTTACAATGTCTATCACTATTTCCGAATAGTAATCTTTCTGTCATTAAATAAAGCGATTATTACTATTCGGAAATAGTTTGATGTTCATAATAAAAATCTAATATCCATGTATATGTATTCGCGTCGTAAGCGAGATCCTTTCCAAGGAATGATAGGTCAAAGGAATGAAAACTTTATCTGATACTGAATGGAAAATTTTTACATTTGTTGTAAGAGTGATGTTCTAGTGATGTTGGAACTGGAGTAAATTCAAGTATTAATCATTATCACGTCTTAAGCGGGTTCGACTGTTTCCTAAAACAATAAATCTAGCATAAAAATTATTATAAACAAAGTCAACGCTTGAAGGGGAAATGGGAGAAGTTCTGGCCAACTATTTTATTCTTCAAAATATTGAGTCTATAACATGAAATTAAAGACATATCAGTAGAGAAATGTTTAAATTTTGTCCGCCTCCCCCCTCCCTTCTTTAGTATCTGCAAGCTACATATCTCTATAGAGGATGAAAAGGAACAATTTTAAGTTACTTACTAGAAAAAATTACTAATTTTGTGGCAAGGTTATTTTGCCTAAATGTGATTCATAAGTACGGTAATGTTTTTTTACTTTAAATCTTAATACAGGAATCCCAAATGCTATATAATAAGGCATTCGATTTTTAACGAAACTGTAAGCATTTTTCTGCATTGATAACATTTTCTTAGAGATTTTCGATCAAATAGCCATCGTTGATTTAATAGCGCCTCCATGTTTCGTAAATTTAGCGTATTTCCCAAAATTGCCTCTCGAATTTTTAACTTTGAAGATCAAATAATCTCACTAACGTAAAGAAACGACGTCTGTTTCATTTAAATGACCCATAAACTGTTAAAAAAGCGCCCAGTTTGTGGATTAGAATTTAAACAAATTACAGGTAAGTTTGTATGGTATTCTTTATATAGTGTATAAAAATAATTAAAGCAAATTTCATGTTTAATTAAGCTGTCGTAAGTCGTAAAATTCTCCATTTAAAATGTTATTTAACTTAGCAATATGCATTTAAGCAATTTAACTTATATGTATAATCAGACTTATATAAAATAAAAAATTCTATGCATATTATCATAAGCAAAAAACTTTCTGTAAATTAAATGAAGGATTAAGAGAAAATTAAACAAAATTTTATAGTATCAATTTACAATCATAATTTAAGAAAAAGAATGTTACATAAATTAAGAATCGCTGGATTTTTATCAGGTTTTAAAGGAAGTCAATATTTCAACTATTATGCTGAATTTTTTAACATTTGTCAGGCATACTTTTTGAATGTTATTTTCTTTTTAAAAATTCTGAATAATTGAAATATTCTACGTGTATATGTCTTTATTATACAGATCTGTGCATAATTATTTACAGCAATCTTTAATTTGTATGTTGGTGCAAAATATAGATAAAAATTAACATTGGTCACTGGCCAGTTGCTCAGATTTTTAATTATTGACCATTAACAAAGTTACAAACACTTCATATAAAATCCTATGAAGTGTTCGTACAGTTCTAACCATCAACATTGTAGCTTATTACTATTTTTCTAATTTTCATTCGGTGGGATTACACTCAACTGAAAACTGAAATGGTATCTAACAGAAAAATATGTAACCAAGAAATTACCGCAGTCAAATTAACAATATTTAAAATGAGTTCGGAAATCCGCATTAACGGGGGTGTGTATTGTGGGGGAGAGGGCGAATTGACAAACCCCAAATTGTATTCTATCTACGTAAACAGGCATCCAAAAGCCTTAGAAAATAATATTAAAATTAAAATTTATTAAATAAAAACTAAATTAGAAAAACTGCTCTGAATTCGCGTTAAAAGGCGGCGTAACATCGAGGATTTCTCAAACTTAATTTCTAAATTTGAATATATTATGTACTCAAACTTAAAATACGCATTATGACCATATTGAAAAACAAGAGCTCGGAAATCCGCGTTAGCAAGCCTTCCAAAGCCCAACTAAAATCCACGCAAACGGAGGTTTCTAAATCTTTCTTCCAAAATAATTTTCAAAATTAAAATTTATCAGATTAACATAAAGCTGCATAAAGAATTGGAAAAGTACTCGAAACCACATTAACACGGGATGGAGTAACAACGAGAATTTCTCTGATTTGATTTAAAATAACACAATTTTAATGTTATATAATTCAACATACTTAAATACACATTAACTAGTATATTAGAAACAAGAATTCTGAAAGTACGCTTCCAAAAAGATTTCCAAAAGTAAACTAGCTAACCGAATTATTTATTACTAAAAGAATTGAGAAGAAACGTTAAAAATAATTTCAAAGCGTTAAATATCACTTTATATTTAAATCTTATTACATCTAGTGTTATGATTTGCTGAACTATTTCAGTGTCATTCAGTATACCAACCCTCTGACTGCCCAGCCAAAGGGTATTATTGTAATGTTGTTTTCTCTGTAATTTATTAAAAATATAAAAAAAAGATGTTTTTTCCAACCTGATGCAAAATACGTTATTAGTATCGGTGTATAATCTTTGACAGAATCAATCCTAACTTAATTTTTCAGAACTGGGTTTTATTTGTGGAATTATAATTTAAATATTGCTTATGTTGCAGTGAAACCTGCAGCTTAGTGTGTGAAAAAATCAGCCGGCGGCAGTCAGGAGGTTAAATCTGAAAATTTTTTAACATCTTTTTTTTGACAGGGTTAGCAAATGCATTTTGAAATTTTCGCAACACTACTTTTATAAAACATCGGGACAAATTTTATTAGTGTTTGAAGTGAACGGGGAGTATGGGGAAGTTTAAAGTTTGTTGCAATTATCATAATAGTTATGATAGTGGGGTGCCCTTCGTGGCATATGTAAGTTTCCTGGCATTTTTTGGATTAAATTCCTGGGAAAACCTGTGGCAGAATAGCTGCCACATGTTTTCTTAGGAACCTTACGCAAAATTTTTTACAGTGTACGATTAGAATACTCTATATTTCAATAAAAGATTGGTATATTACCCCATGTTTCATGGTAATTATTGCTCATTTATATAGTTACTATCACACCCTATTATACTGTTCAAACAGTTTAGATCCTCTCAGTATATCCTTATATATACAAACGAATTTCGTGTATTACCATATGAATTAATAAGTATATACTCAATCAGTAATCACATACCATATAATCAATCATTCCAATCAAACATTAAGCTTTAATATTCTATCAAAAAGCATTAGCTAGCATCATCTATCATTAATCTGACAATCAGTGATTGTGTGTTCGATAGTATGAATGCTATCAAATCCTTACATTCTGGTTGGTTTGTAATTAATCATAATAATAAAGTCACACTAAAATTTAACCTGCTTATGTAAGATTTTTGTTAAAAGTTACTTAAATTTTTTGTGATCATACATAATCATAATTAATTTTTTAATTAACTTTCACCAGTAAATATTGTAATCAGTATTTTATGTCATCATTTTGTAAATTTGAATAATAATTGCATTTTCGAAATCATAATTTCTAATAAAGAAACAAGACATTTAAAATGTACACTAAGCATAAAGTTTCTCATAGTTTAATTTTTCACCATTATATTAATACATGTTGCAAATTGCATGCCAAACGTGTCAAATGCGGTGCGTTATATGAGGTGCGCGAACAATATTTCTTACTTTACCGTTATTTAAGATAATATTTTGGTGTGGCCCTATAAATGAAAAATAAACATTTTTTGATCGCATATTGAAAAGAAAGTCCATTTTAATGCACCTCACAAATGCGTATCAATTTCACTCAATGAAAAAGGCTGTAACACCATTAAAGTGCACTTAAAGCATTCCCCCTATCCAGTTTGCCCGTAATGTAACGGAAAACTTTTGACAGTCCTTTTAATTAAACTATACATGAGATTTTCATACATTTAGAAGTGGCTCGACAAAATTCTTCAATAATTATCTATTTAAAATTTCAAATCAATCGGTTGAGAATTTTTTTCTCTGTTATATGGGGACAGGCGGACGGACAGATAGATTTGCGGATCAAAGGACTATAGGTGCGACTATAGGTGCTACGCATTTATAAAATTGAGAATGTACCTAAAAAAGGGCTCATATAAAATATTTCAAAGATTTTTGCTAAATATGTGTCCAATTGCAAAGACCGATCTCAAAATTTTGATCTTAAACTTTTTTTTTAAATTCCAGCTGTTATTATAGAGAAAATTATACAATTAAAAAGTACCATTCACAAGGTCTTTATTAGATTTATTTTTCATCATCATATTACAACAAATTTTGGACAACGTATGAAATATTTCAACGATTTTTTTTTTCGTAATATTTGTTGACTTGAAAGGACGATTCACTAAATTTCAATCTAAAACTATTTTTTGATTTCAGAAATCTCATACCGAAAAGCACACTATTAAAAATTACCATGTATAAGATATTTCTTGCATAAAAATTGTTATACTAAAAATAGTTTGAGCGTAATGAAAAATATTTTCGTATGTATAAAAAAGAACATTTTGCAATATGTTACAGTTTATATTTAAATATATTTGCATATATATCATCATAAACATCCGTGTGTGTGTAAGGAAATGCAATTAGCTTCCCCAAATCTTGTCTAAATAACAAACTAATAAACTCACATAAAAATTGCAGACCTGTCAAATATATTAATTTGGAGTGAATTATAGAAAAAATTGTAGCTTATTGTACCTTCGGTAGAAAAACATCTAGTGTACTTTATAAAGAAAAAGTAGCATTGATAAAAGTTTGCTGGCTATTGGTGCAGTGTAAAACATTTGGTGTAACGTTACTCCATAAAACTGGTGGCAGCATTGCTGCCTCGAGTCTTATGGTGGTTTGTAACCGATATAAATGGAGCAACATTACTCAATTCTTGTGTAAGTGTACGCCATATTATGAGTAAGGTTACACCATTCCTGTGTAAAGTTACACCACAATTACCTGTAAGCTTACAAAGAAGCTATGTGTAAGGTTACACATGTTTAGAAGTAAGCTTTCACAACATTTGCAGATATTCTTACACAGTAATTGCGTGTAAGGCTACACCATAATATTATGAAATATAACAGAAATTCCTGTGTAAGGTTACACTACATGTGTCTGTAATCTTACACATTAACTATGTGTAATATTATACCATAATATTGTGAAACGTGACACAAATTACTGTGTGAGGTTACACAACAATTATCTGCAAGCTTTCATAGTAATTGCGTGTAAGGTTACACATCTGTAGGAGTAAGCTTTCACCACATTTGTCTGTAATTTTACACAGTAATTGCTTGTAAGGTTACACCATAATGTGAAACATAACACAAATTGCTGAGTAAGGTTACACCAAATGTGTCTCTAATCTTACACAGTAGTTTTGCGTTAGGTTTCACCACAATATTGTGAAACATAACACAATTCCTGCGTAAGGTCACAGAACAATTGTCTGTAAGCTTCCACAATAATAGTTTGTAAGGTTACACATTTGTAGAAGTAAGCTTCCCCCACATATTTCTGTTATGACACACAGTCATTGCGTGTAAGTTTATACATTAGTAGGAATAAGTTTTCCCACACTTTCCGAGAAAGTTGTCCATTTTTATGTGTAAGTATTAATTACATTTGACTGTGCAGTTTCACATCATGTAAGCAAGGTTACACAGTACATTTTAGTAAGGTAACACTAATTATTATCTGCAACTTTTCACAGCATTTGACATAATATTTCACTATGCATTTTTGTATAGTTACGCAAAATGTGTGTATTTATACAGTATTTGTATGCTTGATTAAGCCAGATTTATTTGTTTAGTTATAGAAAAATATTACCCTAAACATAGTCAATTTTTTCATTATATCTGAAAAATGTGGAACAATTTATAATTTTCCTTAGACTGAAAATTACTTCTTAAAATGTCCATATCTCATCAAATATTCTTGTTTTAATTAAAATATGCCGTTTTACTGGTATATTTATAGTTTTTTGAAATTTGGTATAAATTTGGTTGTTTCTATTTTGCACAGAAATGATAGCATGTTTCTGAATTTGCATGTCATGCTTACAAGAATACCAATCAGGACCCACAAAGTCATTTGTTTCAGTGATAGACCAATTTGAGCATTTTCCATTACATCAGTGAGCAGATGTACTTTATATTTCCATTTAATATACTCTATTTGCCGTCGCGATTAAAACTTCATTGAAAAAAACTAACTATCATATTCACACAATTTCAAGGATGTTCCTTTTAATTCCTCAATAGAGTTTCAATAAATATAGATATTTCAGAAATTGTGTAATATCGAATGCCACTAAATATTAGAACTTGATTGTATATTTTCAAAAATGTCTGATGATCAATGTACAATAAAAATATTAATTTTATAGCCTATCATATTGTATACTAATGTTCTTTTATAATACAAATTCCTTAGGGTGATAGTTTTTTTTAGTCTTGGAATCTTGCAATTTCTATAAAATGGAGATAATAAGGGATTACTTTTCCTACTTCCAAATTTTCTATTTATGTGTTAAAAATCCATCCAATTTGTCCTGTACTAAAAGAAATTTTACACAGTTATTATAATTGGTAAATAGCTATATTAATTCTAATCTTCTAATTTTGTTTTCGAATTTGAAAAATGTTTGAGACAAAATTCAATCTTTGATTTTCTTACCTGAAACTGTCAATTACTTCTGGATCAATCTGGAAAAACTAATTCACCCAGCTAACCTTATTGATTACAGCATTTGGTCAGCTCAACAGAATGAATTGCAGGTAATATAAATCCAGTAAATGGTGGATAAGAATTTGCACTAAAATAATTTTAATACAATCATTTTAATGGTGAATGAATGATTTTAATTGTAATTTCCCCCCTTGGCTGAAAATATCTGGGCCACAAGGAAAATTACAATTACTGCTAACCTGTACTTTTGCTACCTACGGTTTAGTAAACAGTACATTTCTAAACTTTTAATAGTTGGTTCAAATACTTTCCTTCATGTGTGCTTAAATAGTAGGTATTTAGTGCTTGCTGTTTGGTGTTAAAAATAAGACAATTCTCATTTGTTTTGTATTTACTTTGGGATACCTTTATTATCACATTCAATGAATTCTCTCTTATCTCTTCAGTGAGTCTACAACAGAAAAAATGCTAAAGAGCACATTGCAAATGAAAGAACATCTTTATAGTGTATTGAGATCATATACCTTCATTTTTGTTTGCAATAAACAAAAAAGCTAAAAGTTCAAGATGGGCGACCGAATGTCGCAATCTTTTTCTCTTTTGCGGATTTTAGTTTTCAACGGACCTTTTTTTGGATTTATAGTATTGCTCTTTAATACTTAAATTTATTATAAATTTAAGTTAACAAAATGCATAAAGACAGTACAAGTGAGTGATTCTTTAAATAATTAACTGTTCAATTGTAACATTTTACATGCAGATTATTTTCTATCCATAAAATGTCTGTCGTAGATGGAGAATTTTCAGCTACTAGAGATATAAAAAACTTATAATCTAATCTTTTATGATTACATTGATTTAGAATACAGCTAAGTATTACTAATAAAAAATCAATTGCGTGATTTTAATCTTTTTTTATGGAATGATTAAAATAAAAATCAGCGTAATCTGTGTTGCAGAAAGAAACACATATATTATGTCAATTAATGAAAAATGATCCAGCTTACAAGAAATTGCAGTTGCTTGTACCAACTAATGTCCCTTTTTAGAAGTTATAGAATTGATTTTATATCTTAAACAAATAAAAATATAAATATGGAACATTCTCTATATTTGTAAAATATGTACTCCTGTAGTTCTGTTTCAAATAGAGAAATTGCTTTTATTAATTATATAATTTATATCATATTTTTAGGATACCTAAAAAATTGTACTTTCATATAAATGTTTTTAAAACAGGTAACTGACTTTTATCAACTATTTGAGATTGTCTTGCCGTTTAAATTAAGATTCTATGTCCACAGCCTTATATGGACTTATAGGTCAATAATGTTATGAATCAACATCCTGCATATGAGCTGGCCGAAAAGTTAGTTTTAACAAAGCTTAAAAGGATTCGAGATAGATGGAAAAATATTTATATGCCAGATTGGTTCCAGATGATGGACTCTGAATCCATTAAGAATAAGAAAGTTGCATAGGGTTATCTTCTATAACCTCGATAGACTATTAGCCAAGTGGTTGGTAAAAAAAAATATCTGCATACCGTCTTACTGAGCAGATACCCTATTAAAATATTTTCCTATTAAAATTCTGGGGGCAACACAATCTGTTAAAAAATATGCCATTGAAAATATTACTGTAATTTCATTTTTTAACAAACTCATTAAAGTAAGGAATGCAATGAAAATCAATTTAAGACAAATATTGAATATTTGAACAATACTGATACTAAATATCAATTAAAAATAATCATAGGGAATTATTTTGCAAAATTATGTTTATTCAAGTAACAACAACTTAATTAGATTGCCTTTAGTTTTAAATATTTCTGTAACTGTGAAAAAGGTTTAATGAACAAAAAGTTACTTTGAAGAATCTATTAAAATTTAAAAGTATATTTTGTTTAAAAAAATAATATTTAGCAAATTTTTATAAAATAATTTTTAAAACTTAAAGACTTATATCTGAAATTTTTCATTGTTTCTAAATAATTTATATGTTTTAATCTTTATGTGATTTTTTTATTAATATGGTTAATACACGTTCTTACTTAATGATTAAATTTAGTAGTCAGAATAGAATATTTGGCTTTCTATCCTCTTACTATTAATCAAATATTCGGTACACCTCTAAATTGAAATTGCAGTAAGTTTTCACATTTCACTCAAATTTCTTTAAGTTTGTTTAGAGTACCTCTGGTACTTTCCATTCATGGTAGTAATTAAAGGTAGTAATTTCCATTCATGGAAATCCTGAAATATCAGCATAAGGTACCCACATAAAATCTTGTTTTTACTACAGCTTAGTTATGAATATCAAATCTGTTTATTTTTAGAGTACAGAACACGTATTAATATTTCATTTTTAATATAAAAAATAAACAAGAAAACATCTACATTTATGAAAGCAGCTTGCACAATTGGTTATTTCAAATTGAAATATATTTTCACACCACATACAGAAAATTAACATAAATTTCTACTCCATTGTTTTTTATTTAAAAAAATACTTCCAAATTGTTTAAGAAAACATCTACATTTATGAAAACCAGCTACCAGCATTGTTTATTTAAAATTTAAAGAAATTTACACACCGCACACACACACAAAAAAAATCAATTCTAAACATATGTGTACAGTCTCGCTCTCACCATTAATTTAAAACAGGGGGGGGCAGACATATAACATAAAATACAAGTCTATCATTATTAAAACTCTATTAGAAAAATAAAAGTTGAATAACATGACCAAAAAATTGATACACTGAAGTGCAAACAAATTATGGGGTAGCAAAACTCAATAGCTTTTTTTCTTCTTTTAAATTCGGTTATAAAGTATGCATGCACGTTTATTAGATATGATGATAAGATATGTTGATTGTAACTTCACCGTCAGGGGACAGTTTCTGGGAATTTCTATAAATTTTTGTAGAAAAATCCTGGAAGTTGACGGATGCTTGAAATTACCATTCATGCGTGCATCTCCAGAATATTATCTTAACCTAGGGTATTTGCTCCCTAAAGCGATAGCAATTTTCTTTTTTTGCACAGAATTTGGGTTGTCCGTGTACAATATTTCACTCTCATTCAATTTCTCCATTTATCATTTTTTTTTACTCACTGGAAAATTTTTTATAGCAGAGGATGAAAGGCGATGGGCACGGCAATCTTCGCAAATTTGTGACACCTAGTTAAATGAAACATCATAATTAGTTTATTGCATCTTAATAAAATGTTTAGTTTTGATATACTTTAAATTAACTTTATTTTGATTAAATAATAAATTTCAAAAGTTATAATGCACCAAAATAGCAATGTGATTGACTTGGGCTAATTTAAACAATATATTATATACAAGAATATTTACGGAGGGGGGAGTGTTTTAAAATTTAGGACAAATCTACATCGAATACAATTTTCAAATGCAATCATCACTTCAATACTACATCATATACTAGATACTACATGAAATACAATCTCTGGACGAATACAATTATCAACTGTTAGCTTTCTTAGAAACAAAATTGAAAAGGCAAATTTTAAAATTAAAAACATGACTTTTCTTTTTTAATAGTAATTTTGTCTGATCATAAAAGTTCATGAGTATCTCAGCAAAATTACTAGTGGAAGGTGTCATTTAGTACCTTTTTAAAGTTTTGATTTATGTTTATTTTTCTTGTTTTTTAAGCATTAACAATAATAATCATCAAAAAAGAACTTTTAAATGCATTAAAGTGAATGTTTACCTTTTCAGAAATTTTATTCCTTTTTAATAATATGGTTCAAATGATAATGCATTTTGATGTTCTACTAAAAGTACATTCTGAAAAACTGCATAATAAAAATGAAATTATTGAAAAGTTTTAATTTTTTAAGATTTCTACTACTTTAAATATTTATATTTTTGTACCTTTTTAAACGTTTTTTAAATGTGTACTATACAAGATTATAAATGGATTTTTAGATAAATCTACTATTGCATTTAATACTTTTTTTCGCTGAAACATACATAATGAAAAATGGAATTTCACACCTTCATATACTTTTTTTTTAAATAAAGAAAATTTGAATGTTAATTCCATGTATTTATTTATCAAGGGTATAATAAAGAAAATGTACAAAAACAGTCAAATCTCTATTTCAAATAGAAAGAAAAGCCTTGTCATTTTTAAAACATGAAAGTAATAAAATATAAACGTTCAGAAAAAGTCATTTAACAAGGGAGTACACTCGCCGGGTCTTTTTGACCCGGAGTGTGTATGATTTGTGCAATTGTAACCACTTATCTTTTAAAAGTAATCTTCAGATTATTTTATCGCAAAATTTGTAAGGATTGTCTCTGCCTAAATAAAATGACGGTTATAACTTGATTTTATTGGTGACAACGTTAAAATCCTTTCTACACTGGGTACGCACGTGTTCTCCCTGGTTAGAGTTTTAATTTCTGTGGGCAATTGTGTTGGGTGTATTTATAATATCTCGAGATATAATTTCTTTTTGAATAAAAATGAAACATCAAAATATTCGCAATTAAATAGATTTTCATATATATATATATATGTTACAGGCCAAACCCGATTTTAGGCCAAACTATATTGGCCTAGGCCAAACTAGTTTATCCTAACGCCCATCGGATAGACTAGTTTTTCCTAGGCCAAACCGGTCTATCCTAACGCCCATCGGATAAACTAGTTTTTCCTAGGCCAAACCGGTCTATCCTAACGCCCATCGGATAAACTAGTTTGTCCTAGGCCAAACGGTCTATCCTAACGCCCATCGGACAAACTAGTTTTTCCTAGGCCAAACTAGTTTGGCCTAACTCTTATAGGATAAACTAGTTTAGCCTGCTGTTTATTGGTCTGAACTAGTTTCTCCTAGGCCGATCTAGTTCATCCTAGGCCAATTCAATTTGGCGTGATTTTATTGAATTCAATGACCGCCACAGCGCCAACATTCTAGTTTGTCCTAGGCTGATCTAGTTTATCCTAGGCCAATTTAATTTTACGTGTTTTTAGCTCACAGGCGTCAAAGCCTAAGAAATAATGGGCTCGCAAGTTCTGTATGTATGAAGTACGTATGTATGTACGAATGTACGTACATATGTACGTGCGTATGTACGTAACGCGATAACTCGTGATAGAAATATCCCATTTGCTTCAAATTTTGGATGCACGTTCATTGATATAAGGTACTTTTCTGATTAATTTTGGGAATTCATTGGAAAAGAATAAAGGGGAGCGAACGGGAGGCTAATCCCCCACCGTTAATTTAGAGAAATGGATTTTTGATGCAGAATTATCAGTTTTCATTTAAAATTTTAGATATAGGATCATTCAGACAAGGCGCCTCCATGATTAGTTGTGGATGTTTATTGTTTAAGTGTAAAAAAGGACAATATAGGTTAACCCCCCCCCCCTCCATAATTTAGATAAATGGTTTTTGACGCAGAACTTACGGATTTGCTTCATATTATTTGTATATAGGTTCTTTCTTATAAGGCGATTCCCTGAATAGTATTGGGGGTTTAATGGTTAAGTATGAAGGGAAAAATGAACGATTACATCTCTTACATAGAAAAAACTAGTTTATCCTATGGGCATTTAGATAAACAAGTTTGGTGTAGAAAAAACTAGTTTATCCAATTGGCATAAGGATAAAACGAGGCTAATCATATTTAGCTCGAAAACGGGTTTGGCCAGTAAAAAACATATCTTTCACTAGAAAAAGTATAAATGTATGTCAAAGTCATTGCTTATAACACCAATACAGAAATTTAACATGTTCACCTTAGAGACATGATGCATTGGACATGGTGTTTGCTTTTTTTTGCACGCTCGTGCCAACTGAGATCTGACTTTCATTTATTATTATTATTATTATGATGATTGCATATTCGAGCCAGATTGAAGCTGAACATAATTTGGAATCGAACAGCGTTTTCCATTTTTGAGAAATTAATTACCTGTCGACATATAAGCTATTCTTGTCACGGCGTCAATTTTTTTTCGTGAAGTCGTAACCGGAAATTCGATTCAAAACGTAGGTTTATTATTTTCTCAAAGATACATCGCTTTTATGAGAAAATGGTTTACGCCATTCGATTACTTATTATCTGAATCTGTTAACCTTATGCATTTTCGAAAAGGAAGTAGTTCATAAATGTGTTAGGATGTAGCTCTTTAGGATTTGAGAAAAGCCTTAAGGAATGACAGAGAAATATATTCACAAGTCTACTTTTTAGTGAACGGATTGAAAAGTTATGATGTTTATAACTCTCATATTTTTTTTTCTTTTGTTCTCAACTACATTGATTATTTAATGAATCCGTACTTGAATATTGAAACTCTAAGAATCTAGATAATCATTAATACATTGTGTATTTTCCATTCTGTGAATACATCATAATTTAAAAATACATTGTAAATTTATCCAATAAGTATATAAGCAGTATTTTTTAAAGGAATCTTATTTGTATGTAAAGTAAAACCTGATTTTTTTGCAGTAATTGAGTAGGGCCAGATCGAGACGGACTGAGTCTTTTTTCACTGATTTTTGTACAGACAGAGCTCTGCCTGTAGAAAAGTAAATAATATTAAAGTAGATAATAATATTTTGCTTGAATAAGCAAACACCATGTCCAATGCATCATGTCTCTAAGGTGAACATGTTAAATTTCTGTATCGGTGTCATAAGCAATGACTCTTGACACACATTTATACTTTTTCTAGTGAAAGATATGTTTTTTACTGGCCAAACCCTTTTTCGAGCTAAATTAGATTAGCCTCGGCCAAACTATTTTATCCTTACGCCAATTGGATAAACTAGTTTTTTCTACACCAAACTTGTTTATCTAAATGCCCATAGGATAAACTAGTTTTTTCTATGTAAGAGGGTAATCGTTCATTTTTCCCTTCATACTTAACCATTAAACCCCCAAACTATTGAGGGAATCGCCTTATCAGAAAGAACCTATATACAAATGTGAAGCATATCCATAAATTCTGCGTCAAAAACCATTTATCTAAATTATGGGGGGGGTAACATACATTGCCCTTTTTTTACACTTAAACAATAAATATCTACAATTAATCATGGAGGCGCCTTGTATGTTTGATCCTATATCTAAAATTTTAAATGAAAACTGATAATTCTGTATGAAAAATCCATTTCTCTAATTTAACGGTGGAAGATTAGCCTTCCGTTCGCTTCCCTTTATTCTTATCCAATAAATTCCCAAAATTAATCAGAAAAGTACCTTATATCAATGAACGTACATCCAAAATTTGAAGCAAATCGGATATTTCTATCACGAGTTATCGCGTTACGTACATATGCACGTACATACGTACGTACATTCGTACATACATACGTACATTCATACATATAGAACCTGCGAGCCCTTTATTTCTCAGGCTTTGACGCCTGCAAGCTAAAAACACGTAAAATTAAATTGGCCTAGGATAAACTGGATCAGCCTAGGACAAACTAGAATGTTGGCGCTGTGGCGGTCATTGAATTCAATAAAATCACGCCAAATTGAATTGGCCTAGGATGAACTAGATCGGCCTAGGAGAAACTAGTTCAGACCAATAAACAGCAGGCTGAACTAGTTTATCCTATAAGAGTTAGGCCAAACTAGTTTGGCCTAGGAAAACCTAGTTTGTCCGATGGGCGTTAGGATAAACCGGTTTGGCCTAGGACAAACTAGTTCATCCGATGGGCGTTAGGATAGACCGGTTTGGCCTAGGAAAAACTAGTTTATCCGATGGGCGTTAGGATAGACCGGTTTGGCTTAGGAAAAACTAATCTATCCGATGGGCGTTAGGATAGACTAGTTTGGCCTAGGCCAATCTAGTTTGGCCTAAAATCGGGTTTGGCCTGTAACATATACATATATATATATATATATAGTAGCCCGAGTAAGAATGTGATGGTGTTGACCCTGGAAAAAAAGTAAAAGACTCAACTTTAAAATTTTGCTCTGGGATAGTGCGAAATTAAGGGGGTGAAAAATATTTGGCGTACAAAAAGTTCAAAGGCCCCAGTGTTGAAGTCTATTATTCCTTAGGAGGCTCCAGTGCATTGTGGAATGTAAAATCTTGAAAATATCTAAATGGAACAAGAATTCCAGAATTCAGGTGTCTCAGGTGCATCAGGATCTGTCTGGGAATATCTTTACCTAAATTATCAGACTTCTATGTAGGGTAGATTTTGCTAGCCATCTCAAATATTCACAGAGATTTTTTATTTTATTAGTATATATGTATACCAGTACCGTAAAGTATAGCTTTAAGTTTATTTATAACGAGTATTGATTTATTGTTTTTCATTTGTATTTTCTAGATTGAAAAACAAATACAAATAATTTTTAAAAAAATAGCGTACTTCAAAATTGGTCAAAAAATCTATTTTTTCTATAAATATATATATTAAATATGTATTTGTATACATATATACAGGGTGATTCAAAAAAAGATGCGAAAAATTTTAAGGGGTAATAGCATACATAAAGCCAAACAATATTAAATAGGAAACCAAGGGTACCAAGCGTTTTCCAAGGAGATAGCCGCCATTAAAGTTTGGGGCCCAAAATTTCAAATACACATATAAAACGGAAAAATGGGTCGATTGATTAGCGGTTTTCACTAAAACTATTCTTTATGTTGGTATTTTCATGAAAATAAATTATAAAGATAAATTCCGAAAAATGTCGGTAGAGGGCGCTTTAGACTTTGGAGTAACGAACATTTGTTTTTGCCGTTATTTTTTGCATCTCATTAAATGGTTTCGCAAGCTTAGACTTAAACTTAAATTTTGAGCTCAAAATCTGAATAGTTGGGAGTGGTTAAGTAGTTCAAACTGAACTGTGTTCAGATGGTTCAAATTTTAAATGATTATAAAAAAGTGAAAAATTGGTCGATTGATTTGCGGTTTTCATTTAAACTATTCTTCATGTCGTTATTTTATTAAAAATAATTTATAAAGCTAAATTAAAAAAAATGGCGATAGAGGGCGCTTTAGACTTTGGAGTAACGAAAAGCTATTTTTTACAGTTATTATTTGCATCTCGTTGAATTTTTTTGGAAGCTTAGACATAAACTTAAATTTTGCGCAGAAAATCTGAATCATTGGGAGTGGTTAAGTAACGCAAGCTGAACTGTGTTCAATGGGGATGGGGAGTTTCAAATTTCAAATGATTATAAAAAACGGAAAAATTGGTCGATTTGTTTTCGGTTTTCGCTAAAACTATTTTTTATGTCACTATTTCCTTGAAAATAAATTTTAAAGATAAATGTTTAAAAATTTCGTTTGAGGGTGCCCTTAACTTTAGAGTAACCCACAACAATTAATAAACGTTATTTTTTCTATCTAATTAAATGCTTGCAAATGCTTAGACTTAAATTTTGAGCTCAAATTATGAATAATTGGGTGGGGATAAGAAGGGCAAACTGAACTGTGTTCAAGTGTTGAATTGTTACTCTCCCCACCCCTCAAACACAGTTCAATTTTGCGCTACATAATTACTCACAACGCTTCAGATTTTGAGCTAAAAATTTAACTATAAGCTTTTACAAGCATTTATTAGATACAAAAAATACCAGTTAAAAATAGTTGTTGGTTACTCTAAAGTTTAAGGAGCCCTCTAACGAAATTTTTTGAAATTTATCTTTAAAATTTATTTTCAAGGGAATACTGGCATAAAGAATAGTTTTGGCGAAAACCGAAAACAAATCGAACAATTTTTCCGTTTTTTATAATCATTTGAAATTTGAAACTCCCCACCCCCATTGAATACAGTTCAGCTTGCGTTACTTAACCACTCCCAATGATTCAGATTTTCTGCGCAAAATTTAAGTTTATGTCTAAGCTTCCAAAAAAATTCAACGAGATGCAAATAATAACTGTAAAAAATAGCTTTTCGTTACTCCAAAGTCTAAAGCGCCCTCCATCGCCATTTTTTTAATTTAGCTTTATAAATTATTTTTAATAAAAAAACGACATGAAGAATAGTTTAAATGAAAACCGCAAATCAATCGACCAATTTTTCACTTTTTTATAATCATTTAAAATTTGAACCATCTGAACACAGTTCAGTTTGAGCTACTTAACCACTCCCAACTATTCAGATTTTGAGCTCAAAATTTAAGTTTAAGTCTAAGTTTGCGAACCATTTAATGAGATGCAAAAAATAACGGCAAAAACAAATGTTCGTTACTCCAAAGTCTAAAGCGCCCTCTAGCGACATTTTTCGGAATTTATCTTTATAATTTACTTTCATGAAAATACCAACATAAAGAATAGTTTTAGTGAAAACCGCAAATCAATCGACCCATTTTTCCGTTTTTTATGTGTATTTGAAATTTTGGGCACCAAACTTTAATGGCGGCTATCTCCTTGGAAAACGCTTGGGACCCTCTTGGTTTCCTATTTAATATTGTTTGGCTTGATGTATGCTGTTACCCCTTAAAATTTTTCCCATCTTTTTTGAATCACCCTGTATATATATATATATATATATATATATGCACAAATACATATTTAATATATATATATTTATAGAAAAAATAGATTTTTTGACCAATTTTGAAGTGCGCTATTTCTTTAAAAATTATTTGTATTTGTTTTTCAATATTGAAAATACAAATGAAAAACAATAAATCAATACTCGTTATAAATAATCTTAAAGCTATACTTTACGGTACTGGTATACATATATACTAATAAAATAAAAAATCTCTGTGAATATTTGAGATGGCTAGCAAAATCTACCCCACGTAGAAGTCTGACTATTTAAGTAAAGATATTCTCAGACAGATCCTGATGCACCTGAGACACCTGAATTCTGGAATTCTTGTTCCATTTAGATATTTTCAAGATTTTACATTCCACAATGCACTGGGGCCCCCTAGGGAATAATAGACTTCAACACTGGGGCGTTTGAACTTTTTGTACGCCAAATATTTTTCACCCCCTTAATTTCGCACTATCCCAGAGCAAAATTTTAAAGTTGAGTCTTTTACTTTTTTTCCAGGGTCAACACCATCACATTCTTACTCGGGCTCTAGGGCTTTTTTTAAACATTTACCCAATCGATTTTTGCATTTCTTTAAGATATTATTTTAACGAATAATTCATATCCTATACTTAATTTTTACTACTGTAAATATATTGCGCTAAGTACACTGACATTTTAACATGTTTTCCCGTTAAGGCCCTGTTTTTAACTGTCAGTTGGTCTCTTTAGGGCATCTATTACACATCCTTTAAAAATGGTCCATCCACTAGCATCTTTTTTCAAGAACTTCTTAAGTCCTTCATCAACTACATGAACAACAAAAAACTCAGACTTTGAACTACTACGAATTTTGAATATTAATCGCGTTCTTGGGCCCTTGCTGCAACTTTTTAAAAATGATCCAATTTTTCTTTTAGTTTCGGCATCCTTCCATTACTTTAATAACTACAAAAAATGATATCCAACTACATGCGAAAGAAATTCTTAGCTTCTTTGACCATGGCAGAGGGACCCTTGAAGTTTTTGTACCATAAATTGTTATTAAATTGCCCCCTCTTAATTTTTCTTTTTTGAATCCTTCTTCCTTTAGTTTTTTCCACTTTCTTACATTCCATTAAAGACCCTGGGGCTCTCAGTGTCCCATATGGCCCTTGAATATTTTTGATCGCCATACAACTTCCACCCCCTACTTTTCCCACCTTCTCAGTGCATAACTTTAAAGTTAAGTTTTGGACTCTTCTTCCACGACTTACAAAGTGATATTTTTATTGGGGTCCTAGGGCTTTCTTTAAAGCATTTTTTCATTTTTTTATAAATTTCTTTAAACTATTATTCTAACGAATAATTCATAACCTAAGCTTATTTTTGATTAATTGTAAATGTAAAGGTTCAGTACAAAAGAATTTTAACATTTTTGATGTTAGGATCCTGTTTTTAACTTACAGTTGTTCCTTTTTGGGTCCTTTATTATAGCTTCCTTAAAAAAATCCTAATTGCTACCTTCCCCCCCCTCCCAAGTTCTTAGGTTCTCCAGCTACTAGAAAAACGACAATATATATATATACAGGGTGTCCCTAAACAAATGGTATATACGCTAGGGGGTGATAGAATACATCAAGATGAGTAATAGTAAATAGGAAACCAAGGGTCCCAAACGTTTTCCAAAGGAGATAGCCGCCATTAAAGTTTGTTGTCCAAAATTTCAAATACACATAAAAAACGGAAAAATTGGTCGATTGATTTGCGGTTTTCACTAAAAATATTCTTTTTGTTGGTATTTTCTTGAAAATAAATTATAAAGATAAATTTCGAAAAATGCCGATAGAGGGCGCTTTAGACTTTGAAGTAATGAAAAACTATTTTTTGCCGTGATTTTTTGCATCTTATTAAACGGTTTCGTAAGCTTAGACTTAAATTTTGAGCTCGAAATCTGAATAGTTGGAACGCGGTTAAGTAGCACAAACTTAACTCTGTTCAGAGGGTTTAAATTTCAAATGATTATAAAAAACGGAAAAATTGGTCGATTGATTTCCGGTTTTCACTAAAACTATTCTTTATGTCGGTATTTTATTGAAAATGAATTACAAAGATAAATTTCAAAAAATGCCGATAGAGGGCGCTTTAGACTTTGGATTAACGAAATAATCCATCCTAATACTATCTTTTGCCGTTATTTTTTGCTTATCATTAAATGGTTTCGTAGGCTTAGATTTAACTTAAATTTTGAGCTCAAAATCTGAATAACTGGGAGTGGTTAAGTAGCACAAACTGAACTGTGTTCAGAGGGTTTAAATTTCAAACGAAACGGAAAACTATAAAAAAACGGAAAAATTAGTCGATTCGTTTGCGGTTTTTGCTAAAACTACTCTTTAAACCAGTGTTTTCTTGAAAATAAATTTTAAAGATAAATTTCACAAAATGCCGATAGAGGGCGCCTTAGACATTGGAGTAGCGTACAACTGTTTTTAACCGTTATTTTTTTAAATCTCATTAAATGCTTTCAAATGGTTAGATTTAAATTTTGAGATCATATTCTGAGTCGTTGCGAAGTTTTAAGTGCGCAAAAGTGAACTGTGTTCGAGGGGGGGGGGGGTTAAATTTCAACTCCTGAACGCACTTCAGTTTGCGCTTCTTAACCCCTCCCAACGATTCAGCATTTGAGTTCATAATTTAAGCTTAAATCTAAGACTTCGAAAACATTTAACAAGTTTTGGAAAGCATTTAATTAGATACAAAAATTAACGGTTAGAATTTGTTGTTGGTTACTCTGAAGTTTAAGGCGCCCTCTATCGGCATTTTTGGAAATTTATCTTTATAATTCATTTTCAATAAAATACCGACATAAAGAATAGTTTTAGTGAAAACCGCAAATCAATCGACCAATTTTTCCGTTTTTTATAATCATTTGAAATTTAAACCCTCTGAACACAGTTAAGCTTGTGCTACTTAACCGCGTCCAACTATTCAGATTTCGAGCTCAAAATTTAAGTTTAAATCTAAGCCTACGAAACCATTTAATGAGATGCAAAAATAACGGCAAAAAATAGTATTAGGATGGATTATTTCGTTAATACAAAGTCTAAAGCGCCCTCTATCGGCATTTTTTGAAATTTATCTTTATAATTCATTTTCAATAAAATACCGACATAAAGAATAGTTTTAGTGAAAACCGGAAATCAATCGACCAATTTTTCCGTTTTTTATAATCATTTGAAATTTAAACCCTCTGAACACAGTTAAGTTTGTGCTACTTAACCGCGTCCAACTATTCAGATTTTGAGCTCAAAATTTATGTTTAAGTCTAAGCTTACGAAACCGTTTAATAAGATGCAAAAAATCACGGCAAAAAATAGTTTTTCATTACTTCAAAGTCTAAAGCGCCCTCTATCGGCATTTTTCGAAATTTATCTTTATAATTTATTTTCAAGAAAATACCAACAAAAAGAATATTTTTAGTGAAAACCGCTAATCAATCGACCAATTTTTCCGTTTTTTATGTGTATTTGAAATGTTGGACCCGAAACTTTAATGGCGGCTATCTCCTTTGGAAAACGTTTGGGACCCTTGGTTTCCTATTTCCTATTACTCGTCTTGATGTGTTCTATCACCCCCTAGCGTATATACCATTTGTTTAGGGACACCCTGTATATATATCTTCGACACATTTTGATTTATAATCAACTTCTTGGGGCCTTTGGTTCAGCATTTTAGGTAGATTTCGTATGAAATACTACCTATTGCAAACGCACCAGTTTATATATATATATATATATATATATCTATATATCTCACTTATTTATGGACACGATAACTTCTATAATTCTTCACCAATCTCCACCAAACTGGTACATAAAATCAAAGGGGATAAAATCTCTGCTAAGTTCGTTAATGGGCAAAATCGGACCAAGGGGGTCGGAATAGGGGGCGTTTTTGTGAAAACCGAAAAAACGCCATAACTTCTTTATTAAAGTAGATATCGAATCGGTTTAAAGTTTATATTACTTCTTAAAGATAGGCCAAAAGTTTATGCATGACAAATTTTTGATAAATTTAAAAGTGGGCTCAGGGGGCGAAAAAAACAGGGTTTTTGAGAGAAAAAAATTCATAACTTCGTCAATTTTCAAGATATCAAGTCCAACTAAATTTTTTGTAAATGTTCTTAACATTATCTAAAACTTTTGTATTTACAAGTTTTTGATAGGATCAACTTTTACTCATGAAAAAAATTAAAAAAGAAAAGAAAAAGGGCGCTGAAAAAAGAGAAAAATCCATAACTTCGTCAATTTTTATGATATCAAATCTGATTAAATTTATTTTACATCTTCTCAAAAATATCTACAACTTTTATATTGACAAGTTTTTCATAGGACCAATTCGTATAGCAAAAAGAAATTAAACAAAAATAGGAGTTGGAGAAAAAATCTCAAATCCAAACTGCTTATATTCTGACTCATTTTTAAATTCATTTTTGATTTTAAACACATCCAAATGGTAGATCCTCTTATTTAGAAACTGTATAAAGTGACACACTGGTCAATTTTCTGAAAAAGACAGAATGTATTTCAAAAAAGGCTACCAAAAAGGGTATTTTGAACAGAATTTACCAAAGTCATCGGGACTGTAAATTTAAGTTCAAATAAGAAATTGCATTTTTTTCTGACTCGTTTTTAAATCCATTTTTGTTCTCAAACGCATCCAATTTACAGATCCTCTTATTTAGGAACTATATAACGTGATGCGTTGGTCAATTTTTTGATAAAGACGGAATATATTTCAAAAAAGGCTACCAAAAAGGGTATTTTGAACAGAATTTTCCGAAATCATCGTGATTGTAAATTTAAGGAAGTGTTCAAATAAGAAATTGCGTTTTTTTTCTGACTCGTTTTTAAATCCATTTTTGTTCTCAAGCTCATCCAATTTACAGATCCTCTTATTTAGGAACTATATAACGTGATGCGTTGGTCAGTTTTTGATAAAGACGGAATATATTTCAAAAAAGGCTACCAAAAAGGGTATTTTGAACAGAATTTTCCGAAATCATCGTGATTGTAAATTTAAGGAAGTGTTCAAATAAGAAATTGCGTTTTTTTCTGACTCGTTTTAATATCCATTTTTGCTCTCAAACGCATCCAATTTGCAGATACTCTTATTTAGGAACTATATAATGTGATGCATTGATCGTTTTTTTGATAAAGACAGAATATATTTAGAAAAAGGTAACCAAAAAGGGTATTTTGAACAGAATTTCCCGAAGTCTTAGTGATTTGAAAATTTAAGGAAGTTTTCACATAGCAAATTGCGTTTTTTATGACTCGTTTTAAAATCCATTTTCGCTCTCAAACGCTTCCAATTTACAGATCCTCTTATTTAGGAACTATATACTGTGACGCATTGGTCAGTTTTTTGATAAAGATAGAATATATTTTTAAAAATGCTGTCAAAGTGAGTATTTCGCACAAAATTTTCCAAAGCAATCATGATTAAAGAATTAAGGATGTATTCAAACAACAAATCGGTTATTTTATGACTCATTTTTAAATTCAATTTTTTTCTCAAATGCATTCAACTGACAGTTTTTTGTTATTTAGGAACTGTATAATGTAGTGTTTTAGTCGATTTTTTAATAAATTCAGAATCTATTTCAAAATATGTTGTCAAAATGGGCATTTGAGCTGAATTTTTCTTAAGATGTTTCTGAGAAAACCAGTTTTTGCAGAAAAATGAAATTAAAAATTTTTCATAAACGGCCAAATGAAGTTATTAAACTGGGTTTATCTTTAATCATATATATATTTTTTTTGTTGAAATGAGCACTCTTCGAAATCTACCTCCGCCTATAGGCCCAGCCGACAGGGATTTTTTAACACTAGAGCCGCGGAGACGGGTCATTTTGACCCGGACTTGGTGAAAAGATGCCGATTCAAACCAGGTACGGCTTCTTAAAATATGTTACATATAAGCTCTTCAACAATTATTGAAATAAATAAGTTAAATAGTTTTTAATAAAAGTTCTGATGTTCATTATTTTTTTAAAACACGAGTAAAATTTCCCGCGGTTCTAGTGTTAAAAAATGATTCGAATTGAATTCAATTTTCTTTTACATCGTTCTAACATCTACCGATTATTTTAAAAATAACTACAAATATTTTTATACTCAATTAAATACCAGATTACTTACTAGCACGTTGGAGATATTTGGCAAGAACGAAAGCTTGTACATACTTTCGAATAAATTTGTTTGTAATTTATGGTCTCAATCTCTCTTTTAAGAATATTACGAATGGAAGTAACTTGCCCCTTTAAGGGTTAGTTAGTCAACCACCTCCCCAACACACTTGCTCTCTCTCTCTCTCACACACACACATTTTGATAACTGTAATTTCCTGACATTTAGTATTTTAAAACAATATCTAAAATAATTAAACTATTGATATTATGATAATCACAGTAATAAATTTAAATTGTAAATAATTCTGAAACATTTTATTAATTTTTGTATTCTAATTGTGAAATTTATTTAAAGATAGCTATTTTGTTTCATTAGAGAACTTTCATTTAATTTTGGAACTAATTACAGTCATAAAAACAATTAGGTGAGATTAGGTATGGTTGACTCACTTTTAACTAAATAATTTTTAACTTTTTAAATATTGAACCTTGAACAAAGTTTTATGTACTATTTTATTCGTTATACAATCAGTTATCAGAATAAACCTGCGACATAAGTGCAATAAATTTGAAGAAAAATAGATTTTAATCATGAAAAAGTAATTTGTCAAGTCTCCTCACTCGTGGGAGGCATGACTCTCTGTATTTTATGTAGACATATTGGCAAAAGTAAACAAATATACAAATAAAATCAATTTTAGAAATGCAGAATACCTTTATTGTAAAAGGTTTAAACAAATAAAGTAATTTTAAAAAACGCATTTTGAAATAATTTTAAACCCAGAATACCTATAAGCTGTAAGATTTAAAGAAATAAAATAAGTTTAAAAAATATAGAATACCTTTAAGCTACAAGATTTGAACAAATAAAATAAGTTTGAAACCCCCCAAAAAATTTTAAAAACTAAGAATACCTTTAAGCCACAAAGTTTAAAGAAATAAAATAAGTTTGAAAAAACAGAATACTTTTAAGTTAAAATTTTAAAACAAATAAAATAATTTTAAGAAACTCAAAATATCTTTACGAAGTTTTTTATCTTTGCAAAGCTACAAAGATTGTAAGTCCCAAAATACCTTCAACTTTTAAATGATGTTACAGGTCTTACAGACCGTTGCATTTTTTAATTTTTATAGTTTAACTTGAAACTTTCAGTTTAATTATAGACACTGCCGAAATTTTGTTTCTTTTGGAACTTTATACTATCACCAGTGCCATTTGAATAGGTACATTTTAATTATAACAGCTCTTTACAAAAAGTTAAGTACAAAAACAGTATCCTACAAGTTAATCTCATCTTTTATTCATTTTTCGATGGAGCGGTGTGGCAGACCGCTTTACGGTAGTTGAGTGCCGATTTCTGTCACATCAGTTAAAGATTAACTTTAAAAACAAAAATTTTGTGTCGCTTCTTTATCTTTGCAGCATAAATTTACGTTCTTTTACAAATATGAACACTAACGTTTTATTATATACCAAGTATAATAAATAAATTTCAAAAACATTTAATTAAGAGAGCTTTCACTAAGGTCAGCCCTCCAACATATTGACTAAGTCAAACCTCCCCCCCCCCCTAATCTATATTCTAAAGAAAAAAAAACCTTAGTTATTTTAAACCTATAGTATACCTGTGCAAAATTCATGCCTATAATTAAAGTTCAATATATCTGTAATAATTAAAACCTACTCACTTTAATTTACATGATATTTTAACTGGAAAACTCTTGCAAAATATTTTTAAAAAACTCAACTTTTAGAAATGTTAAAAATTCTTCACAGCAGATTGTGTTTCACCTGTTTCAATTATCTGCATGAATTGAAGCTTGTTGTTTGATCATTTCCATAGATTTGATTATCATCTTACAAGAAAAGTCTGAAAAATATTTAAATATGAAAATGGACGGATGGGTAAAGCCTCCGCCGTGGTCAACCATCCCTAGTCTCCCCTATATTTATTACATTTTGAGGTGTATCCATTACTGAAATGTAGGGTGGTTTGATATTTTTCTGTTATTTACAATTAATTTTTGATTTAGGAGAGATGGCATTATGAGAATGGTTAAAAATTGTTGAGTAATGAATAAAATATTGAAAAAATTGCAATATAAATAGTACTAATTAAAAAATAATTTTTAAAGAAATTCATTAAGGGTGTCGATTAGTGGCACATCTACTTGCTATATATATTATCCGTTGATTTTAATTATTTCAACAGATAATTTAAAACATCAAATATCAGAATTACAGTTATAAAATTGAAAGAATGGGAGAAAGTTAGAAGGATTAGTAGAAAAAGAATAAAAAAGAAAAGATCAAGCGAGTGAAATTGTATAAATTGTAGTAATTAATATTGCAAATATGAAAATACCACAGATTTACTAATGTTTTATTAATTACTATGAAAACTATTTCAAAATAAAATTGCAAAAATGATGTTTGAAGCCATATATCTGCAGATAAAATTGTTTTAATTCAAGATAAATTTAATAATTTAATGTTAATTTTTATGTACATAATAGATAAATAATCAAACATTCGAGAAATAAATAGATATTGTGCAGGTTTAAAAAATGTAGTTTTTCAATTCGATTTTATTCTAGCTCCATCCCTCTTTAGCCCCTTCTTTCTCTATGCCCATAAACAATATTGTCTACTTTCCGATTGGTTTCATTGTTTGCTAGAGTAAAAATATCAAAAGCAGAGATGTAAATAATAATGATTTGATTACAAAATTTAAAAAAATGTTGATCAGATGGAATTAATTAAAACATTGAAAGAAGCTTTTTATTAAACTATAGAGGAGAGTGGGGTGGTGTGGGACAGTTTACAAAAGTAAGAAAATCAACTTTGTTTGACACAAAAACTAAAATTTCACTTTATAGATCGAATGGTAAAAGACTTTTTAATCTCCCTGAACAATACAGAAACATAACATATAAAAGCTATTTTATAATTAAAGAAATTGTAAGTTTCAAAATGTGCCCCATACCTCCCCACTTACATGGAGGTATGGGACAGCTATAAAAGAAACTTATGAAGCACAAATAGTCTAGTGTCGGCTAAATATACAATCAAACAGACATTGTAGGATGATAATGTATGCGCCACATCATAAAATTCTTGTATCATTACATTCAATGACAATCATGAATGAAAATTCAAGATCTTTAGTCGTAGAGGACATTGAAAAATCCTCACTTCAGTTTATTTACATTTTTAAATAAATTTATAATCAATTTTACAATATATTATCCTCTAAAAATGTTTGCATGGTAGCAAATTAGATTCATCTTATGAAAAAAAAAAAAGATTTTGACATGTCGAATTCACATGTCGACATACACGTTCTATCATGTCGCATTCCTCCTTACTTCCTTGTTTTGTGTTAAACTTCTTGTATAAACAAAAATAGGTCTTTTAAGCTTATTTTAAATTGTTGATAACGTACTGTATATTGTTCCATAAATAAGGAAACTATTAAATCTATGCATGTACAAGTAATTTATATATGAAAAGCATATAAATTATATTAAGCGAATTTATTTTTGATTATTGAAATAATCTTTTCCGGTTATACGACTGCAAGATTATACTGATCATTATTTTTCAACTAAAGATTGGGTTATGATTGCTTGGACCATCATGTTACGTTTGATTGATGAAATGTTTAGTATATACATAAAGAGAAAAATCTACTGTCCCATTCCTCCAACTGTCCTATTCCTCCCACTGTCCCACTCTTTCCACTCACCCCTAGAGTATTGAGTTTTTTAAAATATAATTTAAAAATAATTACTTTCAGAATTTTCCAAATAAGTGAAAAGATGTTATATGCTATGAACTTATTAAATTATTTTTAGTAATGTCTACATTGGATGTTCATTACTGGAAATTAGTTAAATAAGCATTTCAGTAATGGACACTGGTTTTAAAACTTTAGATTATAACAGCTTATATATTGGAAATACTCAACATTTTATCAATAAAATATTAAGAAAATGACAACTTACTTCATATCTTGTTTCCTTGTAAATAGTGCAGGATGATGTTGGTGTCGATCACATGTTTAATGTTTTCTTTCTTAATTCCCCATGTCGCTTATGTCGACATTTACCAGTGAGCATGCGCTTGGAGTACTACATCCTACGTTATGCTTCAAGTGGAAAATTCCACCAAACTCTGTGAAAATATCCTCTGGATTTGTGTGTTTTTTAAAATATCAGAATGACTTTCTCAAGAATTTGAGGAACGTTACATACATAAATGATGGCAAACTTACACAAATGTTTTACAGTGTGGTGGCTTAGTGAACGTTAAGATGTTACATCTGTTACAACTTTAAGTTGTAAGACATTACAACTGCTTCTGGAATACATTGCTGGCAATTACTTTTCCAGTTGGCTTACAATAAAATCGGGTGGAATGATCTCCCCGTATTTCTTATGACATGAAGCTCTTTAAATCTCAGAAAAAGACTATTTCATATATTGTTTTACCAACAATTCGACGTTCATCTTACAAGGAAGGTCTCCATACGGGCATACTCAGAAAAATCTGAAAAAATTACAGAATGTTCTTCTCATATAGTTATATGTGTTTATCAAAAAAATTTCGGCGGAACCTCCTTATAACGTCCGTAAAAAAATAATAAAAATTTCGTTTATTTGGCGATTTATCTCCGGTTGGCGAAAAAACGAAATTTTGGAAAAATACGCTTTTACGCTTCGAATACTTTTTAAAGAAAAAACTTTCTATGTTCAATTTATTTAAATAAGTTTAGTTTAAGTAATTTTAGTTTTGCATTTTTACTTTACTTTAAATGTAATTTTGTCATATACGTTTATGTGTACTTATAACAAAATGAAATAAATATATTTTATCATTTAAAACACAATTTAAATGGATTAAAATTGTTCCAAATTGAAAAATACACTGTTAAAAATCTGCTGCATTTTGTTGCAACTTACTCCCTTGCTTGTATAGAAAACGGTTACTTGGCCGTGAAATGGAGCTTTCTCATTGGTTGGAATAGAGATATTATATACAAGCGGTGGAGTGCGTTGCAACAAAATGCAGCAGATTTTTAACAGTGTATGACACGGTCAATTCGCCGTGCTATGGAGCATTCTCATTGGTCAGAAGAGAGATATTCTATAAAAGTAGTGGAGTGACGTTGCGGTAAATGCTGCCGATTTTTAACAGTGAAGTCAATTAAAATCAATTTTCAGATTCGTTAAAATCGTCTGCTTTTGGCGAGGAAATGCACTGCTCGCCAAATCCCGCGTCGCTTTCAGCTTTTCACGCCAATTATTCCAAACTATTTTATTTTTTTACATATCTAATAATGTAATTCCGCCGCTAATTTTCACTGATCCTTTATTACCTACATGAGTAGTTTAATTCGTATTTTTTTCAAAAAATTCTGAGTATGCCCCCAATGGAGACCTTCCTTGTTAGTTTGCATTTATTGTATCGGTGTGTCGGACACTTTTATAATACGGAGAACTATAAGAAAGGAAAATAGGAGCCCAGAAGATATTTGAATTAAGGAATGAAAATGATGGTACATTAGGATATCTATCTCGTCAGTCTAAGAAAATCCTTGCAGTAAATCCAAATGAAACGTCCTTTTTGAAATAATAGACTAGCCAAAAGAAGTATATGAACTTTTACTTAATTGAAAATTCAACATATCATTAAAAAAAAATGTTGAAGAGCGAATGAATGCTCCAAAGCGACTATATTAAGAACAGTCTATGAAGAGAATTGTGAATCAAGTAACAAAGGCTACTGCCAAAATGTATTTTGATAAGAAACGAGAAGGATTTATTAGAGATCCGGCAAAAAATGGAAGACTGGTGTCTAGAGATGAATCGTATCAAGATTGTATGAATAGTGTTGGTTGACGCATTTTACATTTTTACTGTGTGTTTTCAATGTTTCATAACAAAGACAAAATTTAAAAAATAATGAGTTCATTAAACACTTTTTTAAGCACATTTTGTTGCTTTTTATATAATGTTATCTCCTGTTTTCCGAATTTTTAACATACACTGCTCAAAACAATTAAAGGATATTGCAGTTTTAGGTGGATTTTGTATCTGGGAAACTTTTTAGCTGATTGATACATGGTCTACAGACATAGTAGGTTATATGAGAATAAATTACACATGTTTGGCAGAAAAAAATGCATTTTATTACGTATTTGTGTACAAAAGGAAAAAACACAATTTGTGCATATGAGAAAAAAAGAATAAGAAAAGGTGTTTTCTTCAAAGAAAACCATTTTCAGTAGGGGGTATGGTTTCCACGGGCAGCCAGCAACGTTGAACACCTTTGAGGCATGGACTCAATGGGGCTATTAATGACGAGTTGGGGTATTCTGCCCCACTCTTCCAGAAGAGCTCTTTCCAGTTCTTGGAGAGTTTGTGGGGGTTGTGGGCGGCCAGAAACTCATCTTCCTAGAGCGTCCCAAACGTGCTCGATTGGATTCATGTCTGGAGAGCACGCTGGCCATTCCATTCGAACGATTCCTTCCTCGAAAAAGAAATCCTGCATCAGGTTTGCACGATGTGGCCTGCAGTTATCGTCCATTAAAATGAAGCTATCTCCAATTGATGCAGCGTAAGGGACTACAATAGGTCTGAGGATCTGATCCCTATATCGGCAACCAGTCAGAGCTCCATCTCGAATGATGTAGAGGTCAGTGCGCCCGTCAATGAAGATGCCACCATACACCAACACTCCTCCACCGCCAAATCTGACACTTTCGTGCACGAACGCAGGATTATTCCTACTGCCACGGTCCCTCCAGATGAAAATACGCCCATTATCCGGATGCACAGAAAAACGGGACTCGTCAGAAAACAGAATATTGCTCCATTCTTTTCTCCTCCAGTTGACATGCTCGTTTGCCCACTCCCTGCGGTCGCGACGATGCCTTGATGTTAATCTAACACATACCATCGGTCGGCGAGCATACAGACCTACAGCATGGAGCCGGTTTCGGATAGTCTGAGTTGAAATCGTGGTGCCTGTATCCGAAAGAAGGTGTTGTTGGAGAAGAGTAGCGTTCATGTTTCGGTGTCTCCGAGCTGTTAACGCTAAATACCGATCTTCATTGGGCGTTGTTGCCCGTCTAAGACCTTGCCCTGGTCTCAGGCCTGCACATCCACTCTCCAAAAAACGGTTCCAGATCCTGGAAATGACACTTTGTGACACTCCAATGGCTTGCGCTACTTCGGCTTGAGTTTGGTCTCCTTCTAACCTACCAACAATTCTCAAAGCTTCTGAATCTGTCAAATGACTTCGTTGAGGCATCATACTCATCGAAACAAAGCAATCACTGAATGCCGATCATCCTTGTCTTCATTCTCTTTTATCCAGTTGAAAGTCAAATTTCATTCGCTGCCGCTGAAGCGACGTTTTTGACGTCGAACTGAAAATTTGCATACTCCACAGTTTGAAAACCAGAAAAATTTGCATTTGTGATTCTCTTCTTCTATTTTCGACAAAAAAAATTTCGTTTATATCTTTATTTTATATAAAACTTCAAATATCCTTTAATTGTTTTGAGCAGTGTAGATCATAATCGAGTTCAAATTTACAAAGGTATATCTTTATGAATAATTAATAATCTTTTTAATACTGATACTACATAAAAAAAATATTTTTAGACCCTCTCATTTACAAAATCCCATTTTTTTTTTAATTTTTTGACATCCAAATTAATACACCCTAACGAGATGTATTATATTTAAAAAAATAAAAAAAGCAGAAGTTAGGAAATAAAGTGTAATAGTAGAAATTAATCTTTATAAGTACAATACTAACAACTAAAAGTGTTTTTTATGAGTATGATATATTTTATGAAAAATCTTTTAGTATTTAGCTACATAGTAAAAGTATTTCAGATTAACAAATTGTCATTTTAAAAATAATTTTTTTAAGTAATAGAAATTGTATATGCGAGTAATAAAAAAAAAATCTTCTTTTAGCTCGCACTTTTTTTCCTGAGTAAATAATAATAAGCCTTTAATTAATCTAATGGATGGCTTAAAATACTTATTTTTTATTTAGAATTTAGCTAGCTTTCTTTCTGTTGAAAAAAATTACAATAGCTATAATAATTAATGAAATAATTACATTGTTATTTCTTTTCCCCCAAAACAAATTTTCATTTTTTTTTAAATTTTACTATGTATTTATTTTATTATATAAAAAAGTAACTTATTTCAAAATTATTAAGCATATGCTGGGAAAATATCTCTGTGTTTGTATACCAGCCAGAATTAAGTCAGAATGAGATAAGATGTTTTATAAATAGTTTATTTTTTGTCTCAAGTATCTAGACACGCTACAAATTTTAATGTAAATACATTACGTTTGAACCAGAATTATAACATTAAACAAGATATTTAAAATAAGACAGTTTTAAAAAGTAAAAAAAAAAAAAAAAAAAAAAAAAAAAAAAAACATTACTATGAATTAATAAAATTAAACACCTAAGGAGTCATTCCATGTTACGAGTGGGCCAAGATTCTACACATTTTTTTCTGTTTAAAGAGTCTTATCACATATACTCATATTAAAGTAACCATGCTACTATGTAAATCTAGTATTTTGTGTTACTTTCAATACATAGTTTACATTATAATTCAATAAATATAGGTATTTATGTAAGTGAACATTTTATCAATGCTTTATGGAATGGCCCAGAAACGGGCAGATTACTTACAAGGAAAGGGACAACTTTTCATAATCACATATTTTTATGTATGTTGTAAGGTGCAATCTCTTTTGTCTCAGGTTCAACGGATTTTATATAACGCAACTTAGTTTACGCGATACAAGCAGGTCTGATGCTATAACACAACTGAAATAAGGTGAACTACCTGATAATTGACCATTTAATGCAAGTTTCTTTGTGTTATAGACTTTTCTATTCTAAATTTAGGGACTAATTTCTTGAAACATTCAGAAAAGCAACAATTATTAATAAAGATCAATAATAAATAAACATTTTATGCCTACATTTTTGCAATAATTTTTTTAATTTAACATAATAGTTGTGAAGCAAGATGTTGCCAATAATTGACCGCTAAAGTTTAGTAAATGACTATTACTGTGCCAGTAACTGATCATTTTAAAGTTGAAATGATAAATCTACTTAAAGTTAATCATATGAAAAAATAAGGTAGTTAGCGAGTTTTACTAACACTTTCCAACAAAATTGAAATGCGTTTATGTTTTCGGTTTGTCTGTCCGTCTGGTGGCGCGGCGTTCTAACTCCCGTACATATTCTCGGATTGCTATGAAATTTATGGAAGTTAATGACGATTACACTTGCACAAAACCCATTGAAAAAAAGTTTATACCATGATTTGTTCATTTACAGGGACAGTCAAAAGTTTTACACTACATTATGGCCTATGGGGAAAAATCGTTTCAAATTAATTTTAAAGATGCTACACACTGCCAAACATATTTAAATTTATATGCATCTGCAAAGTGCACTAAAATATGCATTTTGTAACGTATTAAGTGAAAAGAATAGTTATTATTCATTTACAGGGCCACAAAAAAGTATTCCATTGCATAATAATAAAGGAAGAATTGTTTGAGATATATTTTAATTAAGGTAAATGATTTCATGTCTAATCAAATTAATATACTTCACTGAGGCTTAATATGAGTCATTTGATGCATAACACAATGTGCATAGCATTTACAGGGACGCAGAAAAGATTTCAAATTGTATATTCTATCCGAAGTGCTGTATATTATATATGATGGCTGTTGGATGGATGAAATGCATTTTTAATAATAATATGCGCTTTTAAGTTTCAATAAATGTTTGCACATTATATGGTGTTTATAAATGCTAATAGTTACACAATTTAGATATACAGGGCTCACAAAATTTCTCGAAAAAATTACGGAATATGAGCATAATTTACTAAAAGGTAACCAACTTTAAGTAAATTAGGTTTTTAAATAAGTTATGCATTTTTACATTGAACTGCATTTAGTTTACTAAAAAATGTTTGCAAAATATAAATAGAATGATATATAAGGTCACTAAGGTAAAGCTTATTTTTCAAGTTTGAAAATGTAGTCTTCTCACCCCCTAAATTTGTTCTTTTTAATGAAAAAATAAATCACGTAAAATATTAATATATTTGAAGAATATTTAGTGGTAGCCCAAGGAGGGTAAAGTTTCTCAGGTATGGGCAATGATAAATTGATAAGTACTTATATGCTATGTCAAACAAAAACATCTATCTTTAAAAATATATTTAAAGAACAAAATATATTTAATAAAGTATCAATTCGTCGAAAAACAATGTTTGAGAAAAATAAAAAATCAGAAAAAAAAATTCAAAACAATACTAATTTTGTCATTCACTGAGATGGAAAATTTAATGTATGATTTGACTGGAAAAGAAAAGATTTATCGATTGCCAGTATTATTTGGGGGGAAAGGTGTTTCTAAACTATTGATTGTTAAATTTCTGCTACAGGGGAAGCTCAAACAGAAGCTATCTTTGAAACCACTCATGACAGAGAAATGACAGATAATATTCAAGCAATCTACTTTCACATTACCTGCTCAAACACTGATTATAATTCTGCTGAATATGTTCTTATAGAGCAAAATTAAAAAGAAAAAGAGCTTTTGTCACATGTTTACAGGCATCACATTATGAAATTGATGATAAGTGCTTAAAATAATGTTGGAGTTTAATTGATAGTGACAAGTACGAACCAGGAATTTCTGGAATTTCAGGAATTCAGGAATTTCTTTTGACGATTCGGAAATCTCGTATAAGAACTAATAGAAACAAAAAGAAGCAAAACTAAGAGGTGATTGTAAAGAATTTTTAGAAATTATGATTATTTTTCTTGTTGCTGTCTCACAAAGAAGGATCACATTTATGACACCAAGTGCAATACATCTGGTAACACGCTGGTTGAATGCAAGGTTGAATACTAAAATGAATGCTAGTTGTCCATAATGATATACTGTCTCGAGGTCTGGGGGTTTAATGCTTAATTTAAATTAACTTTAAAAGAGGAAGGAAGTGTACGTGATGTACATGTTTTCACAACCCGTCTATAGTTGAAAGCTTGGATCTCTTTACCCGCAGTTTCATGTGCTTTCTATAATGTCCTGTTAGAAAAATTCCTACTTAAACACTCATCAATACTTTTTTCTAAGTCATCATCTCTTAAATTTACTAATAATTTGTAGATTTGTCAGAAGGAATTGTTGATTTTGCTCCCATTAAAAGCTGTGTATGTTTACTGACCAAACGATGTATGGTTACTTTTTTTCAGATTGAAGCTATTTGTGAAAAATAGGTTCAAAATTACTCCAAGCGAGTTAATGTTGCCCTTTATTCATTCAAAAATAAAATGTTGGAATATTTTGTCACGGCCAAGTCAATGATATTGTTCCAACTTATGAAATTTCCAGTTGGATATCTTGCAATTGATTCTGTCTTGTGGGAGACAAGAGGATTATTAACAGACTAAAACTATTATATAACCCCTACAATTAATAAATGACCACGAGGAACATGCTTTTGCACTCATTAAGGAATAAAGTGGATTGAGAACTCACAATGAAACGCAACTGCAATTTCTATTACAATTTGTTGAAGATCATGGTAAAATGTACCCATACAGCAAGGAAAAAACTACACCAAACCTATACAAAGGCAATAAAATTGCAATGTAAAGTAAAAATCTAATAATTTGTATAATAAATTAAGTAAATTATTGCAGTTAAAGCATTAAAAAATGTAAATACATATTTGTAATATATATAGTTAAAATTCTTACTTTTTCGGATTTTCATAAATTTTGAGTCACTTGATCTACCTTTAAATATTAAAATTTATTGCTAAAATATTTTATACAATGTTTATTTATAAAAAGGAACAAAATAGAAAGGTGAGACTTGTAAAAAAAATAAATTAAAAAAATCATGGCTTTTAAGCTCCACCCTAAAGGTCACACAAAGAACTGAATGTATGGTTGCCTTTGTATGATAATTTCTAGAAATGTGATTTAAGTAGTTTAAAGAGTATTTTTGTTGGAATTAAATTTTAGCAAAATACTTTCGTGTACTAAACGTACTAGGTAAACTGCAGGGCTGAATAAATGTATTCAAATATGTGTTCATATATACTGCTCAAAACAATTAAAGGATATTTGAAGTTTTATATAAAATAAAGATATAAACGAAATTTTTTTTGCCGAAAATAGAAGAAGAGAATCAAAAATGAAAATTTTTCTGGTTTTCAAACTGTGGAGTATGCAAATTTTGAGTTCGACTTCAAAAACGTCGCTTCAGCGGCAGCGAATGAAATTTGACTTTCAACTGGATAAAAGAGAATGAAGACAAGGATGATCGGCATTCAGTGACTGCTTTGTTTCGATGAGTACGATGTCTCAACGAAGTCATTTGACAGATTCAGAAGCTTGGAGAATTGTTGGTAGGTCAGAAGAGAACCAAACTCAAGCCGAAGTAGCGCAAGCCATTGGAGTGTCACAAAGTGTCATTTCCAGGATCTGGAACCGTTTTTTAGAGAGTGGATGTGCAGTCCGAAGACCAGGGCAAGGTCGTAGACGGGCAACAACGCCCAATGAAGATCGGTATTTAGCGTTAACAGCTCAGAGACACTGAAACATAAACGCTACTCTTCTCCAACAACACCTTCGATCGACTAAAGGCACCACGATTTCAACTCAGACTGTCCGAAACCGGCTCCATGCTGTAGGTCTGTATGCTCGCCGACCGATGGTATGTGTTAGATTAACATCAAGGCATCGTCGCGACCGCAGGGATTGGACAACCGAGCATGTCAATTGGAGGAAAAATGAATGGAGCAATATTCTATTTTCTGACGAGTCCCGTTTTTCTGTGCGTCCGGATAATAGGCGTATTTTCATCTGAAGGGACTGTGGCAGTAGGAATAATCCAGCGTTCGTGCACGAAAGTGTCAGATTTGGCAGTGGAGGAGTGTTGGTGTATGGTGGCATCTTCATTGACGTTCGCACTGACTTCTACATCATTCGAGATGGAGCTCTGACTGGTTGCCGATATAGGGATCAGATCCTCAGACCTATTGTAGTCCCATACGCTGCAGCAATCGGAGATAACTTCATTTTAATGGACGATAACTGCAGGCCACATCGTGCAAACCTGGTGGAGGATTTCCTTTTCGAGGAAGGAATCGTTCGAATGGAATGGCCAGCGTGTTCTCCAGACACGAATCCAATCGAGCATGTTTGAGACGCTCTAGGAAGACGAGTTTCTGGCCGCCAACAACCTCCACAAACTCTCCAAGAACTGAAAAGAGCTCTTCTGGAAGAGTGGGGCAGAATACCAAAACTCGTCATTAATAGCCTCATTGAGTCCATGTCTCAAAGGTGTTCAACGTTGCTGGCCGCCCGTGGAAACCATTCACCCTACTGAAAATGATTTTCTTTGAAGGAAACACCTTTTATTTTTCTTTTTTTCTCATATGCACTAATTGTGTTGTATCCTTTTGTACACAAATTCGCAATGAAATGCGCGAATGCATTTTTTCTGCCAAACATGTGTAATTTATTCTCATATAACCTACTATGTCTGTCGACCATGTATCAATCAGCTAAAAAGTTTCCCAGATACAAAATCTACCTAAAACTGTAATATCCTTTAATTGTTTTGAGCAGTGTATTAGCATAAATTGCTGAAAGGAAAATTTCATCCAGTTAGGCGTTTTCTTGCTGAACTAAATTTCTCCATTATATAGTCCATATATTTCAACCAACAGGTCAATACGGGCTATTGAAAAGTATTGGAAAAGATATATGTTATGAACAATAATACCTTATTTCCCTGGATAACGCAGTTTTGTTAAAGATTTCAGAAAGTATTAGAAAGTGTTTCATAATCTATGATTAACGCATTATTTTTTTTACTTGTTTTTTAGAAAAACAGATGCACGTGTAGAGAAATGACCACATTATGATCTTATGGTGTATCTGTTACATGTATTTTTGCCGTTTCATAAGAAGTTTTAGGAATCCAACTTCCGATGAAAAATTAAGTAACTTAACAAATTTTCTTTTACAGTTTGTAACAGCCCCACAAGTGGCCGCGAGGTTCTGACCTCGAAACTAGTAGACTGTAGGTGCTGGGTTCGAACTCAGTCGTGACCGTCGGCCTAACCGTTCGGAGTTTTCTGTGGATTTCTTCGAACCTTGCGTAAATACGGGTTAGTTTCTCTTAGAAAGACTCCCACTTAGAAAAGACTTAGAGAGCATCCCACTCATTGGGGCCTATATCCCAAGAGTAGATAATTGGACGGCATTAACAAAGCAAAACCAAACCAGTTTGTAACATCAGTATATGTTTCTTAGATTTGAATAGAAAAATATGTTTAAATCTACAATAATTAAGATTAAAAACTATTCTTTTCGTGCGCTTTTTTTTAAAATGGAAATCATTTCTAAATTAATTAAATGGAAACTTTAATACTGTCCTTTTTTTATTTATAAAGGTGTTTTTTTTAGATTGAAAAAAGTAATGATTAGATGTTTGTAATAATTAAAGAAATAATGGCTTGCTCATATTTCATGCATAAAAATATAGTTGAAAATATTTTTTTTTCGGAAAGAAGAAGGGCAAAAGGAAAAGGCAGAGGAAAAAACTATATTATGGGTTAATTTATAAATATATTTTTTAGCGTGTGAAATTTTTTTCGAGGTTAAAAATATGGATTTTTTTTAAAGTACTTTTTCTATAGAGAATAACCAAAGAAGTGCTATTGGGGATTTAAAAAAGCATTTTAATGCCAACTTAAATGAAATTAATATTATAATAACCGGAAATTAATTTTTATAAATGCGTATTTCTCGAGAAGTGTGAATTAAAATAAAAGAATATAAGAAATAAATTAAAACTAGAAGTTGAAATATTTGCAATTTAACCCTTTTGAGTCTGGTGTACTATTAAAAGTACATGCCTTTTAATGGAGTATTATTTTCGCTTAAGAAATACTTTTGTTAATATTTACATGTAAATAATGTTATTTTGTATGATAATTTTGTATGATAATTTTATTTGTATGATAATATTATTTTGAATGATAATTTTATTTGTATGATAATATTATTTTGTATGATAATTTTATTTGTATGATAACATTATTTTTTATGCTAATTATATTTAGTATGATAGTATTATTTTGTATGATAATTTTATTTCTATGATAATTTTTTATGACTTCATTTATGTTCAGGCAGTGAATAATAATAACAATTATTATTACTTGTTTAATTCCCTTTGCTTCTTTTGCGATTCTTTTATTTTAAAAACATATTACACTTTTTAAATTTAAAATAAAAGTTACATTCCAGAAAGAGTCATGTGTCATAAAGCACAAAAAGCATTAGAAAATTGTATTTTAAGTTAAAACTTAATTGTAATACAAATTTTCCAAATATTAAAAAAAATTCTCATTTACTTTCATATGAATATTATTTGAATGGTAATCAAAACAACAACAATCATTATCTTTCAAACAAAGAACTATTCATTAAATACTATTTAAGATATTAAGATAGCAAGCGTTAAACTTATTAACGTAAAAAAATTTTTTTTTTTTTTTTTCGAAAAAGAAAAAAAAAATGGACCCGAAAGGGTTACGCTTCAAATTTATTTTTAGGAAAACATAAAACCCTAAACAAAATTTATTTATAAATACTAGAAAACATATTAATGCTGATTTTAATGCAATTAAAGGTTCAATAAATTGTAAATATCGCCGGATAAATACAGTTTTCGTAATTCTTAATCTGCAGAGAAAATATATTATTTAATTATGTAAAATAGTTACATAGAAAAAGACAACGAGAGAGAATTTACGTTGAATAAAATTTTATTTCTGCTGATAATGCTTTTACCGCATTTAAGTCATTTCTGTTTTATAAAAATAAAATAAATTCTTATATGATGTTAGGCAATGCTCATTCATTTTGCATTTACATCAATAAAATATAAAAATTTCAATTGCAGTTCCAATTCACATTCAAGGGTAATAATAATAATAATAATTATATATATATATATATTGGCTAGTAATTCCCTCCAAACCAATTTAAATCTATTGTATTGAAGAATTCTTGGAAATGTGTTTCGCATCTGTGTCATTAAACGAATCTAATGTGAAGAAGGAATATATGAAGACTTTTCTGGACTTTATTTTCGTGAGAGTAAATCTCATTTTGAAAAGTAATGTAAGCTGTAAAATAATATATTCAGAACAAATACTTTGTTTTGTATTACTATTTTATGGCAAAATTACTTTTTAGTTATTTTCATGAAGCATTTATGTATTATCTAATAAAGTTTCCATGTTTAAATCTGTGTTATGTTCTCTATCTATCTTTAGAAATGGAATAATTTTTCCAGTATATAAAAAAAAGCTATTGAAAGTATTTTTTTTTTCACAAAAAAGGGGGAGCAAAAAAAAAGTAGAAAATGAGTAACATCCATTAAATTATTATAACTTTTTTACAGCAGTTATAGCTTTGGTATTTTTTCACAACTAAAAAAAAAAAAAAAATAGTTTTCTAAAAAAAAAAAAATAGTTTTTAAAATAGAAGAAAACATGCTCGCTATCGTAAATAATTAAAGAAGTGTTTTGTATGACTGAAAAAAGAATAATAATGACATATTAAACGTAATAACCCGAATAATAATTAATTAACCAGATTAATAATTATTTTTTATAACTGCTTATTTCTCGAAAATCATAAATTAAAAGAAAAGAATTTACGAAATTAATTTAAGATAGAAAATAAATATTTACAATTTAAGCTTTAAATATGTTTTTGAGCAGACATAAAACGCTAAACAAAATTTATTTATCAATACTAGAAAACATAGTTTAAAGGTTCAATAAATTGTAAATATCGCCAGTTAAATACAGTAGCATAAATCGCCACACAAAGCAGTCATAAAACGCTAAACGACATTTATTTATCAATGCTAGAAAACATATTTTAAAAGTTCAATAAATTGCAAACATCACAGGTTAAATACTGTTTTCGTAATTCTTAATCTACAGAGAAAATATAATATTAAATTATGTAAAATAATTGGTTAGAAAAAGACGACGAGAAAGAGTTTACGTTAAATAAAACTTTATTTCCGCTGATAATACGTCTACTGTAGTAAAGTTACTTCTCTTTTATAAAAATAAAATAAATTCTTATGTTATCTTCCACAGTGCTTAGTCAGTTTAAATTTACATCAATAAAATATTACAAAAAAATCAATTACAGTTCCAATTTACATTTAAGGGGAATTTTTTTTTGTTATTATTATTTCCTTTTTTTCTTGGATAAAAATTCCCTCCAAGCAAATTTAAATCTATTGTATTGAAGAATTCTTCGAAATGCGCTTTGCAACTGTGTCATTAAATGAATCTAATGTGTAGAAGGAATATATCCAGACTTTTCTGGATGTTATTTTCTTAAGAGTAAATCTCATTTTGAAAAATAATGTAAGCTGTAAAATAATGTATTCCGAATAAATAGTTTGTTTTGTTCTGTTTTATGGCAAAATAATTTTTTTTTCATGAAGCATTTATGTATTATCTAATAAAATTTCTATGTTTAATTCTGTGTTACGTTTTTTATCTATATTTAGAGACAGAGTAATTTTTCCTGTATAAAAAAAGCTGTTGAAAGTATTTTCTTTCTTTCTTTTTCGAAAAGAAGAGTAGGGTGGGCGGGGACAAATGTAAAAGGCAGTAAAAATAAGTAACATCGATTAAATTATTAATATGTTTTTTGTAGCGTTTGAAATTTTTTTACAATTAAAAAAATGAAGTTTCGAGAAAATAAGGTCGTTATCAAAAATAAATAAAGAAGTGTTTTGTATGATTGAAAAAAGCATATTAATTTCGTACTAAATGAAATTTATGCTGTAACAACCAGAAATTTATTTTCATAAATGCTTGTTCCTCGAGAATTATAAATTTAAAGAATAGAATATATGAAATAAATCTCATTTAAAAGTCAAAATATTTACTATTTAAGCTTTAAGTTTATTTTAAATCAGAGTTAGAACATTAAGCAAAATTTATATATCGATACTAGAAAACATACTTTAAAAGTTCAATAAATTGTATATATCGTCGGTTAAATACCGTGTTCGTCTTAATCTACGGAGAAAATATAAAATTTAATTATGTAAAATAATTCTTAAAAAAAGGGCGATGAGAAAGAATTTACATTCAATAAAGCTTTATCTCTGTTGATAATGTTTCTACTGTAATAAAGAAACTTAACTTAAAAAAAAGAAAAAATAAACAAATTCTTATTTGATGTTCCACGATGCTCATTCGTTTCAAATTTACATCAATAAAATATAAAAATTTAAATTACAGTTCAAATTTACATTTAAGGAGAATTATTATTATTATTATTATTATTTTCTTTTTTCTTGGCTATTATTTCCTTCCAAACAAATTTAAATCTATTGTATTGAAGTATTCTTTGAAATGCGCCTTACAACTGTGTCATTAAATGAATCTAATGTAAGGAAGGAATATATCCAGAATTTTCTGGACGTTATTTTCTTATGAATAAATCTCATTTTGAAAAGTAATGTAAGCTGTAAAATAATGTATTTTGAATAAATAGTTCGTTTTGTTCTGTTTTATGGCAAAATTAATTTTTTAATGAGATATTTATGTATTATCTAATAAAATTTCTATGTTTAATTCTGTGTTGTGTTTTGTATCTATCTTTAGAGACGGAGCTTATCAAATAATGAATCGATTTTCCACTTATAATATATGCGATTAAATAGAAATTTGATGTAAAATTTTATAGAATTGTTTTCTTTCATAATGAAGACGAATTTTTATAGCTATACAGTTAAAATATATTATAAAGAATTATATAATAGCTTGCTACACAATAAAATTTAATGAATATAATATTATAATATAATATGATAAAATATGCATTATTTAAAAAAAACATAAAGGAATTAATTCTAGTTTTAACACATTTAAATTTAGAATAACAATGATATAAGAGTAGGTAGAATGTGGATTATAAGATATTTATAAGGTGGTCTGGTGTAATAACGCCAGGCGGGGTAATAACGCCAAGTGCTAATATTTTGCATAATTATTAAATAATCTGGTAAATGACACCCATGTGCTCTGCGCAGAAGGGTTTTGAGTCATATACATCGCAAAAAAAACAGCTTCAAGTTAATTTGTTTCATTTTTAGGTCTTATTGTTTTTACAAGCAACTAAAATTAACGCTCGATCTAAAATTTGCGAGATACGTTTTGTGATGTGAAGACTATTTTTTTTTATCCAGAAATACTTTTTTAATTACATAAATTTGTAGTACATTTCATGGACTTTCAAAATGTTGTTGAAGATTTTAGATATCTTCTCGAGATAATTTGTAATTTAAAATGTACAGCGCAATAACTATAACGAGGTAATAACGCCAATCCTTGGCATTAATACCCCGGTTGATTCCCTACAGTGGCCGAGATACATCCTAAATACAGATTCAAATAAACACAGTTAAAACTGTGCAATGTTTCTAATAATTCTATTTAAGCAATCCTTTTTAAGCAAAAGAAGCCTCACTCTGTAAAAATGAAACCCCAAAACAGAACAGCTCCAAATTAGACTAATGTCCAATTTAGGTAAAAAAAATAATAAAATCACCAAATTGGGTGAAATCATATCCAAATCAAATTTTTCGGCAAAAATCATTCCAAAACGAGCAAAAACTACTACCCAAATTACTGCTACCCAAACGGAATCCTGACTGTACCCAAATTGGTTCCGTGGCTGACGCCATTTTCATACTAGGGGAATGGCAACAGGTAGGCCGCCATATTGTTTACTTTCCATCCTCGTGTGTTGGGCAGCTTTCGGCTATCGTTCTTAGCGAACTTATGTGATAATTTGTTGTTCGTGCAACAATTACTTCATTAACTATAACTGGATTTATTTAGGTATCTATTTTTCTATTTTTTACTTTATGTAATCTTAATTTATTCAAGTAATCGCTTTAAGAATATGTTTATGTTTTTTCATGCGTAACTTTTAGAAGTTCATCGAAAGTTACGATTCATTTTCACTAACGAAAAAATGCATTTTTAAGTTCGCTGCAACATTTTTGATTGCCTGAAGACTTTAAAAGATTTTAATGCATTATATAGTGTATATATTAAGTCATATAAAACATAAACATATTTTAAAAGATTTCCAATACTTTAAATGCTGAATAATGCTTTGTTTTGATAACTGTAGTTTTGTTAAATTTTTTATTAGTTGTGAATTATTCATTTTTCAAGTATTGATGTTTTGTACTACGTAAATTTTATTTTAAATCGTTGATTTAAATCTATTTTTATTGTTGTTATTACTATTTTAAAATTAATTTAAGCTGTAAACAAACTTAATAATTAGGATGAGCGAAGCGAATCCTCTACTAGGCCACTCAAATGACATTTTGTCGTACGCTTTACAAAAAAACTATACAGTATTTTCACTTGAAATTAAATACAAATATAAATTATGATCTGTAGATTTGCAGAATTTTTTTTTTTTTTTTTTTTTTACAGAAATACTTTTCAAAAAATTATTATTTTAATTAATTTATTTTACATGTTTTTCCATTACGAACGCATTTTTTCAAATAAAAAGTGAAACACGTACATTTTCAGAAGAAAAACTTAAATCATGGGGTCAGTAATTATAGCTAGAATCAACATTAAATAAATAAATAAATGAAATATATTTTCATTATTCTGATAAAATATCTCAAAAACTGCTTTCAGATTTTCAAACTATGCTCATTCCTTTAACTATGTATAGTTTCATGATTTCTTTTATAAAATGTATAAAATACTTTTTTTTAGAAAAATTATAGCATATTTTTAATGAATTAAAATTTGTGAAAATTCTCTTATTAACATTCAATTATAAAAGTATTTTTCTGTGTTAGGAATTCAAATACAAAATTTATTCTTATTTTGTGAAATCATTTAAGCAGACGATATTTATGAATTTTAAAAGAATTACATTATGTTTTTGTGAAGTGGCAATAAAAGAATTGTAAATAAATAAAATTAATTAATATTTTGTATAATTCTACTTCGAAAATATTTTTATTTATACCAGTCTTATATCATAAATAAACAATCTGAGGAAATTCTTAGTTATTTGGTTGAAATACATTTTAAAATTAAAATGCGCCGAAACATAGAATTACATTTTTGCTTAATAAAGATGCAAAAGTAATTTTAAAAATATATTATTACTTTCAAATATTTATCTTATAGCATAATACTTCGCGAATCCAAACAAAGCATGGCTTTTGCTAGTTTACTTTAATGTAATTCAGTTTTATATAATACAGATAATTAAACTGCTTTTAGAAAGATAAAACCTTAACTATGTAAAAAGTAGATGAAGTGTAAAGTTTAAAAAAGAATTCTCTTTTTCTGCTCTCTTTGGTGATGCCTTATTATTATAAATTTGAGCAAAATTTGAAACACATAGTGAATATTCATTTGAATCTAATAGTGGATCTTGGTCCTTTAGAGTGCGGAAGATACCTGTACAGTTATCGTATTAACAGTGTTAAATCTGCACACTTTTCTCCGTGAGGCATTTCTGTGGCTTGGGGGGGGGGGGGACTTGTAGAATTCATGATCAACTAGCTTTTTACTGCAATAACCTTATTTGCCTAAGTGTAACGAATGTTTAACTGCCTTTTGGTTTGGTATGTTTGAAAATTAGAAACAGGAGTGTCATTTCAGAATTTTCTTTGAAGGGGGGAGGGGGTTTTCGTTGATAAAAGTGGTGTAGTAAAGAATGGAGTAATCAAACATCAGTTTATTACCTCCTCCCCCCCTTCCAATCCTCAAACCAGAAAAAATTACAAATCACAGATGCAAAAGCAGTAAAAATTTCGAATATGAAGTGTCAAACGACTAATGAAAAATTTCATTTTAGGTAGTTAATCTTTGGAGGGAAATTTTCAAACCATTTTTTCACCAAGAGTATGAAAGGGGACGTACACTGTGCAACATCAAATATCCTACAGAGGGGGGGGGGATTCCCCTCACATTGCCATGTTCCCCAAATTGGCTTTTTAGATTGTTTATTAGCTTGTTGATTGTCAGATAACATCTTAATTAATCTCGTTTTTTTTTTCCTTGTAATAAAAGCTGTATTCAAAAATGGTCTAATTTCTTAGGGGAGGGGGGGAGGTTCTATAGATACCCAGATTAGAAATCGTTTGATAAAGTTGCTAAATATTTTTTCTGTACTAGCAGTTAAACAAAGCAAAAAATTAACATCTTAGTTTGTTCCTAAGTTTGTTTAAAAATGTCATGTCCTGCAGTTTCTTTTTATTTTAACTAAAACGCTTAAATTTAATTTTACCTGATTTGTACTTTTCGATGCATTTTGTGTACAGCGCATATTCAAAATATTAGAATAATTACCTTTTTTTTAGAAATTGAAAATATCGTTTGGTAATTTAATGTCTTTTAATGAAAATATGCAAAGGATATTTTTATTAAGAACTTATTGTTGATTAAACTTACTTGTTATCTTAAATTTAATATCATTTTTGAAAAGATTAATTGCAAAAAAAAATTATTTTGAAAAGTCAAAATATTAGAATATTTATTCAAGTGGTTCAAAATATTAGAATATTTCACATTAATTCTCCTTTAATTATTACCAATTCTTAACTGGTGGCATCATTGATTAAATTCAGGCTATTTTATTTAAAATAAGTATTCTTTTTTGCAATTTGTTTCTTTTTCGTCTTAAAATGGGCCGTGTGAGTGATATTCCTGAATCTACTAAACTTCGTATGGTTGATTTGTATCGGCACGGTAAAAATCAATGTTTTATAGCGAATTATTTACATTGTTCGCAATCGAGCGTTAGTAAAATACTAACACAATATTCAAAAATTGGAAAATTTCAAAATAATCGCCGAAATGGTGGCCGAAAACTAAAAACATCTGCTAGAGATGACAGGAAACTGAAGCGTATAGTTAAGAAAAACCGTTTTAAAAGTGTGCGATTCTTGCACCGAAAATGGAAAGAAGAAGGAGTTGAAGTTTCTACATCGACAACATTAAGACGTCTCCATAAATTTAAATTTGAATCTCGTGTACCGAAAACAAAACCTCTCATGACTGCAAGACAAAAGCGTATAAGATTGAATTGGTGTAAATCAAGACGTTTATGGAGCAATGAAGATTGGAAAAATATATTTTTTAGTGATGAAAGTATGTTTTGTGTTTCATATGGTAATCAAGGTATTCGAGTTTGGAGAATGAAGCAAGAAGCATTTGATAAAGAATGCCTTAAACGTTCCGTAAAATTTGCTGCTAGTGTCATGGTTTGGGGTTGTATGAGTGCAGAAGGACCTGGAAAGTTATGCATCGTCTACGAAAAGGTTAACTCTCTGATATATCAAGAAATTTTAGAATATTACATGATTCCATCATCAGAAGATTTATTTGAAGATGATTTCATCTTTCAACAAGATTTAGCGTCCCCGCATACCTCGGTGTCAACTAAGAATTGGTTCCGCCAACGTAACATTAAGGTACTTCCTTGGCCACCAAATTCACCAGATCTTAATCCCATCGAAAACTTATGGTGTATAATGAAGAAAAAACTTCAAGAAAATCCTCCTTCAAGTAAAACTGAGTTAGTGGCACGTATAAAGTCTATTTGGGCTAATATTGATAGAAATGTTTGTAAACACCTTGTATATAGTATGCAAGATCGATTGTACGCTGTTATGAAAGCTAAAGGGGATGCTACAAAATATTAACTACCATTTACTTCATATTCATAAGGTAATATTGTTGCGTAAAATAAAATATTCTATTATTTTGAACCAATCTAAATTTTATTCTAATATTCTGGTGTGTTTAAGGAAGCTGTATACCTAATTTATTGTGCTGTATTTTATATTTTATAAATGTTAAAATCTTATCTAATCATTCCAGATTTAATTTATAAGAAATTTAATTGCATTTACTTAGTATAAAAAATAAATAAATGACAAATAATTTTTTCTTATTACTTTTTCTCAATTATTCTAATATTTTGAATATGAGCTGTAGTAAATGTTTTTCTATTGCCTAAAATGTTACATTTTAATAATCTATGTTAATTGTGTGATATTATTATGCATTGATAATTCTTATAACATCCATGTGTATGTGTATAATTTTTATTTTAAAAATGATAAGAAAAGTCATAAAATAAAGTTCTGAAAGATTAAAAAAATCAAAACAATCACGAACCCTGGTGTGCATTTAGTTGTGCAATATATCATTGGTTTATAAGATTATTTTTCTAATCTTCTGAGTATTATTTCTAAGCTCACTTCTATATGCCTTTTTTTTCTCTCTTCTCTTTGCATGTTGTTATGTGATACTTGTATACATTCTAGTAACAGTTACTTATTTATTTTGGCTAAACAATTCTCACTACACTTAAAAATTTTAAAAATAATATAAAAGTAAATAATTTATTTATAAGTAAACATATTTTATTAGTAAACAAGCATTATTTTGAGAGATTTGGTATACAGGGTATACCAAATCTCTCAAAATAATGCCATTTCGGCATCAATTATGTATGTTGGGCATATATGACATATGTGCCTTGTCTTTTAAAAATGATTGTTAGGTCTAACAATTTATTGAATAATGAAAACAGTTTGTATTTCTAATGGGGGGTCACAATGTTTTTGCTAAATTTGTAATTATGTTTTGGCTATTATAGTTGATTAATTACTAAATAAAATTTCATTTAGGGTCATTCCATGTCAAATCAACCAAAATAATTCAATATTCAACCTGACCATTTCTGATTTCAATGAAACTGCCAGGGATCATTCTCTATGATGATATAAATTAGAGCATACTTTTATTTTTTTGTTTATCGCTTTAAATTTTCATACAATTATTTAAATTTTGAAAAATCATCATTTTTTGACTTGCATAGAAAATTTTATGACCACTCATTTTAAAGTGGAATTTATAAGGTTTAATTTGATATGCAAGTTGACTATGCATAGTTAATATATATATATATATATATATATATATATATATATATATTTAGATAGTTATTTTTAAAACTTTTGAAAAAATATGTAAGTTTGTTGTAATGTTTTAAGCTTAAAATTCTGAAATTTTTAGAGTGGTATCTCAATGGGATCAAGAGTTATAAAATAAAAGCTAAAAATTACCATACAAATCATAAATAACAAAATAGATAGAATTAAATTGTTATTTTATTGTTAATTTTTGCTTTTATTTGATAACTCCTGATCCCAATGAGATTCCACTATAAAAATTTCAGAATTTTAAGCTTATAAAATTACAACAAGCATACAATTTTTTCAAAAATTTTAAAAATACTATCTAATTAACAATATGAAAATTTAATGCGGAAAAAAATGAACATATATTCTCATTTATATCATCAAGCAGAACCATGGGTGAAAGTTTTCCGTCTTTTAAAAATTCTCGAGGACGGAAACGAGTCGGTAAAATTCCAGAGGACGGATTCGGATCGCGGAAAAAACCCCACTACTTTCGTCAAAGGATTGCGGAAAAACGTGACTTTCGTGAAATGATCACACAAAAAATGCTACTTCTGTAAAAGATTGCCAAATAAGGTGCGAATTTCCATCAAAAGCCTGCGAAATTAACCAGATTCCTGTCGAAAGATCGCAAAAATACCGCTATTTCCGTCGAAAGAACTGCAAAAATCCTACTATTTCCGTCGAAAAATCGCAAAAAACATGGCATTTCTGACAAAAGATTGTGTAAACACATTAATTCCGTCAAAGGATCGCTAAAAAAATGTGTTTTCTCTTAAAAGCTTACAAAAAAAGAAAAGAAAAGAAAAGAAAAAAAACCAACGCGATTCTTGTTAAAGGAACACGATAAAGAAGCGATTTCCATCAAATGATTGCAAAACCCCCACAATTTACATCTAATGATTGCAGAGAAACGCAGTTTTGTCAAAAGATCGCGAAACAGACGTGATTTCAGCCAAACGAACACAAAATAGATGCGATTTTAGTCAAAAGGTCACGAAACAGACGCGATTTCAGCCAAAAGGTCACGAAACAGACGCGATTTCAGCCAAAAGGTCGCAAAACAGGCGCAATTTCAGCCTAAAGATCGCGAAACAAACACGATTTCTGTCAAAAGATCGCGAATAAGGCGCAATGTCCGTCAAATGATTGCAGAGACGACACGATTTCTGTTAAAGGTTCGCGAATTTTGTCAAAAGATCGTATAAAATAAGTGGATATTTCGATGAAATATAGAAAATTTCGGCAAGTAATCGCTGAAGAGTCTCAAATTTTGGCTAAATATCTGAGAAAAAAACAGGGTCGTAAAAACAACGCAAGTTACGTACGTGCTTACTCAATGAAATGGAGGAGGGGGGTAGAATTAAAATATTTTCAGTCTTGACAAAATTTCACACTTGCACACATGAGCAGAACGATTCCTGAGAGTTTTATCGAACTCTGAAAGGATAAGGTTGAGTCACTGGTTAATTGGGCATGGAATGGCCCTTATTTATGAATTTGATTGTAAATTAATAGTACATATGAAGCAAAAATTTACTATATCGTATTATGTAAAATATTTATATATTTCTGATTTTTGTTATTATTACTATTATTTTTAATGGATTGTGATTTCTGAAAATAAACAATGCTGCCAAAATTAAATATATTATTTCTATTTGTGATTTTTTTCAGAAAGTAAATATACTAATCTAAGAGGTGTTTAAGCTATGATCGTCATATGAGTATGAAGAAAGTAATGAAGCTTCGAGCAGCTATTGTTTCTGTACACTCACAAAGCATCAAAAGATAGGTAATTATTATCTTTATGTTTAAGTTTCATGCTGTAGTTTACACAATGTTTTTTGAGACAAAAGTTCAACCCAAATAATAATGTTAACATTTTTATATTATTTTAGAAAATTGCTCTAATTAAAGGGCAAAATTAGCATTAGCCACTGGCCACAAGGCCAGCAAATGAAAAAAAGTGGCCAGTGAAAAATTGTCTATCAGCGGCCACATTGTGGTCACTTTTTTACAAAGAAAAAATGCAATTTACTTACATTTCATCAATGATTCTACTTTTTCAGGTTCCAATATATTTATATTAACATTTGAGTTACTATTAACATTTATTAATATTTATTTGAGTTAGTCTTAGATTAATACTTATAGACATTTTAACTGTTTTGTATTTTTAAATAAAAAAATTGCCACTAATGAAATTTCCCAATTTTGTCCTACAGCTCTAATGCTAAATTAATGTTTGTTCAGATCACAATTGAAACCAATTGTTTTTTTTTCCTTACAAAAATTTATTAAAAGAATTCAAAGATATTTTTTCATTTTTCTTTATAATTAGTGTTTCAGATTATTGGATATAAATAATTTCTACTTTTAACACCTTTATTACAGCAGTAAGCATTAGATATATAGTGGGTTTAGGTCATTTTTTTATGTATATGATTAAAATCGGTAATGAGTTGGTGAACATTTCTATTGCTCAAAAGAAAAAGTCAAACATATCCATGATGAAATAGATTAAAAACATTCAATATTTATATAAAATATTTTAATTAAAAAAATTCAGATTATTTAATGAAATTAATAACAACATAATGATCTTTAAGATTTTGCTCAAGCTGTAAAAAGAATTTTTTCTTGATTGGGGAGATTATAATGAATTAAAATATGAAGTCGAATAAAATAGTATTCAAAGATTAGGTGCTAGTTATAGCATTTTAATATTTTTCCCCATATTATCTGCTGAATCTGATGACCAAAAATGTTGACTTCAAATTGTCATTCTAAAGGTAAAATTCCAATATTTGAATAACTGTGGAAAATATATATTTATCAAACTACATCAGATGTTTATTAATAATCACCAAAAGATTGTTTATAAATATTTTCGGAGTATCAATGTTTCACTTTATAGAGCAGTTTATTCTTTGAACATAGAATTGTTTGCTAATACTGTTTAAATTAAAATATGATTTTTTTCAGTTTTCCACATAAATTCATGATAATTATTTAATTTAAATATTTTTAAAATGAAGTTACACCATTTATAATCCCACAATGTCTATTTTTACCAATATATATGCATGTATATGTAATAAAAAGATGTTAAAATTAAAGCGCCGGGGCAATAGAGTGGACCCATAAGAAGGGGACAGGGATTTTCAATCTTTTTTGATCCCATCATGTGGTATATCATCAAAAATCTCTTAGATCACTCTTTAATGTTATGAGACTTTCTTTCCTCCTTTCAAAGTTGATTCCGATGACAGGTGGTTTGTTTACAAGATTTTGCAGTGCATGTTGTTAATGTATGTTTCCCTTCAAAACAAATAGAAACTGGCTCTAACCGAGTGATGGCTATGTTGTATTTTTCATTTTGTTTGTATATTATGGCTACATGTTATCACTGTATCTCTCCGCTATGTGGTTTAATACTTTACATGCAGTGATAATATTTTTTACTATGTTGATGTAATTAATCAGATTTAGAGGTAAAATTCATTTTTTTAAAGTCTTATTAAAATATATATGAAAACATTATTTTAACATAAATATTTCATGTACCTAAGTATTACATATCCATATTTATGGCTTTTAAATGTCTGTTAATATCTTTAGTTTAAGCTTTCATTGCAAAAGCAAAATTTCATTAAAATATTCTTGTTGCCATTTGCAGAATTGGAATTAAAATTTATTGTGCTGGGAAAGGTTTCTGCCGGCTCATTCCAGTTCACCCTTACATGACTTTATAAAATCGAATCGTGTATAGTATAAAAAGCATTGCAAACTGAAGCAACTGGGGTTGTCTTGAAAAAAAAATACACAATCAAAAGTTATCGAGGTGTCCACACAACCGATAAAATTGATAAAAACATCAAAATTATAATTCATTCTGTATCCTATTTATTTTCAGCCTTCTTGTACTTATATATCATATATGTTATGCATATCCTTTTTACCGCAAAAAAGAAAATGTACATGAATATCAACAATATTGAAAGAACAACAAACACAAGTAGTAAATAACTTAGAAAAGCTTGCTGGGCACTTCTCTTTACCACTCAACATTCAAGTTATTACTATAGAGAGATCTAGTGTTAAAAATACTTACCTAATTGCTGAAGAGCACCCTTAATCACCTATTGCTGTGTTTTTTATCCCAAAAGTGCATAATTTCTTGTATGTAGTATAGGTAAATATTCAAATTCTTAAAACGTTCAACTGTTATCTATTTGCTCTTTGTATTTCTCTATTAGAATATTTTTTATGTCTTGCAATTAGCACAATTAAAAAGTTACTATTAATTTTATTATTTCAGATAATAATGCTGTGAACTCTGTTCTCGCCAGAATATATTCGCTTCAACTACTTGTAATTATTGAGGATGCAAAGAAAGACTTTTGATGGCATAGTGTTTTTTGAAAAATGTCTGATTATGGTAATTTTGTAACTGCTAGCATATATTGTAATTTTAACATAGTTCATGGCACATTCCAAAACCTGCCTTTAATTAGTACTTTGGCTCTAAAAAGTGAAATGCTATTAGCACCAGTTTCAGAATGTAATGTTGTAAGTGGTCTATTAAAAGAATAGTTTTGTGAAGAAATAAATGTAAATTTTGAATTTTTTGAAAAATGTGTTTATTTTTTCTGCCCAGTCTGTTTTCGTGTCTTTGAATAATTTAATACAGGTTTATGCATTCACCATCAAGACCAGGGTGGTTAAAATCGATATGACAGAAACTAGTTTCTGCCAAAGAAATAATACTAGTAAGAACTTTAACCTGCAATGATTTATAATTCACACATGTATTTAATGTATGAAAATTTAGCCAAAAAATTAAAATAAAGATTATGAATATTATTCAAAGTAGGGAAAAGTTTCAAAAGGATCATATAAATGTCTTTTTTTTATATAATAATTTTCTGTCACTTCAAAAAATAATAATAATAATAATAATAATAATAATAATTCATAATGGTAGTCTGATGCTATACAAGTTTAACTATCAATATTATTATACGAATTTAATATTTCCAGCTGAGCGAAAAATTGCCCAGGCCGGGAATCGAACCCGGATACTTGGCTTACAAAGTACCGGGGATACTTGGCTTATCCGGGTTCGATTCCCGGCCTGGGCAATTTTTCGCTCAGCTGGAAATATTCAATTCGTATGATAACTTTACCAATCAGTTTGATTGTGTTAAAAATAATAGTATTAATATTATTGTTTGTGATTGAATTTCTATTAAAAAGTTAAAAAAAAAGATAGTTACAAAAAGTTCTATAATATTTTAACATCCCTTTTGAGAGTATTTTTAAATAAATAACATTGCAATAACTTAAAAATTATCTACTACTACATATAAAGAGAAATGGTTCTTGTGAAAATATGTAAGTAAATAATTGCAGCAACACAAAAATGGACAATTCTTGTACAATTATTTTACTACATTGAAAGAACAAATTCATTTTTGATGGAAAAGTAATATCCTAATAGCATTCCATAATCTGCATTAAATGAGATTTGAATCTTGCATTTGTGAGTTTCCATGATATTTCCATTATTAAATAAAGTTAAGCAAATTTTAAAAGCAACTGCAGAAAAACAGCTCTTTTTTTAAGCAAGAGCAATAGATTTTAACATTTGCAACAAGAATTTAACTTCTTTATAAATCAGGATATTTATTTACAATTTTAACAAGTGCTTTGTCCTTAATATCGTTTTCATGATTTCAATTATCTGCAAATAACATGATTGATTCTTCATAAAAGATTAAAAACTATCAAATTCTAATATAAATGTATTTTTTCATTAAAGCTATTCACAATATTTTGTTTCTTATTTATCCTGATTAAAATGTATATAAGCAATTCAATGCTACTAAAAAAGTATCTGATTATATCATGAAAAAAATTTATGCCAGTATCTGCTGGTTAAAATTGGTTATAACCACTTTCTGCCGGCAAAAAGTCTGCCCAGTTCACCGTAGCATGAATTTGATCAAAAAAATTTCTTTTACAATATTTTATGAAATATTGCCTTTGTATTGTTTGCCTATTTATTGTCTTTGCTTAAAAAAAAAATAGAAAATGCGCTTTGTTTACATAATTTCTAAATAAGAACACACGCAACTTCAGAGTTTCTCCTGTGTTTAAAAAACAGCAGGAGTTCTGTTGATGAGAGGTCACTTTTTTTAGTTAAATTATTTTAAATAAAAGGGCAATTTTGGATTCTTAAAGACCTTCTCTTTTATTTTTAAATTCATTCTTGTGATTTTTTAAGCCTCTCGACAACACTGAGTTAATTTTTATTATGCAAACAGATTTTTTAAGAGGCAAGAAGGGTGCTAATTTTTTAATAAGGTATTAGAGAATGCTATTTTGTAAACCAAGGGCAAGCGGTATGCAGCACCTATCCAAAACTACTTGCAGAGAAACTGCAATTTCTTGTGTTTCTGAATAAAGTTTAATTAGTGTCGAAAAAAGCTCTTTTGGATTTGAAATCAGTCTTAATGTGGCATTATGTAATTCCGTTAGTATAAGTACTTAAATAATATAACACAATTTGGTTCATGTTTTAAAAAGCGAGTTCACATTTTCAAAATAACTCTGTTTTTATCTCCTTTTTTGCTACTATATAATTGCTTATGTAATTAAAAATTTTAAAGTAATCAGTTGAACGAGTCTTTTTTTTTCAAATAATTTTAAATGAGTTTTTTTTAATTGGTAATTTTAACAATTCAGTTATGTTATTTTACTTTATAATATAATTTTATCTAAATAAAAAAGATTGATTAAAAACTAATATTTTGGTTTTCTAAAAAATTTTAACTTTTTGTTAATTATGTTGTATATTATGAATATAATATCTTCATAAAAATATTTGACATTTACATTAAAATATATATAGTTATGGCTTTTTTCTACTTAGACATGTGGAAAAGAATATTTTCCTTTATAAGAAAAAAAAATATTATAAAACAATAATAATTTTTAATATTTTATGGATTTATTTTTAAATAGACCAAAAACTGTCCCAAATTGGTTTGTAAGATATTTGGATGCAGCAGTATTCCAAATCAGAAAAAAAGAAAACAGAACAAAAAGTGACCCAAATTGGTTTGTAAGATTTTTGGGTGTAGCAGTGACCCAAATTGGGTTGTAAGATTTTTGGGTGTAGCAGTGACCCAAATTGGGTTGTAAGATTTTTGGGTATAGCAGTGACCCAAATTGGGTTGTAAGGTTTTTGGATATAGCAGCGATCCAAATTGGTTTGTAAGATTTTTGGGTATATTAATGTTCCAAATTGGGAATGTATCTGTTACCCAAAATGGGTAAAAAAAGTGTCAATTTTGGGTTTATTGCAATACCCAAATTGGAGTTGTGTTGCCCAAGATGAGTTAAAATGTTACTCATTTTGGGTAAGCTTCAGATTCCAATTTGGACTTGCAATAGGTCCAAAGTGGGAATTTTTTTAAACCCATTTTGGATCACAAAGAGACATTCTCAGTTTGGAACATTGCTGCACCCAAAAATCTTACAACCCAATTTGGGTCATTTTTTGTTCTATTTTATATTTTTTTTTTTTACGGTGCACGGTCTGATATTCATTTGCCTTCTACCCCCCCCCCCCCACACCACACCTTTATTTTTCTTACACTTTCACAAAAAAATTGAACATTTTCAATAGCTTAGAATGCAATTTGTCAATTACTAAGCTTGCAGAGTTTGTATTTTTAGAATTGGGCAATCTACATGCCCTTATTCCGTCTTATTTCATAGTTTTGTTTGCATGGCGTTATTACCCATATAGGTGGGTAATAATGCCAAATAGCATTGGTCAAGAAATCACGCCATTACATTTTATGAATACATATCTGTTAAATTATTTTTTTTATATAAATAGTCAATGAGTTACTGTATCAAATCATATATTTGTTTGAAAAATAAAAACTAAAACTGAGCCGTGAAAATTGGTAGAACCTTAACGTGGCGTTATTACCCCAGGGTACCTTATAATAATACATTGCACTGTATTGTTTAAAATAAATTAATTACTTAGTTTCGAAAGTTAGTTTCAAATTCGACTCACAGTTACGACGTAAAAGGCGGTGTCTTTTTTTTTTTTTTTTTTTAATTGAAGGATTTTTTGATGTGAAGATTCTTAAGATACGCATACTATTTTTAACAACTGAATTAAAACATCTAAACTAGTTGTAAATCACTAGACATGCTTGACTACATTTAGAAAGATAAATAAAAAATAAATACACCAAAATATATGTAAACATTTTATTTAAAAAATATAAACTAAGACATTTCTCTGTACAACTCAGAGTCTCGTCAGTACAAATATCAACAATATCCGAATATCTAACATGTCCTAGACACAGCCAATGTCAATGTTAAGGCTTCTATCCCTGCTAAGTGAAGACGGTCGTGAGCTAAAGCTATTACTATGGGAGATCATTTTCTCCTAACATACTTGCATTCCGATATTTTTAAATTATTTATATTGCGTTGGATAGCTGAGGTCATTTCCTCATTGATCTTTTTTTTTTTTTACTTTTTGATTTTGTTTGTAGTTAATTTTTATAAAGTTACTTTTACTTTCAAAATTGGTTCCAAGTGTCATTTAAAAAAATATCTCCAGCCAAAATCGAAAAAGTAAAAAATGAACTATCTAGAGAGAGATCTCAGCTATTCAATGCAAAAACAAACAAAAAAATAAATAATAAATAAAGAAATAAAATAAAATAAAATAAATAAAAATGGTGAAACGCAAATGAGATTTTAGAAAGTAACTCTCCATAGGAATAGCAATAGATCGCGTGTGTCTTCGGTCGCAGGGACAGGAGCCTTAAAATTATTATTTCAAAAAATCTCAAAGTATTTCTCCAGAATTAAACCAGATTTGATGAGCGAATGTATGCTGTACTAAATTACAGTTTAATTTTTCATTTTTAAAAACGCTGTTTAAGTCTTCATTGATCTACCTTGATGGATTCGTTCGATAAGTAGATTTGTTTCTCACGAGACAAAAGAATACAATGAGAAGGTATCAAGGTCAGTAATATGTTTACTACCTCCTCGAGGAAGAATTATTTTGTTCATTTTGTTGTTGTGCACATTGCTTTGAAATCTTTGATGAGCTATAAAAAAAAGTAACAAAACTACAGAGATTTTGGTCAAGAAAGTGAAGAAATCAAGATTATAACTATTTTCAAAGAATTTGATCTATACTCTGTATCAGAAGGATTTATAAACAGAAAAACTTCAACAAGTGCATTTGTTCACGACATAATTAGAGAAAGAGGAAAAAATAAAAATTATTTGAAGGCTTACCTGGTGCTAGTTATAAATGATGCGGCTGTTAATTTTCATGACTGAAGCACTCTTAATGCCTGCTATTACCTATCTGAATTTTTCAAATTTGTCAACACTCTGTATTTCGAATTTATCTCACAATGATGCAAACAGTTTTATGTACGAAATGAACTGAGACCCCGACTAGAAGATTAAAATTGCTTTTCAAGGCCATTGTTTAGAACAAGTTTTCCTAAGTATGTTGAAAACGAAAAAGGACAGTTTGTCCTAATTAACTATCATACATGAAACGTTATTATAAAAAGTTCAAATGGTGATGAAGATCACCATAATCAGGAGTTATAAAAAATCAAATATCCATATTTTCGTGCGTGTGCTTTATTTGCACCTTCAAATTGTTCAAAACTCAAGGGAATTTTGTGCAGTGTAATATACTAATTAAATAAAAAAATAATAATATGAATTTATATTGATCATATTTTTAATTAAGATACTTTACTCTAGTCTTTTTTCACAATTTTTGACAGCTGAAAATAACTTGCATCATTAAGTTCAAAGAAAATAAATTTCCAATTAACTATTTTCGCATATTGAATAAAGTACACGAGAATGAAGCACGTGCAGTTTTTTTTTCATTTTTTTGGAAGTAGCAATATAATTTATGGATAAGGATTATAGATGCAAGTTTTTTTTTTTTTTTTAATACATGAGAAATTTTTTTTAAACAAATTAACAGGAGTTCTAGCACATGTCTAAAGCAGAGAAAAAGAGAAATCATAAAATACATTTCTGTGTAACAAATGAGGAAATTATGCAGAAAAGAACACATCTGCGCAAAACATTCATTATACTTATGGAATATGGTACATATTTAATTGCTGTAAATCCTTTATACTCGTAATTTTTTTCTTTTTTGTGTGTGCTCACACATGATGCAATATGTAGTATACCCCATGTACTCCCTAGTGTAAACGTATTTCTGAAATCTTTTAACATGTATTTCAATATTAAACTTCATCATAGGATGAAATATTACATTCGTATTATTGAAAACAAGAATAATTCTTTCTATTCAATGTATCTATATGTAATACATATTACTGTACATGTACAAGCTACTGCTTACGAAACGTAATTAGAGATACAAGACAGAATACAGAAAAAAATGCATTGGCTGCAACTAAGCAATAATAGATTATTCCAATAGGCAAGAGATTTAGAGATCTGTTTATACATACATACATACATATATATATGTATATATATATACTATACACACACATATATATATATATATATATATATATATATATATACATAGGGTGTTTCGCTACCAGACCGACAAACTTTGAGGGGTGATAGTAGGCATGAAGACAAACATTATTAAATGGGAAACTATGGTGCGCAAACGTCTTCCGTAGGAGCTAGGGACCATTAAAGTTTAAGGTCCAAAACTTCAAACAATTATAAAAAACGGAAAAAAGGTTGGATTCGTTTGCGGTTTTCGCTAAAATCATGTTCTACATCACGATTTGTTTGTAAAAAAAAATTTAAAGGTTACGTTCAAAATTTGTCGATAGAGGGCGTTTTAGACTTTAGAGTAACTACTTTTTACCCTTATTTTGTGCACGGGGTTGAAATTATTCTAAAGTTTAGACTTTAAATTAAACTTTAAACCTAAAATCGGAAACATTATTATCGGGTAACTAACGAAAATTGAACTGTGGACAGAGGAGGGAATTTTGAACGCTTATAAACATTTAACAAACTAATCGATTTTGTTGCAGTTTGCGTGTAGATCACTCCCTTGGCAATTATTTTATTCAAAATGACGTACAGCATTGGTGTCCCCATTTTTTGATAGGGGGCACTTCCGACACATCTCCGAAATTTCAATGACATTACTTCTGTATGTTTTACTACCAGACCAACATACTTCCAGGAAGTGTTAGGGATGCAAAGACGACTTGGAATCATATTATAATGTAACGTCGAAAATGCCTTTATTACGAGTTAGGGTTAAAAGAAGCCGAGAAAAAAGCAACTTGATATTTCTACAACACGTTCTGTCGGAACTTCTAGTAAAAATACATATTCCTCTTTCGTTGAGCCACTCTATAGAACGATGGGGCTCCTCCACATTTTACCAACGATGTTCGCAGACACCTCAACGTAACATATGGACAGCGGTGGATAGGTAGCGGCTGCCCGGTTCGTTGGCCTGCCAGATCGTCGCACCTACTTCATTTTATCAATTACATTTTGTCACCTACCTTTACTTTATTACTGTATAATTGTTCTGTGTTTTTTTTAAAATAACCATGCTGGGTGGGGCTAATTGAGCTCAAACCAATTAGTAGCACCCCCCACCTGGTTCAATCTGAATCTGAATCTGTATGGACTTCTTCTGCTGGTGTCAAAGGAAAAGTTGAATGTATAAGACTCCCGTGCTGTCAATGGAAGACCTCTCAGCTCGAATTTCTGTAGCTACCAGAAAGCTATCCGAGATGCCAGGAATCTTTGAAAGCGTGCGGAATTGCATGCGACGCTGCTCTTAAGCATGCCCGATTACTTCTGGTCGTAATTTTGGATACCTTTTGTAGTAAAACCTTTAACTAAATTGCTTTCTGCCACATTAACGTGTTGCTGTTTCACTGCTTGTTTCTGTTGCTTTTTTCTCTGTTTCTTTTAACAACAGCTCGCTAAAAAGGCATTTTCAAAGTTACATTTCTATGTGATTCGGAGTCGTTTTACATCCCTAACACTTCCTGGAATTATGTTGGTTTGGTAGTAAAAAACCCAGGAGTAATGCCATTGAAATGTCGGAAATGTGTCGGAAGCGCCCGCTAGTAAAAATAGAGACACAAGAGCTGTATGTCATTTTGAATAAAATAATTACCAAGGGAATGACCTACATGCAAACCGCAGCAAAATCGAGCAGTTTGTATAATGTTTATGGGTGTTTAAAATTCCCCCCTCTGTTCATAGTTCAATTTTCGCTAATTACCCGATCCTAATGTTTCCGATTTTGGGATCAAAATTTAAGTTAAAGTCTAAACTTTAGAATAATTTCAACCCCGTGCAAAAATAATGGTAAAAAGTAGTTGTTTGTTACTCTAAAGTCTAAAGCGCCCTCTATCGACAATTTTTGAATGTAACCTTAAAAAATTTTTTGCAAACAAATCGTCATATAGAGAATGATTTTAGCGAAAACCGCAAACGAATCCACCCTTTTTTCCAATTTTTATAATCGTTTGAAGTTTTGAATCTTAAACTTTAATGGCGCCTAGCTCCTAGGGAAGACGTTTGCGCCCTATGGTTTCCTATTTAATAATGTTTGTCTTCATGTCTACTGTCACTCCTGAAAGTTTGTCGGTCTGGTAGCGAAACACCCTGTATATTAGGACGGAGCGTAAAAAACTTTTTTTCGAAATTCTTTTCTCCCTAGCGCGGAAAAGTTGTCTAGTGGTATCAGTAATATACTCACAAAATTTCAAAACAATCAATTAATATCTTCCGGTTCCACTTTTGGGTCGAAATATGCAATTTTAGCCAAAAATGTTGTAATTTTTCACATTTCAGTAATATTTTTTATTTTCAATTTTTTCTTCGCCCTAGTGCGGAAAAACTGAAAGAGTACATAAAGAACACAAGTCCAAAATATTAGAGTAATTAAAAAATATCTTCTGGTTCCACTTTGGGTTCTAATTATGGGAAATTTGTCGAAAATTATACAAATTTTCAAATTTTAGTCATTTTTTTATTTTTTCATTTGCTATTCCCGCTGGCATGGAAATGTTCGAAGAATATGCAAGAAACATAAGTAAAAACTTTAGAATAATAAATAAATATCTTCCGTGAGAAACATAGCAGAAGAGGTTATTGGTTTGGCTTACCTTATATAATCGCAGCCTGGTTCTTCTATAAGTGTCAAGTATTCTTCAAGCACTCTTTGCTGATGGAGCGTTCCCTCAATATTCCTCTGAATTAAAGTTTGATCTTTTCGACTGTCAAAATTCAATCTTTTCAAGGTATTGGTGGATATGAAACTCTGATCTTGAACTTGGCGTTTCATGTGATATTTATTTATTTCTCTTCTTGTGTTATGCCTGTCTATAACATTGGACATGTCGTCACGTGTCACAACTCGCAAGTCTTCAAGAAGTGCGCCTGTTACTGATACTGCAACTCGGTCGGACACTCTCATGTCCCATTGTGTCTCGAGTTCTGGCTAGGGCAGGACGACGGGTTGTTTGTGATATACTTATAGTATTTATGTTTGATTGCAACGACACTAAAGGTTTATCACTAAGATCGTGTCACAGTTGTTCATCAACAAGACTAAAAGATTTAAATAACTCTAAGTCTTCGATGAAGCAGTAGTGGTTTTTTTCCCTTTTATACCATTTTCTGAAAATTTCTTATTCTTTTTCGAGCCTGCTCATTCATTTACTAAGTTTCAGTGTTTCCGAATGTATCAAGTGGGTCTATCGACAACTTCCTTGAAGTACTTTGATCCTTAAGAAACTGTCTTCCAATTCTGGAATTTTTATATCACGTGGGCCTTTACATCGTTCTAGGGATGTACTATTGTAAGAAAATTTTTCAAATAGACCTTTTTTCTCTTCCAATAAGAAAACTTTCAATTTTGACTTCATCTGTTCTTTAGCATCAAATTTTTTATACTCTTATATTTATCATAATATGAACCAATCATATGGACTATTCTTTGCCTAAAAATCGTTGGAACTGAGGAGCCTGCCAAATTGCTTCAACCATTTCAGTCCATCATCCGCTATCACCCCAAAGGTAGGTCCTATTTTTAATTATATTTCTATTCATTTCTCACCAAAAAAAAGTACATTATATGTTCATAAGCTGGTAGAACGCCAGCACTTAATTCTGTAGGATCCCCCAAAAATGGGATGAGAGAAATCCCGTGTATACTGCGCCTTAATTGTGATATTTTTGTGTAATATGTTCCATGCACACTATTAGTTCAACACAATATTAAAAAATAAAATTTTGTAAACACTTTCAGATGCATTATTTTTCAATAAAATATAGAAGCTAAAATTGAATATCCTCATCACGAACCTATCACGAGCAGAGCATTAAACCAACAATAATACTACAGTAAACGAAAAGAAAGCTGAACTTATTAGAGGAATTTCCCTGAGATCGCTTTTAATTTGATTGTTCTATGATTTTTGAGTATATTAATCCCATGAATTTGCCAGTTTAAGTAATAAAAATCAAATCAAAAGATATTTATTAATTATTTTAAATTTTTACACTTATGTTTGCCACATGATTTTCCGAATTTTCCGCGCTGGCGAGAAGAGAAAATTGATAAGGAAAAAAGATCTCCGAAATGTGAAACGTTACATACTTTTTGGCTACTTTGACATTTTTAGACCCTGAAAAGGAAGACGGAAGATAATTATTTATTATTCTAAAATTTTTTACTTATGTTTCATGCATATTCTTCGAACATTTCCATGCCAACGGGAATAACAAACTAAAAAAATTAAAAAAATGACTAAAATGTGAAAATTTGTATAATTTTCGACAAATTTCCTATGTTTAGAACCCAAAGTGGATCCAAAAGATATTTTTAATTTCTCTAATATTTTGGACTTGTGTTCCTTATGTACTTTTTCAGTATTTCCGCACTAGGGCGAACAAAAAAATTGAAAATTAAAAATATTACTGAAATGTGAAAAATTACAACATTTTTGGCTAAATTTGCATATTTCAACCCAAAAGTGGAACCGGAAGATATTTATTGATTGTTTTGAAATTTTGTGAGTATATTACTTATACCACTAGACAACTTTTCCGCGCTAGGGAGAAACGAATTTCGAAAAAAAGTTTTTTACGCTCCGCCCTACTGTATATATATATGTGTGTGTGTGTGTGTGTGTGTGTGTGTGTGTGTGTGTGTGTGTGTGTGTGTGTGTGTGTGTGTGTGACATTTTAAAGTTAGGGGGACATAAACATGTTTCCCTTTCTCCGCACAGAAATCATGGTCAGCGAGGCAAAACAAAATAAATAAATGTAGAAGATCCAATAAGTCACTCCTTGCCTGCTGCAAGTTTATTTTATTAAACTGTAGATATAATAGAGAGAAAAGCTCCTTTTGCAGACGATCTTTCACCGAAACATCCAAAAAAATATTCCATCATTTTCTACATCCAGCCGTACTCATGGAAGAGAGAACCCAATAATACTACTTTTTACCACCTCTCGAAGCTTCCTGTTTTAAATCTTAAAAGAAAATTCTAGAACATTATTTAGTCTCAAACCCTCATTCTTTTATGTAAACATAACTCATACCGAGAGTCGAGATTAATATTTGACAGACAACAATTTCATTAAAAAAATATATATATTGTTTAACCAATTTATAATCGACTCAGAATTTTAAATATCTTAGGCAGACGATTTTTATAGACGATTAATTTTAAGAGAAAAAGAAAAGAAATGAATTTATTGATATGCACATTATCAAATGTTGACTGAGAAAAGATAAATAAATAGATAAAATAAAATAATGATATTTTTTGAAAGGTATGGTTTTGGAATAAATTTAATAAGATCTTCTTAAAAAGCGTTGATAAAAACATAGAAAAAATGAGTTTTATTTGGAATATTAAGAAATAAAGTTTAATTAAGAATATTTTTAATTTAGAGCCATCTTTTAAATTTACGCATACTGGAAATAATGTTTTTTAAGGCGAATTAAGAATTTATATCGTGTCCATGAAGATTAACAGATTCGATCTAGAAACAAGATTTTAATTTAATAAGTTGAAGTAAGTGCGGAATATTATTATAAGAAATTTAAGATAGTATAAAAGTTAGTTTTAGCGAAAAAAAATTTTAATTTGTAATATTATCCCTCCTTTTCCAAAACTTTGTATGAAATTGATAGTTAAATAAAACCAGAAGTTCAGACAACAGAAATACAATAATTTAGAAAAGTTAAATTTTCGAATAAACTGTAATCTCAGGAAAACAAGAGATGGAAGAAAAGAAAATTAACGCAATATAAAAAATATTAGCGATTAAAAAAATAGTTAGGAGAAAATTAAATAGAATTAAATTTAGGTAGGAGCATTTCCCAGAAAGAAATACAATAATGTTACAATATCACTTACTATTAGTAAGTGCATAGGAGATAATACATACAATAAAAGTAAATAAGTTATAAATATTAATAAGCAAGAAATTTTAAAATTACAATAAAATCAATAAGAAATCTCCTTCATGGGAGTTTTTAGAATTTCACTGACTTAATCAGTAGTTTATTTTAAATAAAGTCGTTCAATGAAAAAAGTCTTTCAAGAATGTGTAAAAGAGTCTTTTTCATTGTCCAGTGAATACAGTCTCTTTAATTAAAGATCCTCAAATCTTGTTTAATCTTTGGTTTTAATCTTATGTTTTTTGTTGGAATCCAACATTTTTTAATATGTCAAATTTCTAATAATAATATTATCACTTCAAAAACTAATAATAAATAATATAGAAAATTTTAAATAATAATAATAACAACAATAATAATAAGTTGCATAATAAGACTCCATAACCTAATATTCCTCAATAAGAGTATAATTAATACTAAACTTCATTATAGAAATCATAATAATAATAATAATAGTAAAACAAGCGTATAATCAAAAGAAAATATCACCATTTGTTTATTATTGATAGGGAAAATATTGGTTGAGGATAAAAGTAATTACATAGCAACTAAATAATTTTCTTATCTTCTAATAGCATAAGAAAGTATTTTTTGCTAGCCGAAAGTATACATAAAAAAATTATAATTCCAAAATCCAAATAAAATTAAATCTAACTATTTAGAAAATGGACTCTCAACCAGTATTTCCTTACAATAATTCCTCTCTGATACTCTTTTACAAAATTGTCAAATTTGGTTATAAGTTTTCAAATGCCAAATGTAGAATAATATTTTATCTGCACATGGTTTATAAACTTTAATAATAAAAACAAATAGGAATAAAAGTTGCCATTCTTAATTGAGAAATGGAAATAAAAATACTTTGCTTTTTTGAAATTTTTAATATCTGTAGTTTTCACAATCACTGAAAATCACATATTATCTTATAGGTTTGAGTAGAATCATCAGATTTTATAACTGTTATCACATAAATATCTGCTGAATAAATAAAATAATACTAATGTCAAATAACTGAGTAAATATATTTACACTTAAATACACTTAAAATTAATTAATCAACATCAATTTGAAAGCTTTTACAATCAAAGTGTACACCTTATGCCGGCATAAGAAGACCAATTTAACCACAAAAACTCCCAAAAAACACGTAATATTCTTGTTGGCCACCAAGAACATACCTGCTAATGTTGAAATTATGGTGATACAATATTTAAAGAATAAGAATTAAAATTTAATCTACTGTCTTGACTTAAGTTTGATCTAGTGATTGTGATTGTATCTGAGTTTGTTTTTCTTTTCGGGGGGGGGGGGGGGTTGCTTATGAAACAGTTTAAAATATTCGGGTAAAAAATAGTGTCTTAATTTATAAACATGCTTAATAACGGAATTCTGTCCTGTCTGATAATTAAATTTATCTATTTCATAAGTTATATCAGAAAGTTTATTTATAATTTTATATGGTCCAGAAAAACTAGGTTCTAATTTTCGAGTGTTAGGGTATTTAAATTCTTCATAAATTACAGAGTCTTGTATTTTTAATGGGGATTCGACAAAATTTCGATCATAGAGTCTTTTACTTTTAAGATGAAATTCACGAGTTCGCGCTTTCGCAATCTTGAGGGCTTTGTCTACTGGGTACGTTTACATTTTGATTGCCTCACACAGAATTATTACCCTCCCTTTTAAAAATCTGAATCAAAATTATCGTGAAAATTATAACTATATTTAGCTGCTAACTTTAACCAGAAATTTTATCTAATAAAAATAGAAATTCTAAATACCATAGTTATACCTTATTGGGATCAAATTTTAAATCTATTATTTTATAGATCGTAAGCAGATTCAAAAATTTTAATTGTAGGTAATTTCTTACTTAAAATCACAAAATTTACTGAAAAAATTAATCATATTTATCAGTCAAATCTCTAGCAAAAAAAATTTCAAATTTGTAACATATATATATATATTTATATAATATAAATTTCTTTGAGATGAAAAATCATTACTAAAAAATCAGCATGAATTATTTTAAGGCCACTTCATCAATCTAGATTTTAACTCATTTTGAGCATTATTGCAGTTTACATTGATTGTATATCTCCTACCTTATAAAACGTTAAAGAGCTTTTATATCATTTTGGGGCAATCTGTATGTATAAATTTTTAATATACAACACTATATTGCTAATGTATATTATTATTATTATTAATAATTTTTTTTAACCAGTTTAATTTCTGAATTTTTCTATCCCGCTACGATTGCCCTGATAATCTGTCTTCAGTTCAACTAAAGTAGTCTAAAGGAACTGTTTTTTACACCATCCAACTTCCCATAGTTCTCTATACACTATCTATCAATAAGTGTTTGAAAAATTTCGATTTTTGACATTTTCTCAAATATTTAAAAATATACTTGTCGGATTCTTCTGAAACTTCAGGATTATGAAGATTATGTATGACCTCATATTTATCAACATTCATTTGATAAGTAGGGCAATTAGGGGGCCGACAAAAAATTTAAGAATAACAGAAATATTTGGGATCACCCTGTACATGAAAATGCACGAAACGATTTATCGCTGCAGAATACAAATAACTGGATACTGCACAACATGTACACTGATTTTTGTAAGAATAGCATGTATATTCATGGAAAAAGGGTGATTTTTAAAAAAAAAATTCAAAAATTCTGGTATGTTTTTTGTTTCTATCATACAGTGTTTTTGACCAAATTTAATTTAAATTTCAGAATTTTTTGCAAAATCTATTAGAAAAAATATAGCGCATTTGGAATATAAACATATTAAATATTTTATGAAATAATTTTTATCTGCGCATGCGCGAACGATAAAAACGATTCTTTTACATCATTTAATAGTCAATTCTATGGAGTAACTTATAAAAAAAATCCAATCAAATATCGTGAAAATTCAAAAAGATATCATTATTATAAATAAGCTGTTTTTACATTGCTCTCTATAAACGGCTGAATGATAAAGGATTCTCCACAAATTGACATTTTTTTATCAACTGACTTTTAGGAAAAAATTAGTATTTAATGTATGCAATATCTAACACAATATTTCTGTTAATAAGTATCTTGACATCTGTGATAGAAAAGAATAACAGCTCTTTTCCCTTTCTATCATAGGTGTCAAGATACTTATTAGCAGCAATATTGTATTAGATATTGTATTCATTAAATAGTAAAAATTTTTTCCTAAAAGTCAGTTAATAATGTCAATTTGTGGAGAATCCCTTATAATTCAGCCGTTTTTAGAGAGCAGTGTAAAAACAGTTTACTTATAATAATGATATCTTTTTGAATATTCATGATATTTGATTGGACTTTTTTTATAAGCTACTTTATAGAATTGACTATTAAATGATGTAAAAGAATCGTTTTTATTGTTAGCGCATGCGCAGATAAAAATTATTTCATAAAACTACTCATATTTCATAAAACATTTAATATATTTATATTACAATTACGCTGTATTTTTTCTAATAGATTGTGCCAATATTTCTGAAATTTGCGTTAAATTTGGTCAAAAACTCTGCATGATATAAACAAAAAACATACCAGAATTTTTGAATTAAAAAAATCACTCTTTCTCCTTGAATATATTTGCTATTCTTACAAAAATCAGTGTACATGTTGTGCAGTATCCAGTTATTTGTATTCTGCAGCGACAAATCTTTTCGTGCATTTTCATGTACAGGGTGATCCCAAATATTTCTGTTATTTTTTAATTTTTTGTCGGCCCCCTAATTGCCCTGTCTATCAAATGGATGTTGATAAATATGAGGTCAGACATAATCTTCATAATTCTGAAGTTTCAGAAGAATCCGATAAATATATTTTTAAATATTTGAGAAAATGTCAAAAATCGAAATTTTTCAAACAATTATTGGTAGATAGTGTGGGTGAATATACATTTCTAACATCTTGTACTACACAGTGAGTCCACTCTCAACGGTGGTCACCCTACCCGTATGACATGGTGACGTCACGGTGACGTCGTTGTGAAGTCACATTGTGACTTTGTGACCGTCGATGTGACGTCACGTGATGTCGATGTGAAGTCACTGTGACTAAATGTGAAGTCGTTATGGCCGTTTTAGAGCTCATTTGTGACGTCACATTGTGACCACTTTGTGACGTCACGATGTGACCAAAATGTGAAAAATGCGTCATTTGTGACAAAATTGTTATTAAAACTGTGACTATTCTGTGACGATAGTGACAAGGTTGTGAAGACAGTTTGCGATTATTTTTTGATTTGTGACAAATTTGTCACTAACTTTGTGACGGTGGCAGCATTGTCAATGTTGTGAAGTTACACTGGGACACAATTATACAGTTAGGAACAATGTTATACAGAGTAAAATCCCTTACATCTATAATTTTATTATACTTTGGCGATACATCTCAATTAAAACTTGGGAACTGCTATAAAAAGAATGTACCAAAACAAAGTCACTGAATCAAAATGTAATGCCTTGCAAGACTTTAATCTTTGATGCATTATTTTTCTGTTGCAATAAATGAGAATATTTAATACAATTGAATATTCGATTTATCACAATTATTTGAAATTTAGCAATTTGTTTTTCTAATAAGCATTAAAATTATCATAAAAACACCTCCTTTAAGGTCACTAGTCACAGAAATAGACCCGGATGATAATATAAAGTCTGTGGGAGCGTTCTTTTCAAATATCTCGCTCAAATTTTAATATTTTTGCATGATTTTTTGCATAGGATAGCTGAGGACGATCTACAACCGGCATATTTTTTACTTTTTCAATTTTGCTTATATATTTTTTATATTATGATAGTTTCAATATCAGAACCGGTTTAAACTGGTTTTGAAATTTAAAATATATTTTTTTTTTAAATCTGAAACCAAAATTAAAAAAGTAAAAACTAGGCTGGTTGTGGATCGCCTTCAGCTATCCTATGAAAAAAAATCATGCAAAAATATTAAAATTTGAGCGAGATATTTGAAAAGAACGCTCCCACAGACTTTACACTATCATCCGGATCTTTTTCTGTGGCTAGTGTTGCAACTTAAAGGAAGAGTTTTTTCTTTTTAATTATAAGGCTTATTAGAAAAACAAATTGCTAAATTTGAAATAATTGTAATAGATTGAATATTCAATTGTCCTAAATATTCTCATTTATTGCAACAGAAAAAAATATGTAACAAAGATTAAAGTCTGCATAGCATTACATTTTGATTCAGTAACTTTCTACTGGTACATTCTTTTTATAGCAGCTCCTAAGTTTTAATTGAGATATATCGCCAAAGTATAATAAAATTATAGATGTAAGTTATTTTACACTACATAACAATATTCACAACTGTATAATTGTGTCCCAGTGGGACTTCACAATATTGACAACGCTGCCACGGTCACAAAGTTAGTGACAAATTTGTCACAAATCACAAAGTATTCGCAAACTGTCTTCACATACTGTCTTCTATGAATATTAAAATATTATTAAAACATGCAAGGAGGAATTATAAAAAAATTAAAGCTAGATATTTATTAGTATATTAATAAACAATAAAAAACATTAAGGGGATATCCATAATTGGAAGGCTGTCCATCATAGACACATCTACCTAATAAAAACTCCGACGATAAACATAAAATAGAACAACAAATACGTTAATTATAATTATTAATATTTTATTTATAATATTAGAGGGTATTTATAATATCCACTTTAATCACGATGTACACTAATACTACATATAATGGATATTTTGAAATTTACCTCTGTAAAATGATTCATTAAAGGAAATAATAAAAGTCTCTGGAATGAAAAATTAATAATAAAATACAGTTATTACTTTTTAGCTCCATACCGTTCAAGTATTTGCGTTATTTGTTTTAAATACAATCATGTTTAAATTCTTATTGATTGTCTTAACTTCCAAATTCTCTCTGAAAACATTCTAATAAAAATATTCACAACTGAAATGTTTTCACTCACAATGACTTTCTATTCAAAAATTTTATAACATTTCACAGGTTAAAAAATACATTAAACAATCATTAACGTTATTATTTTTTAAATATCAAACATCTACGATTTCGTTTGATAGTTCTTCTCGTTCTCTTATAAATTCCTCTTCTGATCGGATGCATTTTTTTTAAATAACATTATGCAGTGTTTCCGAAGATTACTTAATACAAAAATTAAAAAAGGGATGTTTGTTAATAACTTTATTCTATAAAAAAGCTTATTTATTACAAAATATAATTATCTTTAAATGTTTAATAATTATATTAACAATTTATTATAATATATTTTCTTGTGATTTTATGTTTATGGAAACATTTTAACCAATTATTTTAAAAAAGGAAACAACGCAGATTAAAATGCAATTAAAATCACCTTTGACAACCTAATCCAAATTATTAATAATCAAGTTTTTATGTCAACAAAATAAATAATGGATATATTAGACTTTATTAAGTTAATAAAGCACTAATGTTTTATAGCATGTGTTTGAGAAGGTAATTAAAATCCTTCTCAGAATAATAATAATAATAAATGCAACCATGAAATATAATCTTTTTCTATACCTTTTTTCTATCGAATTCATTCGTTCTTTTTGCCGCACAAACTAAATCCGATAATAATTAAAGTGGCAAAGACCAAATCATTTTAACAGTCAAAGCCCCCTTAATTTTCTCGGACTTATGTTTTGCCGCTTTGAATAGTTGTAGTGGACATTCTTGTTTAAATTGTAAATCCGTGTCAATACGCATCTGCTCACAAGTCACATCTGCCATAAATTGCAGTCAACTAACTTCTCGCGTCTTCTATCATCAATTTAAAACATTTTGTTTACGTTTATTTATTCTTTCGCTTGCAGACTATAGACTCTAGCTAGAGTCCTAACTATCGTGCAAGGCACTCTCGTTACCAGGGTTTGTCAACATCAGCGATATTTTATTTTCCCAGTGTGCCTTGCGCTAGTCAGCTGTTGTTGTGATAGTAAACAGAAGTGTAGGTTGTTTATTTCGGTGAAATTTCTTAAAAGGTGTTAAAAAATAATAAAGTATCAAAATTACATGTTAAAAAATGTTTAACAAAATAAACAAATAAATAAACAAACGAAAAATAAAAATAAAAATAAAAATAAAAAATGTTTCTCGCATGTGACATTCCTGTTACGTCATTTCTCATATGGTTTTATTTTTCTTAACCGGAGCTGTTTAATCTCTGGTTACGAGAGTAGCCTGCACGGACTCCAGCTAGAGTCTTGTCTTGCAGACGATTTTCACTTTCCATGCGCATGACCGTTTTGTTTTTTCTTATGCAATATTTTGGAGTTGAAATACGCAATAATTTTATGAGAGTGATTCTGATCAATTTTGTATATTTGAAAAATTTTTTAATGTATTTTTATTTTTTATTTTATTAGTTTCAAAACAATTCAAATTAAAATGAATTGTAAAATCATTTTTTTCTTTTTTTGTAAATAATAGTTAATAATAATCAGAATTAAAGTTTATTACATAAAATTTTGTTTAAGTTTTTAAAGATTTAAAAAAATAGATTTAACGCTAATAATAAAAAAACTTGTTTTAAAATAAAGTTTGTATCACATGTGAACATACATAGTATCTTCTTAATACAAAAAAGGGGGGTTATAGAGGATAAAAGCTTTTTATTTGCGTCTTTCGATTCGATTTCGGTCTAAAAACCTTTTTTCAGTCTATTTTAATTAATAATTATGTGAAATACATCCATTTTTTAATACAAATATTTTTCTATATTTACGCACACATTTTCACTGTCAAGGATAACAAATTACTCATTTGATTTGAAATGTTAGATACACATCCATACATTAATGTTTAAAATTATTTAAATATTTTGAAATGATAAAATCGTTATGTAATATATAACTGCATATTTTAATGACATTTCATAGCCCGATTTTTTCAAGATTTGTGACAAGAAAAACAAGTTTTGCGTATTTGGTACGAAAAATGGATAATTGCCCTTGCGTAAGTGATTTTTGTAGTTTTGATATTACAGGAAAAAATTTAATCATTTTCTAAAATGTCGAAAAATAAATTAATAAATATTAAATAAAAAAATTTGTAAGATTATCAACCTCATTCAAGCTCGAAATACATTTACACGGCCTATTTAAATTACAGTTCAAATTATTTCTCTCTTTATATGTTGAAATTTTTTAAGATTATTGAGATTTTTAAGTTCATATTTTTGTTACACTGCAGCTTTACAATATGGTGTTTTTTGTCACAAATGTGACATGACGTGCATTACATGCAGTGACATAACAATGATGTCACAATATATTTTTTAATTGTCAAAAAAGTGTAATTTTACTATAAATAACAGATTTTGGAAGTTTTCTAAGGTCACCACTCAGTCACAATGTGACGTCACTAGGTGGTTGCTTTTTGGTCACAGGTGTGACGTGACCACTGTGACCATGCATGCTATGAGGACGTTATTTGCAGTGGCATTACAGTGACGTCACAAAAACTTTTTAAATTGACCGAAAAATAATTTTTCCATTAAATAACATCTTTTGAAGAATTTTTGAATTTTTTTTAAATTATCTAAAAAGGTCAGATTTCAGTCACAATGTGACTTCACTGAGTGGTGGCCTTTAGGTACAGTGACGTCACAAAAACTTTTTCAATTGACAGAAAAATATTTTTTCCATTAAATAACATCTTTTGAAGAATTTTTGTATATATTTTTTAATTTTCTAAGAAGGTCACATTTCAGTCACAGTGTGACGTCACTGAGGGGTGGCATTTTGGTCACAGATGTGACGTCACATTTCAGTCACAATGTGACGTCACTGAGGGGTGGCATTTTGGTCACAGATTTGACGTGACCACAGTGACTCACACCCTCATAGCATGCATGGTCACAGTGACGTAACAATGACGTCACTGTGAGTCACTTTGGTCACGTCACTTCTGTGACGAAAATGCCACCACTCTGTGACGTCACATTGTGACTAAGATGTGACTTTCTAAAAACTTTTTCACAGTTCGTCACAATGTTACTGTCAAAAAAGTCACAAATGACACACTTTTCACAAATTGGTCACATTGTGACGTCACAAAGTGGTCACAATGTGACGTCACAAAAAAGCTTTAAAACGGCCATAACGACTTCACATTTTAGTCACTGTGACTTCACATCGACGTCAAGTGACGTCACATCGACAATCGATGGTCACAAAGTCACAATGTGACTTCACAACCACGTTGCAGTGACGTCACCATGTCTTACGGGCAGTGACATCACTGTGACGTCACTTTGGTCCCATCACATCTGTGACCAAAATTCCACCACTCAGTGACGTCACATTGTGACTGAGATGTGACTTTCTTAAAATTCTTCAGAAATTTATAAATGTCCTTCAAAACATGTTATTTACTTTAAAAAACATGTTTCTGGCAATTTAAATATCGTCGCTTTTGTTACAGTTTTGTCACAATGTTAATGTCAAATTAGTCACAAATGACACATTTTTCACAAATTTGTCACATTGCGACCACTTTGTGAAACGTCACAAAAGAGCTCTAAAACGGCCATAACGACTTCATATTTTAGTCACTGTGACTTTACATGGACAATCGATGGTCAAAAAGTCACAATCTGACTTCAGAACGGTGTTGCAGTGACGTCACCATGCTTTACGGGTTAATTCATCAGCGACTCAAAATGCTTTTCTAATTATACGAATTTTATCTGATTAAAAAATATTTTAGGCCTAATACTTACATTTATCTTTTATAATGATTTTTGTAAATGATCATTTGTTCTACTCGAAATTTCTCAAAGGTATTCGAATCACTTCTGCTTTTTCAAACTATAATTTTTATTATTACAATTAAATCTGCAGTTTATAATGTGCATGTAGGCCACATAACTATTTATTCGAATTTAAAATTTTTAATTTAGAGGTATGTTTTTTAAAATAAAGTTACTTTACAAGATGCTTTATTCGGCAGAAAATTATTATGAAAATAATTAGTGATTGACAAATAAAAAACTTTTCATCCTCTATAAGCCCCCCCCCCCCTTTTTTTTTTATTAAGAAGATACTATGTATTTTTGCATGTGATACAAACTTTATTTTTAATTTTTTTTCTTTATATTAGCATTAAATCTATCATTTTTACTCTCTAAAAACAATATTTTATCTAGTGAATTCTAATTATGAATATCATAATTTACAAAAAACGGTTTTACAATTTATTTTAACTTGAATTGTTTTGAAACTAATAAAAATAAAAGGTAAAAATACATTAAAAAATTCTTTAACTAAAAAAAATAATCAAAGACACACTCATAAAATTATTGCGTATTTAAGTTCCTAAAATACTGTTTAGAAAAAGAAAAAACTAAACGGAAATGCTCGTGGAAAATTAAAATCGTCTGCAAACGTAAAGGATCACGGAGTAAGAAACTTACTCCGTGGAAAGAATAAATAAACGTAAACAGAAATATTTTAAATTGATGACAGACGCAAGAAGTTAGTTGGCTGGAATTTATGGCAGTTGTGGGTAGTTTCGTATTGATGCGGAATTAACAATTTAAACAAGAAGGTCTACTACAGCTCTTCCAACCGGCAAAATGTAAGTCCGAGAAAATTAATAGGGCTTTGACTGTGAAAATGATTTGGTCTTTGCCACTTTAATTATTATCGGATTTAGTTTGTGCGACAAAAATAATAACTATAACGAATGACTTCGATGAAAAAAAAGGTATGGAAAAATATTTTTCAGGGTTGCTTTTTAATTATTATTGTTCTCAGAACGATTTTAATTAGCCACTCAAAAGCATCCTGTAAAACATTAATTCTCCATTAACTTTATAAAGGCTAATACATTCATTATTTATTTTGTTGACATAGAACATTTGATTATTAATAATTTAAATAGGTTGTTAAAGGTAGTGTTATAAACTGCATTTTAATCTGCGTTGTTTCCTTATTTAAAATATCTGGTTAAAATAATATGTTTCCATAAACATAAAATCTTATATTTTCTTAATAAAGAAGCTTTAAATAGAATAAAATTATTTGCAAACATCTTTTTTTAATTTTTGTATTAAGTAATATTCTGAAACATTGCATAAATTTATTAAAAAATTACATATATTCAGAATAGGAATTTATAAGAGAACGAGAAGAACAATTAAAAGAAATAATAGATGTTTCATATTAAAAAAATAATGATTGTTTAATGTATTTTTCAAACTGTGAAATTTTATAAAATTTCTAAATGGATAGTGAGTGAAAACGTTTCAGTTGTACATATTCTTACTGGAATGTTTTCAGAAAGAACTAGAAGTCTGAATGAAAATTTGGAAGTTACGCAATCTATAAAAATTTAAACATGATTGTATTTAAAACAAATAACGCAAATACTTAAGCGGTATGAAGCTAGAAATTAATAACTGTATTTTATTATTTATTTTTCATTCTAGACACTTTTATTATTTCCTTTCCTGAATGATTTTACAGAGGTAAATTTCACAATATCCATTATATGGAGTATTAGTATACATCGTAATTAACACTAGAACTCCCAGAAATTTTACTCAAGTTTGATAATAATATCTCTCACCAGAATTTTTATTCAACATTACTTAATTGATTTATTTAAAGTAAAACCTCGTGGTTTGAATTTAACTTATTTCTGAAAAAAATTCTGGCTCGAATTGAAATTTAAACGCATGGTCAGAGTCGAATCGACTCCTTCCGGGAGTTCTAATGTTAAAGTGGGTCTCTTATTTATAATTACTCTCTAATATTGTAAATAAAATATTAATAATTACAATTAACGTATTTATTGTTCTATTTTATCGTTGGAATTTTTATTAGGTAGATGTGTTTGTGATGGACAGCCTTCCAGTAATGGATAGCCCCTTAATGTTTTTTGTTCATTAATATACTATTAAATATTTAGCGTTAATTTTTTTTTCATAATTCCTTTTTGCATGTCTTAATAGTATTTTAATATTTAAAGAAGATAGTATTTGAAGATAGTTTGCGATTATTTTTTTTATTTGTGACAAATTTGTCACTAACTTTGTGACGATGGCAGCATTGTCAATGTTGTGAAGTCACACTGGGACACAATTATACAGTTATGAACATTATTATGTCTTGTAAAATCACTTACATCTATAATTTTATTATACTTTGACGATACATCTCAATTAAAACTTGGGAGCAGCTATAAAAAGAATGTACCAAAAGAAAGTTACTCAAACAAAATTTAATGCCATGCAGACTTTAATCTTTGCTACGCATATATATGTATACAGGGTGATTCAGCTCGTCGGTGACAAACTTTAAGGATCGATAGAGCACACCTAGACGAACATTTTTGAATAGGGAATGTAGGGTCCCTGACGCGATGGTAAGGCGCTAGGCGCTTTCGAAAATTTGGGTGCCGAAATTCGAAACGTCATAAAAACTAGGGAAATGGTTAGATTTTCTTGCTTGTTGCGTCGAAATGATTCTGTTTGTTTAGACTTTCTTCAGTACCAATTTGATAAGCGTATCTCTTAAAACATGGATAGGGGACGCTGCAGACTTTGGAGAGCTAGACAACAACTTTAAGCCCGTTATTTTGATAATTTAACACATGCTCGCCAAAGTTTATACTCTAACTTAAAGTTTGAACCCAAAAGTAGAGCCCTGCAAAAAGCGTAAGAGCCGGAATAAAATGTCAAAGTACAGGGTGGTCGAAACTCGAAGGCTCCTAAGAGATAAACAAACAGATTTCTTGACTTATGGCATGCATTTTCATGATTCTGTTTGCTGGGGCTCTCTGAAACTCAGTTGAACGGTACAAAAAGAAACATCGATAGGGGGCGCTTTGGGCAAAAAACATAATTCGTTGACATTTCGGACGCTAACTGGAAACGGGGCGCTACGATCAGTTAGAAACAAAACAAGAGAGTAATTTACTTATCATAAGAAGCTATTAAAACTGCAGTTTGTTTGTTTTTTTTAACAAACATAGCTGGTTTCAATCATGCACAATGCGCGCAATAAAATTTACATAAGGTGCTTTTTGCTGATTTATGCAAAAGATATCGTACCATATCGATATGCAAAAGATACGTAATGCGTAGACGACAACGCGAGATGACGTAGTTGTATGCGCAGACACGTCTTTTGAACGTGCGGTACCTACTTAAGCTTCGGGTTACTTGTCTGCAGATCGGTAGTAGGATGGAACGGTACACAAACTCTGAATTGGCTGACATGCATTTGGCGTATGGCGCTGCTGGTTGTAATGGACGAGCCGCTCAGCGGTTGTACGCCGAGCGTTACCCCAACAGGCAAATCCCCTGCCATGCCTTCTTCGCTCGAGTACACCAGAGGTTGTCCACAACGGGATCTTTCGACGGAGGCAGGCCTGAACGGGAGCGATCAGTGAGCACCCCCGACAACGAAGAGGCTGTGCTTAACCTGGTTGAGGACAACCCAGGTCTTAGCACGAGAGATATCGCCACACATGTTGGCATTTCGCAAGCAACTGCGTGGCGCATCTTACGTTCCCGGAATCTGCACCCCTACCACATCCAGCGGGTGCAGTTGCTCAGAGAGCAGGATTTTGGCCCTCGAGTGGAATTCTCAAGATGGTACTTGGCGATGAGATCCAGGGATCCCCGTTTTGTAAACAGCATTTTGTTTACGGACGAGTCCACCTTCAGCCGGGAGGGAATGTGGAACGCCCACAACAGTCATGTGTGGTGTGATGAAAATCCACATGAAACCAGAAGCCGAGCAGCCCAGGAGCGTTTCTCAGTAAATGTGTGGGCCGGCATTCTGGGGGATTGCCTCATTGGCCCTTATTTGTTACCTGAACGGCTGACAGGTGGAAATTACCTGATTTTCCTGGATCAAGTGCTGCCGCAGCTTCTGGAGGAGGCGCATGTACCCGAAGGTTCGCGTCGCCAGATGTGGTTCCAGCACGATGGAGCTCCGGCCCATTACACGAACGACGTGCGTCTCCATCTAAACGCAAGGTATGGCCAGCGGTGGATCGGGCGTGGGGGTCCAGTTCACTGGCCTGCCCGATCACCAGACCTCACCTGCTTGGATTTCTTCCTTTGGGGTTACCTGAAGGCCGAGGTATACCATACACCTGTCAGCAGTGCTGAAGAACTTGTGGCGCGCATTGTGGCAGCTGCAGGGCAGATCAGAGATACTCCTGGCATTGTTGGAAACACACACTCCTCAATGCGACGGAGGTGCGAAGCCTGCATCATGGCCCAAGGTCGAAATTTCGAGCATCTTCTGTAGTGTTATTTTTTGTAAATAAATTTCCAGTATCATTGATGCTTTTGGTCTAAATTTATTCAGAAGTGTTGAGCAGAGGTAGAAAATGTGTTTTCATTATTACTAACTGATCGTAGCGCCCCGTTTCCAGTTAGCGTCCGAAATGTCAACGAATTATGTTTTTTGCCCAAAGCGCCCCCTATCGATGTTTCTTTTTGTACCGTTCAACTGTGTTTCAGAGAGCCCCAGCAAACAGAATCATGAAAATGCATGCCATAAGTCAAGAAATCTGTTTGTTTATCTCTTAGGAGCCTTCGAGTTTCGACCACCCTGTACTTTGACATTTTATTCCGGCTCTTACGCTTTTTGCAGGGCTCTACTTTTGGGTTCAAACTTTAAGTTAGAGTATAAACTTTGGCGAGCATGTGTTAAATTATCAAAATAACGGGCTTAAAGTTGTTGTCTAGCTCTCCAAAGTCTGCAGCGCCCCCTATCCATGTTTTAAGAGATACGCTTATCAAATTTGTACTGAAGAAAGTCTAAACAAACAGAATCATTTCGACGCAACAAGCAAGAAAATCTAACCATTTCCCTAGTTTTTATGACGTTTCGAATTTCGGCACCCAAATTTTCGAAAGCGCCTAGCGCCTTACCATCGCGTCAGGGACCCTACATTCCCTATTCAAAAATGTTCGTCTAGGTGTGCTCTATCGATCCTTAAAGTTTGTCACCGACGAGCTGAATCACCCTGTATATATATATATATTACAAATTTAAAATTTTTTCGCCAAAACTAACCTTTATACTATCTCAATTTTCTTATAATAATGTTCCGTACTTACTTCAAATTATTAAATTAAACTCTTATTTCTAAATCTAATCTGTTAATCTTTATGCAGACGATATAAATTCTTAATTTGCCTTAAAAAACATTATTCCAGTATGCGTAAACTTAAAAAGATGGCTCTAAATTAAAAATATTCTTAATTAAACTTTATTTCTTAATATTCCAAATAAAACTAATTTCTTCTATGTTTTTATCAACCCTTTTTAAGACAGTTTTATTAAATTTATTCCAAACCCATACCTTTCAAAAAATATCATTATTTTATTTTATCTATTTATTTATTTTTCCGCCGTCAACCTTTGATAGTGTGCATATTAATAAATTCATTTTTTTTTCTTTTTCTCTTAAAATTAATGATTTATAAAAATCGTCTGCCTAAGAAATCATGAGTCGATTATAAATTGGTTAAATAATATTTTTTTAAAATAAATTTATCGTCTGTGGAAAATAGTCTCGTAGCTGGACAAGAATTCTGTTTACAAAAAAGAATGATGGTTTGAGGTTACAGAATGTTCCAGAATTTTCTTTTTAGTTTAAAAGGTGGAAGCCTCGAGTTGAGAAGGGAGATTATTCTTGGTTCTTTCTTGGATGAGTACGGCTGGTTTAAGTAAATGATGGAATATTTTTTTTTTTGGATATTTCGGTTAGCGATAGTTCGCAAAAGGAGCTTTTCCCGTTCTCATGATTACGGATTAAATAAATGAACTTACAACAGAAAATGAGTAATTATTGCATCTTCTACATGTATTTATTTATTTTGTTTTTCCCTCGCTTGCCATGACTGTGTTTTTTTTTTAACCAGTGAAAATAATTCGAGTTTCTCCTTAAATCGTCACACACATATATATATATATATATATATATATATATATATATATATATATATATATAGGGGTGCAAAAATCTAGGCGCCAGTGGCTAATCTCCCACCACAAAAATTTTAAAGTCTTCTTCGCTCAAAATTTAATAGCAATCTTACTAGAATTTAACATGAAATATTAGATAAAAAGAAATGAAATAATGTTAGTGGTGGCAGACTGCCTGCTGGCGCCTAGATTTTTGCACCCCTGCATATATATATATATATATATATTTGCAGTAAATGAGAATATTTAAGACAATTGAACATTCGATCTATAACAATTATTTCAAATTTAGCGATTTGTTTTTCTAATAAACATTAAAATGATCAAAGAAACACTTCCTTTAAGGTGCAGCCCTAGTCACATAAAAAGACCCGGATGTTTATGTAAAGTCTGTAGGAGCGTTTTTTTCAAATATTTCGCTCAAATTTTAATATTTTTATATAGGATAGCTGAGAACGATCCACAACCGGCCTAGTTTTTACTTTCTCAATTTTGGTATCAGATTAAATATATATATATATATATATATATATATATATATATATATATATATATATTAAATTTCAAAACCGGTTTATACCGGTTCTGATATTGAAACTATCAAAATATAAAATATATATAAGCAAAATTGAAAAGGTAAAAACGAGGCCGGTTGTTGATCGTCCTCAGCTATCCTATACAAAAAAACATGCAAAAATATTCAAATTCGAAAAGAACGCTCCCATAGACTTTTTATTATCATCCGGGTCTTTTTCTGTGACTAGTTTTGCACCTTAAAGGAAGTGTTTATTTGATAATTTTAATGCTTATTAGAAAAACAAAATGTTAAATTTGAAAGAATTGTGATAGATCGAATATTAAATGGTCTTAAATATTCTCATTTATTGCAACAGAAAAAAAAGTATCAAAGATTCCAGTCTGCATGGCATTACATTTTGATTCAGCAACTTTCTTTTGGTACATTCTTTTTATCGCAGCTCCCAAGTTTTAACTGATATGTATCGCCAAAGTATAATAAAATTATAGATGTAAGTGATTTTACCTACATAGCAATGTTCATAACTGTATAATTGTGTCCCAGTGTGACTTCACAACATTGACAATTCTGCCACCGTTATAAAGTTAGTGACAAATTTGTCACAAATCAAAAAATAATCGCAAACTGTCTTCACATTCCTTGTCACTATCGTCACAAAATAGTCACAGTTTTAATAACAATTTTGTCACAAATGACACATTTTTCACATTTTGGTCACACCGTGACTTCACAAAATGGTCACAATGTGACGTCACAAACGAGCTCTAAAACGGCCATAACGACTTCACATTTTAGTCATTGTGACTTCACATCGACGGTCACAAAGTCACAATGTGACTTCACAACGACGTCACTGTAACGTCACCATGTCTTAAGGGCAATGACTAATTTCTAAACAGTTTGTATAGACTTATAGTTTCATTTGTAAAATTGCTTTATAAAAGATAAAAAGGATTTTTTAAATGATTTAGGTAAAAAAATGTTTTAAGAAATACGAAAATAAAATTTTATATTGTCTCCCAGTCTTTTAAGTGATATTTAATAAATTTTTATCAGTATTCTAACAATTAAGGGAAAAAAGTCCTATTTCTCTGCGATTAAAATTAGCCGAATTATAGCTGTTTAAATGTTAAAGCATCTTTTTTGTTGCAAAATAGGGGTCAGTCACAAAATTTTTGAAAATAAATATATACGTCAGATAAAAAAAATAACATTAAATATTGAGAGTAAAATAATTTTTACAGAATAATTTTTAAATTTATGTTGATGTTAACATATTATAGCAAAATATACAACTTGTACTAAAAATATAAATAAAAAATAACAGAAATTTTGTTAAAATAAATTATGAAAAGCAACAGTCATAATTTGTTACAAAATGATGCATATTTAAAATTCTATTAGATTACTTAACCTAATATAATTTGGTGTTGTCCTATAAAAAGAATAAATGAAATGGTGCGCCACTAAAATCATATTAATATTACATTGTCATATGATATAAATAAGTATGCAAATTAAACCTTGGTATAATAGTTGAAAGTGAATTAAAATTTGAAGACAAATTTTGAATTAGGGAAATATATATACGGACGTCATAAGTAAAATAAAAGTTTACCAAAATAACACATTTAAAAAAAATAAAAATCATGAAAAGGAAAAGCTTTTTTTCTTTAGAAAATAAAACACATGTAAAAATACAATTGAGGATGTGAATTTCAAAAATCGCCTTATTTCTTTTTTTTTTCTCTACCAATCTACACTAATGTAACACTACTATGTCCAAATTCATAATGAAAACCAATGGACACATTAAAAGTTTTTTTGCGATTTCAAAAAATTTGATTTTCTTGATAGAGTTTTGAAACCCACGTCTTCAGCTATTTTAAACAATCTAGAAGTTAATTGATGAATATTAACACTACGCTAAAACTCATACGGTGCAGCACCTTCAATTAAATCGCTTTAAAAATATTTTTTCTTTTTACCTCATTTATTTTTTTATTTTTTTATTTATTTTTATTTATTTATTTTTTTTTTTTCTTTGTAACTGGAACTATATGTCTGTGACTAATGATTTAGGAATTAGCCATTTGACAGCGTCGGAAATGGGCGACCTATTTATAATACTTTAAGCATTTAGTGTACGCTCTCTTAAAGCTTAGTCACACTCATTTGTTTTCATTTACAGAAAAGTGGTTTAAGTCATAAACTTTAAAGTTTTGTAACTCGGTCAATTTTAATGTCAGATGAATGGAACCTTTTTTGTATTTCTTGTTAGAATGATGGAAAATTTTTACTAAATAACACTTATAGGATCGGGGGACCGTATAAAAATTTAATTTTCGTAATTTTTCAATACATTTTCTTTCAGACCTAAATCGCTTAAAAAACAATTGCCTTCTTAAAGCATTTTTGCATTTGGAACTATATATATATGACTAATGGTTTAGAAATTAGACATTTGCCACCGGTGAGGGTGGACTTAAGTATTGTAAAAGATACGTATTCCGGTATGAATTTGAATACATGTTGGAATGAGGCAACAGCAGAGCGATTTTTCATTATTACTGTCAATTTTCAATTTAATGTTATTTCAGAGTATATGAGTGTTCATTGTTTCACAATATTTTTTTTCGGCATCCAATTGTTATTTTATTCTGATAAAAGAATTTAAAATCTGTTTTCTGAGATTTAAATCTATATTAATGACAGAATAGAAAATGGATTTTTTATCTTTTGTAGTTTCAAGTGCATTATTTAAACTTAAAAAAATAGTAAAATTTAGGTATTATAAAGTTTTTATTATCATTTCTGAATATAAAATCATATTATTAATGCAGAAAGTACATATTGATAATATCAATGAAATACACCGATTTTGGAAATATGCAGTAAACTTTGAAAGTTATAAGCCATGTTTCTTTTATTTATGTAAAAATTAATTATTTCTCAACAATACTCACTTATACTCGCATAAAAATAGAATGAAAAATTTATTCTGAATAAGGATTTTTTTTTTTTTTTAAGTGTTAAAATAAATAATACATTTTTTTAAAGCAAAGAATAACTTTTCAAAGTAATAAAAGTAGTATACACATAATTATTCGTAAAATTCAATTGAAATATGTGTATTTTTTACTTTCAATAACTATGCTTCCTTTGTATTAATCAACTGTGATTTATAAATTGCATACTTAATTTCATTAGCTGAAAAAATCCTTTAAAACAATTAAAACGTGCAAAATGTGTAATGAAAATAACAGTTTTCTTTTTGTTCATATTCAAGTGTGAATCTTGATTATTCTTTAATGAATGCTATGAAATCCTGAAATTATTTTTTATAAAGAAGTACTTTTTTAAACTTTACTTAATTAGATAATTCTTTATCATTTGAAAAATTTTAATAACTATTATATATTTGCAGTCATTAACAAAAGAATTACTTTTTACTTTTTTCAACTATTACAATAGTAATAAAATTTTTTTTTGTTTTTCTATAAATCTTTTATTATCTTTTCGGTGATTTAAAAGTACAGCATTTTGTCCTAAAAAGAAAAAAGATCTAAAAGATAAAAAGACATATTTTTAATAGCTTTTGAAATGCAATTTTCATTTTGCTTTTTTTTAAAAGTTATTCTGTTTGCAGTTATATACCTTTAATTATAAATTGAGTTTCGATTGATTTTAATTATTAGTTTGGTTGTAATATTGTTTGACGTTATAGATTATTGTTTTAATTTTGAATTTTATTTTACACTAATGGAGTATGTAGGCTTGCCATGCTTTGCGAAAGCTGGGAGTTTACATTTTTTTAATTTTAATGCTTGTTCCCTCCCCCACCTTCCAAGAGCAGGGTGTTTTTCTGTTGTTCTTATTTTTGGTCTTGTTGAGAAAATCGAGTTCATTGTTTTTATTGTTGTTGCACCCTCTCTACATGATTTATGTATTTTTATATTTTCAGACAAAAGTATATATACATATATATTTTAATCAGAGCATTATTTGCAAGCGCTTTTAAATTATTTTTAAATGGTGTCCATATTTAATCATTAGATTAATAATTCAGAAACGATAGACACATTTTTGATCCAAATATACACAATTCATTATGAGTATATGAATTTACTCATTTTTGAGTACTTTTTTTTTTTTAGCGCATCGATCATTTACAGAGATTGACAAAGAATCTGGTTGTAGTACTGTAAACGATAAGTTTTGCAAGTACATATTTTAATTTAACTGAAATGCTGCGAGGGCATTTTTGAATGCAACTAATTTTTTGCGTATTACCTGGAGTGCATAAATTTTATAAATCGTGTAAAAAACTACGCAAAATATCTCGAATACATTTCTATTTATTGATGGAAATTTGTGGAAATGACTTTTCTGCAATCAATTTTATGTATCATTTTATGTGTAATACATATTGAAATCTTCAGATGATATACGACAAGAGGATTCAGAAAAGAATTTGTATATTTTTCTGAATATTAGTGGCAATTGCTAAAACTGGGTTTTCGAATGTCATATTTATTTTTCATACCTATTACGGCTCCACCTTTCACCAAACATCTATTCCTGATTTCCTATTGGTCAATGAACTTTTGTCTAATTGAATACGAAAAATGTTCTGATTAAAGGATGCAAAATTCTTGCAATTTACAATAACAATTTAATGGTGAGACTTACAAATCATGATTTGAATGTGGATGCCTGTATGTGGTATACAAAAAAATCATGATTGGGAAAGACACTTTGGCCGTATGACGTACGGGGATATAAAGGAAGTTTTTAATAATTATCATCTTTCAACTTTTTAAACTAAAAATTTTGTTACAATGTTTTTAATGTGTGGAAAAACTCATTACGAACACATAGTTTATCTTGCTTGTCGAGCACTGATAATAAAAATCAAAATATACCTTGAATTTCGAAAACTTAAATGAATTCAAGTTATAAATCTAAAAACAAATTGTATTAAAGTTATGACTCTGTCGAGTTATTCCGCTTTATTGATATTTTATGGTACACCTGAAAATTTAATGTCCCAATAATGGAAACATTGAAATGTCAAATAACTGCAGTTATTCTCGAAATTCTTATTACTACAAAACGTTAAATGGATAATATTCGAGAAAGAAATTTATTGAGCATAAATATTGTATTTATAACTGCAACCGAGCATAAACGAATGAATGTCTAATCTTTATTATTTCTTAAGATTTAGTTTATTATTAAAAAACAGTCAAATTATGAACATATCAAGACTAACGTGTCAGATATTAGTTTATTTTTATCAAATATATATTGAAGCTCTGTGTAACATCTCTATAAAAAAGAATAAAAATGTGCATTTCTTACATTGAATTGTACTTTTTTATTTTAATTTTAATTAATTAATTTATTTTTAAGTATAAAATATTTATTTATGCTTTTTATATTTAACCTGAAATGAATTGATATATAATTGAAATAATTGATATAAAATTAGCAAGATAATTTATTATTTCAAACTGAAGTGTGAAATATGGGTTTCCGATTTAGAATTCTAAATTGAAATCAAATTACAGAGATTAAAAGCAATTGATGCACAAAAATTAATGTTGTCCTTTTATTTGGATATATGGGCAATAACGCAGTAGTTGAGAGTGTAAAAAACGTAAAACTGAAACGGCTTTTAACATTAAAACGCATAGTACTTTTTCGAAATTTACGTGATTGCAGATAATTCAAGTGAGGCTACCCTTTAAAATAATTTGAAAGTTTTTTGTTGTAAGTATAACTACGCAGCACACATAAAAAAATTGTTAAAATTTTAAACTTTTTCATTATTCTAGTATATATGGACAACAATGTCATTGTGGAAAATGTAGCATAGCAAGTACGGAAAAGGATTGTCCCATTGAATTTTCAAACATAAATCTATTTCAAAATTTACGGAATTCATTTACGGAAAATCATTGATAAGCATAGAACTGTCTAGCATTGCGTCATTAAAAATAAATCATAAACTTATCTGGGAAGCAGATCAGAATTTTCTCAACCATTATTAAAGTGCATCGTTTATATACAGCTATTATCCTCGGAAATAATTTACCTTAAATTTTGTATCTGAACATTTTCATAGTAACCCAAAATGTAGATTTATAAAATTGATTTGCAGAAAAAAAATTCTACAACTTTTTTATCCGTATAAAGAAAAAACATTAAATATATTTCTACTTAAATAGCTTTTCTGGAATTCTAAATATAAACTAAAATGCATTATATAATTAAATAAAATAGTTGTTTTCTAAATACTAGAAAAATAAGATTCCGTCTTGTTAATAAATATATATTTCTGTTGATAACCTATCAAGTGTAATAATAGTATCTCTTTTCTCCAGAAAAACTTAAATTTCTGCTATGCTCAGTAATGTTTATTCCTTTTCAATTTACATCAATAAAACCTAATAAAAATTTCAATTACAATTCCAATTTACATTTAAAGTTTTTCGTTAGCAATTCCCTTTTCGCAAACTTAAATCTATTGTATCGGAGAATTCCTCGAAATTGTGTCATTAAAGGAATGTAATGTAGAAAAAAATAAAATAAACATAAAATAAACGAACACGACGAGACTTTATGCATGCAAGTTTTGTGAAAGTAATTTGATTTTGAACAGTCGTTTAAGTTGTAAAATAACGTATTTTGAAAGAACAATTTTTCTTCTATTTATTTTTCTCGGGAAAATATTTTCAAGTATTTTCATTTAGCTTTCATGCATAATGTAATAACAGAATATTTTATCTTTTTAAAAAGTGCTTACCAAATAATAGAAAATAAGATATTTTTTTGTTTTTAAAAAAGTTAAATTAAAAATAAATAAATAATTCTTGATATATGAAAAACTTTATTTTCCGAGTTTGTAAAATCGAATTTTAAAGCTGAGAAACTTAATAAATACAATATTGCTTTAAACTGAGCTTTTAAATTTTAAATAAAAGATGGCATACTTTTTGGAAGAGGACGGGGTACAGATTCCTGTTTTCTGTTTATAACAAATGAAACTTTTGACTAAAAATCTATTTTAAGTTAGACAGATTTGCAATATAATAGATTGATTTATTTTAGGTAGATTGCCCAAATATTCATTAAGTATATTCAGATATTATCAGTAAAATCAGATTTTGAACTGTATTGTTTATAGGAATCTTATGAAAGAAGATACTGTTAACCCCTCTACAGCTAACTTGCCTTTTAATTATCAAATTGCATGATTTAAATCATTTATACAAAATATCTTTCTATTAAGTTCTGACATATAGTTAGAGCAAGAGCTTCATTTTATAAAGCTAAATTCTACAGATAAGGTTTTTCCCTTCAAATGCTTATATAATATTATTTATAAGAAACACAGTCTTACCTCGCACAGTCTTTCTAATATCCAACAGAACCCAACAGATTGCCGATTCATGTATGTCCAGATTATTTTTGAAAAGTTAAGGAAAATTGTTCACAGATTTAATGTTCAATTTGTTGCAATTATCTTTACCTTATTAACTTATTAAATAGTAATTTGGATCCTACACCGGGGTATGAAAGAGCCGGAGTTTATGAAATACCCATTATTTTGGAGAATGATGCAAGAATGATTTACATAGGAGTTGTGAATAGGAAGTTCCTTCAATGCTTGAAAGAAAATATAAGAGATATTTTGCAATATTTTCGGCAACATCGCTGCTAGATTTTATTTCAACAACCCTCATAGTTGCAAACTTTTTAGTAATGCCAAGTTAATAATTCCATGTAATACAACTAAGGTAAATGCATAATAGTGGGCCACTTAAGGACATTTGTCTAATTATTATTAATATGTTAATGAATTCCAAAAAACATATAAAATTTTAGCCTAGTCCTTACCTTCATGTATCCGAGTAAACATTCAATTTTTTAAAATATATTCTTTAGAAAAAATGAAAATTAAAAAATGTTACCCTTCTCTATGCTCCAGTAGTGGTCATAGTAAAATTCTAAAGCTCCAGTAGTGGGCCCCCCAAAAGTGGGCCACTCCATTCTTGAGTTTAATGTGTACAGAGGTTATAATTTTTTTTTAGATTTCTACACTTAAATACACACAGTAAGGAATTCATATTTAGAAGTTTTGATGATTACGTAAAATAATTTCAGCTTCCCTTTAGTTTTTTCGAACAGTCTGTAATATTTTATAATAATAAAAAAAATCTGCCATATTTGTTAGTTTGCAGTAGTGATAAATGATAAGATATACATAATAAAAAGGGTAATTAAATGCTGAAATGATTGCAAAACTATATTGCATTTATTTAAAAAAAAGAAAAAAAGAAGAAGGAAAAATAATAATGCCGGTGGCATTTAAATTTAACTGCCTTTATTTTTCTTTTAGAGCCATTTTTTTTACAAAAAGAATACAAAAGTTGAATATCTGTTTGCGGTACCACTCCAACTATATCTGAAAAATTTATGTTAGAGACATCATTTTCCTTAATGACAAAGTCTTTTTTATTTCCAGTTGACTTCAATCCTTGAAAAAATATTATTTCTTTAATTTTTTGAACTACAAACAAATATACATCTTTTTTGTATTTCTTTTTCCTCTGATTATTGAGACACGTATAAATTGTCCCTCTTTCACTTCAGATTCTTTTGGGATAAAGTAGTGGCCACTACTGGAACAACTTGAAATTTAATGACCCAGAAGTGGACCATCCCCCAAACTTATTAATATGTTAGTTTTAAACCTTTTAAGCATAAGGAATAAAGTAGTCATTTATACAGTGTATTAGAAAAGGGACATTTTAATGTAAAATGCAATATACTTTTAAAGAAAAAATATTGAATGAAAACTTGCCTCTTAAGGAAAGCAGTAAGAATGAGCCACAAAATGCTTGTATTTTAAGACGGGAAGAAAAACACCTTTCCAACTCAAAGACTACCAGAATACTGAAGTTGTCCCTTTGTCTGATAACAGATAAGGGCTCCAGCCAATAGACAGTTAGTTTGTTATCTGACAGGGGTGACTTGAAAATTTGTTTTTCAACTTTGAAAACTGGTGGTCCACTATTGGTACGTGGCCCACTACTGGTACACTTACCCTATCGATGGATCGATGGAAAGAATCTAGTGAAAGTATAATTATAAGAGATGAAATTTGTAACAATAAAATGACATTTAATATTCCTAAACTTTGGATACACATTTTGGATTTGGACTGCTCCTGAATGGTCAAAGCGATCATTGACGCTAATACAACAATCTTTTGAAATTCAAGACGGCTTTCCTCTGTTGTTTGAAGCAGTATCACTTCGTTATCATGATAAAGATATCAGAAGATCAAAACTTTGAATATCTTATCTTTATTTTACTGTTTGTATAGTTTTTAGACATTACAACGATTCCATCTCGTTTAGACATTTCCATCGTTTAGTGAAGTTGTTTTCTTTACTTTCACATTTATTTGTTGAAGATATTACAGTTGATTTTAATTATGTATTCAAAATGTATGGAAAAATTCAGCCTTGCATTTGGCATCGCTGCCGCAATACATTTTCATTAAAGCGTTGTTTCATTATAATGTTTTATTATAAATTGATTATAAAAAATAGTGGCAACCAAAAAAATGTGACTAAACAAATTTTCTCAAGAATGATATTACTTTCCATTCATATTTTAAGAAAAATATTGTTTTTGATGCAAACATTTACTTTGTCTTTAATGAAATAATTAAAATAGGGGAACGAAAACATATCTTAATGCAAGATATCAGTACAGGAGAAAATCATAACTGATTCTAGAAAGTGTTTAGTTTAACATTTTAGAGATGAGCTTTGATTAATACTGTGGAACATGTTCTTGGCCAGCTTGATGCCAATGATATGATACATTCCACAAACTACCGTAAATTTGATAAAGTTTATAAGTTTTTTTTCTTTAACATTATTTTAATTCAATATCATACTGTGTTACAGCATCTGAACAAGTTTTCATCTGACTTTAAACCTTTTATTTATTGAGAGGGAGATATTACGTCCTTCAGATCTCAGGGATTATTTATGTATATTTTTTTGAGTTATGGATTTATATTAACAAACTGATAACTAAGAAATATTGAACAGCGAAGATAATAATTTTATTTATTTATTTACTTATTTTGTTATTTGATGATGCAAGGGGACTAAAAAAATACACTTTTTTAGGTACTTTTTTTTTAATACGCTAAAAAAGCGCTGTAACAAACAAATTGCTATTTTGTTCAGTTCTGATATCTTTCAGTCTCCACTCTCATCAATTCTTTTTGTAACTTAATTTATATACATAAAAAAAAATTGTAACGATGCGAATCTTATAGGGTACTTTAGGTCTGAAGAGTGAAAAAATTAAAACTTTAAAAAAATTATTATTATTTTTTGTTTATTTTGAATTACTATTTTGTCACCAAACTTAAAAAAATTAATAATAACGATACTCCAATTAAAACCGGTTGTATGATAAAATATGTGGAGCTGGTACCGTAAGGTAAATTTTAACTTTAAAACCATTTTACTCAATTCAAATATTTCTGACATTGCGCGTAGCCTATTTCCAAAATTAAGTAACAAAGAAAATTAAAATTATTACTTAGATTGTACCTTATATATCTTTATAACCTCTACATACTTTTTAAGAAAGTACCGGTAATATATTCATTTTTAAATTTTTAATGACATTTTATCATAGGTTTTGTGTTTTATCTTTTAATTGCATAAAAAAATATATTTTTATTTGCAATCTTAATTATTATTTTAGGATGATTAAAGTACGATATTGTAATAATTTACATACATATATAACATAAAGAAAATTTATAGAATGTATTATCTATAGTAATGCGAACGCACATGTATTCCATCGAAAATACTTAATTAGTACGTATTAATTAAACTAAGCTCTAATTATGCATCATTAAAGTTATTTAAAAGAATACGTAAACAATGACCTGTATAATTAATTTAAAAAAATTGTTTAATTTCATGAAATATTTATAGCTGCAAAATTCTTTTTAATATCGTTTTAAAATAAAATAATGTAGAACTGTTAATTAGACCTCTTCCCTTAAATCACTTATTAATGAAGCTACAAAAATTTAAGCTGTCTTTTGGTTTTCCAAATGGTATTATTTTAATGAAAAGCTAGCTCAGAATAACATCAGACGACGAGTGCGTATGCCCTTTTTTCATTCTAGCAAGTCGTAAATTACGCGTCAGACGCAGCAAATGATGTGCGTTCGCACTTTAACGGATATTTTAAAATATACAGTACTTCGTATATAATTCAGTATCCGAAATAATTTGTGTGTCCCTGAAAATACTAAATGCTTTCTTTTATGGATAAATTAACTTGTATTAAACGTCAGTAACGTTTATCAATTTAATAAAATGTGAAATATTTAAATATAATTAAAACTCTCGCCAAACAATGTTTCCCCTTATTCCATTATGTAATAGAATACTTTTGTGTGCCCTTATATATTAATAAATATATTCCTTGCACCACAGTTTGTACAGAATATTTTATTTAGTATACATTTCATAGATGCACATGAATTGTATTATGTTACAAAGAGTGTAACATTTTTAATATGCACTCGAAATTATGTTTTCCCGTTGACCGTAATGTAACGGAATAATTTTGATTGTGTCTGTAATCGAACTATACATACGATTTTCATAAAATTTTAAATAACTCGCAAAATTATGTAATAATTATATATTTTAAATTTCAAACGATTCGGCTGGATAACTTTTGCGTTGTTATATGCGGACAGACGTACGGAATAAAAGGCAACTATAGGTGCTGCATGTTTATATAATTACGAACGTCCCTTTAAAAGAGGTTCAGGCTTGTGTTTTAAGGTACACCCCAACCCCTCAAGGGAACAATTGGGAATTTATAAGGCACGCTGGTACAAATTCTTTAATACTTTATAGAACTTACTTGCTGTTATTTCAATTTAAAAAAAGTTCAAACTCTTCTCATTTTTAATAACATCCACGTTCAAATGACTGCTTTATACTCTGATTTATCAATACTAGCTTATTTAAGTGTGATTTAAAATTGGAAATTGCAACTGATTTCTCAGTAAAAATAACTATATAAGTATTTTGTTCTAAAATGCAATACAAATATATACAATACAAATTATATAAAATAAATTTTTTATTTCATATGCTTTTTTTTCGTGATGGCAGTATTTTAATTAAGATAAACTATATTAATAACATTTAATAATTCTTACTTAATTCATAAAAATACTCTAAAGCTATTGAAATTATTTGGGGGGTAATAAATTAAATTATTTGGAGGGGTTTTTAAACACTAATTGACATTAAGTAATTATACAAATTTTATTGGTATAACAATAAAATAATTGGATTTTTAGAAATCCAAATTATATTTAATTTTTTAAAAAAGATTAATAGTTAAAAGTAACTATAACTTAATTTTAATTTTAAAGCAAAATACAATTACTTGCTTCAACCGCAGTAAATGAAGTCTATGAGAATATGACATATGGTGTATTTTTCACTTTTTTTTCAAAACTAGTAGAATAATTTATGCATATGCAGATTCATTTTAAGTTGTTAAAGTTTTGCATGTAAAATACGATTTAAAAAAGCTGATCTCTCACCTCCATCCTATTTTTATGGAAATTCTTTATTTCTTTCCCCTTTTTTAATTCGTAAAATTTTTTTAATACAAGAATTTCTCTAGACGCGAATCATTAAGTGCTGATGAATTGTTAATGAAGATGAAAAAAGATACTTTCGTTTTTATCTATCAAAGATAATGAAATACATAAAAGAACATTGTAAAGATCATTATAGCTACAGAAAATTTAATATACTTCAGAAAAAAGGACGGAAAAATACAAGATTAGTTTCACTCTTTGAAAAAAAAGAAAATTACGCAAAAAAAGAATATTGTAATTATTTTGTTTTGCATCCAATATGGTATTTTTAAACATACTTCAAACTTTTTATTTATAGCTTTTGCTTTATTAAAGCACGTTATTATGATAGATGTCGCAAATGCATTCCACTGCAAACTTTTTCGATGTAGTAGTTTTTTTTCAGTCTGTTATATGTCTGTATTAGAAAGTAAAACATTTTCTATGCGTAACACTGCCATTATTTCGACGGTAGGTAAAGCAGACAATTTAATTTAACTGTTATTTATTTTGTTTAGAATCATTTAACTTTCCAAATAACGCGCATTGTTAATTTTTACACTGTCAAATCGGAAAAATGTACTTTGAAACACAATTTGTACCTTCAAATACAAAAAGTATACTGTCCCCTAAAATGTTTATAAAATAATTTTATTCCAAAATATGGAATAATCCATAGTTTGCCACTCTACCCTTTTGTCCCTATGCGCATTTTATTCCTTTTTAGAATAACCCGTTTCGAAAATTTATTAATTAAATTTCTATTAATAAATGAGGGAAAATGTTGCCCACATGTTTTAAAATAAAAAGTTCTGCTTACCAACGTACTTGAACAAGTTCAAGGAAATCTATAGTACTTTTAAATGCAATATGTAACAAAATATTTTGTAAAATACTTTTAAAAAATATTTACTTAATGTGTTGTTTGATATAATGTTATAGCATTTATAACAGTGATTTTATTAATTTCTTCTCTTCAATTAAATCATAAAAGTATGCGAATGATAAATCTATTACCATATCTTAGTAAAAGATTGAAAATCAGATGAAGGGGGATAAGGAAAATTGGATAACTAATGAAGGAATGATAACGTATTACACCCGTGCAACAAAAGTGTTACGATTCAAAAACTGGGTTTCATCTTCCAAATTTACAAGCCGACATCCTGTAAGAAGAATAACATTAAAATATTAGCCAATATAAAATGTCATATTTCAAATAATACTTGTAGTTCAATAATAAGATGTTGATTTATTTACTAACTATCGTCATCTTTGTTATGAAAAATTAAAAGTAAGGTGGTCTGGTGTAATAACGCCAGGCGGGGTAATAACGCCAAGTGCTAATATTTTGCATAATTATGAAATAATCTGGTAAATGACACCCATGTGCTCTGCGCAGAAGGGTTTTGAGTCATATAAATCGCAAAAAACAGCTTAAAGTTAATTTGTTTCATTTTTAGGTCCTATTGTTTTTACAAGCAACTAAAATTAACGCTTGATCTAAAATTTCCGAGATACGTTTTGTGATGTGAAGACTTTTTTTTTATCCGGAAATACTTTGTTAATTACATAAATTTGTAGTACATTTCATGGACTTTCAAAATGTTGTTGAAGATGTTGGATATCTTCTCGAGATAATTTGTAATTTAAAATGTACAGCGCAATAACTATAACGGGGTAATAACGCCAATCCTTGGCATTAATACCCCGGTTGATTCCCTACAATGACCGAGCTACATCCTAAATACTGATTCAAATAAACATAGTTAAAACTGAGCAATGTTTCTAATAATTATATTTAAGCGGTCCTTTTTAAGCAAAAAGAAGCTCATGGTCTGATATTCTTTTGCCTCATCCTCCCCCCCCCCCACCGCCACACCTTTATTTTTTCTTACACTTTCACAAAAAATTGAGCATGTTCAATAGCTTAGAATGCAATTTGTGAATTTTTAAGTTTGTAGAGTTTGTATTTTTAGAATTGGGCAATCTGCATGCAATTATTCCATCTTATTTCATAGTTTTGTTTGCATGGTGTTATTACCCATATAGGTGGGTAATAACGCCAAATAGCATTGGTCAAGAAATCACGCCATTGCATTTTATGAATACATATCTATTAAATTATTTTTTATAGAGATAGTCAATGAGTTGCTGTATCAAATCATATATTTGTTTGAAAAATACAAACTAAAACTGAGTGGTGAAAATTGGTAGAACCTTAACGTGGCGTTATTACTCCAGGGTGTGATGTCGAAAGTAACATAACATCACATATTATTATTAGCCTCTTTTTTTAATTTAAATTCTCAAATTTAAAATTTAAATTATCTTTCCCAATTTTAAATCAATTAAACATCATTTTTACTTTCTAAAAAGAACATATTTATCTCTTTCCTTTAAATTGCAGTTATGTAGATTTTCATGCTTAACCGAGGCCGTTAATAAAATAAATCAAAAACAATTTTTTTCTCATCCTAAAATCATTTTCTGAGCCTGCATACTTTCGTTTGTTCAAAGAGTACATTGTAAGATATTTTAAAAACCATATGCCCTTTTGCAGTTACTCAGTCATTTAATTCCTTTTCGAATTAACTGACATTACAACTCCTTTTTCGGCTAAAAATCTAACTCTCTGTTTATATTAAAGCGGAGTCTGACATCTGTGTTATGCATATAGAAATATTTTTCCCAGCAATCAGTATTGACATGCATATTTGTACGCTGATATATTAATCGCCAAATTAAAGGTCCGGTTGGCACGTTTTTAATTTAAACTTTCCTTATGAACTGTACGTATGGGGTTACAATTTTTTTCAGGGGAACCACATTTAGCTCGATGCATTTTGGCTACCTTATTTGATGTCAGGAATCATTCAATCTCTGACCGTCCGGCTGTCAAGATGTAGTATCCCAGTATTTGTCTGTTTACCGGGGGTCACCCCATAAGAGTGTAATACTCTTTTAATTTTCATCAATAAATGCCACATACATAGTCAGATCTTGGTCTTGAGTCTCTCCTACTTGAGTTATTGCTATTTTACGCAATGTAATTTTAATTGTCACGGCTGATCTTCATATATCTTAAGCAGTTAATAAACTTTAACTTCCAATCTTTAAAATATGAACGAAAATATTCGTTATATAAATTGGTGCCTAGCACCAGTAGAGACTCATATGACTTAATGTGGCTAGGGTGACCCCTCTGAACTAAACTTATTTGCTATTTGCGGACTATATTTTCAAGTGGAGACTATCTTTTCGTCATAAATTGAAGTTTTAACAAAGCTGCGTTGGACTTTTATGGATTCTACACTGCAGTACGAGAGAATGTTTGTGAAATTCACTGTCTACAAGACGGAAATCTCCCGTACTTGCTATTCGATATCATCACTGTGTATTGGTGTTATATGATATCCTCCATTTAGAGGAATTCTATTATGTGTATTATGCTTCAGTGAGACACTTCACCTATGGAGCGCGGAAAATGTTTCCGAATTTACCACCGTTGTAGGATTAAGATGCTACGTTGAGTAAGATGCTCTGCAATCATTCAAACTTGTGACTCATGTTGGATCATCTCAGTTCCTGAATGTTTACGAGAATAAAAAAAAAAAGTGCTAAGTCACTGTGTAACAACTGGGATTCTGATATGTTGATTTTTCCTGCAGTCGTGAACTCTGCTTTACTAGGATTAATGATTCTTCGATTCCCTCCTCCCGCATAACACTTACCGAAAAAAAAAAGGTGAAATATGCTTCCCGTGTGTTAAGAAAATTTCCCTCCGCGAGGAGAAAAACGTGAAATATGCTATTTTGATGATCGTTTTGGGTGCGGTGTGCATTTAACCAAAGAAAAAAAAACATAGCTGCATCTATCGGCCCATTTATAGGTTTATTACAATATCGCCTGCTTTGAAATACTTCACATTCATATTACTTGAAAATCATCCTCAAATGATCGTGAAAAGAAAATGAAAGAAAAATAAATTATATTTACTCCGATAATTATTTTGCCTACGACACTCCCTGGTAGAAGAAAATAAATGACTTTACACTTCTATTTAAGCTCTTCAATAAGATCGAAGAACACTTTGTGTATGCGACGTATGTTCGGACTTCAACTCAAAGTTCAAGATTTTTTTCTCAGCTGATCTCAGCTCATCTTTTAATCAGCTGGTAACTGAATCAGAAACTTTTCAAGGCCAAAGGTCGGGACAAACAGTTTCGAGTCTTTCTGTGGCATTGAGTGACTGCTCGCCAAATCTGAGTAGAAAACTAAGTTATTTTTATTTTCAGCGGACGAATATTTGATAAGCTATGACCAGAAGTGTTGTTTAGTATTCTTTAATCATTCAGAATTTATATTTTAAAAAATAATACTTAACGATTGTTTTAGAATTCAATTGTTATTTATTTAAAAAAAAATATTTCGATAATTTGATTTTCAGGTATGTTTCATTTTATTTATTTTTAGTTAAGATGGATTTTTTTTTTCAGCCTAAAAGTATAGATATTTTTATATTATATTTTGCAAGCAGGTTCTTGATTATTTTAAATTAATACACAGGGTAAGTTGTTTAATGTTACCATTGAGTGATTATAAAGAGATTAAAAAGAAAGAAAGAAAAATCTAATTCAGATATTATTGTTAAATACTAAGAACATTGTTTTTTACATTTTCTATTATATTTCAAGAGTATAATATCTATATTTTCAGTATAGAGATTTTTATGGAAATATAATATTTAATTAATGATCGAATTGCTTCCAGACTAGCAATAATAATTACTTACTTATATTATTATTCAGGTTTTATTTTAAAAAAAGAGGTACTTTTATTTTTAGTACTAAAATAATTTTACAAAAATGTTTTTCCTTTTTTTTTTTTGGTTAAAAAAAAAAAAAAAAAAAGAGAAAATCAGTTTTTGCATATGTTTATAGTTTAACTTTAGATTGTTCACTGAGGTAATTTTTCTAGGTTAGTCGACAGTGTTGGTAAATTATTTTAATTTTTGACACATTTTATGAATAAAATTTTCTTTTCTGCATAAAAATTAATAAATTTTTAATATAATTTTCAATATCATAAAAAATCTATAAGTTTAATCAATTAGTTGTGTACAGCGATGCCTACTTATTTTTACACACATATTTACATTTGCCAATTATATATTTTTTAAGTTTCATCAATTTTACCCATGTGTTGCTGTACCCTCCTAACTTTTGGAATTTATATTGATATTTACACATTCTGCATTTTTCCCCCTCTGCAAATTTCAATATTCACTGTACAGTTTTTGCTTATAATAGAACAGTACAAACTTTACTAGTACTAAAAAAAAATGTGTTGTGACTTTGTTACATTTTTTTCTTCTTTATCTCACTTACAATATTAATTTGCCAAAGAAATAATTTTATTTTAGGGTACACATACTTTGTTATAAACCGCTTAGGTTGACTCATGGTATAGCATTTATACTCATATACAAGTTGTGGCCTAGCAATTCTGTATATTGTAGGTGTAATTCTTTCTCAGTTTTTTTTTAGCACCTTTCACTTTAGTTTTCATGATGCTGTTCAAATTAATTTACATTGTTTTTTTTTTTTTTTTAAACCAGACATTTTAAAGATTTTCTGACATAGAAACTTCATCTTATTTACAGTGAATAATTTATTGGTAAAATTAAATAATGATAACAAATCATTAAATCCATTTTTATTATCAAATCACAAGTTACTTTTTGTCCTTTTTCTTTTATATTGTTTTATTTACAACTGCACATACAAAACTTGTGAATATTCTTAAAGTTAAGTTTTACTTTATCATGTTTGAGTTTAAAGTTAGTTATATTTTGTCATGTGTTGAAGGTACTACATTACAGCTTATCTTTTAATTAATACTACAAATATGCCTTAAAGTGAAAATGTCCATGTACACATTTTTTTAAATATAGTCCATGTATAGTTATGTACATTTTTTTAAAATATTTACACAGTGTGCGCTAGAGAACATCTATTTAATACTTTGCTCGGTGTAGACATAAAGAAGTTATAAATATTTTTTTTACTTTCCTTTTACATTTTTCACATTAGATTATGGATACTATCAGTCGTACTGTAATTATCAATAATTGACTGACTACAATTTTCGACTAGATATAAATACATATTTAACACTAGAGGTTTTGATATTTTTTTCAGCATGCAGAATAATTTTTTTTTGGGCGAAAAATAATTACAGGAATACTTTAGAGGATTGTTAAATGTATTTTCAGTGCTAGATATCAGTTAACGAGATTTACACATTTCATCGCTCATCTCATTTTATTCTTTAACTACAACACAGAAACATTTTCTATTATTCAGGAAATTGACCATGCATGTGTCATTATTATTACAGATACAACTATTTTTGAAAAGCAGGTTCACTATTTTACATTTAAAATTAATTTTCAAAATGCATATTATAATGCAATATCTAATATGTCAGAATGTTATGGACCCTTTCAATTGGTTATTTCGTGGCCGGAAATAATTTTTTGGAAGTGTTTATCTTTGTACTTGTTTGTTACCGTATGGCGCTGGTCGCCAATGCTTGCCAAGTTAAAATGATATTGGTTTATTTCATTCTTTTCAATATTTTTCTTAATTTAATAAACGACACATTCTAATTTTTCTATCATTAATATATCAGAGTTTATCATCGTTATCATTCTAAGCTCAGAAGCTATTATTTTGGTAAAGTAGTTTTAATGCACTTACTCAGATGTAAAATGTACAATAATTTTCGTGATTTATCATACTATTTTACTATATCCTATAACCATTTTGGTAACATGCAACCGTGCCTTTTCATTTTACACACATTAACACTTAATGTATCCACTCATGGTTATTTTTACACGCGCACTGTTGCATATTTATGTAGGAAATATAACTTTTTGAATCTTCTCTTTCTTTTGGAATCACACTTGTTATTAAAAAATATATATATATGTATATATAGCGCTTTTTAAACTTTTCGTAAGGTTACAAAAATTTAATTAGGTTAAGATGCCATTTTCTGTAATTTTCTGTAGACATTATTTGCGAATTTTGCATATCACACACTACACACGTTAGATACAATTTCAATTAATGTTATCATTGAGTGTTACAAGTCAAGACTATTTAAACTATGATTCAGTTTTTTATAACATGCATTGTGTGCTTTTGGAATTATTTACATTTTTTACTTTAGGTGACATAAACATTTTTACACTCCGCAATTGACATTTTCATAAGTTATTTCTTGGTAAAGTAGTTTAACAATTCTTATTTTTAAAGAGAATATAAAAAAAATCATTTAGATTTTATACTGCTCTACCATAGCCTATTGCCATATTGGCAGTATGTGACGGTGTCCTCTTTTTCATGTAATGTTTTCCTTTATTTCCATATGCGCCGTTACAGATTATATAGGAGATATAACATTATCACATACATTTTTTTAATTTTAGGACATATCATTAAAAATTTTACACATTTTTTACACTCTTTACATGTTTGCCATAGTGTTTGTGAATTCTTATTTGGTGTAGACCAATTTAGTTAATTTCTGTCGAAATTATAAATGAGTTACTTTATCAAACACTATACACATTTTTGGTCAATGTTACATACATTATAATTCATTCTAAGTGTTAATCCAAATGTTTGAATCAATGTTTTCAATCAATGTGCTAATCAATCTTTTAATCAATGTACGAATCAATGTTACGAATCAATGTGTCAATCAATGTACCATTTCGGGTAGGTAATTCAAGGTTTTCATTCAGAGGTATTAACACGACCTTTTCATTTTTTTTCTTTCATCACGCATATTGTTTAACATGAACACTTCAATCTTACATTATACATGATGTTAATCTTACATTAACACCATTCAATAATCGCATATTCTTTGTATGTACAACTTAACTAGTTATGTTTTCATGACATTAGTTATTAACATCGTTAATGATGAACAATTGTACTTACTTATTGCATCGCAATTGTATGCGTATAGTGCAATGGTTGATTAATGTTTATATTTTTATACAGCATGGAACATTCTTAATAACTTACATTTTAATCTCTTTTTACACTTACATTTTAATCTCTTTTTTTACACTTACTTTTTTTTTTTTTTTTTTTTTTTTTTTTTTTTTTTTAATATAGTGAATGACACAAATACACAATCTTTTACTTTACATTACTTTGTTATTTACATTTGAAATACATATTTATGCATTACTGAAAACTTAGGATGATCTTTATGATTTCAGTTTAGCAATGGTGATGCATATTGCTGTTATAAAAATATGAATACAGCATCTGATATTTCAATTTGTAATTTTTTTTGTACGCCTTTATTCATATACATTTATAAACGGCATGATACATATACATCAAAATTATATCACTAGTTTCTTCTAAAATCTTCGCTTTTTGAAGAAAAATATTTCATTACAATAAAATGGCACTTTAAATATTCTAAATTAAATCTTTATTTCATGATGTTTGTTACTTTATAAGGAAGTCATCAACTCAACCCATTTGTATTTTTGTATACCTATTTAACTCTTTCACTTAATTTTCACTTACATTCAATTTAACATAACTTCTTTTAGACAAGGTGTACCTTTATAAACATTAATTCACACTTTATTTCTAATATTTTGGTTTTAAGAGTATTTTATAAAAAAGTTAAATGTAAGTGCAACCTTGTTGGTATTTATACCAGCCGTATCTTCAATAGAAGCCCTGTTAATAGGTTGCATTTTAACTGCACATATTTACTCTCTACTTCACCTTGTTTTACAAACACATTCTCTACACATTCAAGAAAAAATTTATCTTTATCAATACTTGTGCATTTCTTCAGAACAAATGCTTTTGATTTTCACATTATCAGTTTTCTTTTACATACTACAGATTTTGATCACTTTTTTTAATTTTTCTTACTTAAAAAAAAAAGTTAAACTTTGTCTTCATTGAGTAAATTTAATGTGTTTATTTGCAATTATACTTATTCGGTGATGTCTCTAGCCACACTAGATATTTTATATGTGTCATTTATACTTTATTATAGCTATGCCTTATATATGTGTGCTTATTGAGTTTAATATTTTTCATAACATACAGTTTTTGTGTTGATATTGTTGATATTCACATTGCAACATAATGTTTTGGTTGGGACGTATTCAACATGTCATGGACACCAAAAAAATTTCAGCTTGAGGACTTGAAGTCAAGCAATATGAAAGATCTGGAAGTATAATATTTTAAAGTCACCGGTGCACAATAAAAAAATTCCAGATTATGATCTCTAGTTCAATAAAGAGATTTTATGTAATATGTTGATCAACAAATATATGAAAATGGTATACCTTATATATTTTATTTGAGAAATTAAATCTCAATATTTTATTAATTAATGCATATGCTTAAAAATATTTTATGAGCTCATTTATCCATATGATATACATTTTAGTTGCAACTTTATTTTCTATTATGTATGTGCTATTGTACTGTTATTCTAAATGTGTCTACGTCACTAAATGTGTCGAGATAAATTCATGTGGGTTATAATAGTTTTCCGGGAAAGGGGGAGAGATATGTGATGTCGAAAGTAACATAACATCACATATTATTATTAGCTTCTTTTTTTTAATTTAAATTCTCAAATTTAAAATTTAAATTATCTTTCCCAATTTTAAATCAATTAAACATCATTTTTACTTTCTAAAAAAAACATATTTATCTCTTTCCTTTAAATTGCAGTTATGTAGATTTTCATGCTTAACAGAGGCCGTTAATAAAATAAATCAAAAACAAATCTTTTCTCATCCTAAAATCATTTTCTGAGCCTGCATACTTTCGTTTGTTCAAAGAGTACATTAAAAGATATTTTAAAAACCATATGCCCTTTTGCAGTTACTCAGTCATTTAATTCCTTTTCCAATTAACAGACATTACAACTCCTTTTTCGGCTCAAAATCTAACACTCTGCTTATATTAAAGCGGAGTCTGATATCAGTGTTATGCATATAGAAATATTTTTCCCAGCAATCAGTATTGGCATGCATATTTGTACGCAGATATATTAATCGCCAAATTAACGGCCCGGTTGGCACGTTTTTAATTTAAACTTTCCATATGAACTGTACGTATGGGGTTACAATTTTTTTCAGGGGAACCACATTTAGCTCGATGCATTTTGGCTACCTTATTTGATGTCAGGAATCATTCAATCTCTGACCGTCTGGCTGTCAAGATGTAGTATCCCAGTATTTGTCTGTTTACCGGTGGTCACCCCATAAGAGTGTAATACTCTTTTAATTTTCATCAATAAATGCCACATACATAGTCAGATCTTGGTCTTGAGTCTCTCCTACTTGAGTTATTGCTATTTTACGCAATGTAATTTTAATTGTCACGGCTGATCTTCATATATCTTAAGCAGTTAATAAACTTTAACTTCCAATCTTTAAAATATGAACGAAAATATTCGTTATACAGGGTACCTCAGAAAAATTAGAAAATAAATTAAAATTAAGTCTATTTTAACATTCATATTTTAATCTTACATAATATTTACCATCTTGGAATAAACTAATGTTTAAATTTGAAAGAAGTTTACCTAACTTACTTTGAAAAAAAATTAAATTATGTCTGCTTACTGCTTACAACTTTTACGAAATAACTTTCGCATCAGTAATTACTTTCATATCAGTAATTTTATTATACTGTATGTATTTTTATTTTATTTCTGGTTTTGACAAACAGTTTATTTTGATTGATTTTATCTTCTGAACACTAGAACGATCTTGAATTATCGACTAATTCCAGCCTACACAGATAAAATGATGCTGATTGATATATTCATATTATTAACTCAAACAGTTTTACTGATTTACTATCGTCACCTTTGTTACGGAAAATAAAAAGCATAAAAATAAAAAAATGAATCAAAATTAAGTATATTTTAACATTCTATTTTAATCTTACATAATGTTAACCTTCATTAAATAAACAATAAATATTACAGATGAAAATAAATTTGCCCGATTCAGAGTAATGAAAAGAAAATAAACAAGTTTACATTTTTCAGAGCTTTCGAAGAAAGTTCTTTTTTTTCTTATTTTGACAAAAAGTTCATTCTTATTGTTTTTCTTTTGCAAAATACTAATATTATAATACTTCAAATTACAGTATCGACTTTGTATTGTAGTATTGATTTTTAGATATTTAATATGAAATTTACTAATCGTTATCTTGCCACAAGAAACATATTTAAATATTGATTAATCTAGAATTTCAGATTTCAAATAATACTTGAAGTTGAACTTAAGAATGTTAATTTATTCATTGACTATCGCCATTTTTGCTATAGAAAATAAAAATCATAAAATCTCAAAAGTAAGTTAAAACTAAGCTTGTTTTACATACATATTTGAATCATACATCATGTTTATCGCCCTGACTGAACTATAAATGTTACAGAATAAAAGAAATTTACTAATTTAGTGTATTGAAAAATTAAATTGATTTTTATAACTTTTGAATAAACCGATTCCATTTATTTTATTTCTCGTTTTTACAAAATCTATTTTTCAATGATTTTGTCTTGCAAATACTAATAATGTAGTAGCTAATAATAAATACTTCCAAAGTAATTACTGATATGAAATTTATTACTCGACATCCAGATATTGTAAAGCTACTTAAATATTGACTAATTTCAACTTTGGCACTCCAATAACACTTGTAGTTTAATTAGGGTGACGTTTTATCGATTTATTATCGTCATTTTCGTAATGGAAAAAAGAAAAGAATAAAAAAATGAAATAAAATGAAGCTCATTTATTATTTTTTTATAATTAATCTTTTCATAATACTTAAAATAATTGAATAAACAATAAATTTTGTAAATTTATTCTCTTCATTTCCGAAGCTAAAATATTGTTACAAATACTTAATTATTCTTTTTTCCTAATAAAATCACAATGTAAATGCCAGAAAAAAAATATCTTCTCTGTAATTGATCCTTTTGGCGGTTATTAATTTTAGGTTTAAACGTATGGATCTAAAACTACAAATGGATTTCTCAGCATAAAACACGTATTTTCACACTTTTATTACAGAAGCAAAATTTTATTAAAATATGCTTGGTGACATTTGTCAGTTTCAGGAATTAAAATTAGATAGTTAGAACCGTCTAGCCACCGCGGTTTTTGAAAGTGTTAAACATAAATTTAATAACCATTAACCTAAATAAAAAAGAGCTTACAAGAAGTATACAATTTTCAAAATCTCAAAAAAAGTATGTTAAATATTTTCGAAAATATTTTACTTTCTTAATCATACTGTCTTTTGCAATTTTTTAGGCATTTTGCAATCTCAGATGAAAATAACATTTTATTTATGAGGGATTCAACTGAAATGCAGGAATTTATTCTTTTGTTTTCAACGCAAAAAATCTTCGGCTATTTAGAAGTGATATAAAAATGTAAAAAATTTAGATGTATTTTTCATCAGTAAAAGAATAGAGGTCTTCGAATGGGGACACTGTGACCGAAGAGGTCAAAGAAATGTTCTCGATTTATGTATATAAAAAGTAAATTACATTATATTACAGCTTTTAAGAATTTTTTCTTTGAAATACTAGCAATAAGATATTTCCAAAATAGTTATTGGGATATCTTATAAGGAACGTATTAGTTGAAATCGTGTCAATAGAAAGATATTTATATATTGGCAATTTCAACTTCCAGCTTTCAAATAAAACTAGTTGATTTATTCAGACTATTAATTCAAATAATTTTATTGATTTACAATCGTCATCTTTGTTATGAAAAATAAAAAGCATAAAAAGATAAATAAATTTATATATATATAAATATATAATAATAATTGTGATTATTAATAATAATTGTGATGTACATTGATATTTAATTCTCATATAATGTTTGCCATCACTGAAAAAGCAATAAATGTTATAGGTTAAAAGAAAATTAAAAAGTTTGTCTACCAAAAAAAAAAAAAATTAAATTATGTGTTTTTAAGCTATTTAGAAAGCCTTTTTTGTGCCTTTTATTTCTGGTTTTGATTTAGAGAAATCCGTTTGTATTGATTTTTTCTGTAAATATTGCAAATAACATATTTCAAAAATAATTAAAAGCGTATTTATAACAAAACATATTAGTTGATATTCTGCCATAAGAGAGAAATTTAAATATCGAATAGTTTCAAATTTCGGGTTTAAAAGCAATACTTGCAATTGCTGTCTATTTACTTATTGATTTATTGTTGTCATTTTTATTACAAGAAATAAAAAGCGTAAAGTTAAAAAAATAAGAATTTAGTAATAATCTTTAAATAGAGTTTAAATTTCTCTTTCAAAACAACAGGAATTAAACTAAATTACAATAATATCAGTCTACCGAAATAAATAAATTTAAAGCATATTATAGATTCACTGAAAGTTATATAAAAATTAAAAGTATTGTTTAGATGTGTAAATGTAGTTTAATTAAAAAAAAACAATTTAAATTGGAGTTTAAAATTAACCTTTTAAAGCCGCTTCAAGATGTCAATTAAATTTTACGTTATATCTTTAAAAACTGTTATATTTAATTTATGAAAATAAACAATCGAATAAAGTTTTATGCATTTTTACACGTTCAATATAACGTTTGCACATGTAATTGTAAATAAAATAATAATTAAACAATGAAAAAAAATTACACAAATATATACATAAGGTACCCTGGGGTAATAACGCCACGTTAAGGTTCTACCAATTTTCACGGCTCAGTTTTAGATTGTATTTTTCAAACAAATATATGATTTGATACAGCAACTCATTGACTGTATATATAAAAAAATAATTTAACAGATATGTATTCATAAAATGTAATGACGTGATTTCTTGACCAATGCTATTTGGCGTTATTACCCACCTATATGGGTAATAACGCCATGCAAACAAAACTATGAAATAAGATGGAATAATTGCATGTAGATTGCCCAATTCTAAAAATACAAACACTACAAACTTAGGAATTGACAAATTGCATTCTAAGCTATTGAAAATGTTCAATTTTTGTGAAAGTGTAAGAAAAATAAAGGTGTGGGTTGGGGGGGAGGATGAGGCAAAAGAATATCAGACCGTGAGCTTATTTTTGCTTAAAAAGGACCGCTTAAATAGAATTATTAGAAACATTGCACAGTTTTAACTGTGTTTATTTGAATCAGTATTTAGGATGTAGCTCGGCCACAGTAGGGAATCAACCGGGGTATTAATGCCAAGGATTGGCGTTATTACCCCGTTATAGTTATTGCGCTGTACATTTTAAATTACAAATTATCTCGAGAAGATATCCAAAATCTTCAACAACATTTTGAAAGTCCATGAAATGTACTACAAATTTATGTAATTAACAAAGGTTTTCCGGATAAAAAAAATAGTCTTCACATCACAAAACGTATCTCGCAAATTTTAGATCAAGCGTTAATTTTAGTTGTTTGTAAAAACAATAAGACCTAAAAATGAAACAAATTAACTTGAAGCTGTTTTTTGCGATTTATACGACTCAAAACCCTTCTGCGCAGAGCACATTCTGGGTGATAATCTGGGTGTCATTTACCAGATTATTTCATAATTATGCATAATATTAGCACTTGGCGTTATTACCCCAGACCACCTTATTTATTAATTACACACAAAATTCATTCAAAATTTTACATTAATATTTTTAAAATTCTTACAGCCATAAGAATATATTTTCCATTATTGCTATTTCGAAATAGTAATTATCAGAAAATTTTTAAATGCAGAATTTATTTCATAAATTACAAAGAATAATACTATTCGAATACTATGGTACACAAATTCAACGAACGTACGAATGTCGAGTAGGTTTCATCCCGAAATAATCGTATGTGGATGTAGGGAAGAGTTTGACCTGAAATGCACAATATAATTTAAGAGTAGTATTCTTTTTAGTCATTTGGAAAATGGTTGTGTTTTTGATCAAGAATGGACTTTGAGGTTTCCAAATTTTATTTTTCCCCCTTTTTAACGTCCGTGATATTTTAGCTTTCTGCTGTCTTATTTCTACTGTCTTACTTCTGCTGTCTTAACTCTCCTACTGGGACTCACTAGCGGATGCGTTTCAGAAATCCCGAACCACGTCCTGAAAAGCCGAGTCTCTAACACATGCCAGATTGGTGAGAAAAAATCAAAAATTGAAACCGGACAAATTTTACAGGAAAATTTATTAAATAATAGACACAGATAAGCGGAAAGTTTGACTCAAGGCTGTGACGTGATCGGATGACCGCAGGAGCGTCGAGCTTATTATTATTAAACCATTTGCTGACCATTTACATTGGAAAAAAATTAATCTGACTCCGGTAAACTTAAATCAGGTAGACTTGCTTTCTTTGAATCTGAATCTAACATGTCAAATTGATTAGAATTTTATTTTTTAAATGGTTGTTATAGTTTGTTAAATTATTCTTATTATTCGATTACGATTTTAGAGATTTAAATTAGTGTAATGATGAACTATTATGTGTTACTTTTATGTGATAACACCTTCTCACCACCGCATACTGATACATCCTTTCACCAAACTGTAAGTTTTACTGAAATAGAAGCATTATTTAAATTAATATAATATAATTCTTCAAATGCAATTCAATTTTTAAAAAATGTTTTGTGATAATTATTCTCAAACCTTACATGCTTATCCGTTACAAACATTTTATGACATACTAGCAAACACACCGTTCTTAGAGAAAACAACATTACAAATTTGCCGTATTCCGTTTTTGTTGACATATCACGAAGAGATTATAAAAACTTTTGTTGATACTGCTTTTACCATGCTTGATGGGCATTTTCTTCTATCTAAATTCGGTAATAATTATTAATTTTTCAAGTTATTAAAAACATTATAGAAATTATTATATTGTTAAATAACTGTTATCGCGCAGTTTAAACAACTTAAAATAAATATATAGTTTAAAATTATAATGTTTTGAAAAAAATTGGCTACACAGGAGTGAAAATATAACAATAATGACCAACAAAAGAATTAAAAAAAAACTTTCCTCTATTTTTATAGTGGCTGATTACCAAAAATACACTTAAATGTAACTTTATACAGAAAAAAATATAGCGTAAAATGTTAAGATAAATTAACAATTATAGCTTGCTCATACTGGACATTTCAGAATTTTGACTTATGTTTTAATAAAAGTTTAGTTATTTATATGAAAACAAAGAGCCTGAAATAACTGAACTCTATATAGAATCTGATATTACTATTTACGAATCATTCATTTAAATATAAATTTAACACCATGAATTAAACATTAATAATTTAATATCATGATAAATTTCAGTGATTTTCCAATTAATGTGAAATTTACACTTTAAAATATGTACACGGAGAGCAATTTCGTCAGACCATAAAATGCTTTTAGTTAAAGCTGAAATTTATCGGAAAATATTCCGTGTATTAGTGTCTTGTTCATGAATTTTATCAGGTGTTGAAATTTAATGGCGTCAATAATTCTGTGTTAGCCCATATTTAATGAATATGTTAGAGTAATGTCAAGTTTTTCGTTAGATTATTTAAAGGAAATTTTAATAATAACCGTAAGTTGATTAAAAACTTCTTCTTCTTTTTTGTAATTATTTTTAATGACGTTGATTTTTAATGTCGAATTATTTTTAATGTTGTTTTGAAGAATTTTCAAAAAATCGATTGTTTTATGATTTATTTTGATTATTCAATTGATTCTAAACTCATTGCAAAAAACTGTATAAAAATATTTGCATTTTTAGCGGAGTTATAAGCATTTATGTATCAACACTTTCAAAGCTTTCTCAGAACTTGATTTTTGACGACTAACACCAAGATTAAGAAAAAAAACTATTTGATAAAATGGCTTTTTTTAGCTCACAGGCTATCATAGCCTGAGAGCTTATGTGCCCGTCCGTTCTGTATGTATGTGCGTATGTGCGTATGTGCGTAACGCGATAACTCATGATAAAAATATCGGATCCACTTGAAATTTTGTATATAGGTATATCCTGATAAGGCGCTTCCCTGATTAGTTTTTGGAGTTCATTCGATATGTATAAGAGGGGGAACGGGGGGCTCATGCCCCCCGTTAGTTGATATAAATGGGATTTTCATGCAGAATTAAGTTTTCAAAATTTAGATTAGGATCATTCTGATGAGGCGATTCCGTGACTGTTATTAGGTGTTCATTGAATAAGTATAAATAGGGGGAACAGGGGTTCTAATCCCCCCCCCCGTTAGTTGATATAAATGGGATTTTCATGCAGAATTAAGTTTTCGTTCAAAATTTAGATTAGGATCATTCTGATGAGGCGATTCCGTGGCTGTTATTAGGTGTTCATTGAATAAGTATAAATAGGGGGAACAGGGGTTCTAATGCCCCCCCCCTGTTAGTTGATATAAATGGGATTTTCATGCAGAATTAAGTTTTCGTTCAAAATTTAGATTAGGATCATTCTGATGAGGCGATTCAGTGACTGTTATTAGTTGTTCATTGAATAAGTATAAATAGGGGGAACAGGGGTTCTAATGCCCCCCCCCCCGTTAGTTGATATAAATGGGATTTTAATTGAGAATTAAGTTTTCGTTCAAAATTTAGATTAGGATCATTCTGATGAGGCGATTCCGTGACTGTTATTAGGTGTTCATTGAATAAGTATAAATAGGGGGAACAGGGGTTCTAATGCCCCCCCCCGTTAGTTGATATAAATGGGATTTTCATGCAGAATTAAGTTTTCGTTCAAAATTTAGATTAGGATCATTCTGATGAGGCGATTCCGTGACTGTTATTAGGTGTTCATTGAATAAGTATAAATAGGGGGAACAGGGGCTCTAATGCCCCCCCCCCCCGTTAGTTGATATAAATGGGATTTTCATGCAGAATTAATTTTCGTTCAAAATTTAGATTAGGATCATTCTGATGAGGCGATTCCGTGACTGTTATTAGGTGTTCATTGAATAAGTATAAATAAGGGGAACAGGGGTTCTAATGCCCCCCCCCTTAATTTATATAAATGGGTTTTTCAAGCAGAATTGTCAGATTTCGTTCAAATCTCTGAATAGTTTTGGAAGTTTAATGGTTAAGTATAAATGAGGGGGATAACTCCTTTTAAATTATATAAATGCTAAATGGGTTTTTATTAAGAATTATCTAATTTGCTCTGAATTTTGGATATAGATTTTTTATATGATAAAGCATGTCTTTGATAGTATAGGAGGTTCAATGATTAAGTATAAAAAAAAGAGGAAAGGGGAGAGCTGTTTCCACTTCTTAATTTTTTTTTCGAACGGAATTAACCCTTGAAAATATAAGGCTTTAATGTGCAATTAGTATTTGTAGCCTGTGAGCTCAATGCCATCAGTTTAACTGGGCAGTATTCTTTTTTAGCTCACAGGCTATCATAGCCTGAGAGCTTATGTGCCCGTCCGTTCTGTATGTATGTTCGTATGTACGTAACGCGATAACTCATGATAAAAATATCCGATCCACTTGAAATTTTGTATGTAGGTATATCCTGACAAAGCGCTTCCCTGATTAGTTTTTGGAGTTCATTCGATATGTATAAGAGGGGGAACGGGGGGCTCATGCCCCCCGTTAGTTGATATAGATGGGATTTTCATGCAGAATTAAGTTTTCAAAATTTAGATTAGGATCATTCTGATGAGGCGATTCCGTGACTGTTATTAGGTGTTCATTGATTAAGTATAAATAGGGAGAACAGGGGCTCTAATGCCCCCCCCCGTTAGTTGATATAAATGGGATTTTCATGCAGAATTAATTTTCGTTCAAAATTTAGATTAGGATCATTCTGATGAGGCGATTCCGTGACTGTTATTAGGTGTTCATTGAATAAGTATAAATAAGGGGAACAGGGGTTCTAATGTCCCCCCCCCTTAATTTATACAAATGGGTTTTTCAAGCAGAATTTTCAGATTTCGTTCAAATCTCTGAATAGTTTTGGAAGTTTAATGGTTAAGTATAAAAGAGCGGGATAACTCTTTTTAAATTATATAAATGCTAAATGGGTTTTTATTAAGAATTATCTAATTTGCTCTGAATTTTGGATATAGATTTTTTATATGATAAAGCATGTCTTTGATAGTATAGGAGGTTCAATGATTAAGTATAAAAAAAGAGAAAAGGGGAGAGCTGTTTCCCCTTCTTAATTTTTTTTTTCGAACGGAATTAACCCTTGAAAATATAAAGCTTTAATGTGCAATTAGTATTTGTAGCCTGTGAGCTCAATGCCTTCAGTTTAACTGGGCAGTATTCTTTTTTATTTTTCTTTTTTGCATGCGCATAACATCATTATCTATAGAACGAATTAATAATACATTTTAGATAATCTAATGTTTTGAGTATTTTTAATGAAAAAAATGTTCTTTTTAGGGTTTTTTTTAATTTCAAATTTGAGAGATTTTTTATTTTTTATTTTTTTTGAGTGATAATTATATCCTTAATTCATTCTATAGAGTAAAGTTTCCTTATCATTTTAAAGGAAAAATTATGTTCTTATGTCAATTCAACGTTAAGATATTTTGCGGTTGGCGATATAATACATAATTTTTTTTTCGAAATATTGTGTTACGTAAATTTTGTTATATTTTTTGTTATATTACATTGAAGTACTTCATTTTATAATTTTATAAGACTATAAACATATCTGTAAAATATCTGAAAGTTTAAATTAATTACATTTAATACTTAAGCTTTTATATAGACTCGAAGCGAGAGTTCTGTTTACATGTATTTCAGTATCGATCAAGCCCTATGCAACCTATGGTTTTAACAGTGTAAGTGACCTTTAGAAACTATCTTCAAAGGATTTTTAAACAGAATTTTTTGTCAAAGAGAGGATAAAATGCAGCTAAAGAATGCAAACAACGACTTTTTGGGACATTTTTGGGTCAAATAGTTGTTAAAATTTCTCAAATTATTACTGTTATCGTTGTTATTTCCATTTCGACTACGATTTTGCCGATTACAGTTAGTGTTGTGGTGAATTTCTATGTGTTCTTATATATGGTAAAACCTTCTCACCACAGCGATAAACCTTTCACAAACTTTTACTGAAACCCCAAATTGTCTGTTTATGTATACTTTACCATACTTACTTACTGTTATTTTACTTACTTATTACTTTACTTTATACCATAAAAATTTATGTATACTTTTTTGTTTCATCAAAATACAAAAAACTGACTTCGATTCTAAATTGCTTCAATAATCAGCTCAATGAATTTCATACTTATACTTTTAAAAATGAGTTAGTAATCGGGTCAGAAAATTTTGCTCTTTTGAGCACTGAATCTGAGAACCAAGGCATTAAGCACCATATTTTCTTAGGAAGCTATCTCAGGTGATTTTGACTCCCATCCACCTTATATTTGTTCTTGTAATCAAAAGTTCAATTTCCACGTTTCTGTCTTTTCTAGTTCAGAAGATATAAGAGTTTTAGAAAATGACTCACTGATACAATCATCTATCATCAAAAAACTTACATACCGGGTCATCCAAAAGTCAGGAAGAACTTTAAAAATGAATAATTCGAAAACGAATCAAGATACCAAGGTACGGTTTGCACCCAACGGATGGAAAAGAAACCGGGTTTTGTGTAACAACGAAAAAAATGTATGGTTTTGCTGGTGACAGAAAATGCACTATGGCGTTTTATTGCACCAAAAGATGATTTACAAATGAAAAAATTTTGATAACTTACAAGTCAGCTTAATTATAGTTAATATGTACTACAGTAAATGTTCAATGTGCTGTTATTACCGAAAGACGCCATCCGCCAAAATGTGTTTGCAAAACCCAAGAAATGCTACTAAATGCTGTGAATGGTGTGATGTCTAATCTCACAGCTGCACTTTTGATTATTTGCAGTCATTTTATTAAAATTAAATTTTACGAAAACCGTTATTTTTTTTCTTTCAAATGCGATTACACATTCACCGATGAGATCAAGAAAAATAACAGTCTTCGTAAAAAATAACGGTAAAAAATAACGGTAATTTCGTAAAAATAACGGTTTTCGTAAAATTTAATTTTAATAAAATGACTGCAAATAATCAAAAGTGCAGCTGTGAGATTAGACATCACACCATTCACAGCATTTAGTAGCATTTCTTGGGTTTTGCAAACACATTTTGGCGGATGGCGTCTTTCAGTACTGCTAGTGATGCCGTTGGTCGCCAACAGGACTATATTTTTCGTTGCCACACATAACCCGGTTACTTTTCGAACTGTTTGGTGCAAACCGTATCGTTATATCTTGATTCATTTTCGAACTATTTATTTATAAAGTTCGTCCTGACTTTTGGATCACCGGTATATCTTGTAGCACTAACAATTTAAAATTTGGCATAAATATCATGCCTGTTACCCACAAGAAAATTGACACAAATCGCAAAAATCCATTTTTAATTTTATTCTTGCCATATATTCGTCTATCTACAAAAAAATGTTTCGTAAGTGTAGTAATACGGAAAATCACTTTATTACGCTATATATCTATTTGTGACAACAGAAGATAAGTGTATTACGTGGGAAGGTAAAATAGATGTGCCCATTCTGGCTAATTTTTAATTTATTTCCATTTTTGTATTTTATTTTTAATTTTAAATGCTTTTTCGTGACATTTCTTCGAAACAGTGGTACCAGGTTAATCTTTTCTCACTATAATAAAAATTTATTTTGCTTTATTACTTTCCACCAACCAGGAGCTTGATCTCATCGGTGAATGTGTAATCGCATTTCAAAAAAAAAAAAAAAATATATATATATATATATAAATAAATAAATAAATAAAAAAATAAATAAATAAATAACGGTTTTCGCAAAATTTAATTTTAATAAAATGATTGAATGTAATTATTCACTAATCGCGGTACAGTACACAGATTATTTACTGAGTAATATTATTAAGTATTATGTAAATAAAATAACAGAAAATCCACTTTAATAAAATATAATATCTAAAGCGAAATTTTGTCGATGGAGAAAATGTCGTAGTTCGGAAACCAGATACATTTGTTCCATGAATATAATATACTTTGTTACAGTTGTGTCAGTAATGATGTCATATTCACTGACTTTTATTTCTGCATCTAAATAAACTGAACTTCTATTTATTTAAAAATCCGCGGTATGCACAAATAAATATACTTCTATAAATTGCGCCATTTCTATTTAATTATAATAATTATTTTATTAGACTAAAGAATTTTTAAATAACTGCATAAATCACGCCTTTATTTCGAAAAAGATGAGTGTTTCTGAAGGTGTAAATGATGTCATATTAGAAAAAAAAGAAAAAGAATAACACCTGCGATATGCCGATATTACGATATTTCTATCATTTCATAATATCAAAAATTAATTAAAATCATTTTCAGGCTTCTTTCAGGCTTATTTCTTCCTCGCATTTTAGTTTTTGTTTTGTTTATTCACCGGTAGATGTCGCTACTTGTCCAGCCAGTTGTTAGGCTGCTCTCTTCTCATTGGTTGCTTTTCTTTAGGCGGGATCGTCTCCGTAGCGGGTATATAAGCCTGCGTCTCTCTGTCTCTTTGCTCAGTTTTGCTTTTTCTAGCTCGCTGAGTTTTGCACTGATAAAGAATCTCCATAGTAGATTCGAAACGGCTGTTTGCTACCTTTTCTTACTTTATTTGTGCATTTATCATCGTTGGTTTTTTATCTTTAAACATTTTTGCACAAAGGCTTTATTTGCTATTTTAATTTATTTGCTATTTTAATAAAATCATTTTGTTGTATTAAGTTATTATTTAAAATAAAAATAAATAAAATATTTTCTGTATATCAGCAACAATAACAAAAATTTTATTCAGTTTAATAACAAAGACGACGTTTTTGCTTTTCGTTGCCATAACGATAACATTAATTTAGAGAAGTTTATGGATGCTACAAACCAATAAATAAATTCATTGCAAGTGCTGTAAATAAGTAGTGGATTGTTTATGCAGTTTAGTAACTCTGTTTCTATTACAAGTAAAATGTTTATTGATATTATAATTACTGTGCAGTTACCAAGCGATATTTAAACGGAGAAAAAATAAACTATGCAGGTATTTTTGAATTCGTCTTCTGAGGTATATTAACTTCCTAAATAATTTGGCATTTAAATAATGTTTAAGGTTTAGAAACCACTTTGAAAAAGATTTGTAACACTTAAATCCAACATAGTAATTTATGAGTTATTTTTCTTATTTTTTTTATTTTCTGAAGTTTGGGTATCTTTATCATGAAAAGTTATGTTATCCTATTTTAAGATGTGACAATTGTTTACTTCGCTCAGTATCTTTTGGAGTAAATAAGACTGATACATATGTTACCTAATATATATTCTTTTCCGTCGAATTTCGACTGGTGCTGCTAGTATATGTCTTAAAACAGGCACATACGTATCATATTGCGATCAAAATGTAATGTGATCATAATCCCGGTCTTTTTCTATGACTAGTGTTGCACCTTAAGGCACAGCACTAGCCACAGAAAAAAAAAAAACTTGGATGATAATGTAAAGTCTATGGGAGCGTACTTTTCAAATATCTCGTTCAAATTTTAATATTTTTATAGGATTTTTTTTTCTTTTGCATAGGATAGTTGAGGACGATCCACAACCGGCCTAGTTTTTACTTTTTCAATTTTGGTTTCAGGTTTTTTCTAAAAGTTACTTTAACTTTTAAAACCGTTTTAAACAGGTTCTAAAATTGAAATTATCATAACAAAAAATATATAATCAAAATCGAAAAAGTAAAAACTAGGTCGGTTGTAGATCGTCCTCAGCAGCCCTAAAAAAAAAAAAAAAAAAAAAAAAAAAAAAAAAAAAAAAAAAAGCACGCGGAAATATTAAAATTTGAGTGAGATATTTTAAAAGAACGTTCCCGTACACTTTACATTATCATCCGGGTCTATTTTAATGGCTATTGTGGGGCCTTAAATGCTTCTAGGGTGTCACAGGAATAATTTTTGCGCTTATGATTGGTTGAGAGTGTAAACACTGCTGATCTAAAGCTACTTTAATAGAGGACAGAATTCATTCGCCCAACGACTCAGAATGAGTAATTTCGAAAGTGGACGCCCCATGGCTTGTTGAGATGTATTGTTGTTAGTGCTTGTACAAAGTGAGTAGATGACAGTGAAACCATCAGTAGAATTCATCGCGTTGTACGCCAAGGAGGTATGAATTACACAGAATGTCAGAGACCCCCCCCCCCCCTTATTGGTAATACAAAATTGGCAACAAAGATTGGCTCAATTTACATCCCAAGACAATACAGATCCAAATGGAATTCTTTCAGTGTATACAGATAAGGCGCAACACTAGTCACTGTAAAAGATCCGGATTATAATGTAAAGTCTATGGGAACGTTCTTTTCAAATATCTCGCTCAAATTTTTATATTTTTTACATGACATTTTTTGCATAGGATAGCTGAGGACGATCCACAACGGGCCTAGTTATCACTTCTTTGGTTTTGCTAGTATATTATTTATATTATGATAGTTTCAATTTCAGAACCGGTTTAAACCAGTTTTGAAATTTAAAGTAATTTTTTTTTAAGTCTGAAATCAAAATAGAAAAAGTAAAAACTAGGCCGGCTGTAGATCGTCTTCAGCTATCCTATGCAAAAAAAAAATCATGTAAAAATATTAAAATTTGAGCGAGATATTTGAAAAGAAAGCTCCTACAGACTTTGCATTATCATACGGGTATTTTTCAGTGACTATTGTGGGGCTTTAAGCTGATATTGTTGATTGTGAGACTATGTGGCTTGCATCCTACACATGCGCCCCTGTTGACCAAGGATCATCGCCGAATACTACCTACACTATGCTATAAAAATGGCTGCGATTTAGACCCATAAAGTGTCTGAAATTCACTCGCATGAAGTTTCTGAAAAAATTAAAATATTTGAAGACGTCTGAAAATTGAACAAGATCAAAAATATTTTGTAACTGGAACAAGTAGCATAGAGCAAGTTCAAATTCCGATTTAATGGAGCGCTTATCAAAATTTTTGAGAGTCTCTGATAATGAGATTCGGTGAAAAATATCACTAAACATTACGTAACATTACATAACACTCCAAATAAAAAAAAATTAAATCTTCTATTTTTCTTTATATGTTTTCTAATAAAAAAACTGTATTACGAAATAACTTCATCAAATTTATAAAAGAAAACTTTATAAAACTTAGCAATTTTTCATGTCACTGTTTCAAGTGCCCTGTAAGAAAAACGAACTATGGATAATTTATTAACGCGTTTTTCTCTGCATTAAGTCAATTATTCATTAAAAAAAATCACTATACATTTAAACATTAATGATATTATTATATATACAATATTTTGAATGCCATAACAAAGAGAGAACTGGTTAAGGTACAAAACGTAATCTTCACAATAAAATACAACGCACTTTTAATTATATGTGTTCATAATGATTTTTTTTAACGTTGAAAAAATTATTTAAAAAGCTAGCTTAAGAATAAAGACATTTCGACTTACTGAAAGTAATTTTTATAAACGTTAAAAATACTAACAAAACATATTTGTAAAATTAAGATTAAAAATATATATATACTTTTTATTGCTTTAATTTTTGAAGTTTTCCATTAATAAGATATGATTAATATCATTAGTTTAACAAACTATAATCAAACATAATTCAGATTTAAAGATATGAAAGAAAGTAAAAAATCTTTAATGAAAATGGCACAAATTTTTCTTTCTATGCTTATTTTTTTCCTTCATTAAACCTTGATTACTTCTTAATTAATGTATTGAATCCTTTAAATCTTTTTTTACAAATGTTTAAAAAAGATATTTTAAATCAATTATTTCATTATAACTTAAAATTTTTAATAATGGTTAAATGTTTGCAATCATTAACGAAATAAAGTTAGTTTTAACTTTTTATTTTTCATTTGTTAAAAAATGATATGGATGTTTTTTTCTTTCAATATTTCAGCTTTCCATAACTATTAATTCAATTATTAATAATATTTTTTTGGTAATATTTTTTTAGTAACAACTCTAAAAATTATAAAAGACGTTTAGTGTTTGAATAAGTTTAGGCAATTTACGAATTGCAAAAAAATTCTTTTTTTTGGGGGGGAGGGAGGTGGGTTCGTCTTCTTTTTTTCATTATAGAAATCGCATGCTATATATATGTGAAGTTTTAAATTTATGAGCCACGGACATCATCGCCAGGGTCCCTGTTCTATCGCACAGAAGTCGTGGCCAGCAAGAAACAATAAAATAATAATAATATTAATAATAATAATAAGTACATGTAGAGGATTCAATAAATTACTCATTAGCTGCAGTAAGTTAATTTATTAATCTGTAGTATGAGAAAGGGAAAGGCTCCTTTTGCAAACTGTCTTTTACCGAAAATTCCATCATTATTTCAGAGAGCCGTACTCATACAAGAAAAAACCCAAGAATCTTCCTTCTCATCTCGAGACTTCCCCTATTAAATCTAAAAAGAAAATTCTAGAACGTTCTTTACTCTCGAACCATCATTCTTTTTATGTAAACATAACTTATGCCCAGAGTCGAGACTATATTCCACAGACGATAATTTATTTAAAAAAATATTATTTAACCATTTTATACTCGACTCAGAATTTCCAATATCTTGTGCAAATGATCTTTTGCAGATGATTAATTTTAAGGGAAAAAGAAAAGAAAGGAATTTATTGTTATGCACAAACATCGAATGTTGAAAGAGGGAAAATAAATAAATAGATAAATAAAAATAATGATATTTTTTGAAAGGTATGGTTTTGGAATAATTTTAATAAGACTTTCTTAAAAAGGGTTGATAAAAACATAAAAAAATGAATTTTATTTCTAATATTAAGAAATAAATTTAATTAAGAATATTTTTAATTTAGAGCCGTCTTTTTAAAATTACGCGTATTGGAATAAATGTTTTTTTAGGGCGAATTAGGAATTTATATCGTTTCCATCAAGGTTAATAGATTAGATCTAGAAACAAGATTTTAATTTAATAAGTTAAACTAAGTACGGAATGTTGTGATAAGGAAATTAATGTAGTATAAAGGTTAATTTTGGCGAAAGAAAATTTAAAATTTGGAATATATATATATATATATGTATATATGTATTCTCTCTCTGTAGATATATGTATTTATGTATATATAGATATATAGATGAAGACGCATGTACATACATATATGTGTGTGTGCGAAGTATGTATATAATTAATGAAAAACCACATGTGGAAGAAACAAAGCAAAATTTTTTGACGTAATGGAATTGTTTGGATCTGAAAGGTAAACTTCCCGTTTTGAACTAGTGACGTCATCTCTGCACTTTTAATTTTTCTCAATAATACAGCATTATTTATCACTTAAATTCTGCCAGTTTTCGTTGCTGACTTTCATTATAGATTCGGTTGAAAAATGGTTTGAAAACGGTTAAATAATGGATTAAATACGTACTCCATCGACAAATTTGTACGAAAATCTACACAATTCTTACGACAATAGTTTAATATGTGTAGAAAAAGGGAGACCATTTGGCACAAACGCTTGCGACTTATTATGTTCAATCACGGAAACGTACTTAAACATAATAATTTTCTTTCACAGTATGTTTGGGAATGGATAACAGGTTGTACACTGTATGATAAACGAGTCCATTCGTGATGCTGACGTAATTTTGATGGTGACAACAGCAAACGATTAAACTGAACTTTTTACAGAAATTTTTTTAACTTCTAGATAACGCATATTTTATTAAAAGAAGTTGTTAATTGCATGTCAAATGAAGTAAATGAGGTGCGTTCGTACTATAACGAGGTTTTAAAAATATTCAGATATTGATGTTGTATGCAGTACTTCAGATACATTATTGTATCCGAAATCTTTGTGTGTCACTGTAAATGCTGTCTGTTTTCTATTACACAGGATTTAACCTGTTGCAAACGTAAGCAACGTATATCAACTTCATAAAATGTGAAGCAGTTTTATGCAATCTAAACGAACTCCAAGCAATGTTTTATCTTATATAATTATGTAATAAAATAAATTTGTGTGAATTAATAATAAATGTTTTTTGCACCAGAGATTGTACAAAATGCATATTTTAATATGTACTTCATACATATATGTCAATTTTATAATGTTCGAAAGACCGTGACATCATTAAATTGTAGTTAAAACTATTTTTTCCCATTGGCCGTAATGTAAAGTATTAATTTTAATTGTTCCCCTAATTAAACTATACAACCGATTGACATAAAATTTGAAAATGTCGACAAAATTATGCTACAAATGTATATTTTAAATTTCAGATGATTTGGTTGGGTATTTTATGTTCTGTTATATGCAGACGGACAGACTGAACGACGACTATAGGTCTACGTATTTACATAATTACGACTATACCTAAAAATGAAAAAAATATATATATACTTTCAAATACAAAATAGTTGAAACTGAATCGCTATTTACTCAATTTTTATTTTCCTAAAAAAAAAATAGTAATAACATTTTTCAAATTTAACTCTATCCCGTGCAGATTGCGGAGTATGAATTTGTTTGCATTTTAATTATTTTATCTACTTCAGTATTTGTTTTAAGCTTATAATCCTGTAAAATATACCTTTCATTGATTTTTTTCAGTTTTATTTGAATGTACAGTTACATTTATGTCTACACTGTAAAAAAAAAGTGTCGAACTACTAAAAAAAATTTAGTGATCCTTGTGATTACTAAAAAAATTTTAGTAATCTTAGTCGGTTGCAAGAAAATCTGTAAGAATCTCTAGAAAAAAGTTAGCAACGAATAGAGTTAATAATTTTATATTTTTAATAGCTATTACTGAAACGCACTTGGTGTGGCCTTGATAGAATAGTGGTTATAGTAACGGACTCCAGGCTAAAAGGTCCCGGGTTCGATATTGGCCACAGCCAAATTCGCTCCGAATGTATGCAGTGTAAGTACTGGTTAATAAAGGGATTATGAATATCGTGACGAAGCTGTAGCAATGTTTGGTGCGAGATTTTACTAAAATTTGCTTGGTGGCTCATGCTAAAAATTTTTAAGTTTGTTATACAAAGAATTCTTTTGTTCAGTTTACAAAAGAAGTGCTCGTTTCGCTTGCAAAAAAAAGTTTGTAATGGTTACTAAAAAATTCTGCGGAATACAAATGTACTAAAAAATTTTTAGTAACCTCTTGAATTTTTTTTTTTTTTTTTACAGTGTATGTAAGGACCCATTAATTTTGTTAATATGCAATCTAAAATATCTATTCAACGTGAAAAAAAAATGTTTAGCTAATCAAATAAGTTTAATTAAGATTTCAGTTTAAAATAAAAAAAGTCGCACGTGGCAATCCCATCTCATGCATGTTGATGCTTCAAAATTCACATGCATGAGTGGAAACCACAGTGATGAAATTAAATGACAATTTAAACTCATCATGAGAATTTCAAAGCCGTGAAATCCCTTCAATCAATTCTTCTAGTAGAACTATTGCGGAGATCTAAAAAAACTGCAGCATAAAAGCGCCGTCTGTTACGCGATTTACATTAAAGTAGAAATTATAATTATCAAGGTATACCTGAGTTGGAAATTCAATGAAAATTCGTGCATTAATTCTTCAAATAGCGCTATTGCGGGAATCGGAATACATTTAGAATAGCAGAACCACCTGTTGGGCGATTGCTAACAAAACATAAACTGAACCAAATCATATCAACGATTAACTTATTCTGAAGTTCGGTGAAAATCCTTGCATTAATTATTGAGATAGAGCCGTTGCGGCAATCGTGAAAAATGCAGAATAACACGGTCCTTTTTGCGCGATTTAGACTAAAATGTAAACAGCGTCAATTTATGTCAAGCACTAGCAGAATCTGAAATGGAATGGAAATTAGTTTATTAATTCTTATTTTAAAGCTGTTGCGGAAATCCGAATAACTTAGCGTAGCACCACCATCTGTTTTGTGATTGGCAAAAACGTAAACAAAACCAATACTTACAATGGTTTAACTGAATCTGAAGTTTGATGAAATCCACGCATTAATTTTTAGGGTAGAGCTATTGTGGAAATCGATAAAAATTCGGAGTTTTCCGTGGTTTTCATCGAACCTTGAATTTCCTTGCGTAAATACGGGTTAAGCTCCCTTAGAAAGACCTCCATTGAGGGCACAATCCCTCTTAAGGGCCTATATCCCTCGTGTATATAATAGTCCGCCATAAAATAAATCAAACCAAATTATTCTACGTATGCCCTATAAAAATAATATCTTGATTAACTTAGATTTCATTTAGGTTACACTAAAATATACATATTTTTTGTCTTATACATATCATATTAAATAAATATGTTTCGTATCACCTGAATATATTTTTAATAATTTTCTTTATTTTGATGCCAGAAAAGAATGGAAAAATATTAATTTGAAAAAAAAAATATATATATATATATATTATAAATAGTTCGGCAATTTTAAATGAAACATTGAACTATTTCTGAAAAATTTTGAAAATGTGAAAAAAATAATTAATTAATGCGCAAAGATTAACACATTTTATTTGAGAGTAAGAAAAAAAACACGTCTAAATAGAAAAATAAATTAATTAAAAATGTAAAAGTATATTTTTTCTAATCTAGTACAAAAATGTTTTAATTAATTGGAAATCTTTTGTTTCAGAAGAAGAAAAAAAAACCTTGCTTCGTTTAAAAAAACTCGGTGTGTAATTCATACTTGTTAAGTAATTTAAATCCTGAAAAATGAAAAACTAAGATTCATGTCATTATATATTTATTAAGAGTGATTTGATGTAAAAAGATTTTGTAATTAAAAACTATTGGCAATTTATTAAACGAAGATGACGAATTTAACGTCGATATTTTTAGCGTTGGAGACAGCAAGGTAATAAAATTTCTGTCATGGAAACCACGGTTTATTCAATATTAAAATTAATAAAGAAAGCTTTTTTAAAAGGGCAATTACTTGTAAATTACTCTTAAAAATTATCCCGCCCGTCAAACTGGATAAAACTAAATATTATCAGAAACATGCAAATGTATATAATATAAACCTATCAATAAATAAATAAATAAATAAAAATAAACCGCTGCATGATTTAATTTTAAATACACGATTATTGACCTCCACTTAACTACCATTTTCCAAAAGTATTGCTTTTGGCGATGAAACGCATTGTTCGACTAATCGCTGGGCGTATTCGTCTTTTCACAAAAACTATTCGATTTTTTTCTCTTTTTTGTTTTTTGTTACAGATTTTCTACAGGAGTTTCGCTTTGAAATTTGACTAAACCTTTATTACAAAAATGAGTACATTCAATAGAATTTTTCTGTAATCCGTCAAAGTATGTCCTTTAAAATGAATTTCCTTTATTAATTTAGATTATGTTAAAATCTACATATTTTTTGTCTTATTTCAAAACACATAAAAAAATATTTTGTTTCGTCTGAATATTTATTTAAATAACTTTTTTTATTTGGATATAGGAAATAATCTAAAAAAATGACATAAATAAATATATTTATAATATAAATAGTACGGCAACTTAAAAAAAAAAAAAGTTGAAATATTTCTGGAAGATTTCGAAAATTAGAAAAAGGTTTAAACAATTTAAATTAATGCGCAAAGATTAACAGTTTTTATTTGACATTAAAAAAACAAAAATAAAATAAAAAATATAAACAAAAGAATAATAAGAAGTCAAATGCTGTAACATATAAAAATATTTTAATTAAAAATTTAAAAGTATACTCTTTTTTACCTAGTACAAAAAAATGTTTTAATTAAAAGGAAATTTTTCGTTTCAGAAGAAGAGAAAAAAAGTTGTTTCATTTAGAAAAACTAAGTGTGTAATTCATACTTGTTAAGTAATTTAAATTCTGAAAAATGAAAACTAAAATTCATGTCATTATATATTTATTAAGAGTTATTCGATGTAAAAAGAATTTGTAATTAAAAATTATTGGCAATTTATTAAATGATGGTGACAAATATGACTTCGGTATATTTAGTGTTAAAGACAACAAGGTAATAATATTGTTGCTTGAAAACAACGGCTTATTCAATATCAAAATTTATAAGGAAAGCTTTCTCAAAAGGGCAATTACATGTGATGACTCTTGAAAATTATCCTGCACGTCAAACTATATAAAACTAAAATTTAAGTAACACACAAATATATATTGAGTAAACTTATAGAAAAGAAAATAATCCGTTACAGGGTTTAAATTTAAATTTAGGAAGTATTGACTCTCATTTAAGTAGCATTTTCGAAATGCACTGCTTTTGGTAAGAAAACGTATTGTTCAGCTGTCTTGTCTTTCCACAGAATATATACAATCATTATTATTATTATTATTATTATTTTGGCTTGAATTTTATCGTTGAGAAATCAATTATTTCAAACATAATTGCATTCAATGGCATTTTTTTTCAAATTATTCAAATATGCCCTTTAAAAGGAATTTTCCGTATTATTTTAGATTTTACTTAAATTACATTAAAATGTATATATTTATTATCTTATTCTAAAACAAATTAATGAAATGCTTTTTATCGAGTCTGAATATTATTTTAAATACATTTCCTTTATTATTACATAAAAAATGAATGTAAAAGTATTAATTTGACAAAAACAAAAACAAAAAAAAATCATTATACTATAAATAGTTCAGCAATTAATGTATATATATATGTATATATATATACCAGGTGTCCCAAAAATGACTGATAGATTTTAAAATTCTATAACTTGCAAACGGTGGCAGCTATTTAAAGAAATTTTGGAGGAGGGTTATGTATAATATCAGGAGTTTTTTAATGTATTTTTTGATTAGTTCGAATTTCAAACTATAGGTGGCGCTGACGGTGATTGAAGGCCAGCTCTACTCTTCACTCAGCACTGATCACCTGGCCTTCAATCGGCGTCAGCGCCACCTATTGTTTGAAATTCGAACTAAAATAAAAAAATACGGTAAAAAAACTCCTGACATTATACATAACCCTCCTGCAAAAATTTTTTAAATAGCTGTCACCGTTTGCAAGTTGAATTTTAAAATCCCTCTGTCATTTTTGGGAAACCCCGTATGTATATATATATATATATATATATATATATATTTCTGAAAATTTTCGAATATAATAAAAACGTATTTTAAAAAAATAGTTAATGCGAAAATATTAACAGTTTTTATTTGTTGTAAAAAGAAAGTCAAACATCTCTAAGTAGAAAAGTAATTTAATTAAAAAGTTTAATGTATACTTTTTTATTAAGTACAAAAATGGTTTAGTTAAAATTAAATCGTTTCTTTCAGAAAAAGATGAAAAGTTGCTTCATTTAGAAAACCTCGGTGTGTAATTTATACTTGTTATGTAAATTAAATCCTCAAAAATGAAAAACTAAGATTCAAGCCGTCATATATTTTATTAAAAGTTATTCGATGAAAAACGAATTTATAATAAAAAATATTTGATAATTTAGAAAACGATGGTATAAAAAATCAGAATAATTTTTAATATGAATGATACCTGAAAATGTATCCTATGTACAAATAGGAAACAAAATATTTTCTCTTAATCCTCTCGGGTTATGTTGTTATCGAATTCACTATTTATCAAGCCCAAAACTTTCTGGCACAACTACATGTACTATTTTTAAATTTAAACTTATAAAAATGGTAGACCTGACTATGAAAAAATTTGCAGATCAAAAGATTTCCCCCCTTTTTGACAAATAAATTACATATTGAATTAAAAATATTTGCTTGATTACGTGATAAGGCATTTCCTACCTTTGTTGAGTGGTTTTTCTGCTTTCGCAGAGATAATCTGTTTACTACGCCAGTTTTGGCATTATTTTCTAATTTTAAAAAATTGTATTTATCAAAAAGAAAAAAAAAGGAGGGAAACGGATTGGGATTACATAGTTTTTAAATAACCACATCTTCCAGTTTCATGCGTTTCCGAATAAAAAATAATTAAAACTAAAATCATAAATTTGCATCTTTTAATTTGAGAACAGTATTAATGGAGAAAGCTTTTTCTTTGAATTTTATTTGTACTAAACACTAATATTTGTGATTTTAGTAAATTTACGCTTATTCGTCATTTTATCAATCGCTATCCTCAATTATTTACCTTCTTCTCCCCTAAATATTTTTGGTATTTAGTTGCCTGTTATTCCCTCGACCATTACACACAATGGAAAGAAAAAAAATCTTACGTAATAACAAAATCATATATTATGTACGCCACGGATTAAATATTAATATTTCTAGACTTTTTATAAAAATAAAAAAAAGTACTGACACCACAAGGACCATTCTCGACCAAAAACAGTAACCATTTTTAAAAGGTAAAAAACAAAACAAGAAAAAATTAAGAAAAATTGCCAAATTACAAAGGTAAATAAACAATTTAAATAACTTTGTCATGCCAAATTTTTACATACAAGATTATTAAGGAAATTAGAGTTAAAAATTTCACTGAAGAATAAGGTGCTTTAATATGAGAGTAGCGACATACCAAAGACAAAATTATCTTTCGTTCAGACATTTTTGGACAAAAGAATAGTTTTGCCTTAAATTTTAAATACTTGATTTTTACTATGCAATGTCTTAATCCTCCTGTTTCCATAGAAGAATAAGTTCTAAAAATTCAGAGAATCTCAATTCAAGCTAGAAAATTTCAATAATAAACTCTGTTTGATTTAAACATGTGATGTCTGCCATTAAATAAAGAATATATCACTACATTAAATTTTGCACTTTGTTTTAAACTTGCTTATTGATGTGTTAGAATTATAAAAAACTTGTTCATGGATATTTTCTCGATGACAACACATCATTTTAAAATTTTTAGAATCAATGAATTACATAATTAAGGAATAAGTTCTATTTCCCCGTTAACCTTCCAAAAATAAAACATCTTAAAACATTCTTTATAGCTAAAATTTCATAAGAATTGAGCAATCCAACAGTGGATTTAATTACATGCTAAACCAAGATCATCAAATAGGCCAAATGACTGTGAAATTGCAACAAGAAATTTATCAAACTCAAAAAAGTAATAAAATATGAATAAATTTTAAAGTATCTAATGCAAGAGCTTAAGAATAAAAAAAATAATCTTTAATAATTAGTTAATAGTTTAACATCAATTTAATTCTGACTGTACATTACTGAAATTACAATAAAAAAAGCTGAAAAAATTAGTTAAATAAGGTTCGTTTCTTTCCCTGTCACCATATTATTCAAAAGAAACAGAGTAAAATTTATATATGTTACAGGCCAAACCCGATTTTAGGCCAAACCGGTCTATCCTAACGCCCATCGGATAAACTAGTTTTTCCTAGGCCAAACTGGTCTATCCTAACGCCCATCCGATAAACTAGTTTTCCTAGGCCAAACCGGTTTATCCTAACGCCCTTCGGATAAACTAATTTATCCCAGGCCAAACTAGTCTATTTTAAGGCCCATAGGACAAACTAGATCTTCCTAGGCCAAACTAGTTTGGCCTAACTCTTATAGGATGAACTAGTTTAGACTGCTGTTTATTGGTCTGAACTAGTTTATCCTAGACCGATCTAGTTTATCCTAGACCAATTCAATTTGGCGTGATTTTATTGAATTCAATGACCGCCTCAACGCCAACATTCTTGTTTGTCCTAGGCTGATCTAGTTTATCCTAGGCCAATGCAGTTTTACGTTTTTTTAGCTCACGTGCGTCAAAGCTAGAGAAATAATGGGCTCACAGGATCTGTATGAATGTATATACGCATGTGTGTACGTATGTGCGTAACGCGATAACTCTTGATAGAAATAATGTAATTTGACGTGTTTTTATCTCATCAGGCTACCAAAGCCTGAGAACTAATGTGCCCGTAGGTTCTGTATCTATGTATGTACGTAAGTACGTAACGCAATAATTCTTGATAGAAATACTCGATCTGCATCAAACTTTCAATATATGTTTACTCTTTTAAGGAGCTTTTCTGATTAATTCTGGGATGTCATTGGGGAAGAATAAGGGGGGGGGGAGAGAACGAAAGGCTGATTCGCCCTTCCCTTAATTCAAATAAATGGGTTTTCATGCATTATTAGCATATTTCTTTCAAATTTTAGATATAGAAGCATTCTATGAGGCGCCTCCATGATTAGTTGTGGGTGTTCATTGTTTAAGTAGATGGGTGGGGGGAATAGGGGTAACGCCCCATAATTTATGTAAATGCTTTTTTCACGCAGAATTACGGATTTGCTTCAAATTTTAGAAATAAATTCATTCTGGTAAAGCGTTAACTTAATTAGTTTTAGGGGTTAATTAAATGAGAACAGCGGGAAGAACGGGGGGATCCCGCCTAATTTTGACAAATGGGTTTTTCATGCAGAATTAACCGATTTTCTGCAAATCTTGGATTTGTTCATTCTGATAAAGCATTTCACTGATTAATTTTGGTGGTTATTGAGTTAAATATGAGGGGAAAACTTACAATTTATTTCCTTCCTTAAATTAGATAAATTGGTTATAATACAGAATAATTTTGCTTAAAATTTTGGACATGAATTCATTTGATCAGGCGCTTCATTAATTAATTAGGGTTTTTTCTTTTGGTTAAGTTTAATGGGGCAGTGGACGTTTTATCGTCTTCCTTAAATTAGATAAATGGATTTTTATGCAGATTTATCCGATTTGCCGTAAATTTTCTATATAGTTTTTTCCTTTATAAGGTGATTCCCTGAATCGTTTTGAGGGTTTAATGATTAAGTATAAAGAGAGGAATGGAGCGATATTTATTGGAAAAATTTACAACGTATTTTTAAATTGCGATGTGTTCACAGAATGGTAAATTCAAATGTATTATTGAATATTTAGATTCTTAAATCTTAAATTTTTCAATATTCAAATAGGAATTCATTAAATAATTAATGTGGTTTAGAACAAAAGAAAAAAAAGGAGTGTTATAAGCATTATAACTATTGAATCTGTAAAAAGTAGATTTGTGAATATGTTTCTCTGTCATTCCTCAAGGCTTTTCTCAAATGCAAAAGAGCTACATCCTAACACATTTAAGAACTAATTTATTTTCGGAAATGCATAAGATTAACAGGCATTCTCACTCAGAAAATATGTAATCGAATAGCGTTAATCATTTTTTCATAAAAGCGATATACCTTTGAGAAAATATTATTAAAGCTACGTTTTGAATCGAATTTCCACTTACGACTTTACAGAAGAACTTGACGCCGTGACCAGAATAGCTTTCTTTCTTTCTAACCAATCACCAGGCCCCTACCTGCCGAGTTTTCTCAGTTTAACGGGTTAGATACCTGGTATCGGGGCGGACGATCGCCTAAGTGCCCGTAGTTGCAATAAACTTAGCTTCGCATGCCATCATTTCTGCAGTATTTGCTTGTTAAGTAATGGTGCATCCTGTTGTTTGAACTACAAATGGCTTCGCAAGATGGTCTCGTAATTTAGAGCCTTGATCAGATGATGAGACCTTTACCTGGTAAGGCACCTCCAGAGGTATAATTCACAGGTAACTTGGACGACTTTGCAACCACGACGGATTTTACATGCACCAGGCGCCATTAGCGTACATGATGGAATTTTAGCCGGCAAAATGGGGATGATCTACGCAGACAAGTGCCGAGGTCGGCTGATTGTGGCTAACGGTTGCTGGACTGAGTAGTTTATTGCCTTTGTGAATGTACTGAGTTTGGCGCCGCACATCACTCCCACTCGCCGTGCCAGGTAAAAAGGGGCTGGCACTAAAATTTTTTTGAGCCGAAACGGTGGCATGTCCTTAGCAGACAACAGGGGGGAAATTTTGAAGAAGATTTAGATAAATAAATAACCAAAACTAAAAAGGCCGAAATGCTAAGTAGTGCCAGAGAAGGGAGACTTTTTGGGCCGAAATGCAAGGCAGTCGAATCGCTGCTGGTGGTGACGAGATACCTCCTTTCTACCGTACCCCAAAAAAGAAAAAAAAAGGTGCTCCATGAGCTGTCCCATTGGAGCTAGTCCAGTAGCTCGTGCGGACGGAGTCCAAATGCACCTAATAAAGAGGCGTACTGTCACTAGAAAAAAAGGGAAAAAACGAAAAAGGAAAACCCCTAACACGTTTCGGATCGCACAGAGTCCCTTGAGACTCTGCGGCGATGAGGTCAACGTGTGAGGTTCGGGGTAAGTGGGCTAGTAGGTTGCTTCCCATTGCTCTTCGGACCGCACAGGGTCCCGTGGGTCCCTGCGTCAATGAGGTCAACTTGAAAGCCTGAGAGGCGTTAGCCCACTGAGGGGGGGGGGGGGTTCCAGAACGGTGTCGGACCGGCCAGAGTTCCTTAAGTCTCTGCGTCTATGAGGTCAACCTGTACGGTTCTGGTGCAGTGGACTTGATTGGTGCTCCCGAATCTCTTCGGACCGCACAGGGTCCCTTGAGTCCCTGCGTCGATTAGGTCAACTTGAAATTTTCAGGAGCCAAGTCCTAGGCAACGGAATCCTGGAAGGTAAATGGGTTAGTAACATTGCTATTGTTTAAAATTAACCAGATAGTTCACTTAACCTAAGCACTCCCCGTGAATTCTCTTTTGATTTTTTTTTTGTAATATATATCTTATGTTGTTTAGATCTGGACAGACAAGCAGTTAGGCGGGGGCGGATGAAGCTTTTTGATTTGTCGTAATGTGCAGCTTGCAGATCCGAGATGTCTTTCGACGTGCTTGCAATAGTATTATTGCGGGGCACTTGTTTCGGGCCGTGGATACTGCTGTTACTGCACGACTACCGCTTACTGCTGTGACCATAAGACATATTATTTTAACATTTTATGATTTTTTATTGTTGACCGTAGGGTTTTAGACCTAGGCCATTTTTCTTTTAATAACATATAGGACGGACAAGCAGTGCCGGAGGCGGGAGAAGCTTTTTACTATATCATGGTGTTCGACTTGCAGATCCGTGATGTCTTGCGACGTGCATGCAGGAAGTTCCTGCGGGGCACCTGTTTCGGGCCTTGTATACTGCTGATATCGCATGACTACCGCACACTGCTGGGACATAAGACAAAATACACTATTTTATAACTTTTTGTGGCAATAGGAATCCTAGGCCGTTTTATAAGCTTTTATTTTATTTTTTTATTTTTATTTTACATATAATAACATATAACACAAAAATGCGCGCGGGTACATGAAGGATTAGTGTCTGTAGTAAAGGATTGCGAAGATTTTTTTTGTAAATGTGGTCATTTGTCTATGTGTTCTGATGTATGAGTGACGATGTTGTTGCAGTTGTGTTGGAGCCAGCTGATTATGATTTTTGCCTTTCTCTGTACGTGTTTGTTTTTTGCTAATTATTTATGCCATAATTTTTCGTTTTCTGTTGTTATGTTTGCTAGGTGACCTGCTTGTGTGAGTGGGCAGTGTAGCAGGTAGTGTTTACGCGTACCCTCCGAACCGCAATCACAGTCCGGTTTTGCGCCTTCTTGAATCTGTGGAGGTATTCTGGGAATGCTCCATGAGCTGTGTAAAGTTGTGAGAGTAGGTAGTCGCTAACTAATCTATTTTCGTCTACTTTTGGAAAGTACTGGTAAGTTTCCCTGCCTGTGTCCCCATAGTCCCATTCGAACTGCCACTGTTCAGTTGTTAAGTCTTTTAGTATTCTTTTTAGTTTTGAATTATGTTTTTCCAGGTAGTATGCACGTTCATTGTTCTGGTTTAGTGCTGCGTGTTTGGCTAACACATCGGCCTCTTCGTTTCCATGGATGCCGACATGCGCCTTGACCCAGCTGATTTTAAAATTGTTTCTTGAATCTCTGATTAGGTTGTGTATTTTGTTGACTGTGTCGCTGGTGTTGAATGGTTTGCTTAATGAATCTATTGCTGATTGGCAGTCCGACCTAATGCTGTATGGCTCACACAATGAATTGCCCCATTCCGCTGCTTTATGTATAGCCAGTAGGAGTAGCTTATATGTCGACAGGTAATTAATTTCTCAAAAATGGAAAACGCTGTTCGATTCCAAATTATGTTCAGCTCCGATCTGGCTCGAATATGCAATAATAATAATAATAATAATAATAATAATAATAATAATAATAAATGCAAATCTGATCTCAGTTGGCACGAGTCTGCAGAAAAAGAAATAAAATAAGCAAACAGCATGTCCAATGCATCATATTTCTTACGGTGGACATGTTAAATTTCTGTATTGATGTTATAAGCAATGACTCTTTACACACATTTATACTTATTCTTGTGAAAGACATGTTTTTTACAGACCAAACCCGATTTCGAACCAAATTAGATTATGAAATATGAAAAAATAACACTAGTAAGCCTTGATTACGTCTACTAATAACTATATCGTAATATTAATAATATATATTCTGCATAAAAATAAGAATTCATATTATAAAAAACATTTTGCTTCTAAGGTGTTGTAAATTAACAAAAACATTTAAAATATAGTAAAACATTTTTACAACATAGAGTCTTCCTCAGAATGTAAATAGAAAAATAAAAATTACAAATACAATGAACGTGAAAATCGGAATAAAGAATTATTGAAAATAAATAAATTAAATGTATCACGCGCTTTTTTAATTTGATATTGCCCTTGGTCTAGTTAAATAATTACCGTGCAAATTCTCTAATCTTTTAATCCATATATTTGGGATGCGAAATGATAGTGTATCGTTACAAATATGTGAACTTTTTAAATAAATTTCAATTGATTCTCTTATGAATAACTTTAAATAAAAATTAGACCTGTATATTAATTTCTTCTCGTTAAAAAGTATGATAATGTTCTCTTTTTGATTTAATCTGGATAGAGCGGTTTTGTTCTTGTTAAGTTTTATATCTGTTATGTGTTCTTTACGTCTGATTTTAAATTTACGTTGGGTCATGCCTATATAAAAGTTTTTTATTCATCCTTCTCTAATAAATGGAATCATATAAACTCCCGAAAAGTCGTCTATACTAATGGGATCAATTTTGGTATTTAAGAGCATTTTTAATTTGGGGGAAGGTTTCGCTATTAAACAAACATAATTCAAAATTTTTTTAAAGATTTTTGATATATTCAAAAAAGCCCTGAAAATAAATTACTACAACCCTTTTCCTATTGATTTCATTAAAAGTTTTAATTTTATTTGTAGAGTCATTCAATTTCATACTATTAATTACAATTATATACATATATATTATTTACATATTATATTACAATATCAAATTAAAAAAGCACGTGATTCATTTATTTTCAACAATTCTTTATTCCGATTTTCACGTTCATTGTATTTGTAATTTTTATTTTTCTATTTACATTCTGAGGATGACTCTATTAATATTGAGTTGAAACAAGTAAATAAAAATGTTTTAATATATTTTAATGTTTTTCTTAATTTACAACGTCTTAGAAGCAAAATGTTTTTTATAATATAAAATCTTATTTTTATGTAGAATATATTTTATTAATATTACGATACAAATTAGATTAGCTTAGGCCAAAATATTTTATCCTAACGGCAATTGGACTAAATAGTTTTTCCAACGCCAATCGTGTTTCTTTAAATGTCCATAGGACAAACTGTTTTTTCCTAGGTAAAAGGGCAATCCTTCATTTTCCCCTTCATATTTAACCATTAAACACCCAAAACTATTCAGGGAATCGCCTTATCAGAAAGAACCTATATGCAAAATTTGAAGCAAATTGGTCAATTCTGAGCCAAAAACCATTTATCTAAATTATATTGTGTTACCTTCATTGCCCTTTCTTTTAGACTTAAACAATAAACATCCACAACAAATCACAGAGGAGCCTTGTGACAATGTTCATATATCTAAAATTTTTAATGAAAACTGATAATTCTGCATGATAAATCCATTTCTCTAAATTAACGGGGGGGGGGGGTATTAGCCTCCCGTTCACCTCCCTTTATTCTTATCCAGTGCATTCCCAAAATTAATCAGAAAAATACCTTATCAGAATGAACCTACATCTAAAATTTGAAGCAAATCGGATATCTGTCAAGAGTTATCGCGTTCCGTACAAAGGTACGCACATACGTACATACATGCGTACATACATGCGTACATGTATATACAGAACCTGTGAGCCCATTATTTTTCTGGTTTTGACGCCCGTGAGCTAAAAACATACAAATCTACATTGGCCTAGGATAAACTAGATCAGCCTAGGACAAACAAGATTGTTGACGTTGAGGCGGTCATTGAATTCAATAAAATCACGCCAAATTGAATTGGCCTAGTATAAACTAGATCGGCCTAGGATAAACTAGTTCAGACCAATAAACAACAGTCTAAACTAGTTCATCCTATAAGAGTTAGGCCAAACTAGTTTGGACTAGGAAAATCTAGTTTGTCCGATGGGCGTTAGGATAGACCGGTTTGGCCTAGGACAAACTAGTTTATCGGATGGGCGTTAGGATAGACCGGTTTGGCCTAGGAAAAACTAGTTTATCCGATGGGCGTTAGGATAGACCGGTTTGGCCTAGGAAAAACTAGTTTATCCGATGGGCGTTAGGATAGACCGATTTGGCCTAGGAAAAACTAGTTTATCCGATGGGCGTTAGGATAGACCGGTTTGGCCTAGGCCAATATATTTTGGCCTAAAATCGGGTTTGGCCTGTAACATATACATGTATTTGGATAAATCAACTAATTTGATCTTTCTACACTAAAAAAGTAGAATACTTCAATAATAGAGCTCCGTGATCACAATAAAAACTTATTGTAATCATGACACTAGAGATATTGGGGAAAATATGAATTGCAATGCTGAAAATAATTATGATTAAACGGTCATTGAATTCTTATAAAATAATGCTTATTTTTTAAAATACTTGTTTTTAAATCTCCTCAAAAGTGGCAGCTTCTGGCAAAATTCGTGAAATAATAAAAACAACCGGAAATATTAATGAAGTATTAATTTCTATGACTGAAAAAAAATCACTTTTAGGATTATGCACTTAAAATTAAAAACTGAACCATTATAATATCATTTCTACGTCTGCCGGTCTCTCACAGTCATTTTATTCACACTGAGAAAAAAATACAGTTCTGGAATCTAGAATCTAAATTGTGGCTCTAGAAAAAATAGTTCCATGTCATCCTTATAAATTCTAGTTTCCATTATATGAGAGTTCTAGAATCTACTACAGGAATTCAAGAGAGCTTTTCTTTATTCTAGTAGTAATACGTATTTAAAAATCTCAGCAAATAGATGCGAACACAAGAGGTTTGATTTAGTAAGTATAACTCTAGTTTTTGAAACTATTTACAAAATCAAGCTATAATTTCTCGTTACTGAGACGAGTCAAAATCGTTTCGTCACCTTGAAAACAAGAAACTAGAAATGTTAGGTCATTTCGACTATTCAGCTTAGTAGTTTAACCTATTCGCATATTTCGGTCATCTATAATTCTAGTTTAGGTATTCAGAAAGTGACTAACTATTCATTTTAGGTGAAGGCGGTATATTTTTTCTCTCAGTGGCATAAACTATAGAAACCTGCGTCACATAGTTTTATAGAAAATCGCATTTTCCCGTTGCAAACAAATTTCGATTTGTGGGCATTGAGTAAATATGTAGTGGAACTCTGCAGGTGCCTTTAGTCGCACAAGTATAAAAGCTTTTTTAACACTTTCCAACAAAGTTGAAATGTGCCTATGCATTCGGTTTTTCTGTCCGTCTGTCCGCACTCTAACTCCCGTAAATGAACTCGGATTGCTAAGAAATTTTTATATGTTATTGATGTTTACCCTAGCACGCAACCTATTCAAAATGAAGTTTCAACTATGATTATTTACAAGGGAGAGTCAAAAGTTTTTTCATTACATTACGGCCTGTGAGGAAAATCGTTCAAATGAATTATAAAGGTGTTACACCCTGTCAAACATACTCAAATTTACGTGGATTCGCAAAGTGCACTAAAATATGAATTCTGGAATGTAAGCAGTGAAAATATAGCTATTATTCATTTACAGGGCAGCATAAAAGAATTTCCTTAGATAATGGTAAAGAGGGGAATTGAGTGCGACACATTTTAAATATATTAAACTGTTTCAAGTACAATAAAATTGATATATGTCACTGAATCTTGATGTAAATTATACGATACTGTCTTGCATAATATGAAGTATATAACATTTACAGAGCCATATAACAGATTTAAAATAGTATATTCTTTCCGAAGTACTGCATATGCATCCGATGATGGCTGGTGGAGAGATGAAATGCATTTTAATGATGATATGCGCGTTTAGGTTTCACTAAATATATGCATATTATATGCTGTGTATAAATGTTACAGTTGATATACAGGGCTACCCAAAAGAGCTGGCCAACGTTATTGAATATGAGGGTAAAATACTTAAACTTGGCTCTTAAATAAATTATGCATTTTTACGCTGAACAGCATTCAATTTATAGAGAAATGTTTGCAGAATATAGATAAAATGATATACAGAGCCGCACAAAGAATTCAGTGCATGGACGCGTATGAATGATAATTTGTGAAAACGTGATTTCAGTTGTTTTAAAAGTGTTTTAGTTTACAATAAATTTTAGCTTTATGTTGACTTGTAATAAAGGTACAAGGTAAATTAAAGGGCTGAACAAAAGCATTCAAGTATGTTTCCATGTATTAGCATAAATTGCTGAAAAAGAAATTTCAAGCTACTAGGCATTTTCTTGCTAAACTAAATTTTTCCATTATATCAACTGACAAATGAAATACTGGACTGTTCAAAAGCACTGGAATACACATTTGAGTATATTTGGCTATATACTATTATTTCCCTAAATAACGAAGTTTTGTTAAAAATTTTATGAAGTGTTGGAAATTGCTTCATAGTATATGCTTAACGCATGATTTTTCTTACTTGTTAATAATTATTTTTGAAAAAAAAGGATTAGACGAGGTATTTATCCTTAAAAACACGGGCTGTTTTGGATTGCTTATGGATAGAGGTGAGAAAACAGTACTTAGCCGACTTTAGATAAAATCTTTTAAATAATTAATTTGTGTAATGCAATATCTAGTAGACGAATTAAAACAATAAACGTCATAATGTTAAAAACAGACTAGTTTAATTTGAATTAATTGCATAAAACTATGCGATTCTTATCTGGTTTTCATTGATCTCTAAATACGCCTGCGATGACTCTAAAAGTTTACTAAAACGTATCTTGGAAAAAGCTACATAGACTAAGACTACGTTTCAAAATTGTGACTTCGATTCGAAATGTGCTTAGCATAATGCCAAGTTTAAACTCTGAACAAGTGCTTTAGGTACACGGTTACAAGGGAAGATGATTACTTTGCTTAATTTAGTTTTATGAAATGTCAAATGAAGTTTAAATAAGCAGATCTTTTAGTATCAGTTCCGAATTAAATTCATCATAAACAGGTTAGGAATAAATTTTAAAAATAGTCTACAAAATAGCAATATTTGGTATTATTTAGGCCTTATATATCTTTGAACTTTTATTGTATACCCATTTGTACTTTTTCTAGTTGATACTGCTATTCACATCCGTACGTTATATAAGTTTTTAAAAAAATTTAATATTATTTTACCTGCAATTTTTTTAAATGCAATTAGTAATTTATGTATATATTTACGAACCTTCTGAGCGCAACTTATACTCATACTTGATAGTTTATTCAATTTTATATTTACTTATCTAAAAACATCATTGCAAGAAATCATTTTTCAATTATTTATTATTATTATTATTAATAATCTGAGATATATTACCACGATCATAATTGATAATGCATTATCAGAGGTTGGGAACACCCACCAGCCTAAAGCAAGAAATATCTCTTTCTACTTATTTATTCCGCTTTTGAGATCTTAATCGCTTCGCTTAATTGAAAGTTTCCTCAAAGGCAAGGCGATGCCTCACATGGAGAATCCATTTATCAAGACTATTTTATATTGAGTGACGCATTTTGAAGAAGATCTTAAATTTTGCGAAGAGTTTGAAAAGTACGTTTTAAATACCTTGCGACTGGAATGTTACATTTGAAATATTTATTAACAATGTTGCTGATTTGTAACTTGACTAACATTTATTAATTGACAATGACAATAAAATTTTATTTTTATTCAAGTAGTTTACAACAAAAAATCTTTTACAAACCTAGCGTCTACGTTACGAGAAAAGATAATACAAATTATGCCTTTAGATTACGTTATATGGGCAGAAATCTGTAAATTTTTTACACGAATTGTGTGAGGGAAACTTTTGTCGATGAGGGAACTTTTGTTCTATAACTAAAACAGGTTTTATTTGTATGTATTTTTTTTAGCGCTGAATCCAAAAATGATCTTAATTTTTTACCATCATGTGAACATATTTTTCTCAAATCGTAAATTTCTTCGTTAAAAACCAAAATAACGAAAACATAATGATATAAAATAAGTGTGACGATTGTGCATTATATTTTATTTTTATAAATATTTTAAGGTTAAATCCAACAATGACCTTCTTTTTTAACTATTGTGTCGAGAATTTTCGAAGATAAAAAATTTCAATGTCAAAATTTAAAAAAATAGCACCTGAGTTCCAAAGAAATTTCAAAATATGAAATAAAATTGTGAGGATTTTAAATACATAAAAATATAATACAAGCCAAAAACTGAATAAATTGTTATATAAAACACTTTTACGTTGATTTTACAGAATCTTATACCTGCAATATTTCGACTTTTTTTAAATTTAAAAGCTGATTATTTTAAAAAAAGCTTAAAGCTAGATAAAAACGTAGGTCATTCTTAGATTCAATTCTAAAAATTTCATAAAACTCAATTATGAATGTTAAAAAACACAAATACCACATCTATTTAATAATATGAAAACTTCTTCTGTCTTTTTTTTAATTTTACTTTTTTAACGTGAAATTTATAATTTGCGAAAACTCTTGACATGATGGTTAAAAATGAAGTTAACTTTCTGATTCAATTCTTCAAAATTTTTAGGATTCTACTATCAAAAGCTAAAGAACATTAAAAACCCAAGCATCCCATTTAAGGAGTGCAGTCTATATTGATTCACTTTGGTCTAAATTAGAATCTCTTTAAGACTTGAAATTATTAACTCTGAAACTCAAAATTTAACTCATTTTATGACATAAAATGTTTAAAAATAAAACAAAATTTTTAAGTATAATCTAGAAATGATTTTGGTTTATCTTATGTCGGCCGATTATCTACTCTAGGTGGACTTTTAACACTATAATTCAGGACATAAACGGTTAACTAGAGATTTAAATATTTTAAGCGTTACAATGATGTTTATTAACAGAACTAGCGGCCTTCGCCCGCTACGCTGGTCGGTTTATCTAAAGAAATCTTGAAGAAGTAGTTAGATAAGGTTCAGACATACATTAAAAAAAAAAAAAAGCAAGTCGATCATTCAAAAAACGTTGGGAAATATCAAATATTTACTGTAATTTTTTAAGAAAAACAAAGTTTCGAAAAAAAAAATTAAATCGAAAAAAAAATTACACTGACATATTAATGCAAGGAAATTTTCCCAGAGAGAAAATTCGCCTTGAATACAATATTTCAAATTCTTTTAATTGCTTATAGGCGTTAATGCCAACATAGTGAAAAAAAATTCCATGCTGGGAATCGAACCCGGGCCATCAGTATGGCGCACTGACGTTCTACCGACTAAACCACATGGAACGACAGCCAGCTTGAAACTTTCTCATACTTAAGTAGACTGGCGAAAACATAACGATAGCGCGTTTTAAAATCGCACAGTGACATCTATTGGATTTTATATGTACTAAAAAACGTTATGTACTAAAAAACGTGAGCAGCGCACCTAATAGTTTCTTTTGTTTCTTTTTGTTACTTTTTTGTCTGTTGTCCGATTTTGATGAAACAAAGCCTATACACTGCCCGGGAGTGTGCATTCTTCATTAGTGAAAACCGCATAAAAATCCATTCAGTAGTTACGAAGATAACCTCGAACAAACAGACAGACAGACAGACAGACAGACAGACAGACAGACAGACAGACAGACAAAAAATTCAAAAAAATTTTTTTGTGTTTCATTGGTTTTCTTTTATCGCCCTGACTCCATTTTTGTCAATTATCTTCAATGTACAGACACACCGGGTCCTACTGTTTTATTATATGTATAGATTACAATAGACTACTATATTAAAGAATATTTTAATCTACAGCAGAAATAAACTCATAAGAAAAGGGGTCTATCAATATATTATTTTTAATTAAGTTTTTCAAAGTCTATAAAGAATAAATAAAAGATATATGCTTATCCTATTTCATGATAAATAATTATTTTAAATTCAATTAAATGAATATACAGGGTGGGGCATACACATCTCCCCATTTTAAGAGGCCAATAAAATACATAGGACATTAAAAACAAATATTTCATGTTTACATTCTGAAAGAATAATGTTTGCCATTTATTAATTTTTACAATCTGTAACAATTTTTGCTTTTAATTTAAAGGTTTTGTTGTACGGCGAATGATATCGTCTAAATGTTTTCCTTTGATCTCTGTATACTTGTGAAGACTAACCCGGAAATACAGCATAATTTGTTCCATCATTGATGGAAGAATTGCTGTAATTTCAAATCGAATAGCAACATTTAGTTCGTCGAGTATTTTAGCCTTCAGGCAACCCCACAGGAAGAAGTTACATTCTGCTGCACGTGACGATATCATATTTCGTGCAGCAAAACTTCAAAATTAATAGCAAAAATTACAGATTGTAAAAAATTAATAAATCACAAACATTATTCTTCCTGAATGTACACATAAAATATTTGTTTTCAATGTGCGATATACTTTTATTGACCTCTTAAAATAGGGAGTTCTTCCCCTACCTGTATATTAGAAATTATCAATTATTTTATATTTATTTTTGAGATAATATTACTGATTTGTTAGAAAAAAAAATCTTGGAATTTTACTTTAATACTTTTCAATTAGTTTGTACAATTAAGCACGATTGACGTATTTTGAATGCTGTAGTCTCTTTTCCAGCATTGTATTATTATGCAGATGACATGAAGGTTTTTTTAAAACACGTTTTTTAAAATGTATGTTTATCTACAAAATCCGCTATCAGTAATAATTCAGATACAAAGAGAAGAATCTTAGTCTATGTTCAGTTACATAAAATATTACACGTCAATTTTCAATATTAATGTTAAAAAAATTAATGTTAATTGTTAAAGTTAAAAAAAGTTTTAAGAAATAAAAAATTAGCTTTATCTGCTTAAAATCTATTTCCCTTGCCCTGATTTTTCCCTTTTTCTCTTCTTTCTTTATTTCGGAATAGCATATTTTTTGCAGGCATTTAATTTCCTTCTACTCAGGTAAATATATTCAAAAAGAAAGCTTTTTTGAGGTAATAAAACACAATTCAATATTATTTTCTTAAAGAATCATTTTACGCATTGCTTGAGATTTCCATATTTTTCCTTTTTATAAAAGTATATTAAAATTCACTACTTTAAATTCAAATAGTTATAAGACTTCTAGAAACATTTTCTAATTGAAGTCATTTGCAAAATTTAAAAAAGAAAAAATCTTTTCTGAAAAAATAATCAATAAGCCACTTTTAAATTATATACAGAAATCGATAAAATCAGACCAATCAATCGAAACAATTCGATCATTCAAAAATCGATTGTTGTCAAATTGATATTTTTCAAAATGTGTAATGTAGCTTACCTATTTTTCTATCATATAGAAGGCTGATCTTTTATTACCATTTATCCTATGTGCATTGAAATATTGATTAAATACCTTTTATTTCAGATTTTGGATTGGATTCATGTCGAAGTATATCGGATACTGGTGGGATATAACGCGACCTAACCAGAACTAACAATCCCTTTTAAATGCAATCTTCTAATTTCATTAGGAGTTTATAATCCCACAGGATCATTCAACATAAAATAAATGAATAAGTAAAATAACTTAAAATGCCATTAAAAGTTCGGGTCTATTGTAATAGAAGATGAAGATCGTCGTTAAACATGTAAATTGAGATAAAAAATTCCACTTGAGCTTATATTTTAAATCAATTTTTCACCAATATATTATTAAAATAGAAAAAAAAAGAAAAAGAAAAAAATTGAAAGAGTAAAACCAATGTTGAAAAAATACAATATTATGGGAGTCGATAGTATTTCCGAACGACACAGCTTTAGCCCTAAAATCACATCGTAGGTTGATTTTCTTATTACTAGTTGCAACCGACAAAATGTATTTATCGAAACACTGTATGTAGTTACATATTTATAAACTTACAGATTTCTGAATATTTATATGCTTACATTAGCAAATAAGAATAGGTAAAACAACCATAGTTTATCCGTAATCTTTAACAAATTAATGAAGAAGTTTTAAATCGGGAAAGTTTACAATAGCACTTTTTACAAAACCCTTTACAAGTGCATATTTTAAAATAGCAGAGCTTCGCCAACTTCATTGTATAAAATTTCCCCCCTAAAATTTTTAATTAATAAGCTCCGTAATACATTTAAAATATTTTTTTTATTTATACAGTTAAAATTTTTATTTGTTTTTTGATTATCCATATAATTTGTAAACATAATTACATGATAAAATTTCTCATAATTATGCAAATTTGATATTTTTATTTTAAAGTAGAGAAATTTAAACTCTTTATAACTCGAAATACTTTTTGTAGAATTTTAATTTTTTTTCTATTTAAATATTTGGAAATTTAAGATAAGTTTTAATTCTGATTCAGTGTTTTCAAATATTAGTTTAAATATAAAAAAAAATTAAAATGTAAAAAAAAGGATAGCTTTTTAAAAAATCGTATTATTAGAAACAATAATTTTGATTAATATATCATTTTGGTTTTGATTTAAATTATAGATTATAAAACAAATAAAAACAAAATAATTAATGTTTCTTGTTCTAATTAAGATAGAAACAGGATTTAAAAGTCATTTTAAGCAAAGTAATAATAATAATAATAATAATAATAATAATGCAATACATGTTTTATGTCTTGGACACCCACAAACAAAACTAAACTTGAATTATAATAATTCTTTTTTTCGACTTAGATTTTCAGCTTCTTCCTTTCTTAATCGTTCATGTTATTCTAAAAAGCGATTTATACAAGGTGCGAACAGTTGCAAATAAGTGCCATCGTTTAAAAATTCGCGGAAAGTTTAAAAGTGGAAAAATATAAAAATTACACAATTTTTGGCTAAAGTATTGAAACCACGAAGATTTTTTTACTAATGTCAAAAAACTGCTTAATAAGGAAAATGATTGCGGAAAAAATTGCAAAAAATGTATTATACATGTGAAATGATAATAATAATATGCATAAAGAATATTGTTATATTTTTTGTCATTTAATAATCATAAAAAATGTTCTTCATTCATTGAATTCATCACAAGTGAAATGTAAATGATAATACACGTATATAAACATGACTTTTATATTATTGGTCTTTTAATAATTTATAAAAACAATGTTTTCCCGCCATTTATTATTTTCTTTTTAAAACTATACTAATAAAAACTTACGGAAGTTTTAGTTATAAATTATATCAAATACTTTTCCTTCCTTTTATTAGAAATCCTCACCTGGCTAATTTACATTAAAAGCAATGTCGAATTTTCACGAAAATTCGTGTCAAAACGAAATCATGGTAGTATTTTTACGTAAAAAAGGCATATTGGAAGTGGCTGGTTGTAATTTGTTTTTCAGAAATCGTGCTTTAAGCGTGTGAAAAAAACATATGCGAATTTTTTTGCATTAACTATTCTATTAAAAATTATTTTTTATGCACTTTTACTTTTTTTAAACTTTTCCGAATTATGAAAGAATAAATTTTCTCTTTTCACCAACAATGATTTTTTTCTTCTAATATAAGAGGATTGACTTGGTATTTTTATAAGGATCTATTTTTTTAAAATTTATTAATTTATGTACTAAATAACTATTTATTTTACAGATAATAAAAAAATTGATACTTGAAAGATAATAAACATCATCATTGCATCCACTGATTACGCAGTTAAATGTATGCTTTTATAATTAAATTATAACGTTATTGTAAATAAATGAAATCTTACGGAAATTTAAGTTATAGTTATAAATCATATTGAAGATGTTTCCTTCCTTTAATTAGAAATCCTCAGCTGGGTAATTTACATTAAAAATTTATATTCATATGGTCTTTTAATATTCGTAAGAAGAATGATCTTCATTCATTCAATCCATCATATGTGAATTGAAAATATACATTTATAAAAATTGCTTTTATACTATTTGTATTTTAAGAATTATAAAAACAGTGTTTCTTGGCCATTTAATAGCTCCTTTAAAAACTATACCGATAAACCCTTACGAAAATTTTAGTTATAGCTATAAGTTATACCTAAAATGTTTTCTTCCTTTTATTAGAAATTCTCAGATGGCTAATTTACATTTAGAGAAATGTGGAACTTTCACGAAAATGCGTGTCAAAACGAAATCATGGTACTACTTTTCGAAAAAAAAGAAGGATATTTGTAATGGCTGCATGTAATTTGTTTTTCAAAAATCATGGTTTAAGCGTGTGAATAAACATATGCGAATTTCTTTGCATTAACTATTCTAGTAAAAAATATTTTTTATATACTTTCACTTTTTAAAAACTTTCCCAGATTATGAAGAAATAAATTTTCTCTTTTCACCAACAATGATTTTTCTTCTAATAAAAGAGGTAGGATTTGATATTTTTACAAGGATCTATTTTTTTAAATTTATTAATTTATGTCCTAAATAACTATTTATCTTATAGATAATAAAAAATTTGAAAATTAAAAGATAATAAACTTCATCATTGCATCCACTAATTACGCAGTTAAATGTTTGCATTTATAATTAAAATATAACGTTATTTTAAATAAATGAAATCTTAAGGAAATTTAAGGTATAGTTATAAATCATATTGAAGATGTTTCCAACCTTTAATTAGAAATCCTGCTGGGTAATATACATTAAAAATTTATATTCATATGGTCTTTTAATTATTCGTAAGAAGAATGATCTTCATTCATTCAATCCATCATTTGTGAACTGAAAATATACATTTATAAAAACTGCTTTTATACTATTTGTATTTTAAGAATTATAAAAACAGTGTTTCTTGGCCATTTAATAGTTCCTTTAAAAACTATACCAATAAACCCTTACGAAAATTTTAGTTTTAGTTATAAATTATATCTCTGACGTTTTCTTCCTTTTATTAGAAATCCTCAGCTGGCTAATTTAGATTTAAAATATGTCGAACTTTCACGATTTGCGTGTCAAAACGAAATCATGGCAGTACTTTTACGAAAAGAAGAAGCATATTGGAAGTGGCTGCATGTAATTAGTTTTACAAAAATCATGCTTTAAACTTGTGAAATAACGTATGCGAATTTCCTTTGCATTAACTATTATTTTAGTAAAAAAAATTTTATGCACTTTCATAAGACTTTTTTAGATTATGAAAGAATAAATTATCTCTTTTTATCAACAATGATTTTATTTCTTTAAATAAAAAATGATTGACTTCGTAATTTTAATAGGATCTTTTTTTTTTTTTAATTTTGCGATTGTTGTTTTAAATAGTAATTATTTATATTACAGAAAATAAGAAATTTGAAACTTAATAAATAACATTATAGCATTCAACTAATTACGCAATTAAATGTAGGGTTTTACTATTTAAATATAACAGTTATTTTAAGGTATAACAATAGATTAAAAAAAACGCTGATTGAAAAATTTGTATATTTATTTAGACCTTGCATACTGATTATGTAAAGTTATATATATATTTAATAATTTTTTTAGAATTTTATTGAAAAAGAAAAGGGGATATCTTATATGAACTATGTTCACCAACTTCTGTTCAAATACTTTAGACTCTAAAAAAAAAACAAATTTGATATTAAAAAAAAAAAAAAAAAAAAAAAAAAAAAAGATTATGGAAGATGAAACATTAAAAAAAATAGCTGCAATATCACTATTAACGGAATCTATTAATTTCATTTTGATTGCGAAATTTCTGGCCAAATCAACTGCTGTTAAGAAGTTCAATGATTGTTTCCATCTTTCATTAAATAACATCAGTTAAATATTTGAAAATAAACTAATACAATATAAACAAATGAACAGAGTCTGATTTTCAACAGTATTTTAACAGCGCTATAAGAAAGTTGTTTTAAATGAAATATTTTAAATGTATCTTTTAAAATTTTATTAATAAGTCAAATTTTATTTGATTTTCTAGCAAAATTTTCTTTCTTTTTTAATATTCGCCTAAAAATACTTTTATTGTTAGAAAGAAAATTTTACTTGCATTGGTTTAGAAATGACTACAATAGCCTAAAAAAACATTTCAAAATATGAAATAAATATCTCGTGTAAATGTGTTTTAAAACTTAATATGTTTTGCAATATTATAATTTGGCCAATTTAAATAGGCCATGATTTCCACTATTTACTTCTTTTAAAGCATATTAAATTTATCATTTTAAAGTTTTATTTCTTATTTTTAACATTCATGGGAAAATACTTTTGTTTCTAGAAAAGAAATATTTTAATTTGCGTTGCCTTAAAATTACCAAAAACTGTTAAAAATATCATCTCGAAAATAAATGTCATGTAAAATATATCTTTAAATTAAAACTTTTTGGTAATATTATTATTTGGCAATTTTAAATGAGATGTAATTTCGTTCATTCACAGCTTTAAATCATATTAATACATTTATTATTTTTGAATTTTCTTGTTCTGTTAGAATTCATGTGTGAATATATTTTTATGAAGCAATTTTCAATACTTTCTGGTTTTAGTACGCAGTCATTTATTTCCAATTTGAAAGCTTTTCTTATTATTTATAATAGCCTGGTATTAAAGAGATTTAATTTAAAGGGAACATCAATTTTGCACTTTTTTTTAGTATGTAAAAATTTAAAATTGTAACATCTTCCAAAATATGTAATAAGTATCTTCTGAAATGCTAAAAATTTTAATTTCAAATTGAAATTAACATTAAAAAATTCAGCGAAATAAATAATAAATAAATAAATGTCGTCTGTTCACCTGAAGCTCTAACTTATTAAGATCGAAAGAAAAGATAAAATTGCTATGTATAGTTTTTCCTCATATAAAATTTTTTAATAGAACTGTTTGAAAATTTTAACAAAAAATGTTTCTAAAAATAATTATTCGATTTAAAAATTTCCAGCATCAACGTGTTTATCAAACATTTCATTAGTAAACATACTGCACATTTTCAGATTTTCCTAAGCAGTATATTTCTTAAAATTAATAAATAAAGATCGGCTGCCACAAAAAATATTTTCCAGAGGCGGTAACAGCAATAGCCATATTTTTTAGGAATTTTATTTCAAATGTACTCTTTTTTTTCTAAATATGACTTCTCAAAAATAATTCACTATGTACGCATATTGTGTACACCATTTTCTACTCGAAATTCATTCAATATTAATCTAAACTAATATTATAATCAAGTAAATTCCCTTTGTTTATTTTTTTGCTCGAGGTAATCCCTGGAAATACCGAACCGATTTCAAAAATAATAGTGTCAAAATTATTGTGTTAGTTGCTATATCTTATGTCCATGCCATTACTCCAAAAGGGATGCAAGAATAAATAAAAAGAATACTGCCCAGTTAAACTGATGGCATTGAGCTCACAGGCTACGCATACTAATTGTACTTTACAGCCTTATATTTTCAAGGGTTAATTCCGTACGAAAAAAAAATTAAGAAGGGGAAACAGCTCTCCCCTTTCCCCTTTTTTATACTTAATCATTGAACCTCCTAAACTATCAAGGACATGCTTTAACATATAAAAAATCTACATCCAAAATTCAAAGTAAATCGGATAATTCTTAATAAAAACCCATTTAGCAGTTATATAATTTAAGAGGAGATATCCCCCTCTTTTATACTTAACCACTAAACTTCCAAAACTATTCAGAGATTTGAACAAAATCTGACAGTTCTGCTTGAAAAACCCATTTATAAAAATTAAGGGGAGGGGCATTAGAACCCTCGTTCCCCCTGTTTATACTTATTCAATGAACACCTAATAACAGCCACGGTATTGCCTCATCAGAATGATCCTATATCTAAATTTTGAACGAAAACTGTTAATTCTGCATGAAAATCCCGTTAATATCAATTAAGGGGAGGGGGCATGAGCCACCGTTTTCCCCTCTTATACATATCGAACGAACTCCAAAAACTAATCAGGGAAGCGCCTTTTGAGGATATACTTATATACTAAATTTCAAGTGGATCCGATATTTTTATCATGAGTTATTGCGTTACGCACGAACGAACATACAGAAAGGACGGGCACATAAGCTCTCAGGCTATGATAGCCTGTGAGTTAAAAACATTTTAAAAATGCAATTTTTGGGTTACTGAAGAATAAAAAAAAAATGAAATATGGAATGGTGGTTACATATTTGATATAAATGATCTGTGAGAACGTTTTTTTAAATTCCTAAATTTAAAAATAGTGAAAATGCACAAAAAATATTTTAAAAAATGCTCTAAATGGCGATTTCTAAATAATCTCAAGAAATACTAAACCTTTTTTTAAATGGTATTAAAACGATGGCGATAGCTCTTGCTCCAACGTAGGCTATATTTTATGTGGATATCACTACCCACACTTTGGCGGTGGAGGACTAAAAAAGTTCTGTAAATGAAATTTTTGTATTACTAATGGGTCTAGAAACATGAAATATGGCGTGGTATTAATTTATTAGGTAAAGATATCTAAGAACGTTTTCAAAAAAATAAAACCCATATTTTAAAAATTTGAAAACGCACGAAATGCGTTTAAAAAGTATTCTAAATTGCAATTTTTACGCAGTTTCAAGTTTGACGGTACTGATTCGAAAAATAACGGTGTTAAAATGATGGTTCTAGCCCTTGCTATAAGAACAAGTACGTGTTATGTAGATGCCACTACCCGAAAGGCGGTGCAGCGACGAAGAGTATTCTGAAAATGCGATATTTATGTAACTGAAAGGCCTGAATACATGAAATTTGACATAGTAGATACTTATATGCTATACATAATCTCAAAAAAAAAAAAATTATACAAGAATTCGAAATATAAAATTGATGAAAATGGAGTAAAATAATCCTAAAAACGTTCTAAATTGCGATTTCTATGGAGTCTCAGGAAATCTCAGGAATCTCAGGAAATATCAATCATAAACAATGCTTGCGAGGCAGACCGTAGCTCTAACATATGCTATAACTTACATTGCTGTTATTATTATATGAGGTTGAAGTAGCAAAAAAGATTTCTAAATTGCATATTTTGTGATACTGAGGGTCTAATATCTTGAAGTTTGACATTTATAAGACTTTCCAAAAAACATCAAAAGAAAATTCCAAACCTTAGAGGATGAACTGCGATAGAATTGTTTTAAAAACGTTCTAATTTAGGATCTTCATGCAATATTATTAAAAATCGAGTCTTTTAAAAAATAATAGTTGCAAGTTTGTGATAATACAACTTGCTCAAACATAAACTATGTTTTATATCTGTGCCATTATCACTACAGGATTGCACAAACAAACAACTTTCTAAATTGTAATTTGTGTGATACTGAAGAAGCTAGAAACTTGAAAAATGGCTCGAAAGTTACTTATAAAATATAACAAATACTCCTATTAATTAAAATGCATGAAACGAAGGGAAAGAGTGAAAAGCGTTAAAAAAAATCTAAGTTACGATTTCTATGTAATCTCAAAAAATAATGAACAATACAAAAATAATGATTGCGAATCAAAAGTCACAGCCTCTGCTGATACAGAGGCTTTATTTATTGCCAGTTCCACTACCATCTTGTGTCGGCAGGAACAACAAACCTTTTAAAAGCTCTAAAAAATTTCTAAATCACATCTTTTTTGGATTATTAGGGAATAATAAACCGATTTCTAAATTAATGGTGATCGTTTCTATTTAAACATAGACATTTTATGTTGGTTATACTACCACCAAAAATATGGTAGATCGTTAGACAAGAAGCGCGGAATTAGACATGAGGGTTGAATTTAACATGTAAATGCCAGAAGATAATTTCCAACATATTCAAAACGTGAAATGATTGTTGAAAAGATCCCAAATACATCAAAATACTTGCTAAATTAGCATTTATTTAGAATTAGTTTCATTTATTATTAACTTATGTCTCATTTCTGCCTAATTCAGTGTAATAATATAGTTGAGTGAAATTGTTGCCTAATTAGTATTTTTTCAATTATTCCTGGAAGTATAATTTCTTCAAATAAAAATTAGCGAAAATATGATTTGACAGTTTCAACTGTTATTTGAGCAAAGTCTTGGGGTTTGCAATATTTTTTTCGAAAACTGTCACATTAAACATCACCAAAGCAATGGACGTTGCTTATATATATATATATATATATATATTTGAAAAATCCAATATTTTGAAATAAATATTTATTTTCTGTAATTAAGAGGCAGATTTTATAAGAGTCGGGCAGAAAAGGTGGTGTCATTATACAAACCATTTTTGATTTTGCCGAATTTTTTTATGGTTTCTTCTAATGATTTTAGAAGATATGTATATTTTGTTTTTCCCCCCAAAAAAAATTTTCCGACCCACAAAAATTCCTAAAGCCTTTTCATAAAACTTTATATTTAGTTTGTACTTGACATGACCTAGTGCTGATTACGTTTTGATGCAAATCGCTCAACCAATCGTTCTGCTGTGGTGCATTATTAGTGATTATCGTAATAGCTCTATCTCAGGAACTAATGCACGAATTTTCATGAAACTTCAGATTCTGTAAGTCTCTTATGTCTATTAGTAATCTTCAGTTTTTGGTATAAATAGCTCAACAGATGACGCTGGTATGCGGCGTTATTCATTATTATTGCAAAAGCTTTATCTGAGGAACTAATGCACAAATTTTCATGAAACGCCACCTTTTGGGCGATTTACACCAAACACTAATCTATATCAGGGATTTATTGAATCTGAAAATTGGTGAAAATTTGTTATTATCTCATTCGTGATGAATATTCTTGAAATATGTCTGTAGTGGAAATTCTAAATAATTCAGTATAGCAGCGCCACCTACTGAGCGATATACACCAAAAACTTATCATATCTAGTTTATATCAAGGTCTCACAGAATCTAAAGTTTTGTGAAGTTTAAGTGCATTAGTTCTTGAGATGAAGCGCCCACAAAATTTTTGTCACATACACACAGACTGACAGACTCAGAGACAGACATTTTGTAAAAACACGTTTTTCGGATTTTCTTGCGTCCTAAAAGTATAAATCAGTCGAAAACCAGATTTTAAAAATTTTCACGAATCCCATACTTTCTTGAAAAGATAGAAGAAAGTAAAAAATGAGACATATAGTGAATAAGTTATAATCTAGCATATAGTTAATTGTATGTTTTATTACCATATTTTCCATTTACACAATGGCTTGAAATAAGCTGTATGTGTTCGCATGGCCATTAGCCAAATGTCCGTTAAAGGGTAGGTTTCCTACTATAAAATACAATTATCAAGTTCCAGTTTGACCCTCAGCGCACTGAAATACAGGGTCACCAAAAAGATCATTTTTTGTTTTATTCCATACAAAATTAGCTATTTTTCGGCAGCGCTGAGGGTCAGCCATGCAACTAATGAGCTAATTTAGTTAATAGTGAGTAGTACTACAAAAGTTATACCCAAAACTCTCGTTGACCCTCAGCGCATGGGTCCATGAGGTCTCAAATATGGCGTTTTTTCACTTTCCGCGACAAAGTTTGACGAGCCACGCCGGGTGTCACTGAAGGTCAGCCATGAGATTTACAATATAATTCAATTTAGCTGCTAAATGTAATGTCGTAATCACAAAAATAACTTTGGTTGATGCTCAATATACTGAAATAATAGAATACAAAAAGATGTCGATTCGAAAAAAATACATGGTCGTGACCCGCTTTAGAAGTTTTTGTGGGTCGGAAAATTTTTTTTGGGGGAAAAACAAAATACACATATTTTCTAAAGTCATTAGAAGAAACCATAAAAAAATTTCGGCAAAATCAAAAATGGCTTGTATAATGACCTGTCTGCCTCTTAACACTAGAAGCGCCGTTGGGGTCATTTCGCATTTTTTTTCAATTTCCAATGCTTTATTTCAACATGTAAGCGAACACTGCAGCTCATATTTTTTTACTTTTTCTAAAATTATATTAAGCGTACTGTGACAATATTTCATCCTTCTATATTAATTATAAAAAAAATAATCAAAGAAATACCTAAAACAGCCAACAGGTGTCATTTTGACCCCCATAAAAAAAAATGATAAATTTTCAAGATAAAGTCTGTTATTGTTTTCGCCATATCTCGGTTTTGATTGCTGCGCATGGGGGAACACACATTTCTTATCGCGATGACAAAAAAGAGAAAAGTAAACTGCAGTTTTACTTTGTTTCGATGACGCATAGCGACGCGGAGAGGGGGGGTTGGGGGTAGTCTTCTCTCTATTGTGCGCGCGCCTTCAATTAGGTGGGGGGGAGGCGTTCTTCTAAGCATACTGACTCTTCTCTGAAATGCGTACGCATCCTAGCAATGCTGGCGTACTACAGAATTTTTGGAGGGAAAATCGTTCTTCTAGAGCTACGGCCGAAAACGAAATTTGAAACGAACATTTTCCACAGCAGTGTTTTTCTCAAAGATTTCGATTGCGACAAAAGTGTAGTCTTTTTCCTTTATAAAAAATGCAGAGAGGATTGAGTACACAGGAGTACCTTGCGCTCCTGGAGCAGTTAGATTCAGATATGAGTGGTGATGACAGTAATGATGAAGATTTTCGCATAGATAATGTGAATTTACAGAATGTGTCGTCTTCTGAAAGCAGAGACAGTGATGCTGTAGAATATATTACCAATGTGATTTCCCTTGTTTCTCGAGGATCAGGAACCTCACGTGGACATGGACGTGAGCAAAAAAGAGGTAATAAGATAACTAATATGTTTGTTGTCAGCAGTAACGAAAAGCACGCGTCATCCAGCGGTATTATTTGGACTCCGATTAACCTTAGCACCCCTACTTCTACTACAGGTCGCACACCAGCTTGAAATATTATAAAAATTGCTAGTGGACCAACACCTTATGCTCGTCGCAACATTGGGGCTAATCCAGCTTCAGCCTGGCGTTTGATGGTGACTGAAACAATGGTGAAACACATTCAAACATGCACAGTTGCTGAAGCACGACATCAGCTAGGAGAAGACAGCAACTGGTATGTTACTCTGGTAGAACTGGATACTTTCTTCGCCCTCTTATATGCCTGTGGGGCACTAGGTCACTCAAAGCTTTGTGCAGATGACTTATGGAATAAAAGTTGGGGACTACCTGTGTTCAAAGAGACAATGCCATGCAATCGTTTCCGTGAAATAATGCGAAGTCTCAGATTCGATCTGCGAAGTAGCAGATCGGAACGCCTGGCTACGGAGAAATTTGCTCTCGCTTCAGAAACTTGGAACGCTGGAAGAACGCTTGAAGACGCTGATTGAAAATTGTTATTTATGTTATAATCCTAGTGAAGAAATAACCATTGATGAACAGTTGTTGCCTTGTAAGTCAAGGTGCAGATTCATCCAATACATGGCAAATAAACCAGACAAATTCGGCATCAAGTTCTGGTTAGCAACTGATGTAAATTCGAAATATGTGTTAAATGGCTATCCTTATTTAGGTAAGGATGAAGAGCGTTCAACTGATTTACAACTTGGAGAAAGTGTAGTGCTGAAATTACTACAACCATATCTAAATTCCGGTCTCAATGTCACTACTGACAAATTTTTCACGTCTGTAAAACTTGTCGATGAACTTTCGGCAATGAAAACCTCAATCGTTGGGACGATGCGTCTAAACAAGAAACAATTACCTCCTATTGCCCGCGACATATCTATCCCACGATACTCATTTTCTGCACTGAAAAATGGAAATAAAATACTCACGATATACAGGTGCAAGAACAGAAAGAATGTCGTGATTCTGAGCACTATGCACACGAATGTGTTTGCAGAAAGTAGTGCAAAGAAGAAGCCGAACACTGTTGTTTACTACAATAAAACTAAATGTGGTGTAAATGTAGCAGATCAGATGCTACGAAAATATTCTACAAGATGTGGAACTCGCAGATGGCCTCTTCACGTCTTTTATAACGACCTTGATATCGCTGCAATAAATGCTTGGATAATTTTCAAGGAATGCTCAAAAACCTCAATTTCACGTCGGGAATTTATTCTTGCCCTTGTCGAAGAATTGAAAAGTAGCGCGTTGCGCAACAGATTCCCCTCAATTGATCGACCACAGACCCTGAAGCGAAAGAAATGTGCATTGCAAGGGCCGAAATAAAACTTCTGCAAGCTGTGAGGGATGTCAGAAATCAATTTGTGGCAAGTGTGTTGATGTCACCATCAAGCATATATATTGTATTACTTGTGCGAATGTCTAAATAACTTTGGAACACATTTATATGCTTATTCAGGAATTATGTTTTTTATTTTCTCTCTTTGAAACATGTTGTGCGCTAATTTCTATTATTTGTAATTTTATTTTTTGTTTCTTTTCTTATCAATTTTATTGTGTAATATAATATATATATATATATTATTATTATTATTAAATCTATTGTATTTGTGTACTATTATGTAGGAAAATATTTTGAATTATACATTGTCATTTATATACTGTCATTTCAAAAGAATGTAAAAATTGGGATAAACGATGACTAAAAACTAAATAAATAAAAAAGAAAAAGTTATAAAACCTTTAAAAACTGTTATATTTTTCAATTTAAACCTCATTTATCATTTAAAAAATATATTTATTTTAATATGGCTTGAATTTCTCATGGGGGTCAAATTGACACCAAACGGCGGTTTTAGGTATGTCCAAAATCCGGCTGTTCTAGTGTTAATGAATGAATTAAATGTACTTATTAGTTTTCTAAGTTAAATTTTAAATACTGGATATAGACCGTGAGGCGGCAGCACAGAGAATCACCTCACCGAGTTCAAGGATTGAAATTTAATATTAGTTAAATTTCAATTCGCATATTAAAACGCAATCAGTCTGCCAAGTCACATTTTGGTGGGAAAATACCTAAAAATTCGATTTTGGTGTTGACTCATATGTTCACCACTGTACTTTTTTGTACCTGAAAGTGTGAAAATATGGAAGTCTGAAAGCAGCAAAAGATAATGGAAAAAGCATGAGTAAACAAGTAAAATTGTGTTTTTAGGTGTTTTCCACCAATATATGCCGTTGCAGACAAATTGCGTTTTATAATGTGGATAGAGATTTAATTATTCTAGATTTTCATCCGCGAACTCGATGATATGATTGTCTGTTCTGCCGCCCCCCTGTCTACTATTTGTTAGAAAATATATATTTGCATTTTATTCTAAAACCGTTAAAAAATCAAAACAAGCGCAGAACTGGGCTATAAGTTTGCAACTTTCGTGTTCATTAAAATTTCCTTTTAGGTTTGAATAAACTATTGTAAAACGATTCTTGGCTTCATGCGTAAATCTCATACAAGAAAAAATAGCAGTCACAATTTAGCTTCTTATACAATTTTAAACATTGTTTCAGCCCATTTAAGGGAACCTTCTATAAACAGATTAAAACTAATAATATAAAGTGCAGATTATTAACTGGCAACATTTACAGAGATATATTGATAATAATTCCAGATACGGAAATATAATTATCCCAATAACTGAAACGAACTGTCACATTTAATTGTGAAATAGTTGAAATTATTACCTGCAGTTATTTTATTGGTGACATTTAAAGAGATAAGCTTCCTTGGAGGAATTCCATAAAGACTCGCTTTAATTATATTGCCATTTGACGCAATATTAACTTTAATCGTCTAAAAATTATTACTTTATGCGAATTCATATTTGAAAAGAGTCTTGATATTCATGATATTTTTCTGTGGCTTGAGTTGTTTGTTTTTAATAAATGTATGATGTTAATTAAAAGTTTTTGGCACATTTAAAATACAATTGGGGTATGAGAAAATGACTTGAATGAAAATGCTTTTAATAATCGAAGATATTGCTTGAATAAATATTAATAATATTTTTTAAATGTCAAATTGACAGGGAAAAACTGTCAATTTTAACGCCAGTATAAAACCGTTTAATTTACAGAAAATATCTGTAATTTTTTATTAAAACAGTTATTTTTTGTAAAACATACAGCTTTTTTCTGTAAAAATTACGAAATACAGTTTTTTTTTACAGGAAAATACAGTTTTACAGTTTTTTTACAATAGAGCGCGTGTTTTTTTAGCTCACAGGCTATCACAGCCTGAGAGCTTATGTGCCCGTCCGTTCTGTATGTACGTTCGTACGTGCGTTCGTGCGTAACGCGATAACTCACGATAAAAATATCCGATCCACTTGAAATTTTGTATGTAGGTATATCCTGACAAGGCGCTTCCCTGATTAGTTTTGGGAGTTCATTCGATATGTATAAGAGGGGGAACGGGGGGCTGATGCTCCTCCCCTTAGTTGATATAAATGGGATTTTCATGCAGAATTAAGTTTTCGTTCAAAATTTAGATTAGGATCATTCTGATGAGGCGATTCCGTGACTTTTATTAGGTGTTCATTGAATAAGTATAAATAGGGGGAACAGGGGTTCTAATGCCCCCCCTCCCTTAATTTATATAAATGGATTTTTCAAGCAGAATTTTCAGATTTCGTTCAAATCTCTGAATAGTTTTGGAAGTTTAATGGTTAAGTATAAAAGAGGGGGATAACTCCTTTTAAATTATATAAATGCTAAATGGGCTTTTATTAAGAATTATCTTATTTTCTCTGAATTTTGGATGTAGATTTTTTATATGATAAAGCATGTCTTTGATAGTATAGGAGGTTCAATGATTAAGTATAAAAAAGAGGAAAGGGGTGAGATGTTTCCCCTTCTTAATTTTTTTCGAATGGAATTAACCCTTGAAAATATAAGGCTTTAATGTACAATTACTATTTGTAGCCTGTGAGCTGAATGCCATCAGTTTAACTGGGCAGTATTCTTTATTTATTTACATCTCATTGTCGCTTGTCGTTTGTATTGACTGTGACACGATTTGTATTTGTATTTGTATTTTGTTATGATTATGGTTCTTATTAGATTGGAATCGAAGCATGTCAATAATATTTGTTTTTAAGTTTTCGTTACACCTTTTTTAAGTGAAATAAAATTGTTTATTCAAATGTGTATAGAGCAGCTTTTAAAGCGGATTTCTCAAAATTTAATGGGATAAAAATCAAATGAGATTTATCCTACGCGTGTTTTTACGGGTTAGACATTATTTATATGTTGTTCGACCAAAAAAGTATACGCATGTTAAAATATGGTAGGAAATTATTGAAAATAAATTATTAGTAACTGCTTATTTTGCTATCACTCTGGTTATTAGCAGCATATGAATATACCGCCATTTTTAAAATTTGAAGAATAAAATTTTCGAGTATCAGAGATAATCTATATTATAAAGGCCAAACGTATCTGTGCGTAACGCATACGTCATTTTGCAAATGGCAACACTCCGAAATTTGAAATGAATTTTGTTTTACAATTTTTGCCATTACAAAATAGTTAAAAACATCCCACATTTTCTATTTTTACACCATTGTATAAGAGAAAAAATATGCTTTTAAATGCGATTTGTTTGAAGCTATATCTTAATATATTTCAGAGATATTAATTTTTTTTGTAGTTTTTAATAGCGCTATTGTAATTGTGGCAACAAAAGTACTTCAATTCTGTTAAAAGTAAATTTTGAGATGATGAAAATGACATCGGGTTTAGATTTCACGGGGAAAAAAATCTATGATTGAGTCAAATTGGAATGAACTATACTACTTTTCATTTTGGAATACCAAGCATAAGAACCTTAATTGATAACTTTGTTATAATAACAGATCTTTATTATATTTAACGGCTTACATCACGATTAAAGTTTAATTCTAATAATTTCTAAAACTGAATTTCATGGAATTATATTTTGTTAACTTTAGTTTAAATATTAGTATTTTTTTAAGAGTTAGATTTGCCAAAATGAGTACACTTTCTGTTATAACTAATTTTGTAGGTTTATTATATAAATCAATGAAGCAGTTTCTTCTTAAATATTTCCTTTCTTCGAAACTCGACGGGTTTTTACCTTGTTATTATGAAAGCTATACTCCAATCACCCATTATTTTAAATTTATTTTTAATTTATACTGGGGGCTTTCGTTTCGCCTTCTATATTAATAAAACGTCTTATGATACCATTTTTTTAGGTATTTATTAAATTAAAATATTTTATCATTTTAAAACAATTAAACACACACACACATATATATGAAGGAGTTTTAACATTTCTTGAAATTTAGAAGACTAACTTAAATAATATGGACATCATTAACAGATCATGACGACATTAACAGATAACATTACGATACCATGATAATAACGACATATCTTAAATTCTGAAATGGCATATCACATTTAATTGTTGAAGAACTTAATTTATTTTTTAAACCCATATATTACCATATTATTTCAAACTATAAAATGCAAGGTAATTCGGAAAAATCTTTATAGATGAAAAAAAAGTTATACAGGGTGATTCAAAAAAGATGGGGAAAATTTTAAGGGGTAGTAGTATACATCAAGACAATAATATTAAATAGGAAACCAAGGGTCCCAAGCGTTTTCCAAAGGAGATAGCCGCCATTAAAGTTTAGGGTCCAAAATTTCAAAAAATCATAAAAAACGGAAAAATTGGTCGATTGATTTGCGGTTTTCACCAGAACTATTCTCTATGTTGGTATTTTCTTAAAAATAAATTATAAAGATACATTTCGAAAAATGTCGATAGAGGGCGCTTTAGACTTTGGAGTAACGAACAACTGTTTTTTTTGCCGTTATTTTTTGCATCTCATTATATGGTTTCGCAGGCTTAGACTTAAACTTTAATTTTGAGCTCAAAATCTGAATAGTTGGGAGTGGTTAAGTAGCACAAACTGAACTGTGTTCAGAGGGTTCAAATTTCAAATGGTTATAAAAAGCGGAAAAATGGGTCGATTGATTTGCGGTTTTCACTAAAACTATTCTTTATGTCGGTATTTTATTGAAAATAATTTATAAAGCTAAATTTTAAAAAATGGCGATAGAGGGCGCTTTAGACATCGGAGCAAGTAAAAACTATTTTTTACCGTTATTATTTGCATCTCGTTAATTTTTTTTAGAAGCTTAGACATAAACTTAAAATTTGCGCAAAAAATCCGAATCGTTGGGAGTGGTTAAGTAGAGCAAACTGAATTGTGTTCAATGGGGGTGGGGAGGTTCAAATTTCAAGTATCATAAAAAACGGAAAAAATGGTAGATTCGTTTACGGTTTTCGCCAAAACTATTCTTTATGCTAGTATTTCCTTGCAAATAAATTTTAAAGACAAATTTCAAAAAATACCGTTAGAGGGCGCCTTAAACGTTAGAGTACCCAACAACTGTTTTTAACTGGTATTTTTTTGTATTAAATAAATGCTTGTAAAAGCTTATAGTTAAATTTTTAGCTCAAAATCTCAATCGTTATGAGTAATTATGTAGCGCAAAATTGAACTGTGTTCGAGGGGTGGAGACAGTAACATTTCAACTCTTGAACACACTTCAGTTTGCCTTTCTTACCCCCTCCCAACTATTCAGAATTTGAGCTCTAAAATTAAGTTTAAACATTTGCAAGCATTTAATTAGATAGAAAAAATAACGTTTAAAAATAATTGTTGATTACTCTAAAGTTAAGGGCACCCTCAAACGAAATTTTAAAAAATTTATTTTTAAAATTTATTTTTAACGAAATAGTGACATAAAGAATAGTTTTAGCGAAAACCGGAAACAAATCGACCAATTTTTCTGTTTTTTATAATCATTTGAAATTTGAAACTCCCCACCCCCATTGAACACAGCTCAGCATGCGCTACTTAACCACTCCCAATGATTCAGATTTTCTGCGCAAAATTTAAGTTTATGTCTAAGCTTCTAAAAAAAATTAACGAGATGCAAATAACAACGGTAAAAAATAGTTTTTCGCAACTCCAAAGTCTAAAGCTCTCTCTATCGCCATTTTTTTAAATTTAGCTTTATAAATTAGTTTCAATAAAATACCTACATAAAGAATAGATTTAGTAAAAACCGCAAATGAATTGACCAATTTTTCCGTTTTTAATAATCATTTGAAATTTGAACCTCTGAGCACAGATCAGTTTGTGCTATTTAACCACTCCTAACTATTCAGATTTTGAGCTCAAAATTGAAGTTTAAGTCTAAGCTTCTAAAAAAATTTAACGAGATGCAAATAATAACGGTAAAAAATAGTTTTTCGTAACTCCAAACTCTAAAGCGCCCTCTATCGACATTTTTCGAAATGTATCTTTATAATTTATTTTTAAGAAAATACCAACATAGAGAATAGTTTTGGTGAAAACCGCAAATCAATCGACCAATTTTTCCGTTTTTTATGATTATTTGAAATTTTGGACCCTAAATTTTAATGGCGGCTATCTCCTTTGGAAAACGCTTGGGTCCCTTGGTTTCCTATTTAATATTATTGTCTTGATGTATACTACTACCCCTTAAAAATTTTCCCACCTTTTTTGAATCACCCTGTATATATTACTGTTTAATACAGAACTAACAGATTAAAATTTATTTTTTCGTGAAATTTCTAATTTGGAGATTTACGTTCTTTATATTTTTTGTTATTTCATTGACTTATTTTAATTAAATGTACAGAATGGCCAAAAAGTTCTTGACGCATTTTAGAGTTTAAAATATTAAAGTAATTAGCCTACGAGAGTGAGGTTATGCACTAAAGTGCTTCATATCATCAAAAATAATCAACTCATCATCTGGAATGAATAAAATTTACTGCAACCACAATTTTCTCTGGAAAGAAATAATAATAATAATAATAAAGTCATTTTTCAGGAAGCTTTTGACATATCTTGTACTTTTCAAGGTCAAGACACAGAAGGGTTCAGTGAAGGAATGATTTGTTCACTAGGCTGGGAGAAATGTGACATTTCCCGTAAGGCATGGTGATGTCACTGCGACGTCGTTGTGAAGTCACATCGTGACTTTGTGACCATCCATTGTCGATGTGACGTCACGTGACGTCGATGGGAAGTCGCAGTGACTAAAATGTGAATTCGTTATGGCCGTTTTATAGCTCTTTTGTGACGTCATGTTGTGAAGTCACGGTGTGACAAATTAAAAAAAAATGTGTCATTTGTGACTACTTTGAGATTAACATTGTGACAAAACTGTTACAAAAGCGACGATATTTAAATCGCCAGAAACATGTTTTTTAAAGTAAATAACATGTTTTGAAGAATATTTGTAATTTTCTAAAGATTTTTAAGAAAGTCACATCTCAGTCACATTGTGACGTCACTGAGAGATGGCATTTCGGTCACAGATGTGATGTGACCAAAATGACTCACAGTGACGTCATTGTGACGTCCCTGTGACCATGCATGCTATGAGGGTTGGGATTAAAAAAATCCCTCGCGAATTCGGACATTTCATTTCGGTACGCAAAAATACTTTTAATGAAATAATAAGTTAAAAACGACTCTATATATTGATGAAAAGTAATTAAATTTCATTAATATGTATGCTTTGAAATAATTCACGTGTTACTTTTTACCACTGCAATGCATTTCAAGGGATGAAACAAATCATTTGCATATTTTCTAGGAAAAACGTTATTTTTACGGAAACTGCAATATAATCTAAAAGTAAATATTGAAAGCATGATTTTTTTTCCTAAAAAGGAGAAACACTGATGTATTTTACAATACAGAACAGTATAGTCGTTTTTAAAACGTATTTAGCCAAAAATGTAATGGAAGACAAAATGGGGTGAGATTTACCTTTCGCTGGTGCTAAAAGAAAATAATGCAGTAAAACCTCGATTAGCCGAGCTTCGATTAATCGAGCTTTCTTTAAACCGAGCAGATAACTAACCCTAATTATGTTTCCAATGCCCATTTCGCCCTATTGACCACCAGGTACACTGTGTTGTATGATAATTACGTCTCACAAATCACTTGATTGGTCACAGTGAGGAAGACTTTAAATGACAGTGTGACATAACTTTATATATTTATTTTTATCATTTAAAATCTGTCTCTTATTTTTTAGTGATCTGATGTTAAATCCACAAGGACGGCGATTTCTTCATATACAATATTTTGTTAACCGAGAGTTCCGATATCCGAGGTACTAGAGGTCTTAATTTTATTGGGTAATCGGGATACATTGTAATAATAAAAGTTTCTGAAAGATCTATAGATAACTCTATATGTTCCAAATTGAAAACAAGCATAAAAAGTTCAAGATAAGCAGACATAGATTATTTATTTAGAGCAATTTACTATTATATTTGAATTTGTTTGATTTAATTAAGTCGTTTGAGGTACATAGGACGAGCATGTCAAAATATTGTAGTAAATTAAACATAATAAATAACTTATAACTGCTAATCTGAGGGGGGGTTTTATATTTTTTTCACAACATAAAAGGTAAAATTGTAAAGTTTTTGAGAACAAATTTTTTAACTAGATTAAATTAAATTTTCTATCGTTGGAAGCATTCTCAAAACCAATTTTCTGGTCAAATTGATTTTTTATGGTTGATTTAAAATTTGACAACAGTTTTCTTCTAAATTAAGTGACTATACAGTGATGCCATCATTTTATTCATTACTTGTTACTTCTCTTTGAAATACAAAACTATTATATTGCATTCATCACAAAGGGATCTATAAGATATATAAATGACATTAATTCGTTCATTAGATATAGATATCACGATAATCTGAAAAACTGAGGATAATAGCTATACCGGTTAGGTGGTACAAATTCAAATCTCATACGAATCTATTTATGCTAATGTATAATATGAAGTTTGATTTTAGTTATCTTTGAAATCATAAATAAATAAATAAAAATGCACATAGAAGCGGCAGATGTTGGTGATTTAAACCAAATTCTTATCAACATGTATTTATTTCTATGTCTAAAAAAAATATAAAACTTGTTTAAATTCCGTACACGAGTTCTTACCATATTATAACAATGGCAGAAATCGTGAAAAATGCAAAAAATCATGACACTTATGTCAGTTGTCTGTATGCGACACACAATTAGTGCCACATACACACAGACAGATAGACAAGACTTACCAACAAAACAGTTATATTGTGTTTAGGAAGACCCATTGAAAACCGGAAGACAAAATTCTTCAGGAATCAAATACCTTTTTCTTGTAGATAAAATAAATAAATAAATAAAAATTAATAAATATAATAAAAATAAATAAATAATAATTATAAAAAGAATGTGAAAAAGAATTTGGAGAAAAAAAATCTTAAACATAATTTCGATTACAGTTATTTATATTTTTAGAAATAAAAATTTATGTAAAGGATTAAAATTAATGCTATAGATAACTTTAACAGACATATTTTATCCAGATATAATGATAATAACGTAACAATCGAAAATGTAATATCTCAAGAACGGATACGCTGTCTCATTTAATTGTCGAATAACTGAAATTGTTCCCTTTAGTTACTTTGTTGCAGACAATTAAAGTGATAAGTTTCCTTAGAGAAATTCAATAAAGGCAAAAACTATACACATTGATATTTAATACAATATGAACTTAAAAATTTCTGAGTTCTATTATTTTATGAAAGCCATTAGAAATTAAAGGTCGGCTGACTAAAAGTACAATAATAAAGTTTAAGACATTATAATTGTAATACATCTATTCCGCAATTACGATATTTTATATATAAAATTATCTGTTTTTTCTACTAAATATGTTGTCTGAAAGTATTATTTTATTAAAATTTTATTGCATGTGTATGTACATAACAATGAAAACAAGAAGAATTTTGTTTCATAGATAATTGATGATTTTTAGCACCCGGGCGGTTTTTTTAATCTTTTTCTTCTTTAGAAGATGTTTTGATAATTTAAGTAAAGGTTATATAATTTATATTTAATTTACCTTTGTGATTGTTACCACTAACAGATGGGGGATTTACAAAAAAATCAAATAAACGGCAACTTTTGTCAACATTTAACTAAAAATGAAGTTAAATGAAAATCCGTACATTACTTCTTAAGATAACTACTTACGAGATCTTCAAAAATGCTCCACACTAGCGCTGCCTGTTTGGTAATTTGCAACAAAAAATATCAACAAAAACATATGTCAACGTCTAATAGAAAGTGAAGTTTGATGAAAATCTGTACATTTATTTTTTTAAAAGCGGAAATCATGTTATAGCGAAAATCTGGGAAAATGCAGCATAGCTACGTCACATGCTGAGCTATTTATACGCAAAATAATTAGAACCAATTTATATCAGTGTCTAACTGGATATAAAGTTTTATTAAATTCTAAACTTAATTTTTGAGGTGAAGTTCCCATGATATTTTAGTCGCAGACAGATAGATAGACTCAAAGACAGACATTTTCAAAAAACAGTCAAGTCATGTTCCTAATTTTCTAAATGTATAAACCACGTGAAAAAAATAAATCAAAATTTTTGCAAATTCATTACCTTTTTCTTGTAAAGATAAAAAATAATAAAAATGTAGTAGATGTTAAAAAGCTATTACAGTTTTCAATTAAAATTGAATTTCTTTTATTATGAATAAATTGGAGAGTATACAAGATCTTTCTAAACTCATGGTACAAACTTTAAGGGGTGATAGTACACATCAAGACAAACAATATTAAAAAAGAAACTAAGGGTCCCAAACGTCTTCCGAAGGAGATAGGTGTCATTAAAGTTTAGGGTACAAAAAATCAAATGATTATAAAAAACGGAAAAATTGGTCAATTGATTTGCGATTTTCACAAAAATTATTCTTTATGTCAGTATTATCTTGAAAATAAATTATAAAGATAAATTCAAAAGATGCCGATAGAGGGCGCTTAAGACTTTGGAGTTACGTACAACTATTTTTTATCGTTATTTTTTGCATCTCATAAATTTTTTTAGAAGCTTAGCCATAAACTTAAATTTTGAGATGAAAATCTGAATCGTTGTGAGTGGTTAAGTAGCGCAAACTGAACTGTGTTCAATGGAGGTGGAGAGGTTCAAATTTAAAATGATTATAAAAACGGAAAAAATTGGTCGGTTTTCATTAAAAATATTTTTTATGTCAATATTTCCTTGAAAATAAATTTTAAAGATATCTTTCAAAAAATTCCGTCAGAGGACGCCTTAAACTTTAGAGTAACCAACAACTATTTTTAACCGTTATTTTTTGTATCTAAATAAATGCTTGTAAAAGTTCAAACTTAAATTTTGAGCTCAAAATCTGCATCGTTCTGAGTAATTAAGTAGCGGAAAATTGAACTGTTCTCGAAGGGTGGGGAGGGTAACATTTCAACTCCTGAACACAGTTCAGTTTGTGCTTCTTAATCCCTCTCATCGATTTAGAATTTGAGCTCAAAATTTAAGTCTAAGCCTTTGCAAGCATTTAATTAGATACAAAAAATGACAGTTAAAAATAGTTATTAGTTACTCTAAAGTTTAAGGCGCCCTGTAACGGAATTTTTTGAAATTTATCCTTAAAGTTTATTTTCAGGGAAATAGTGACATAAAATTAGTTTTAGCGAAAACCGACAATTTTTTCCTTTTTTAATAATCCTTTGAAATTTGAACCTCCCCTCCCTATTGAACACAGTTCAGTTTGCGCTACTTAACCACTCCCAACGATTCAGATTTTCATCTCAAAATTTAAGTTTATGTCTAAGCTTCTAAAATAATTTATGAGATGCAAAAAATAACGGTAAAAAATAGTTGTACGTTACTCCAATGTCTAAAGCGTCCTCTATCGGCATTTTTGAATTTATCTTTATAATTTATTTTCAAGATAATACTGACACAACGAATAATTTTAGTGAAAATCGCAAATCAATTGACCAATTTTTCCGTTTTTTATAATCATTTGAAATTTGAACCTCCCCCCACAGTTCAGTTTGCGCGACTTAACCACTCCCAGTGATTTAGATTTTGAGCTCAAAATTTATGTTTATGTCTAAGCTTCTATGAAAAAATAATGAGATGCAAAAAATAATGGTACAAAATAGTTGATCTTTACTCCAAATTCTAAAGCGCCCTCTATCGGTATTTTTTGAAATTTATCTTTATAATTTATTTTCAACACAATACTGACGTAAAGAATAGTTTTAGCGTAAACCGCAAACGAATCGACCAATTTTTCTGTTTTTTTTTTTTTTTTAATAATCATTTGAATTTTTCGACCCTAAACTTTAATGGCGCCTATCTCTTTCGGAAGACGTTCGGGACCCTTAGTTTCATATTTAATATTGTTTGTCTTGATGTGTACTATCACCCCTGAAAGTTTGTACCATGAGTTTAGAAACATCCTGTATATCCTGTCCACGTATCAAAGATTGAATCAAAGTAACGTAAAGGAAAAGAAGGGAAAGCTTTAAAAACTGTTACTGACCGAAACAGTGTAAACAGCTCTGCTAGAAAACACACATTTATTTGATAGTTCGTCTTGAAACTTAGAGATTGTAACAGATTTTTTAATATGATCTGTTGTTATTTCTGTATTTCAACTAGACAGACGATGAAAGTACGACTGAAAGACGATGTACGTATGAAAGATGATTTATGTACTGAAAGTTCCACTTTCACGAGAGAAGTAACCTAACAACAAATAGTTTCATGTAATCAACTGAATCTAACATAATTGCGTGATCTTTGATCTAACTCTCAGAACAGGGGTTTTGACTTCCTCCTGGAAAAAAAAGGGGGGGGGGGTAGAGCGCAGTGCTTTCGCGCGGACAGCGGTGATCTCACCTTTCTCATTACCTTTCATGGAATGTCATTGAATTGATTATGTGTGATAAGGTTTAATAGAATGAAGAATTTTTTATTTTATTTATTTATTTATTTTATATTTTGACTCGCTACTTCATTACTGCTAATTTTAATAATAACAGAAAAGTGCACAAAATGAACTTCATCTTATACTTCGCTACCTTTATATATTCACTTTTACAGATTAAATGTTTGAACTGTTTTTAGGTGCGTTCGTAATTATGTAAATACGTAGCACCTATTGTTGTCTCTCTGTCTGTCCGTCCGTCTGTCTGTCTGTCTGTCTGTCCGTCTGTCTGTCTGTCCGTCTGTCTGTCCGCATATAACAACATAAAAACTACCCAACCGAATCGTTTGAAATTTAAAATACATAATTATACCATAATTTTGTCGAGTCATTTCAAATTTTATGAAAATCGAATGGATAGATGAATTACAGGGACAATCAAAAGGATTCCGTTACATTACGGTCAATGGGGAAAAAATTCAAATGCATTTTAATCGTTTGAAAATTAAAACATATAATTATTACGTAATTTTATCGAGTCATTTCAAATGTTATGAAAGTCGGATGCATAGATCATTTACAGGGACAATCAAAGGTGTTCCATTACATTACGGTCAATGGGAAAAAAGTTTCAAATGCATTTTTATGATGTTACACTCATTCGAACATAATAGAATCGGCATGAATCTACGAAATATATACTAAAATATGCATTTTATACAATCTGTGATGCAAAGAATTTTTATTATTAAATTACAGGGTCACACAAAAGTATTCCACTACATAATGTTACACGGGGAAACATTGGGCGTGTTTTAATTATATTCAACTATTTCACATTTTATGAATAAGATATACGTTGCTGTGGTGTAATAAAAATTACTTTCTCCATATTTACAGAAACACAAAGATTTCGACTACTATACTGTATCCGAAGTACGCTCTACTGTATCAGCAAGATCTGAATATTTTTAAAACTTAGTTATCGTACGAACGCACCTCACTTGCTACGCTCACGTGCAATTTCCAACTTGTTATTAATATTATTATTTTACTGTCTTTATGGAAAAGCTGCTGCGCCCAATGTAAAAATCCATAAATACGGGATTTATAATTGTTATATATAAATTCAGGGACACTGGAATAATATGTCTCTATCTTAAATGAGACATCATCACAATCTAGAATCATTACCTTTCATGGAATGTCATTGAATTGATTATGTGTGATAAGGTTTAATAGAATGAAGAATTTTTTATTTTATTTATTTATTTATTTTATATTTTGACTCGATTTTTATAAAATGTGAAATAAATTGACAAATCTCTATAACGATTATATATATTAAATTTGAAAGCATTCGGATGAATAATTTTTCAGTTGTTCTATGAGGACAGATGGATAGATTAGATGTTGACTATAGGTTCTACGTATTTATTTAAGTACGACATTTTCCAATAGACCATAATGTAATAGAATTCTTTTAAGTGTCGATGTAAATAACGATGAACACTAAATACTTTGTTCCCAATATAGAACATGACATGTTAAATCTGAATAACATATATCAATTACAGAGCTATCCAGTTAATATATTAACGTAAGTTCGAGTTTGGTGAGACAGACGGCCAGATATGGACAAACAAACGGATTTCACAAACATTTCTCAGCTATGTTGGAAAGTGTTAAAAACGCATAATAATATCAAATTTCCCTTTCAGAAATTTACTGCAATAGACAAAAACATACTTGAAAACTTTTGTACAGCCTTAGTATGTTTATATGCGCGCCACTATTTAGTTTAAATTTATTTAATAGTTAAATACGATCAAAACTACTAAAATCATACTTTGAGAGATTATCATTAATAGACGGTTATATATCTGATTTTTTCATTGCGCTGTATATAATTTTTATCTATATTATACAGAGTTATCTTAATATAGTAAAATTAGTTAAGCGTAAAATCCATAACTCACTTAAAAAGCAACTTTAATCGATTTTTGTTCATACTTAGTAATAATTTCGAATTCTTTTGCGTAGCTCTGTATATAATCTACAGCATTTATACACACAAAGTAATATTTCAAACTTAAAACTAATATCACAAGTAAAAATGCATTTCCAACAATCATCATTAACATACAATTATTTCGACTGCAATATAGTTTCCAAAATCTTTCGTGTGTCCATATAAATACTACGCACTTGATATTGTACAGGAAGTAACTTGTAGCAAGCCTCAGCAACAACAACGTATTTCATTTTCATTATATGTGAAATGTTTTAACATAAATATTCGCCGCAAACAATTTTCCCATTATAAAATTATATAATCTAAAAACTTTGTGTGGTTTTTACCGCTCAGATTGTACGAAATGTATATTTTCGTGTTACGTATTACGGATTATGGTCTATTGAAAAATATCGTGCTTATATAAATATGTAGCACATATAGTATACGTAGCATGTCAATTTAATTATGTTTGAAAGACTGCAACATTATTAAAATGGACTTCAAACTGTATTTTCCAGTACTGTTTTGTCCGTAATATAATCGAATACGTTTGATTGTCCCTGTAACTGAACTATACATCCGGTTTTCATAAAATTGTAAATTACCCGAGAAATTATGCAACAATAATCTATTTTAAATTCTGTATGATTCGGTTGGAAAATTTTTACGCTTTTATATGTGAACGGATGGAATGACAGGCGACTATATGTGCTATGTATTTATGTAACTTCAAACCCACCAAACTGCGCAGCTATATGAAAAGAATAAAATAGGTCATAGGGGCATACATGTCCTAATCCTTTAGTCAGACTGTTAATTTCAAATACAATTTATAGAACTATTTAATTTTTCACGTTAAAAAAGAAGAAAATATATATTTCGTTCAACTATTTAGTTTATATCAAATGTAATAAATTAAATCAATCTAAGAATTTTATTATATTTCAGATATTTGAAAAATAGTGACGAGAATCTCAATAAAAATTTTTGAGTGCTTTCCTTATTATTTACATTAAAATTAATTCCTTTATTTTATCTAAATATGTAAAAACATTAAAATCACAAATTTATCGAATATGTATTTTCTGATTTTTGCAGAATTTAATTATACCGTCTGTATATTTTGTAACATTAAATACCGTTTTCGTTCCAATTATAATTGTTAAACGGAAATAAGTTACTTTTTTATTTCGAAAATTAAAATGAAGTTAACTTGCATACAGTTAATATAAATAGTGTGGAATTTATTATCCATCTCATTTCAGACATATGTATTTACAATAACGTCAAATCTGAAAATGTAACATCTCAAGAATAAAAATAGACTGTCGCATATAATTCTAAAATAAAATGAAATTATATTCAGAATTTAATTATACCGTCTTTGTATTTTGTAACACTAAAAATCATTTTCGTTTGAATTATAACTGTTAATTGGAAAGATATATATATATATATTTTAATTTCGAAAATTAAAATGAAGTTATGCAGCACAGAATTAAACAAAAAGGTTGGAAATTATTAGCTATCTCATTTCAGCCTGATATATTTACAATAAAATATGATCTGAAAATGTAATATCCTAAGAATGGAAATAGACTGTCAAATATAATTCTCCAATGAAATGAAGTTATTCCCAAAGTTCATGTTATTACAAGCAATTAAATTCACTAAATACCTCAGAAAAATTTATTAATGGTAAAAATTTGGGAAAAATTGTGAAACATTTCTATAGATCAGAAAATTTACTTTGAACTTTCCAAACTTTATTATACGGTTTTATTTATATTTATACCAAAGTGATACCAAAGAGATATATTTATATCAAATATATCTACGACACAGAAAATTAATTAATGATATATGAGAGATTATAATTCTGTAATACTAAAAGACATATTTTGTTTCATATGTAATTGTTAAAAGGAAACATATTAGTTTTTTATTTAGAAAATTAACAAAAAGTTAACTTACACATAGTTAAAACAAATAATATAGAAATTACTAACTATCTCATTTCCTCCATATGAATTGAAATAAAATCAGATTTGAAAATGTAATATCACAAGAATGAAAATAGACTGTCACACATAATTCTCCAATAAAGCGAAATTATTCTCGAAATTTATATTATTGCAATCAATTAGATACATAAAATATGCCAGAGAAATTTATTAATGGTAAAAATTGCGTGAAAAATAATCGAGTATTTCTATATTGTTGAATATTCACTATGAACTGTTCAAACTTTATTGCTTGATACCGAATTTAATACAAAAGTAAGTCTGTGACAGCAGAAAATTAATTTATAATGTATGAGAAATTTGAATTTTGTTCCATCTATCACTCATAATTGTATATTTATGAAATTTTGTTGACGTCTAGAAACTACGATGAAATATGAAAGTTAAAAAATTACTAACTATGTATGTAACTATTAAAAACTGTATTATTATTGATGCAGGAAAATCTGCCATAAAGTCTCTTTTTCTCCATAACAGAGTTTGGATTCCGCAGATCTAATATTTTTCTAAGTGATTTCATCTTGAAATAAATATAGGATTACCGTACCTGTTGTTGATATCATTTCAGTAGTTGATGGATTTTATTATTATTATTATTTTATACGGAAGTGAGTTTTAATATAGCACTAGAACGGAATATTTTTTTTGAATGTTGGAGAAACTGCTGTCACGTTGTTATCAACTTCTCACTGTAAAATAAATCATTTTATTGTTTGTGACTTACACAGAATTTAATTATACCGTCTGTGTATTTTGTAACACTAAATGTTATTTTCGTTTCAATTATAATTGTTAAATAGAAACATATTACTTTTTTACTTATAAAATTTAAATGAATTAACTCCCACAGAGTTAAAACAAATAGAGTGGAAAATATTAATTATTTCATTTCAGCCATGCATTAAGTCAGATGTAAAAATGTAATATCCCAAGAATGGAATTAGACTGCCACATATAATTCTCCAATAAAATGAAATTATTTCCGAAATTTATATCATTACAAATATTTAGGTTCATAAAATACCCCAGAGAAAATTATTTATGATAAGAATTGCTGAAAAAGAATAAGGTATTTCTGTATATCCGAATATTTGCTATGAATTGTCCAAACTTTATTACTTCATAGTGAATTTAATACAAAAATAAATTTACGACAACAGAAAATTAAATAATAATGTAAGATATTATGTTAGGATTTTGTTTCTTCTATAACTATCTTCCTAGTATCCTTATCTGTATAAATTAAAAGTTTAATAAAATACCGAATCATTTCAGAATTTATGAGAGCTTTTAGAATATAAAATTAAATATGAATTTCGACGATGTCTAGGAGCTAGGATGGAATATGAAATTTTTTGCGAAAGAAAAAAAACACGTTTCTATGCAACCTTAAAAAATGTATTATTATTTATATATACTAGGGGGGGGCGCCCCCCTGCTCGCTATGCTCGCCAACTCCCCGCGTAATCGCTTCGCGATTCCAAATTATTGGCTACCCCTGCTTGCTGCGCTCGCCAATACCCCATGGTATGAATTAGCAGTTGCAGACCTTTCAAATGATGTGTCACACGATTGGTATCTTTAAAGTATCTGGTAAAGTATCTTTTTCTCCATAGGTTAGGATTCATCAGATCTAATATTTTTCTGAGTGGTTTCATCTTGAAACATATATAAAGTGACCCTATCGGTTGATATCGTTCCAGTAGTCGATGAATTTTTAAAATTATTGCTCTATTTCACGTGTAAATGAATTTTAACATGGCACTAGACATAATATTTTTATTTAAATGTTGGAGAAACTGCTATCACATTGTTGTGGGCTGTGAAAGAAGCTATTTTATGAAATTTTTGAATTTTTAAGTGTAAAAAATTAGTTTTTGATTCGCTAGGAGACAATTAACTTTAAGATAAAATAACCCACTTCCATCTTGTTCATTTCAATTACTGTATATTTAAGTGTAGAAGCCGAGACGTTCCGGAATTATTTTTGGTCTCAAGATAGGGGTTCGATTGATAAACGAGTACAAGAAAATAAAAAATAAAAAATGATATTCTGAATTCAAAATGTAAAGATGATAAACATTAAAATAACCTTTAAAAATGCTTAAAATTTCTATAATTATTTTAAAATTTTATTCTTTAACGGTGAAAAAAGTACCTATGTCCATTCATTATCCAAATCAGAATTTTTAAGCAACGCATTAAAATGGCTTTCATGATAGTGTTAAGTTTAATTAAGAATTAATTCGTGAATGCCCATTTTATTTCAAATATGTATGTATATACATATATATATATATATATATACATATATATATATATATATATATATATATATATATATATATATATATATATATATATATATACATATAAAGGCATTAGATACTTCCTATTGAAGTTCGCTGTTTGTATCTGTTCATAATGTAAACAGTATTTTTTGGTTCTTTTCAAAATTTAAAACCTAACTTTTTTTATAATGGAGTCGGAATGTGAGTCATGAGGATGCAGAAAAAAGAGAAGAAGAAATTGTGGAGGTAGATTCAAGAGAGACTTTATTTATTTATTTATTTATTTATTTTTAAAATATATAGATGCATTTACTTTCTTTTAATTGATATTCCAATTCACAGAATTATTAGTTTTTTGTATAAGAATTAAATTATTTAATGTAGGAACTATTGTTTAAGTTCATATAAAATAATTAGGTTTTAAAATTTAAAATGAAAAAAAAAGTACTGTTTGTATTATGAACAGGTATAAACAGGGAGCTGCAATAGGAAGTATTTAAGGCCTTTTTAATATATATATATATATATATATACAACTTGAAAATATATTGGGCATTCACCAGTTAGATCTTAATTAAAGTGAACAAAAGGTAAATCAGTAAGTTACGCAAAAAAGTAAATTCTTTTTTAAATTTAAGGAAAAAATTGTTTTCTGTGATTTCTAAAGATAGGGGAACACTTTTCGGAAACTTGGGTGATTCAAAACATGTTTTTATATGTTTGCGTTCGTGATTATTGTACATTTTTATAGATTAAAAAACATCCGTCATTTCTTACAGTAAGGGATATACAGGGTGTCCCCAAACAAATGGTATATACGCTAGGGGGTGATAGAACACATCAAGACGAGTAATAGTAAATAGGAAACCAAGGGTCCCAAATGTTTTCCAAAGGAGATAGCCGCCATTAAAGTTTGGGGTCCAAATTTTCAAATACACATAAAAAACGGAAAAATTGGTCGATTGATTTGCGATTTTCACTAAAATTCTTCTTTATGTTGGTATTTTCTTGAAAATAAATTATAAAGATAAATTTCGAAAAATGCCGATAGAGGGCGCTTTAGACTTTAAAGTAATGACAAAATATTTTTTGCCGTGATTTTTGGCATCTCATCAAATAGTTTCGTAAGCTTAGAGTTAAACTTAAATTTTGAGCTCAAAATCTGAATAGTTGGAAGCGGTTAAGTAGCACAAACTTAACTGTGTTCAGAGGGTTTAATTTTCAAATGATTATAAAAACGGAAAAATTGGTCGATTGATTTGCGGTTTTCACTAAAACTATTCTTTATGTCGGTATTTTATTGAAAATGAATTATAAAGATAAATTTCAAAAAATGCCGATAGAGGGCGCTTTACACTTTGGAGTAACGAACAACTACTTTTTACGTTATTTTTTAAATCTGATTAAATTTTTTCAAAACTTAGACTTAAATTTAAATTTTGAGCTCAAAATCTGAATAGTTGGGAGTGGTTAAGTAGCACAAACTGAACTGTGTTCAGAGGGTTCAAATTTCAAATGATAATAAAAAACGGAAAAATTGGTAGATTCGTTTGCAGTTTAAAATATAACTATTCTTAAGTCAGTATCTTCTTGAAAATGAATTTAAAAGATAAATCCCCTAAACTTCCCCTAAACTTTAGAGTAACCAACAATAAATTTTAACCGTTATTTTTTGTATCTAATTAAATGCTTTCCAAAACTTGTTATATGTTTTCGAAAACTTAGATTTAAACTTAAATTTTGAACTCAAATTCTGAATCGTTGGAAGGGGTTAAGAAGCGCAAACTGAAGTGTGTTCAGGAGTTGAAATTTACCCCCCCCCCTCCCCCCGTCGAACACAGTTCACTTTTGCGCTACATAAACACTCGCAACGACTCAGAATTTGATCTCAAAATTTAAATCTATGCATTTGAAAGCATTTAATGAGATTAAAAAAAATAACGGTTAAAAATAGTTGTACGCTACTCCAATGTCTAATGCGCCATCTATCGGCATTTCTTGAAATTTATCTTTAAAATTTATTTTCAAGAAAACACTGATTTATAGAGTAGTTTTAGCAAAAACCGCAAATGAATCGACTAATTTTTCCGTTTTTTGTAGTTTTCCGTTTCGTTTGAAATTTAAACCCTCTAAACACAGTTCAGTTTGTGCTACTTAACCATACTCAACTATTCAGATTTTGAGCTCAAAATTTAAGTTTAAATCTAAGCCTACGAAACCATTTAATGAGATTCAAAAAATAACGGCAAAAAATAGTATTAGGATGGATTATTTCGTTAATCCAAAGTCTAAAGCGCCCTCTATCGGCATTTTTTGAAATTCATCTTTATATTTCATTTTCAATAAAATAACGACATAAAGAATAGTTTTAGTGAAAACCGCAAATCAATCGACCAATTTTTCCGTTTTTTATAATCATTTGAAATTTAAACCCTCTGAACACAGTTAAGTTTGTGCTACTTAAGCGCTTCCAACTATTCAGATTTTGATCTCAAAGTTTAAGTTTAAGTCTAAGCTTACGAAACCATTTAATGAGATGCCAAAAATCACGGCAAAAAATAGTTTTTCATTACTTCAAAGTCTAAAGCGCCCTCTATCGGCATTTTTCGAAATTTATCTTTATAATTTATTTTCAAGAAAATACCAACATAAAGAATAATTTTAGTGAAAACCGCAAATCAATCGACCAATTTTTCCGTTTTTTATGTGTATTTGAAATTTTAGACCCCAAACTTTAATGGCGGCTATCTCCTTTGGAAAACGTTTAGGACCCCTGGTTTCCTATTTCCTATTACTCGTCTTGATGTATTCTATCACCCCCTAGCGTATATACCATTTGTTTAGGGACACCCTGTATATAAGAATGAATATATGACATGTATGTTGAAACTTTTTAAAATAAAGGAATAATGGTTCAAGGCAGAAGATATAAATTTCAAATGTTGGGAAAAGTAATTAGTAAAAGTATTAATTATTTTTTTAAAACTGGAATACGAGATTCTAGGATGCTATTAATTTTCAAGTACAGATTTTTTCATTAAACAATCAGGTTTCACAGACAAATTTGATACATTAACAGCATTAATGTTAAAACTCATATATTTTGTTAATCTTGCATGTTTAAACACAGTTACGTAGTTCTAAATATTTAAATGAATATTGATAGCATTCTAAAAAAACATAATCCGGTTTTAAAAAATCTATTAATACACAAAAAAGACACAATAACATTTCCAAAATGAGTGGTCGCAAAAGAAACATTGTTTTCAGAGATATTTCTTTAAATTTCGAAAATATATAGATTTCTTAGATTTTTAAAGGCAAAGAATGCTTTTCTAAATCATGGTTAATTCAGACCAGGTTACTGTATATTCCGTTTGTGTTTGTATTACACATTTTTTAATTAAGATTTTTTTAGCATCTTCCAATAAAGTTGAAAATTGCTTATGCATTCGGTTTGTCCGGGCCGTCTGTCCGTCTGTCCGCGCTCAAACTCCCGTAAATATACTCGGATTGCTATGAAATTTTTTATACGTTATTGAGGTTTACCCTAGCACGAAGCCTATTGAAAATGAAGTATCTACCATGATTAGTTTATCTACAGAAAGAATAAAAATTTTCCCATTACATTACGGCCTATGGGAAAAAATCGTTAATATACTCAGATTGCCATGAAACTTTAGGATGTTATTGAGGTTTACCCTAGCACGAACCCTACTGAAAATGAAGTATCTACCATGAATAGTTTATCTACAGAGAGAATCAAAAGTTTCCGATTGCATTACGGCCTATGGGGAAAAATCGTTAATATACTCGTATTGCCGTGAAATTTTAGGATGTTATTGATCTTTACCCTAGAACAAGTGCTATTGAAAATGAAGTTTCTATTATGATTAGTTTATCTACAGGGCGAATCAAAATTTTCCCATTACATTACGGTCTATGGGGAAAAATCTTTAATATACTCGGATTGCCATAAAATTTAGGACGTTATTGACGTTTAAACTAGCACGAACCCTATTGAAAATAAAGTTTCTATTATGATTAGTTTATCTACAGGGCGAATCAAAAGTTTTCCATTACATTACGGACCACGGGGAAAAGTCGTTAATATACTCGGATTGCCATGAAATTTTAGGACGTTATTGACATTTACCCTAGGACAAGTCCTATCGAAAATGAAGTTTCCACCATGATTAGTTTATCTACAGAGCGAATCAAAAGTTTCCTATTGCATTTCGGCCTATGGGGAAAAATCGTTTCAAAGGAATTTTAAAGATGTTATACCCTGTCAAACATATCAAAATATGCATTCTATAAAATATAAGGTGAAAATGTAGCTATTATTCATTTGCAGGGCCACACAAAAGAATTCCATTAGATAATGGTAAAAGGGAGAAATGTGTGTTACATATTTTAAATATATTAAGCTTTTTTATGTATAATAAAATTGATATATGTCACTGAAGCTTAATATAAGTTATACGCCACTGTCTTGCATAATATGAAGTACATAGCATTTACAGGGCCATACAAAAGATTTCAAATAGTATATTCTTTCCGAAGTACCGTATATGTGTCCGATGATGGCTGATGGAGGGATGAAATGCATTTTAATTATGATATTCGCGTTTATATTTCGCTAAATATATGCACATTATATGGTGTGTATAAATGTTATAGCTGATATACAGGGCTACCCAAAAGAGCTCTCCATCGTTATTGAATATGAGCGTAAATTATTTAAACGTGGTTCTTAAATAAGCTATGCATTTTTACGCTGAGCTGCATTCAATTTACTGCGAAATGTTTGCAGAATATAGATAAAGGGATATATAGGGCCACGCAAAGAATTCGGTACATGGACGCCTATGAATGATGATTTATGCGAATGTGATTTCAGTTGTTTTAAAAGTGTTTTAGTTTACAATAAATTTTAGCGTAATGCTGACCTGTAATAAAGGTACAATGTAAACTACAGGGCTAAACAAAAGTATTCAAGTATGTTTCCATTTAATACTATGAATTGCTGAAAAAAAATTTCAAGCTACTGGGTATTTTCTTGCTAAGCTAAATTTTCCCATTATATGAACTGACATATGAAATGCAGGGCTGTTTTAATGTACTGGAATACATATTTGGGTATATTTGGCTATACACTATTATTTCCCCAAATAACGAAGTTTTGATAAAGATTTCATTAAATGTTGGAAAGTGCTTCATAATCTATGCTTAACGCATGATTTTTCTTACTTGTTTTTAATTTACTGGGTGGTTTGAATTCCACTCTGTATCCAATTCAGCTGATTTATCAAGCGTATTTTACACACATAAAACTTTTATTGTCTTTTAACTTCTTCGCGAAGGGAGCCTTTTACGAATTTTTTAATGTTCCGTCACCGTTTTTAAAAACAGAAATTTGTATAGTATTAAACTGAGGAAATGCTCCGATTAAATAGGGCAAATTTTACAGTTTAATTTTACTAGTGGGGATAACCAACGATTCTTAAGCCTTTTTGCGGCATGTGCACATGTCGCTCATCCCCAAGGGGTTAAATGTGATGGTAAAATTGCATATTAATGCATCATTCCCACGCCAGAATCTAAAGTTAAAAGATATCATAAAATAGGTGTGACTTTATGCATTAAGTGTATAGGCTTCATTGCGAACGGATTAGCCGAAGGGGTAATGAATAAATCCGTAATAAATTATGCTCTTGAGGGAAAAAAGGAAATGACAGGGTCAAGAACATGTCTGGTATTATATATGTGAGCGAAACTTACTTTCAGTATTCTAATAAAAACTGATTTAATCTTGTTCAACGATCGCTAGAGCAATCGAATTAAATATATGTATAAAGGAAGGAAGGGGGCAGAGCGGGGGTATTCCTGTTACTGAAGTATGAGATTATCGTTTCATTGACCTTCAAACAATTTATCGACTTAAAACCAGAACTTCTTGACTTGATTATATTAATCCACAACAAATTATCAAGTCAAGAAGTTTTTTACAGGTTCGAATCTCGCTAAAACCTTTTGAAAAACTCAATTTTTTAAAAATATTAATTTTCAAGAAAAGTTCGAACAACACCCAATAGAGGGCAGCACCAAAAAATTTTCTGGGGGTGGGGGGCGGAGGTGAAGTTCGGGAATGGGCAGATTATCTTTTTACTATAGTATGATATTATAAGCTTCAAACCCAAAATTGAAAACTTTAAGCCAACCTAATTATTAAGTCCCCCCCCCCCTTCCTAGAATCCCATCATACTGTAACATAGTCAAAACGTCCGCCCCACATCTTTCAACATGTTTAAATTTCCTTTTAACAATAAGTTGATTCCAATATTGAAAAAATACATATACATCTTTAAGCCCCTCCTAAAAATAAGCTCCCCTAAAAATTAAGCCCTCTCCCTCATAGTATAACAGAATCAAAATACCTCACATTCACTTATGTATATTTCTAAATCTTTGACTCAAAATTACTTTCAATAAGTTTGAGTAAAAGATTAGAATTTCCATAAGTTAGATTTTTTGATCCATATAAACTTCGTATTCGTAAATTATGTACAATAGAATTCTAATTATCCGAACTCCGATTAATCCTGCGTTCAAGCCTCTGAATTCCTATTAACCTCCTTTTTTAAGACTTAGACATGTGTTATTATTTTTTATCGCAAAAGAAAAAAATGCAAAAATAAAACTTGAAAATTCTAAAAACTGTAACATCGCACTTATAACATATGTATGGTATCTGAACTCCAATTAATCGAAGTTCAAGTATCTGAATTCCAATTAATCTCCTTTTTTAAAGATTTAATTATGGTATATAATACTTTATCACGGAAGAAAAAAATGCTGGAATAAAATTGTAAAATTACAAAAATTACAACATTTTATTCATGACTTATGTGCAATAGAGTTCTGATTATCTGACTTCTTATTAATCATACGTTCAGATATCTGAATTCCTATTAACCTTTTTTTTTAACTTAAACATGGATTATTTTTACTTATCACTGGAAAAAAAACGGAAGTTCAATTTAAAAATTCTGAAAAAATCTAACATTGTATCCATAACTTATGCATAGCTGAGCTTTGATTATCCGAAATCCATTTAATCGTACATTGAAGTATCTGAACTCATATTATTCTCCCTTTTTAAGACTTTAAAATGGATTATTTTTCGTTACCCTTGAAAAAATGATTCTTATTTTTTTACAATAAAGCAGACAAACTTTTTGAAAATTATGCGATTGAATTCCGATAAAATACAGTTTTACTTTTCTGTTTAAAAATAATATTTTCGGTAAAAAAAATTTTTTGCATTTGGCACATTAAAGGCCGCCAAACTTGTGATTTTTAAAAATCAAACAAGCAAATTTTTAATACAAAATTTCTGTTAATAAATTAAGGAAAATACATATTAAATAAAAATAAAACACAATTTAAAAGAATTTTATTAAAAAGAATTTACGATTTTGAAAACATATCTTAATTTAAGAATAAAACAAAATAAAAAGTATTCGCATTCGATTGGTTATATGCAAGCTTTATATTCTTATTTCTATATCTGCTATATATTATAGCTATACAAATATATTTAGTTTATATTTACATTAACAAAAATATTGTGAAACGAACTAAATACAATAATAAAAATTTTTATGTTAGAAATCTATCATTTAATATTCTGAGCTGTCATAATTTTTTATAACATTGGTAGATGGATAACATATCTCCCAACAGTCACATAAAGATGAATGATCGTGAGGCCATTTCAGGATCTTAAATGCAGTTTTAAGACTTTCGATGAAAAAAAAAGTATAGAATTTAGGTGTTTTTCTAACAAATGGTTCAAATAAAAATGATGTTTTCATTTATTTCATTTTTTTTTATTCGCGATTTCCAATAAATAAAAGCCTTCTACTTTTTGTAACAAATATTTTGCATCTCTGAATAGAAAGATATATGTTTCCATTTCATCGAGAGATAGAAGGAGAAAAAACAAGTTGGAAATTGCACGTGAACGTAGCAAATGAGGTGCGTTCGTACGATAACGAAGTTTTAAAAATATTCAGATCTTGCTGATATAGTACAGCGTACTCCGGATACAGTATAGTAGTCGAAATCCTTAAGTTTCTGTAAATATGCGGGAAGTAATTTTTATTACACCTCAGCAACGTATATCTTATATATAAAATGTGAAATAGTTGAATATAATTAAAACACGCCCCAAACAATGTTTCATTTTTCAACATCTTCATTTTCTACTTTCATAACATTTGAAATGACTCGACAAAATTACGCAATAATTATATGTTTTAAATTTCAAACGATTAAAATGGATTTGAAACATTTGCCCCCATTGACCGTAATGTAACGGAATCCTTTTGATTGTCCCTGTAATTGATCTATGCATCCAATTTTCATAACATTTGAAATGACTCGACAAAATTATGGTATAATTATGTATTTTAAGTTTCAAACGATTAAAATGCATTTGAAAATTTTTCCCTCATTGACCATAATGTAACTGAATCTTTTTGATTGTCCCTGTAATTGATCTATCCCTCCGATTTTGATAAAATTTGAAATGACTCGACAAAATTATGTTATAATTATGTATTTTAAATTTAAAACGATTCGGTTGGGTAGTTTTTGCGTTGTTATATGCGGACGGACAGACAGTCGGACAGACGGACAGAGAGACGGACAGATGGACAGACGGACGGACTGAGCGACAACAATAGGTGCTACGTATTTACATAATTACGAACGCACCTAAAAAGAGGGTAGATATTTATGTGAATGAAGTACCAAAAATGTTGCTAAATATTCGTTAAAAGGTCTAATGTAAAGAAATGTAATAACGAATACTGAATGTATATAGTAGCGTTTTTAGGTGCGTTCATAATTATATAATACGTAGCACCTATAGTGGTCGTTCAGTCCGTCCGTCTGTCCGTCTGTCTGTCCGCATATAACAACGCAAAAACTACCCAACCGAATCGTTTGAAATTTAAAATACATAATTATTACATAATTTTGTCGAGTCATTTCAAATTTTATGAAACTCGGATGCATAGCTCAATTACAGGGGCAATCAAAAGTATTCCATTACATTACGGTCAATGGGGGAAAAAAGTTTCAAATGCATTTTAATCGTTTGAAATTTAAAATACGCAATTATTACATAATTCTGTCGAGTTATTTCAAATTTTTTGATAATCGTGTGCATAGATCAATTACAGGTGCAATCAAAAGTATTCAATTACATTATGGTCAATGGGGAAAAAATTTCAAATATATTCTATACGTTTGAAATTTAAAATACATAATTATTACATAATTTTTTCGAGTTATTTCATATTTTATGAAAATCGGATGCATAGATCAATTACAGGGACAATCAAAAGTATTCCATTACATTACGGTCAATGGGAAAAATGTTTCAAATGCATTTTAACCGTGTTACACTCATGCGAACTTAATAAAATTTATATGCAACTATAAAGTACATATTATATTATACATCTTACATAATTTGTGGTGCAAAGAACATTTGTTATTGATTTACAAGGCCACACAAAAGTATTCCATTACATAATGGTATAGGGAGAACATTGTTGGATGAGCGTTTTAATTGTAATTCACTATTTACAATTTTATGAGATTGATATATGAAAGTAATATTTTTAAATCTTCGTTATCGTACGAACGCACCTAATTTGCTACGCTTCACGTGCAATTTCCAACTTGTTTATAAATTGTATTGCTTTTTTTCCTTACTTATTAGTAAATCGCAGTTTTTTAGTGATATTTTAATGGCAGTGTATTCCAATAGTTGCATCAAATTTTAGAAAATTTGTATTATATTTGCTTTTTTTTTTGAGAAATAGCAAGCAAAAAAAATATAATAATTAAGAAAATTGCAAAATTTACATTTCATACCGAAAATTATGATAGAAGAAATTTTACTTAGGCCAACACGAAATGTCTGTCATTAAATAAAGAAAACATACATATGGAACACATATAACATATGAGAAGCCCAGAAGCCAAGGGGTATAAGTGACAAAAATGAAAAAAATCAGTTAAGTGCACAGACTATCTGGGAATAAGTCTATTTATTTGTAGGTAAGAAGTTACAAGTGATTTTTTAATTTTAAGCTGCGTTTTAGGGGTGAGTTACTTAACCTCTTTTCCAAAGCTGTGAAGCGCGTGGAGGCGAAGGGGTATAAGTTCAGTTGTATCCATTAACGTCTACAGCAGAAGCGCGACCAACGACATTCAAGGCTATTTGCTTTTTTATACATTAAATAGATGCATTTTGACTGTTAACAAGTAAGAAAATCATGCTTTAAGTGTACATTATGAAACATTTTCCAACATTCTCTGAAATCTTTAAAAATCTTTGCTATTTAGGGTAATAGAGTGTTACTGTCCATAGCCAAATATGTATTCTAATAATTTTAAACAGCCCTATGATTTATCTGTCGGTTGATATATATTGCATAATGGGGAAATTTAGTTTAGCAAGAAAACGCATAACAGTTTGAAATTTCTGTTTCCGCAGTTTTTACTAATAGATGGAAACACACTTGTATACTTTCGTTTATCCGGTAGTTTACCTTGAACCTTTATTATACGCCAGTATTTAGCTAAAATTTAGTTCAAACTAAAATACTCTTAAGACTACTGAATCACATTTCCAGAAATGACCATGTATAAAATTTTGTGCGTTATCCAGTATATAATTTTATTTATATTTTACAAGCATTTCTTAGTAAACTGAATGCAGTTCAGCATAGAAATATATGACTTATTTAAAAGCAATCTTTAAGTAAATTATGCTCATATTCAGTAACCTTTACGAAATCTTTTGTATAGCCTTGTATATGAACTACAGCATTTATATGAACTATAGCATATATATTAATGTGTATAAATTTAGTGAAACTTAAAAGCGCAAATCATAATTAAAAAGGCATTTCGTTCATCTATCAATCATCATCGCTAATATACAGTACTTCGGATCGAATATACTATTTGAAATCTTTTTTGTGTCCCTGTAAAAACTGAGTATTTCGTATTATGTGCGAATTAACTTATATTAAGAATCTGCAATGCATATCAATTTTATTATACATGAAATCTGTAATATAATTAAAATGTGTTGTAAAAAATTCCCTCTTTATCATTAGGTAATGTAAATCTTTTGTGTAGCCCTGTAAATAAAAAATATCTATTCTTCTCACCTCGAATTTTACAAAAAGTTTATTTTAATGCAATTCGTAAATGCATATAATTTTTAATATGTTTGACAGGTTGTAACATTTTTAAAGTTCATTTGAAACAAGTTTTCCCATAACCTGTAATTTAATGGAAAACTTTTGATTGTCCCTGTAAATAAACTAATGGTGTTAGAAACTTCATTTGCAATAGGTTCGTGTTAAAGTAAACATGAATAATTCCCAAAAATTCCTTATCATTATCTACTATAAATTAAAATCCGAATATATTTACGAGAGTTAGGGCACGGACAGACAAACTAAAATAATATTCACTTTTCAACTTTGTTGGAAATTGTTAAAAATATAAAATTTTAATGCTTCAAAATTTATAATAAAATTTTAAAACTTATATTAGAACAAGAAATTTTCCTTTCATTCATTTATATCAACATCGTTCATATTTATTTTTTCTTCATAATTTTTCCGTTTTTAGGTGCGTTCGTAATAATGTAAATACGTAGCACCTACTGTTGTCGCTCAGTCCGTCCGTCTGTCCGTCTATCTGTCTGTCCATCTGTCTGTCTGTGTGTCCATCCGTCTGTCTGTTTGTCCGCATATAACAACGCAAAAACTACCCAACCGAATAGTTTGAAATTTAAAATACATAATTATAACATAATTTTCTCGAGTCTTTCCAAAGTTTATGAAAATCGGATGGATAGATCAATTACAGGGACAATCAAAAGGATTCCGTTACATTACGGTCAATGCGGAAAAAGTTTCAAATGTATTTTAATCGTTTGAAATTTAAAACATATAGTTATTGCGTAATTTTGTCGAGTCATTTGAAATGTTATAAAAATCGGATGCATACATCAATTACAGGGACAATCAAAAGGATTCCGTTACATTACTGTCAATGGGGAGAAAAGTTCCAAAGGCATTTTAATCGTTTGAAATTTAAAACGTACGTATTTAAAATTTAATTATTACGTAATTTTGTCGAGTCATTTCAAATGTTATGAAAGTCGGATGCACAGATCATTTACAGAGACAATCAAAAGTATTCCATTACATTACGGTCAATGGAAAAAAAGTTTCAAGTGCATTTTAATGATGTTACACCCATTCGAACATAATATAATTGGCATGAATCTATGAAATACATACTAAAATATAAATTCTGCACCATCTGTGATGCAAAGAATTTTTATCATTAAATTACAGGGCCACACAAAATGCTACTACATAATGCTATACGGGGAAACATTGTTTGGGGCGTGTTTTAATTATATTCAACTATTTCACATTTTATGAATAAGATATACGTTGCTGAGGTGTAATAAAAATTACTTCCAGCATATTTACAGAAACACAAATATTTCGACTACTATACTGTATCCGAAGTACGCTCTACTTCTGCAAGTCTACTACCAGCAAGATCTGAATATTTTAAAATTTGGTTATTGTACGAACGCACCTCATTTTCTACGTTCACGTGCAATTTACAACTTGTTAGAAGTTATATTAAAGCAAATTTTGTCCTATCATTTATTTGTATCAACATTGGTCTTAAATTTTTCATAAATACAATTTTTTATTTCATAATTTTTCATTTCTAGTGCTCATTCGGCACTTGTGTTCTTTAGATTCCAAGCACTTTTCATTACTGCTTGGAAGCCAAGGGATACAAGTGCCGAATGATGATAAACATTGCTTGGTTATACATAAAAATAAAAAGTTTATTCCACTTATTTTTAAACAGTTGTTGAAATAAAAGTTCAATAATCATTAAGATATAAGCAGCAATTCATTCAATTACAATTGATGTTTAACTTTGAACTCAATTCAGTCGAAATCTAAATTTTGTCATTTGTACCCCTTGGCTTCTCGGGTCCTCATATATAACATTTATATGGAATTTCTAATATAAATGCGGTATTTCGGAGTATAAAAAAAGAAGCCAAATTGCAACGTTATTTTACGGGCAGTGTAGACTGCTTTTAGGTAGATTTCGTATGAAATACTACCTATTGCAATCGCACCAATTTATATATCTATCTATCTATCTATCTATCTACATAAATATCTCAATTTTTATGGACACGATAACTTCTATAAATCTTCACCAATTTCCACCAAACTGGTACAAAAAATCAAAGGGTATAAAATCTCGGCTAAGTTCGTTAATGGGCAAAATCGGACCTAGGGGGACGGAATAGGGAGCGTTTTTGTGAAAACAGAAAAAACGCCATAACTTCTTAATTAAAGTAGATATCGAATTAGTTTAAAGTTTATATTACTTCTTAAAAATGGGCCAAAAGTTTATGCATGACAGATTTTTCATAAATTTAGAAGTGGGCTCAAGGGGCGAAAAAAACAGGGGTTTTGAAAGAAAAAAATTCATAACTTCTTCAATTTTCAAGATATCAAGTCCAACTAAATTTTTTGTAAATGTTCTTAAAATTATATAAAACTTTTGTATTTACAAGTTTTTGATAGGATCAACTTTTACCGATGAAAAAAATTAAAAACGAAAAGGAAAAGGGCGGTGAAAAAAGAGAAAAATCCATAACTCCGTCAATTTTTAAGCTATCAAATCCGATTAAATTTATTTTACATCTTCTCAAAAATATCTACAACTTTTATAATGGCAAAATTTTCATAGGACTAATTCGTATAGCAAAAATAAATTAAACAAAATTAGGAGTTGGAGAAAAAACCTCAAATCCAAACTGCTTATATTCTGACTCATTTTTAAATTCATTTTTGATTTTAAACGCATCCAAATGGTAGATCCTCTTATTTAGAAACTGCTTAAAGTGACGCATTAGTCAATTTTCTTATATACACAGAATATATTTTTAAAAAGTCTACCAAAAAGGGTATTTTGAACAGAATTTCCCGAAGTCATCCTGATTTGAAAATTTAAGGAAGTTTTCACATAGCAAATTGCGTTTTTTATGACTCGTTTTTAAATCCATTTTTGCTCTCAAACGCATCCAATGTATAGATCCTCTTATTTAGGAACTATATAATGTGATGCATTGATCGGTTTGTTGATAAAGACAGAATATATTTCGGAAAAAGCTACTAAAAAGGATATTTTGAACAGAATTTCCCGAAGTCTTCGTGATCTGAAAATTTAAGGAAATTTTCACATAGGAAATTGCGCTTTTCATGACTCGTTTTAAAATCCATTTTCGCTTTCAAACGCATCCAATTTACAGATCCTCTTATTTAAGAACAATATACTGTGACGCATTGGCCAGTTTTTTGATAAAGATAGAATATATTTTTAAAAATGCTGTCAAAGTGAGTATTTCGCACAAAATTTTCCGAAGCAATTATGATTAAAGAATTAAGGATGTATTCAAACAACAAATCGGTTATTTTATGACTCATTTTTAAATTCAATTTTTTTTCTCAAATGCATTCAACTGACAGTTTTTTGTTATTTAGGAACTGTATAATGTACTGTTTTGGTCGATTTTTTAATAAATTCAGAATTTATTTCAAAATATGTTGTCAAAATGGGCATTTCAGCTGAACTTTTCTTAAGATGATTCTGATAAGACCAGTTTTTGCAGAAAAATGAAATTAAAAATTTTTCATAAACGGCCAAATGAAGTTATTAAACTGGGTTTATCTCTAATCATATATATATATATATATATATATATATATATATATATATATATATATATATATATATATATATATACACACACACACACATATATATATATATATTTGTTGAAATGAGCACTCTTCGAATTCTACCTCCGCCTATAGGCCCAGCCGACAGGGATTTTTTTTTCATTCAAATTGTTTGTGATTATACCATCACTTTATCTGTCATTAAATAACATGAATTTTTCTACTTCAAAAAATTGGTGGCAATCAAAATCTTAATTTTTTAAAAAGGTTTATCGGAAGTAACCCTTAAGAGGTTAGTAAATAATCTAGAGGGTTGAGAAATATTATAAAATAGAAAAGTAACCGATAATATAAAAATACTTTTAAATGTAAAAATGCAATGTTAAACTATCTTTAAATGTAGTTCATGTAATTATTTTGGTGCTATATTATTGATTTTTTTCTTTTTTTTTTTTCATTTGACATTTTTGTTTCTCTCTCTCTCTCTCTCTCTCTCTCTCTCTCTCTCTCTCTCTCTCTCTCTCTCTCTCTCTCTATATATATATATATATATATATATATATATATATTGCAAGCATTTTTTTGTGTCTAAAAGAATACTTTTTCAAAAAGGTTCACAGCGAGTCTGTGAGTTGCAAATTTAAAATTGCTCGCCCCACGTTGCGAACCACTATTTTAATACAATTTCCAGTAGCAGTTTTATACTGTCGAATAATAAAAGTCGAATTGTTAAAAATAGGCTAATTTAATTAGAATCAGCCACATAAATTCTATGTAATTACTGATTAAATTTCATTGATAAGATCTCTCAATATACTGTAAAAAAAAAAAAAAAAAAAAGTCAAGAGATTACTAAAAATTTTTTAGTAAACTTGTATTCGACAGAATTTTTTAGTAACCATTACAAACTTTTCTTTTGTAAGTGAAACAAGCATTTCTTTTGTAAACTGAACAAAAGAATTTTTTGTATAACTAACTTAAAAATTTTTAGTATGAGCCACCAAGCAAATTTTAGTAACAGCTCCAAAATTATTTTTAATAACCATTACGTGCTCCCGAAGGGCAGGAGGTTCCTTCGAGCTGCATCCAGACTTCTGAAGCGGAAGATTTTCGGCAAAACAGCAATAGATGGCAGCACCACACATTGTTAACTGCTCCGACAGGATTTTCATAATCCCTTTACTAACGAGTACTTACACTACATACATTCGGGGCGTATTTGGCGGTAGCCAGTATCGAACCCGGGACCTTTTAGTCTGGAGTCCGTTACTATAACCACTATGCTATCAAGGCCACACCAAGTGAGTTTTAGTAATAGTTATTAAAAATATAAAACTATTAACTCTCTTCGTTGCTAACTTTTTTCTAGTAATTCTTATAGATTTTCTTGTAACCGACTAAGATTAGTAAAAATTTTTTAGTAATTACAAGGATCACTAAAGTTTTTTTTAGTAGATCGACCCTTTTTTTTACAGTGTACACGTTCCGTGTCTTTAAAAATTAACTAAAAACTTATCTGGAAAAACTTGACATAGAATATGACGGTGGCGTTACAAATTTGCGACCGTTTTTCGAAGCGTGCTCAGCACAATGCCAAATTTAAACTTTGATCAAAGGTTTTGTTTTAGCTACGTTGTAAAAACAAAAGATTATTACCACGCTAAATTTAGTTTTATGATTAGCAAAATGATGTTTAAATATAAATTACTTTTATTGTTAGTACCGAATTAAGTTCTTCATATATGAAACAAACAAACAAACAAACAAAAACAGAGGTGGATAAGATTAAAAAAATGAGTTTTTGAATCTTATAACTATAAATCTAAGCTTTAAATCTAAGAGGAATGTTTGATTTTATGTAAGCTTCATATCTCGTTTAACTTTTATTTTATAGCCTTTCCTATTTTTTTTTAGCATATACAGACAGCTAGACACAATCGTAAGTTGTAGAGTATTTTGCGGAGTTTTTTTTTTTCGCAACGTTATTTTCTTAATAATATAGTTTATAATACAAATAGTTAATGTACCGTAATAGTTAATGTCATGTTTATTTAATGTAATAGTTAATGTATAATAGTTAATGTCATGTTTATTTAATGTAATAGTTAATGTATAATAGTTAATGTAATAGTAATTGAGCGAGAGTAATAGTCGCATTTTACAGTTTATTTGTATTGTGTACAGAAAAGATTTTCAAAAGATATTGAGATTTCCGTAACAATACATGCGTAGTATTACAGATTTTTTTTCGGTGTATAATTTTTTAATCTTCCAGCTGAAACTTTCAAGAAAATTTAATTGTTGTTCTATGATAAATATTTAGATTATCATGTAATTGAAATGCAGTTCTTCAACAATTCGAGTAAATTTTTTCCTGATTTTGATTAACGATACTTTTAAAATTGTAAATAGAGCCCCCCCTCCAAAAAAAAAAAAAAAACATTTTTTTCAACGTCAATTCAACACTTTGCTTTCTAAAGATATATATTTTTAATAAATCCCTTACCATCATTTATATTCGTTATCTCAATGGATAATAAAATAGAGAGAAATGTTTAAAAAATTACTCGCCTGATCCATCATTGGGTATTAGAAACATCATTTACAAAAGAAAATGGTGTTTCTGTAATGGCCTCTGAGTGATACATCAAGAGTCTCCAGGATTTATGGACAATAGATTCCATTTGTTCTATATAATATAAAATACTTTTTTTTGATGAAGTCAAAAAGATATATAACTTTTTTCGATGTTGTTAAAGTCAAAGGCGATTTTCAAAAATATATTTCCACGCTCAAATACTTTCCTTTGCTTGTTCTTTTTTTTTCTTTTCTTTTTTTTTCTTTTTTTTTTTGCATCAATGCGAAACTTAATAGCACATTTATGAAAAATGTTTTTAATCATAAACGAACGACCTTTACAGTCATCTTTATTGCCGTGATTCGGTTGTGTTGTGTTTATGACGGGCAATTATCAACACGGGGGATATATATCTAAAGAGAAGGGAGGTATGTCCTGCGTGGGAATATTTCCGAGGAAACCTCACCCATATTTAAGTAAGGGAAACAGGGTTTGAAGCAAAAAAAAAAAAAAAACTCAGAACGATTAACCCAAAAGGCCTGCTGTGTTCGCTCAGTTTCGAGGGCACTGGTGGACCTCACTGATTTCAATTTAAACCTGGAGGCGGCAGCAAGCACAACCATCTCATTGTGTTCACGACTGAAATTTAAGAATTAGTTAAAACTCGATTCGCATATTAATACGCAATCGATCTGCCAAGTCCGATATCTTGGAAGAAAACACCTGAAAATTTGAATTTAGCGGTGGATTCGTAAGTTTACACCTATGTTTTCCAGCAGCAAAATGTACGGAAACATCTAGAACTGGGAACAGAAAAACACAATATAAACATTTCAGCCGTGAGCTCGATGAGGTTATTATCTGTGCTGCCGCTTTGCTGTCAAAAATGATCTTTTTTTCTATAAAGACAATTAAATAACTATAAATTTTGAGGTATAAGCACCTGTTGTGTCGCGACCGCTGTTTTCTTCCTTTCCAGAAATTCGCCTCAGAACGCCATCTTTGTATCAGAATGTACTGAATGATCTTTTTTTTCTTACCGAAAAATGAAAAAAAAAAAACCGTACGATTACATAGTTTTTACTAACAGTACTTGCCAATCACATATTTTTGTGGTCAAAAAAAAAATTCAGGAATGCGCCAGAAAGCTACCCGTCTGGATTTCAAAATTTAAGGTGCAAGATTCACAGAAAAATAAAAAAATAAACCAGTCATGTTAAATTTATCTAATTTGTAACTTTTTATAGAAAATGGCATGTAAAATTATGTTTTCAAACAATACGTAAGGTAAAGAAAGTTTCATTATTGCCGTGTACGTCATAAGAACTATTCCTTTTTAATGTATACATTAGGGCGGAGCATAAAATTTTTTTTTTCGAAATTCTTTTATCCCTAGAATGGAAAAGTTGTGTAGTGGTATCACTAACATACTCATAAAACTTCACAACAATCAATGAATATCTTCCGGTTCCACTTTTGGGGCGAAATATGCAATTTTAGACGAAAATGTTGTAAATTTTCACATTTCAGAAATTTTTTTAATTTCCGATTTTTCCTTCGCCATAGAGCAGAAAAGTTGATAGAGTACATAACAAACATGAGTCCAAAATATTAAAGTAAGTAAAAATTATCTTCCTGTTTTACTTTGGAGTTTAAATAAGGGAAATTTATCGAATAAGATGCAATTTTTCGCATTTTAGTGATTTATTTTAGTTTTATATTTTCTATTCACGCTGCCATGGAAAAGTTGGAAAAATATAATAGAAACATACGGGGAAAACTTTAGAATAATCAATAAATATCTTCTGGTTTCCCTTTCGGCATATAAAAATGTCAAAGTCGCCAAACATTATGTAAATTTTCTCTTTTCAGTGATTTTTGTCTTACCAATTTTCTCTTCTCGCTGGCGCGGAAAATTCAGAAAATCAAATGACAAATATAAATGTAAAAATTTAAAGTAATTAATAAATATATTCTGGTTTGTCAAATGATTGGTTCATTAGGATGAGCGAAGCGAATCCTCTACTAGTCCACTCAAATGACACTTTGTCGTACACTTTACAAAAAAACTATACAGTATTTTCACTTGAAATTAAACACAAATATAAATTATGATCTGTAGATTTGCAGAATATTATTTTTTTTACAGAAATACTATTCAAAAAATTATTATTTTAATTAATTTATTTTACATGCATTTCCAATGCGGACGCATTTTAGCAAATAAATAAAAAATGAAACGCGTATATTTTCAGAAAAAAAAATATATAAATCATGGAGTAAATAATTATAGATTGAATCATGATTAATTTAATAAATGAAATATGTTTTCATCACTCCGCAAAATCGTTTGCACAGATGACACTTAAACATTTTAAAAGAATTGTATTATGGAATTATTTTTTTTTTTTTAGTAAAGTGGCAACAAAAGAATTGTAAGCAAATAAAATTAATTTTTAAATTTGCCATATAAATGAAAAATTAAAAGAACTGCTTAAAGTTGTTGCCTCGATTCAAGCTCTTTATAAATGTACTAAAGCAAAGTTGGCCGATTCAGAAACTATAAATGGACTTTAATCATTTCTTACTTTATCATTTGGATTTAAAGTAATGTTACGTTCTTATTTGTGGGCCGAAAAAGGTTTAGTGAACGGTACTTTAGACTTCGTTGCGTGTATTAAAGAAAATCACAAGCCATCAGACCAGATACCGCGAATAATCATGGATAAATTTGAACACTGCAGTAATTTAACTTATAAGAATTGGTGCGTACCAATTCCCCCAATAATTAAATTCTGGAAAAATGGAAGCATAAATTGCTCAATAAAACAATTTCCTTTGCAATCAGATTTTGCAGTTATAATTCATAAATCTCAAGGTTTGACATCAGATAAAGCAGTAGTAGATATTGGGGATAAAGAGACACCAGTTTGCTTAACGCACGTAGCGTTGTCGAGAGTGAAATTCCTTCAAGGTTTATCATTTAATAGAAAATTTCCTTACGAGAGATTCTACAATATAAAAAAATTTCATATGCTGGTATGCAGAAAAAAAGAAGAAATTAGAATAAAAAAAATACATTTAATAGTTCTTAGTATCAACGAGAGTAGATTTTAATGTTTTTCCAAATATTTTGTTTGAATGTATTATTCTAAGATTGCTATCAAAGATTATTTGATGTGAATTACAAAGATTGAAAACATACCTATTTCAAATCATTTCAGATAACTCTAGAGGCTATTGGGAAATGTAAAAACATCTTTAAAACTTTTTATTAAAAATTAAAAAAATATTTTGTAAAATTTTGCTTTGAAAATATTTTTATTTATACCAGTCTTATATCACAGATAAAAAATTCCGAGGAAATTCTTAATTATTTGGCTGAATTTACATTTCTAAAATTTAAATACGCCAAAACATAAGATAAAGTTTTTGCTTAATAAAGATGCAAAAATAATATAAAATAATAATGTTATTTTCAAATATTTATCTTATGAAATAATGCTTCGCGAATCCAAACAAAGCACGGCTTTTGCTAGTATAATGATAAATACATGACGCTAAAGCACAGGCGAAGTCAAAATTGAAAATTTTCCTATCGGAAGGGAAAAAAACATCTGTTTGAAAATTTTTCTTACAAGTGTACATCTCTAGAAGGATGTAAAAGTCCATGTGATATAAAATTTCTAGAATTAGAAGACAGTTTCTTGAGGGACAAAGAACTTCAAGGAAATTGTCGTTATAGACCAAATTGATACACTCGGAAACACAGCCCACAACACGGAAACTTGACGTAAATGAACGAGCAGGTTTTTAATTTCAACAGTTTTATTTTTTGTTATTTCGACAATATGTATCTATGTATTGATATTTTTAATACTGTGATCTATCATATATAATGTGAACCATCTCTGATATATTTCACTATCATAATTATTTGATATTTTTCTTTATATGTCTGAATATTTCTTCCATTTAAAATGACATCATAAATGTTACAACCGATTCCAATCAATTTTAGAAAATCTAGAGACATACAGGACAAAAATATTTGAAAAAAAAAATACATAACATAAGACATGTTAATTAAGGAGGAGGTTACAGAAATATCTAATGAGGATAGATTCAAATCAGTAATTAATATTCGCGAAGTTTTTAAATTTTTCGAGACATTGAGAAATTACATTTTTTGCAAATAGTAAAGTAAATAAAACTGAAACTTATTTAACATTAAAAAAGTAAATAGATTTTAAATATTTCTTTTAATTTTTTGCACAGGCGAATAAAATTATTTTAATAAAACTAGCTTTTCAATGTTCGAGAAAAAAAAATCTCGCTTTCTTAACTACCTGTGTCTGTAACAACTGTAACTATATCCGAATTTTATGCTCTGGATTTCCCATTATTGAAACTTAACTTTTGTATTTTGTAAGTAATTTTAGTTAAATAATATTTATCCATATAGGAAAAAACTAATTCCTCTAAAACTTTATATAAAAAGACATAATTTTTTTAAGGTAAAAAGTTTTAAAATTTCGCTGGCTTTCGGCATTTCAAAGTTATTTGATCTCAGTAGGAAAACAATTTCTTCTAAAGTTTATTTTTTATGTTTAGTAATAATTCAGATAATAATTTATGCAATAAACTTTTGTATATAGTAGAGTATGATTTAAAATAGGGGAAGAAACAGTTCTCGCTTATCTCAACTAATTGCGACTTTAACGACTGTAATTTCATCCAAAATTTATGATCAGGGTTTACCATTATGAAAACTTAACTTTTGTATTTTGTAATTTTAGTTAGATAGTATTTATCCATATAGGAAATAACTAATTCCTCTAAAACTTTATGTAAATAGATACAATACTTTTAAGTTATGCTTTAATATTTCGCTGACTTTTGGCATTTCAAAGGTATTCGACCTCTATAGAAAAAATAATTTTTTCTAAAGTTTCTTTTTTATGTTTAGTAATTATTCAGACAATAATTTATGCAATAAGACTTTTGTACTAGAGTATGATTTAAAATACGCGAGAAAAAAATTCTCGCATATATATTTCAACTTACTTCTGCCTCTAAAAACTGTAATTTTATCCGAAATTTATGTTCTGTATTTCCTATTATAGAAACTTAAGTTTCTACATTTTGTAGGTAATTTTAGTTAGACAGTATTTACCAATACGAATAAAAACCAATATTCCTCTAAAACTTTGTATAAATTGTTATAATAGTTTTTTGCGAAGAAGTTTTAAAATTTTGCCGACTTTCGGTATTTCAATGGTACTTGAAGTCCATAGAAAAGCAATTTCTCCAAAGGTTTTTTTTTATGTTTAGTAATTATTAAATTAGTATTTTAGGTATTAAGCTTTTCTTGTAGAGTATGATACAAAACAAATGTATAATGTATCAAGGTAACATCCTAATAAAATTCCTCGTTAAGCATTTTTTTCTGCTGTCACGCTGAAATACAAGGCTCCTACAAAATGCGAAAACACCCTTTTCTGTAATGTTAATTCTGTGAAAGAAGTTTTTAAGATTTCTCGTTTGCATTTCAATATTTTTAAACTATATTTTTAAAATTGAGTAACTGAGGAATATTTACAAACGTCATTATTATTATTATTATTATTATTATTATTATTATTATTATTATTATTATTATTATTATTATTATTATTATTATTCAAATTTGGGTACCGATTTTTTTATTCGGATACATTTATTTTCGGAACCGGTTTCAAAAGGGAAAATATTCTCACTAAACTGGTCGGATGAAGTAATCTCAGAACTATCATCTATCTCATACATGTTAATATCTCAAAATTCGTTTTCTTGGTGACGAAAATAAAAGACAATCTACGCAGCATTAAAACGCCCCCTGTTGTGCATTTTATACCAAAACACAGTCAGCAATAACATTTATCAAGGTACACCTGAATCTGAAGTTTGATGAAAATTCGTGCATTTGTTCTCGAGATAGAATTATTGTAGGAATCGGGAAAATTTCAGCATAGCAGCGCCACCTTTTAGTCGATATACAACAAAATGTAAACAACATCAAATCATGCCAAGTTTTAAGGGAAACTGAAATTTGGTGGAAATCGGAACAATAATTCTTAAGATAAAGCTATCGTGGGAATCTTAAAAGAAATTAGCGTTGCAGTGCCACCTAGTGAGCGATTTACACCAAAACCATTTAGCATTAATTTCTGCCAGAGACTATTCAAATATAAATTTTCATTAAATTCCGTTGATTAATTCTTGAGTTAGAGCATCCACAAAATTTATGCCACATACTCAGTAACTGACTCACACATAGACATCTTGCAAAAAAGCTTCTTTTTGGAATTTCTGACCTCAAAAGCATGTAAATCAGTCAAAAACCGGTATTCGAAAATTGTATGGCCAAGTAAAAAGGTGCGTTATGGCGCTCCTGAGTTTAAAGAAACATTACGGTCTATGCAAATATAACATTATCATTTTAGGAGAAAGGGGCTGGCGAATGATATCGTAGTATATTTCTAGGGGGAGGAGATTTTGTCTTTTGATATCGAAATTATTTTTGATCCAACCATTTTTTTTACTTGTAACATGGTCTTTAGTTAAAAATAGCATGTTTCTTTTCTATTATCTATTTTTATGATAATACAAAATTTTTATTAAAATCACAAAATTATTATAAAAATATGTAATTTTAAAGTATGGAATACCCCAATATTTGATACCCCTAGTCTTCTTCATATGTGTAAGCATATACAATCAATGTTCGAGAAACCATATGTGTAGTGTATTTGAAATTAAGCTTGCGTTTACTAATAAATAAAAGAGAAAGAAAAAAAATGTTGACTACCTTTTTTTTCTTCTTCTTTTCTTTTTTATTAAGAATTTCTATTTCGCCACTACCCTCCATCATATGGAGCAATTGCAACAATATATTATTATTGTTGAATACATTACGTAACAAAAAGCTATTATAAAATATTTTTAAATAATAACAATTTCTTTTAAGTGTTATGTGATATAAAATGCTATTTTATTCATTTCTCTTCATTTGAATAAATAAATTACACGAAAATAGATGTAAATTGTTTTGTATATCACTCTAAAGAGAAGAAAATAGACATTGATAACGATATCATTTCTGCGGGATTCGATGCATGATATCGTATGATATCGAAGGGAAAAGGGTGTCCATAATTACCAAAAAGTGTATAACGTTATATATGCACAACCCGTTATGACAATGAATGAATGAAGTAGAGAAACAGATTGGTGATTATGAGAGTGACACGGATGATTCTGATAAGAATCTGGGTGTGATATAGAAACATAATAGCGACTCTTAAACAGAAATGTAGATAATCATAACACTTTGAATAAATGTCTGAACAAAAAATCTCGAAATAAAGTCTAAGTGTTCAATAAACATTTTTCTCATATCCTGAAAAACTGAAAAGGAAAACACAACATTTTTGGAGATTTTGCATACGTTCCTACCAAGTTTGTAAAGAATGTGAAAAATACTTTTAAAAACTTTAAGTTCTGATAATTCGATATTTCCTAAATTATATATTTACTCAATTTTTTTTTTTTGCTTTATCATGTTTATTCAGCACACATATTTAATACTAAGTACTTTTTTATGGACATTTTGAAAAACAAATTTTCTCCTTACATTTGAATGTGTTTTATTTTACACAGTTCTTGTCATTTTAACGTACAAAACTCAAATTAAAAATTTTTTGTTTTTTCGCAGAGGCATACTTATTGAGTTACTATTCGTTTTAAATAGATACCATGTTTTGGAAAGCATGCGAGTTCGTTTAATGCATATGACAAAGAGCGGCCTGATAGACCGCGAAACTCCTCAAGCGTTTCAATTGTGCAGTGCATGAACTCGAATTACGAGTTGAGGATTAAGAGCAAATTTTATTTTAAAGTTTTTAACTCAAATATATTTAAATATAAGTATGTTATTTTTATATTTGAAGAGTTAAGATGATTTTTATCAAATACGGGAAAATAATAACGCAGGATTGTATTAAAACACATATCAAACAATCATTTCAAAAAAATCTAAGAAAAATGTACTTTAAAAAGTAATGCTAAATTTGTTCTTATGCTAAATTTTCATATATCGCTAATACTACCTCTGACAATAAAGTTCTGTGAATAGTCCTGTAACATTAATGTTGATGAAATACTAACGAAAGTTACCATACCATCCTTCGAAATAGTCACCTTCCATAACTATGCACCACAGAGAACTGCTATACATGTCCTGGGAAATTCGCAAAACGTCTTCTTTTGAGATTGAGTTCAAAAGCTTCGTCACGTTTCGTTGGATGTCACCGATAGGGTCAAATCTCTTTCAAAGAGAGCTTAATAATGAAAATTGGAAAAAGTCTGGGGGATTGAGATCTGGCGAATATGGTGCATGTTCAATTTGCATCATCCCACATGAATGTCTTTCGGTGTATTGCAAAGCTCAAAACCAAACTATAAACTGATCTTTTGTTCGCTCATTTTCCTGATCTCAGTTAAGAACCAACACACTGAACAAACACGTAGTAAAGCACGTCTTACGCAGAACATAAACGACGCTCAACTAAAAAACGGTGGGGGAAGATGGTCAACATATGCCTCTATGCAGGTGCAGCGTTTTGTTTCCCCAGTGTTGCCAGATCGGTCGTTCTGAATTCATTCACCGAACTTTTTTGACAGAGGTAGTATTTACTTTTCATGTAAATCCTTTTATTCTTTTAATTTTCAAACTTCATTCAATGAATTATGTTTAAAACAATAGTGTTATTTTAAATTATGTATAAAGTCACTGCTATTATTTATTTATTTATTTATTTTTTACTTTCTTCTATCTTTACAAGAAGAAAGTATTGGATTCATAAAAATTTTCGACTTCCGGTTTTCGACGGATTTATACGTTTTAGAAGGTCCTGAACACGTTTTGACTATTTTTAGAAAATGCCTGTTTGTGAGTCTGTCTGTCTGCATGTGACAAAAAAATTGTGGGCGCTCTATCTCAAGAACTAAGGCTCGAAATTTAATAAAATTTTATATTCAGTTAGACCTTGATATGAATTAGTGTCTATTGGTTTTTGGTGTAAATTGGCCAGCAGGTGGCTATGCCACGTTTTTCATGATTTTCGTGATAGCTATATCTCAAGAACTAATGCACAGAATTTCACCAAACTTCAGATTCCGCTTCACCGAAATTCCGAATTTCACCAAACGTCAGATACATAGCCGCTGATAAGATTTTGGTGTGAACTTCCCTATAGGTGGCGCTGCTATGCTACATTTTGCGCGATTTTTGCGATAGCTATATCTCAAGAACTAATTAATGCAGAGAACTTCATCAGATTTGAGATTCTGTTACACTAGAATACATAACATAATTAGACGCTGATTACATTTTGGTATTAACCTTGCAACAGGTGGTGCAGCTATGCTGCATTTTGCACAATTTTTCCGATACCTATATCTCAACAACCAACGCACAGAGTTTCATCAAACTTCAGATTTTGTTACAAAATGACATAACATAATTACACGATAATTACGTTTTGTTATAAATCCTTCAACTGATGGTGCTGCTGTGCTACATTTTACACGGATGTTTTTTAAAACTAGCTATATCTCAAGAACTAATGCACAGAATTTCATCAAGCTTCAGATTCTTTTACACCATAACATAATTAGACGCTTTTTTACGTTTTGGCATAAATTGTCCAAGATATGGTGCTGTTGTGCTATGTTTTGCAAATTTTTTGTTATAACTATGTCTCAAGAACTAATGGACGAAATTCCATCGAATTTCAGATTTGGTTAGGTCGATAGACTAGATGCTTATTAGGTTTTAGTATAAATTACCCAACATGAGGCACTACTAAGCTCATTTTCTCAGAATATTAATTAAATTTTGCGTTTTAGGCTTTTCGGATACCAGAATCTCAGTAGGCTAGATCAAATGTTTGAGGAAATTCGATAGTGGGTAATTTTGGAGTCACCATTTTTTTTTTTTTTTTTTTTTTTTTAATATTAAAATGTATTTATGAGATAGAAGAAAGTTTTGAGATTGACACATCCAACTAGTTGAAAATAACACAGAAATTGAATGTGACAAAAATATTTTAAATTCAGGAATAAATATCAAGTAAATAGGTTGGTATATATTTTTAGTCAATTTCTCATACAATCCATCGTTTTTTTATCTGCATATATTTTAACTTATAAATACAGATTAAAAATTTCTGTTATTAACTGTAACCAACAACAGTGATTCCCTCCAGTGAAGTTTTCTGATCTTAAAAATCGTTAAAGTGATTTTTACAAATGTGATATTTTTTAGACAAAAAATATCAACATTAATTTTCAAAAACATTAAATTAATTATATGTGGAGGATTTACAGTCAGCTCTCGTTAATTCGAACTCGTATTGACCACAAGAAATCTTCGAATTATGGAAAGTATGAGAGGAAAACATGTTTAAAGGGAGCTATTACAACGGAATTAATGTTATAGTACTTTATAAATTTATTTCGGCCGTAATCATTAGAATATGGATTAATATTCAATTAAAATGTATAAATACATAAATTAATTAAGGGATTAGGAAGAAGCTCAATAGAAGAAGGATTGGAGGTGTCGTTCATGGACAGGGGAGACATTAGGAAACCGGGTTTCAAATGAATGTGATTATACATATATTATCGTTTCAGAACAATTCTGAAAAAAAAAAAAAAAAAAAAAAAAAAACGAAAATAGTTATTTCAAGGATCAGAAGTCCATGAGAAAGTAAGGAAAAAGAAAAATTAGCAGTTCTCGTTAGATCGAATTAAACGAAGTCAACAGAAAATCAGTTCAAATAAAAAAAATATTTTAAAGATATTCTGCCCTTGGAGTTTTCGAAATTTCATGTTTAGTTTGAATTGAGCGAAGATACGATTTCCTTCACCACAAATTAACGGAAGTCGACTGTACATATAAAAATGTATCATTCGTTAATAAATAAAATAAATTACTAAAAATGATTGTTGATAAATAAACAATTTTTCTATTTATTGCTCTCAAGAAATTGTAAATAAATACAACATTATAGGAAAAAAACGCAAATATATTCACAGATTACGTATCACATATGGATCACATGTCAATAAAAGCTTTATCAATATAAATCTAAGGATACGTGATAAAGTTTCAGTAAATTTTAAAAACAACATAAGTTTCCTAAACATTAAATGAAAATCCCCACAACATTTCTTTTGTCTTATTTTATAAAGAAATGTTTGAAGAGAACGTTTGTTAAACTTGGTATCAACAACGATCAACAAGACACAGAGACAATTTATCTTACCGTCGAAGGTTTTAAAAGAAACTTGTTTTTTAGCGAAATGTTTTATTTTCTTAAAAGCTTGGGCTACCAGTTTTATGACTTCCTCTTTAAAAAAAAAAAGGAAAAGTCTTTATTGATTACATTATTATTTGTTTTTTCATCCTTACATTATTATTTGTTTTTTTTTCATCTTTACATTATTATTTCATTTATTTTTCACATGCTAAAAAACTATGCTAAAAACCGAATCCACCAGTCATGACTTCTTTTACTCTTTCCGACACAGTGTGCTCAGTCCTGAATATCTAATTTCATTCCAAACTTGCAATCGGCACCAATAATATAATAATAATTTTTTTTTTTTTCAATGAAAACAAATTAAGGGATTCTTAATTTCTCAAAAAGTTGTTTCTAAATTCCGGTGCCAAGTGATAATTTCTACTTTTACTAACAGAATTTGTCCGTACTGGAAAGGATTAAAATGTCCTTATAATCAGATCGTTAATTAATAGTAACTATTAATTATAATTATTTTCCAACTGTATTTTTATTACATAATTTTATGAACCGTTTTAAAGTAATTTTTTCTTAATTGTCATGATATCTTTCCCTTTCAGATAGATTTGAATACAAATAGTATAAAGCTAAATATTGCAGCCGTCCGGAGGAGAATATTTCCAGAACATTTTGGTATATTTTCACGAATCATGACCCCCCCCCCCCCCCAGACATCAAACCCACCTTCCGTCAAATGTTGACTTGTGGATATATATGTAAATCTGAACTACGCCACGCAATAAATTTTGTATTTATAAACCAGTTTGGATGAGATTAATTACATACATAGTACATACCAACGTTTCAACCGAGTTCGTTGGTCAGCATTACCGCCATCTTGTTTTGAAATGGCGGCCATTTAAATGTTTGTAAAAAAAACATAGAAATGCAATTTTTTTGGTTTTTTTATGATGAATTGTTAGTCTTTTACATTAGGATTCCGGGGTATTTTTTGTTTCGTCGTAAAAATGCTTGAGATATAACAGTTTGAAATTCCAGCGTGGTTGACATTGTGAAACAAGAGAGCAATGAAAGAAATATCAGGAATTAATTTATGAGTATTAGTGAGCGTTATCTGGGAATTCTCGCCGAGCTTGGCTACACTTAAACAAATATCGCCAAATTTGACGGCAAAATTTAAGCAAACATAAAAAATTTTGTTATAACTAACATTTTGAAGCAATTCACATTCGAATTCTGTATTGACGAAGCTTCTTCTATAGAGTTCATTGCATTTTAAATTCTTAAAATTTGAATAAAATTTGTACAATATTAAGATCAAGAAATAAGGAATCTTTATTGAATCATCTAATCGAGTTTCGCAAATTTTAGTTTCGAGTATTTCAATAAAATAAACTACATAAAAAAAATGAATATGAAAGGTATTTTACATTCCGCACATGCCGAAAAGAATTTTTAATGTATTACAACGTATTCCAGATTAATTTTGTGCTGACTGGTGACTATTTTTTCTTTCGTTTAGAGGAAGACATGATGTTGAATGCCATGTCCACTCGTATTAATTTTAAGCTAAAATTTTATGCCCATTTATTGTATGTAAGTAAATTTTATCCAATTGTTTCTATATAGTTTAATCCACGAATAAGAATTCATTAGGCTATACAGGAATTTCATAGATGTTAGAAGTGTTTAAGATTTTTAGCTCGTGGAAATTTTGTACATTTCTGCTAAAAACGCATCTTAAAATTCTGCTAAAAACACATCCAGCTCCTATAGTAGAAATCTCGACTTTAAAAAATTGATTGTAGAATGCAAACTGAAGATCATATATAGTTAACAATTTAAAAAATAATAATATTAGTTTTCAGAAAAAAATTAAGATATGGAAAAGTTTGGAAATATTGCCATTGTTTTAAAATAAAAAGATTTGATCAAAGAAAGAAACTGCTGACCATAAATCTTAAGCATAACTTAGAGAATATGGATTTCAAGTTTCATCAAAATTGATCAGGTAGTTCCCGTGGAAATGAGTCTTGGAAATCCTATATTTCCTATAAAGTTGCATCCAGTCTTATCTCCCCTTGATGAATAATGTTTGTTACAAAAACGCCAACAAATGTGAAATTTTTGACGAAAACTGAAATTGCATTCTAAAGATTTTTCAAATTACTAAAAGACTGATACGTTATAATGCATTAGAAGATAAAAATAAAGAAAGAAAAACTAGATATTACTATAATTAACGAAAAGAAAAACAAAATTGCTCAACAATAGCTAACTGAAATATACATAAAAAGAAATGTATTCAATTACAATGGATATTTTTTATTATTTTGTTTTAACACTATAGAATAGGTGTGAAATTTTAAATTCAGTTTCCGGGCTAGAAAAGAAATCTATCTGCGTCCGCCAGAGGACTGATTAAACATTAATTGACCATAGGCGGAAGTTAAAAATTGTTGTATTTGACAACCATGATACTGTTCATTCGAAAAACATCAGCTTATTTCTGATACAATCAATGACATCTAACGTTATCATATTCGTGATGACATTTTTCTACTTTTGTTCTAACAGCTTGGGGATATCAGATGTAGCCTTCCATAGGAATACTCGTTCCACATTGTAAAAATGACATGTCATTTGTAAAACTTTTAGAATTATATTCAATGATTACGGTACTAAATCATTTAGTATTTTCATTTTTAAAAAACTTCTTATTTCTGCAAAAGGCCATATTTATTGTAGGGTCCGGTAACGATTAAGTGAAATTTTGTCCCTGGTAATAAATTGTGACTAAATTTGAACTAAAATAATTATTTTTTTGTAAAAAATAGTTATTTAAAAGGAACATAAAATACAAATTAAATGTGTCTAACAGGGACACTAAAATAAAGGGCCCGAACCCCGACTAATCCATGAATTAGTTAGAGCAAACAACTATTAACATTTCGCTATGTCGACAATAGATGCAATTGAATATAGCTCGGAAAATCAGAAACACAACTTTGTTCCTACTTGTTTTTGTTTTGTGATGTGTTCATTAACCGAACATAAAGAACTCTTACAAAAGTGTTTGTTAACCTATCTGTTCGTATACCGAACATTTGATTGATTGGTTGCCCATTTCACAGCAAAATTATGAAAATAGAAACCATAGGAATTTGAAAAAATTCTATTTTAAACAGCGTTCAATCCGGTAGGTAAGTGTATTTTTAAGGTTCTTTTTGTAAGAGAAACTATAAAAAATTTCTATTATAAAGAGGTTCTGTTTTCAAATATATTAATATGTTAACCTCTTCATAACTGAGTATTCATTCAGTATCATTGATTATTACTGAATTATTTATTTTCCCATATGACTTCAGAACAATAGTTTTACTTTATTTGCATTAATTTTATGTTTTTTGTAAATTTTTTGTAAATTTTTAAAAAAAAATTAAAATTTAAAATTAAATGTGAAGAAATTAAAAGTTCAGAAATATTTTTTTATGTGTTAGAACTTAAAACAACAATTCCAGAACACTTTTTATTTTGTTTATATCTTAAAAAGTGATTGAGTTATAGCACTTTGAATTTTTCTTATGGCTGACATTTTGAAACGATGTGATTTTGTCATGCTGTAACTAACGTATTTATGAACCGATTTGAATGAAACTTGGTATATACATAGTACATACAAATGTTTCGACCGTGTTCGTTAGCCAACATCATCCGTCATCTGGTTTTAAAATGGCGGCAATTAAATTTTTTTTTTAAAAATTTGAAATTTAAAATTAGAAACAAAAAGGGGAGAAATTGAAAAAAAAATCTTTTGTGTATTTGATTCCAGGGCATTTTTTGTTTCATCGATATCTTGAAAAATGACTGAGTTATAGCACTTTCAATTTCCAGTGTGGTTGACATTTTGAAACGGTCTGAAATTTGTCAAGCGATAATACGCATATTTATAAACTGATTTGGATATAACTCCGTGTGTATATAGTACATATGAATGTCTTGACCGAGTTCACTAGCCAACTTCATCCGCCATCTTGTTTCCCAATTGTGGCTACTTACGCTTGTCAAAAATCTTTTAAATGTATAATGATGTACAAATAAAAATTTAGAAATTGAAAAAAGATTCTTTCGAATGTATTTATCTTAATAATGAATTCCGGATTATCTTTTGCTTTGTCTTTCTCTGAAAAAACGCCAAAGATATAGCAGTTTGAATTTCTAATGTGGGTGACATTTTAAAAAAAATCAAAACCCGCGACAGCACTTGTATATATTAGTCGATTTCGATATGAGAGTGCATGTCCACATGGATTAAGATTTCGAACAAGCTCATTGGTTTGTTTTATCCATCATGTTGCTTTAAAATGGAATACACTTCATGATATCGGGGAATTTGGCGACTCTCTAAATCGCTGAAAATAAAACCAGGTTGAAAAAAATATGACTAATTTCTAAAAATTCCGATTAATAATCAGTATTGACAAAAACTATCATTCAATCTTATAAAATCGGGTTTCACTAATTTGAGCTTCGTATGTTTGAATAATATAACTTAATTTAAAATAAATAATATATAAATAAGTATATGGAAACTACCTCTTCCTCCCGGCATTGCCGGAAGGACTTTTTAGCTTGCTGAGTTTTTGCACTTATGAAGAATCTCCATAGTAGATTCGACAGCTGTTTGCTACCTTTTCATACTTTATTTGTGCGTTTAAAATTGATGTTTTTTTATATTTAAACAAGAGATACTCAGTTCAAACCCCGATTCTGGTAGTTGAAGTCATCATATTCCGATGGGTTTGATAAAAAAAAAATCGTATTTTATGCCAATTTAAGGGATTATTATTTTGTGATAAACACTGGCATTCAAAATATTTTTTTAAATTATATTTTCTTTCTATTTAGGAAATAAATGCGATTTATTAATGATTCAACATTTTAAAAATCGTTTAAACATTTTTTTTTTTGCATAAAGAAATTTAAAATTTCATATACATCTCCGCTATTTATGTTAAATTTCGGATTTTCAAAATATTTGGAATTTTGGATTTTATTTAAAAAATCTGATTTTAACATTTTCAATTTGATTAAAATAAATAACTTTCTTTTATAGTTACATTAAGTTTCAATTGGTGCTTCCATATATATAAGAATTGTATAATTATAAATTAATAATTTGGATTTAATATTCAAATGATAAGTTGACTTGAAAATTTTTTTAAACGAAACACTTTGTGCGATCTGTGATCACAGTTACCTATTTATTTTTTCCTCCTTTTTTTCAGTAAAAAATTAGTACATCAAACAAACAGTCTCAATAGGTAATAGCAAACAATTATATTCAGTCTCGAACCAACCCGAACCGTGTTTTGTCACCACACGAAGTTTAATTACCGTGAGCGAATGGTCACCTTCACACAATGGGACCCCCAGCTTAGCTCAGAAAGGTTCCGTCGGGATACTGCTCTGTGGGTGATTGATTTTGGCATTTTATCGCTCGATTGGCTAAATGAATTTATTATTTATAAAGACAAAAAGCACAGTATTTCTACTTGGTGCTTCAGTTGAACACGAAAAGAGAAATCTGGTAAAATATAAGTGATTATTTTTAAAATTGTACTTTATTTCCCCTAATAAATATTTTATGTTTAATAACGTAGAAATTTACTAACCAAGAATAAGTTAAAATACTCATATATATGTAATAAATAATAATAAAAAAAAATCGCCATTTTCCCTCTTTGATTTAATTCTAAAGTTTTATAAGAACATACTTTCATTCTCAGTTTCCGTAATATATTGATATTTTTAACGGCTAAATTTCCTTTTATTTTTATTTACTTTAATTCAACCTAATCTATTAATTATTTTCCTAAAAAGAACTAGAATGTATTAATTAAATGTCCATATCTTATTGCGAAATCTTAAATTCATTCCACAAATCTATTTCACTTTTTAAGATAAAACATTTATCGAAACTTTAATTTTGTTTTATAATAATCATCTGCTCTGAAACTCATCCGCATTATAGTGGGGCGTTTTACTCTTGCTTATTACGCCGGTTATTAAAAAGTCCTTACGACTTGCTCCACCCATCAACCGATGGAAGGGCGCGAAGTACATTATCTTTACATTCGAATCAATATTAGTGGATTTTTAAAAGCAATACGTCAGAGGGGAGTGGCAAAGTTATCTGAGAATTTTTGAGATAGCCATTTGGTTTTTTCGAAGCGTTAAGATTCTACTGACCTTCCCACTGTTAAGGTACATCACGCTGCTGCTCGGATTATTTTTTAGAACGTTTTTGAGGCGTTGCGATGTTTTTCCAGAAGCAGCTTTGCACAGACCCTTTTATTTCTTTTATTTATGGTGATACTGACTCAGAAAGTACGCTTTTATTTGTTGTGGCGCATTTTATTTTTGATGGAAATGTTCGAATCAAGAGCAATTCTTTATTTGTTATCGAGCTATGGATACAGAGGGATGTGTGGAGTGACCGTGAAAGTGAACGGCAATAAATTGTGATGTTCCTCTTGTCTTGTAGTTTTAATTAGTTGAAGAAACTATTAAACCACCAGGCTCAGTTATTTAAACTTATCTACCAGTTTTCTTCGGCCACGATTAAATGAGAAGTAATATTTTTGCAGATGTGATAAATAATCATACCGATCTTCGACGCCTCTCGTAACCTCCTCTTACTATATATATATATATTTAATACAATCTGTAGCTTAAAAATGTTATTGTTTAAATATTGAAATTGCATGATATATATATATATATATATATATATATATATATATGCAACAAGTGAAATACTTATTGGTTTTCATGTTATTGAAATTAAATATTAGTTTTCTGTTTTGAAATGTAACACTCTTGAAATGCATAATACATATGCATTTGCAATTAATAAAGAGGGTAAAATAAAAACAAATAATTTATGAAACTTTTCTTTTCCAAATTACGTTTGAAGTGTTAAATAATACTTAAATTATTTTTTAAATATATCAGCGTGTGATTTTTATAACGCATATTTATAAATACATTTTATGTGTAACTGACAAGAGAATGGTACATAAAAACGGAAGGTTTTAAATAATTCTTAAGCTATTTTTTTAATAGTTTTGTTTTTTAGTTAAAAATTAGATTTAATTCATTTCAATGCTTTTACAATATATTATATCGATCCTTTTTTTTCTACATTCAATACGTTAATAAGTAAAAACTAAGTTAATTAATTTAGAAATTTTAATAATTCTTTAATATTTTTAGCATTGATATCCAGCATTTTTTTAATTCAGAAGGTAATTTTTAGTTTCCTGTAGTTGCGAGGAGAATTTTCACTTAAACACCATCAAAAAGCGTTAAATTTTATACTTATCATGAAACTTATAACATTCATGCATTTGTAATTGATAAGAGATTTAAAAAAAAAAAAAAAAAAAAAAAAAAAAAAAAAAAAAAATAATTTAGGGGAAAAAATTAAATAATTTAGGATTTTTTTTCTTTTTTTTGCTAATTATGGTTTTGAGAAAAATATGTCAACGTCTGATTTTTATAACGCATATTTATATATACATTGTATGTATAACAGATAAGAGAATGATGTATAAAAACGGAAAGCAGTGCCGGACACAGGGAGTGGGCTCGTGGGGCTGCAGTCCTCTCCGAAATTTGAAGAAATATCCAATTTAATTACGAAAATATAGTTAATTGTATTCAAAACTGCTAATTTTATATTAAAAGGAACCAGAAAAATATTTCATTTTAGACAGGTTTTTACCTTAAAACGCGTGTTCTTTTGTAGAGACCACGAAATAATTATTTCAGCCGAATTTCCATAATACACAGGTATCTTTAAATATCGCAAATGTCGAGTATGCTCTAAAATAAGTTCTAGAATGTGTCGAAGGAAGTGTGTGTGTGGCAGGGTGTAAAATTATTTTAAATTTGCAATTGACTTCGGTTTTATTTACTATTTATTGATATATATTTTAATACACTTTCAATAATAGATTTTTAAAATTTGAATTATATTTGTTAAGACGTAAACCTGCCTGAAATTAAATTTTCCCAGTCGCATGCGATTCTATCTTAGCAGATTTGATGATTTTATCTAGATTGATTATATCTCTAGCAGGTTTGATAGTATAATAGATGCGTTATCTGCCACGATAAAAATCTGCATAAAACGAAATTTTTCCTCTTTCTTGTGATTAACCTCTTTAGAAATTTTCACTATCTCAGCCCCCCCCCCCCCCTAAATGGTGAGTCTAGATACACCACTGACGGAAGGTGTTAAATAATTCTTAAATTATCTTTTAATTGTTTTGTTTTAAAAAATAACGTTTAATCATTTTAGTGTCCTTACAATACATTATATTGATCCTATTTTTCTACATTTAATACGCTAATAAGTAAAAACTAGGTATGTTAAATAATTTAAATTTTTTAATAATTCTTTAATAATTTTAGTATTCAAATCAGACCTTTTTTATTCAAGTGGTAGTTTAAATTTTCTGTAGTTGCGGGGAGGATTTTCACTTAAACCCCATAAATAAACATTAAAAGTGAAATTTGGTAGAATTCAATTAATAAAAATTTGAATTTGAGACTAATGCATTTATTTTTAACCTGAGTTATTTTCTGTGATTACAAAAATATTGATTAATAAACAAAAGTGAGGGGGTGCAAAATGTGGCAGTAAACCATACATGTACAGAGGAACTTTCCTGTGCGACCTCTTTTCTCAGCGACTATTTTTTCATGGAACGAAATTTATTCTCATAGGCTCAATACTAATTTTACCTGCATTCAGAAATCATCTGTGTTGAGCTACTTCCATGAGCGATCAATTCCTTTTTAAGAAAATTAAACAAATTCCCTTTTTTCCTGATTGCTTGAAGAAAGTTTTATAAGAAAAATAATTCGGAGAGCGTATTATTCCTCAAAAATCTAGACTATGTTTTTTTTTTCTTTTAATTACGGTAACATTTAAGTTTTCAAATCCCTTTGTGCCTTTTTAGCCTTATACTTAAATCTGATGATGAATTAAGAATGGTGGTCAATAAACTCTTCTATCCTATTCTGTCAGAAAACTCTCAAAGAAATATATAAAGTAATAAAATCATCATTATTTGTTTCCATATAAAAAAAAATGCATTTTTTACTGGACTTTGAAAGGACTGGAAAGAAAAGTTATATAAAAAAAAATCATAAAATCCAAGTATTCATAATTAATGTGTTTATTTTTAAACACTTTTTTAAACTCCTATGTAATAAACTTTTGTTTGATACTTAAACTTTCATAACTTTTCGTGAAAAATTAAATTTTACTAACATTGTTATCTTTTTCAACAAGTAAAATCTGGTTTAAACATGATTTCCATTAAGAGATCACGTCTCGGAGCGACCAATTTTTATTAAAACGAAAATGATTGCTTTAGAGATGTTTTACGGTACTCTACTATGTGTCTGTTCGTGTTGTACTGACTGTGTAATTCTTGAATTTATATAAACAAGGTAGAACCCGTCAAATTTTGACGGAAGAAAATGTTTAAGGAGAAACTGTTTCATTAACTTATAATAAACCTACAAAATTATTTAATATAAAAATAAATTTTATATTGGTACGTCTAACTCTTAAATAAACGATATTTATCGTCAAAAAAATACTATTTCTATAAAACGCAATTGTTGAAATTGTTAAAATTAAACTTAAATCTTATTTGTAAGCAGTAAAAAATAATAAGGATATGTTATTGTAATAAAGTTATCAATTAAGGTTCTTATGCTGGTATTCCAAAGTGATAAAAAGCAAAATTTATTCAACTTTGACTCAATCATAGAATTTTTTTCCCGTGAAACCTAAACCCGGCATCAATTTCACCATATCAAAATTTACAAATGTACATAATAAATGTATAAAAATACACATCTGTATTCACGTTTAAAAAAAATTGGCATTTGTCGGACGTTCCTCTCAGCCCGCACAACTTTGAAGAAAGTCCATGGTAGTTATAGCTGCCACCACCGGTTTTATTAGGTGATATCGGTCACCCACTGTAAGGATTGTGTAAATGAACACTGACGCTGTCAATTAACTGAATTAACAGTTTATTTAGAATATATGTACTCACTAAATACGCTATTTACAATTATATAGAATTACAACTCGGATATAGGTGATCCAGTTCAACATTAAATTAAATACAGTAAACAGTTGGCTGTGTACTGTTCAACTTACACCTTCTTCCTCACACTCGATGCACGTTAGATTCACTTTACTGGAGATCAATTTCGAATCTCCCAACATATGGATACTCGGCCTATGCTATCCGGCCCAGAGCACTACGCACAAGGACGTCTGTGTCCCTTGCACTTCAGATACAAACTGCCTATGCTCTCCAACACAGAGCACTCTTTACAAGGACCTCTGTCCTATACTCCTCTAGGTACGAACCCCAGACACGAACTGCTCAAATCTCAGACAAGACTTGCTCTTCTCAAATCACTGCTTTCCCAATATAAACCCCCCTTTGGAGCTTATCCATTGGACACATTCCAATTTCCTTTCTTGATTAGTGACATGTTGCTTGTTTGCTCATCATTCCCCTACATCACTGACAGATGAACACGCCTCTCAGCAATCTCCCCTTTCACACATCACCACTTGCATGTGATACCTGTCAATTCTCACTTTAACAAAGAAAGAATGTCACCTTGAAAATTCACGTACACAGCCAGTACAATACATAAAAGATTAAGATAAAGAAATAACATAAATTCCAATTTGTAGCAGATGCTTACTCAGAACCTGACAGCATTATAATTTGATAATTTTGATTCAAAACTTGAATTTTCAATGCTATTATACTGAGATATTAGCTGAAATAGATATTAAACTGTTGATATTCTTTTACGTGTAAATCAAATTTTGTAAATGAAGTCAAAATTCACCGGGTTTTATAACAGAAAATATTTAAATTTCTATTTTTTCCTTTTAATGAGAAAATGGCAACATAAAGATACAGCACTATTTTTTTTTCTTTGCTTTAAATAGAAATAGAGTACTCCCGTTGCCACGATTAGAAAATAGGTATTAAAAGCTACAAAAATATTAATATTTCAAAAACAAATTAAGATACAGCTTTGAAATAAATTTCATTTAAGAGTACATTTATTTTCCTACACGATGGTGCAAAAATTGAAAATGTGGGACATTAAGAAGTTGAAAAACTTTTAGTAGCAAAAATTGAAATACCGAAATTCATTTAAAATTTTAAAGCGTTGTCATGCGCAAAATGACATATGCATTACGCACAGACATGTTTGGCCTTTATAATATAGATATATCAGTTTATGAAATATTGTAATAAAAAATATAAATTATTTATCTAGAATATTTAGTTAATTTTGTCAGTAATATTCAGAAAAATTTTTTAATTAATTTTTTAGACCGGCTTGTCAAAATAAATAAATAAATAAATAAAATAAAATAAAAAATAAAATAAAAAAAATAAAAAAAATAAAAAAAGCTTTACTCTAAGTAAAGGATTTTAAATTATTTAATAAGATCTTACATAATGTATGTATGGTACTTTTTCCTAAATGAAATGATAAAATAAATGTGATATTTTTTCAATCAAAAATACTTTAAATTGTATTTTATCATCAGTCATTTTTTTTTTTTTTTTTTTTTTTTTTTTTAAGATACATTTTGCTTGCTTTAAAACTAATTTCATTTCAGAGCTTTAGCTCAAAAATGATAAATATAAATAAACAAAACAAGCAAACAAACAGAAACTGGAGATGCGAGGGGGGAGGGGGAGACAAAAAAAATTCTAATATACGTCTAAAATTTTAATATAAAAAGTCTCTAATACGAGAGTAATTTTTAACATTTTTAAATCAACTAGATTTCAGAATATTAAGTTGAAAGCAATTAGAATATCAGCGATTTTAAAGAGTTGATTTAAATCAGGGTTTAAATCGTGATATAAATCAATCAAACTTTTTAAAAAATTAAAAAATATTTAAAATGTTTAAAATGACACAAAAGTATTAAAATATAAGCTTAATTTCAAAATTTTCTACACATATTTTGCCTTATGAATAAAAAAAAGTTTAAAAAAATTCTCTTTAAACTTAATTCCTGAGAATTTTAAAACATTAAGAACAGTAAGTTTATAAAGACATAAAAAGCATTTTAATTCAAACATTTTATTTTGATTTTAAATAATTTGTGATATCATAATTTCCTTTAATCAAGATGAACGAGTTCATCTTTGACTTTGTTCCCTTGCGGACACATGTCTACCTAAGCTGATGGCGTGCTGCATTGTTTTTGCTCGAAATGCGTCTGCTTTGCTTTTTATTTAATGGTGATTTTTACAAAGTCTATTATTTTAATTATTAATTATCGCCCTATATTCAATGGTTTTTTTGCTCTCAAAGGCATAAGATCTTTAAGACGATGCAATTAAACGAGGCTTATGAGTCGAATTTTCCGAATTGATAACACTGGAAAGAAATAAATATGTTCGTCATGTGACAAAAATCACTAATAACTCAAAAGTAATTTAATTATGAAAAAATAAAAAATCCTACTCATTTCGAAATAGTTTCAGCGACATGCATGAACTTTTATGCTTTTACAATTAAAAATGCATGGGAAAATTTGTCAGAAAGTTTGCCATTGTTGAGTAGGGAATTTGAAAATCAGTTTAAGGTAATTCCAATGATTCCGTTATGGTTGTTACTATTTTTACAAAGCCTGTTGTTTTCTTGAACCATCATGGAAATAACTAAGTCCAGTTACGATCACACTTTATTATGTAGGAAAAATAAAAAGTGTAAGTGTAGTTCATGCACGGCCCGAGTCTGCTGAAAAAAAATTAAACTTGGACTAAAACACAATGTAATTGTGTGTTGTCGACATTTACGATATATATGCTGAATATGTTATTTTTGTACTGATGTTGTCAAATTAGCTTCGTCTCTTTTTGCACATTTATACTTAAATCAGTTCTTAAGTATACTGCTCAAAAAGCGCGAAATTTCTGACACATTTATTAACTTATTTTTGAAAGTAAAGGAAGAAAATTGTTAAAGCTGACTTTGTAAGCGATATCTGATCAAAATAAGTTTTCCATTTTTTGATAAATAATCGACTTATAAGCAATTTGATCCTGTAACAACAGATTTCTCTCCTCTCTCTGGGTAGTTTTTTTTTTTTTTTTTTCCAGAAATGCGGCTAAAAATGCAAACTTTAAATGCATTTTCTGAATGATATTTTATGTTTGCCAAAAATGGAATAGGTCTTTCGATTCCATAGTTTTTGAATAACATCTGCTTATTTCTATATGTATCGGAACAAAAATGAATTTAAACTTGTGTCATAAAGTTAGTCGCCCTTTTGAATTTCAAAACAGTGTTATATTTCGCTTATGGTAAAATCGTATCCATTGAAAATTATTCATATGTCACCAGCGTCGTTTAACTTTTTATACCGGACCAGTATTTAAAAAGCTGTTCTGTGCTTTTAATCTTGGTAAAAACGATCCACTCCTCGCCAAGAAATGTGGCTGTAAGTAACAGATGAAACTGCATATTTTCCCATATAGCACACGTTCTTGATTTTTTGAGGATACGGTAATTATAGCGAGATGCGTAAACGTAAGCCGTCTCAAACTGCTTTACTAAAAAAAGCCCATATAAATAAATCAATACTTAATTATAAAAAATCAGCCCAAATATAATGCCAAATATTTTATGAAGTTACTTTTATTGATAATTTAATTGAATTGTTCAATCTTTTGTGAAATCAAAAGATTCTGGTAGAGAAATAAAGAATTCGGTTTATTTATCTTAGCTGATGCAGGGGATAAATCACCAAACAACGTTCTCCCTACAATTTTTCGCATTTCATTAATTTCATTTAAAATATAAGGTACAATTATCTTGTCGACCTATTTCGCCAAATTATATAAACTTACATAATTTTATTTTAAATAACGAAAGAACAAATAAATTAGTTAAACATTAAGATAATGACGTGGAGAGGAGTTGAAACATGTCAACAGTTAAATAAAACTATTTTACGGGTTTAAAATCTTACCCTTACAATTTTTTAGTTTCAAGATTGTAAAGTAAAAATGCAATTTCGTTTTTACGTTTGGTAAATATTTACTCGTAGCTTCAATTGGCATAACATTTGCAGAAAATGTATATCGGCACATTACATATTTATATTTTTCTAAAAGACTGTTTCGAAAATTTTTTTTCAGCACATTTTTTTTAGATAGCAAAATGTAATATTTGTTTAAATCTTAAACTATCATATTTTTGGAGAAAGATGTTTAGCATGTTTATGCAAAGACGTTAGCGTATTTTAGAAGTGTTTAATTTCAATTTCTGAAAAATATGGTTGTTTTTAAAAAATGAAAAAAAAAATAATAGTATGCATTTTCCTTTTAAATTTTTTTAAACTAAAAAATGTATTATGGATAGTGATATGCAGGCTACAAATTTTATTTGTATATGAATATTATATATTAGAACAGACTTTTTCCCCCATAAAAAAAGAAAAAAAAATCTTTCTCAAATCATAAAATACGTTTAAAAAACTGCAATTAAAAAAAAGTTGAATAATAATAATAAGTTTTTGTTTATTATTTATAAACTAACAGCCCTTGGCGACCATTTTCGTTGCCAAAACTTAAATGCAATGCTAAACATTTTATGAAGTTACTTTTATTGATAATTTGAGTTAATTGTTCAATCCTTTCTCAAATCAAAAAAAAAAAAAAAAAAAAAAAAAAAAAAATTGATAGAGGAATAAAGAATTCGGATTATTTATCTTAGCTTGACGCAGGGGAAAAATCCCCAAACAATTTTTTCCCTACATTTTTTTCGCCTTACATTAATTTCATTTAAAATATAAGGTACAATCTGATTATCCCGTGGACCTATTTTGTTAAATTATACAAACTTACATAATTTTATTTTAAACAACGAAAAGACAAATAAATTAGTAAAACATTAATAAAATGACTGGAGAAGAGTTGAAATATGTCAACAGTTAAATAAAACTATTTTACTTGTTTAAAATCTTAATGTTTCACCATTTTAGCTATTAGAAAGAATGTAATATTACAAAGCGTTAACTTGTTACATATTTATTTTGAATATTGTGTCAAACTATTTAAGTTTTACGATAGTAAAGTTAAATTGCAAAGAATTCCTTTTTTTTTTCTTTTTTACATTTAGTAAATATTTACTCGTATTTTCAACCGACATAACATTTACAAAAAAAATTTTTTAGTCATATTTATGTTTTTTAAAAGAGTGTTGCGAAATTTTCTTTCATCAGAGAAAACTTTTTTAGATATCAAAATATAATATTTGTTCAAATATTAAACCATCATATTTCCAGAGAAAGATGTTTAGCATGTTTATGAAAAAACGTTAGGGTTACTTTAGAAGTGTTTTCATTCAATATCTGAAAAATATGGTTGTTTTTAAAAAAGAAAATAATAATAATACTGTTTAATTTCCTTTCTAAAAATTTTAAAATCTAAATAAATGTATGGTGGATATTGATATGCTGGCTAAAAATTTTATTTTAAAATGAATAATACACATTAATTACTGACAACTTTCTTTTTCTAAAAAAAGAAAATTAATAATAAGTTGAATTTTGTTATTTTAAAGTAAAAGTAAGAAGTTATTTCAAACTTTAGAAGAAGAAAAATGTTTTCCTACAACATAAATCTAAAACTTTATGTAAAAAAATAGAATTTCAATACAAGTAAATGCAACTCAACTCTTCAATTTAAAATTTTTTAAATAAATTAGAATCCAAAGCTAGGTATATTTACATGTTATACATATGGTTTATTTTCAGTCTTCGCGATCTCCGCGTGCAGACCACAAGCATTTCCTTCATGCTTGATTAAATGTGCGAATACACCAACATCTAATTATTATCAGTATACTGTTATATTTTCTTGTGGCCACGTGCTGCTTTCTATCTTTAAGTCTCCTCAACAGTCACTGTAAAAGATCCGGATGATAATGTAAAGTCTATGGGAGAGTTCTTTTCAAATATCTCGCTCAAATTTTAATATTTTTACATGACTTCTTTTGCATAGGATAGATGTGTACCGGCCTATGTGTACAACCGGCCTATTTTTACTTTTTCGATTTTGCTTATATATTTGTTATAATAGTTTCTTTTCAAGAACCGGTTTAAACCGGTTTTGAAATTTATTTATTTTTTAAAATCTGAGACCAAAAATTGAAAAAGTAAAAACTAGACCGATTGTGGATCGTTCTCAGCTATCATATGCAAAAAAAATCACTTAAAAATATTAAAGTTTGAGCGATATATTTGAAAAGAACGCTCCCACGCACTTTAAGTTATCATTAGAGCCTTTTTCTGTGACTAGTGTTGCGCCTTAATAGCTTTAAAAAGAATGTGACTGACGTCCTGCAAAAGGTAGCCTTTAAAGCAAGTAGTGCTAAACTCTTTATCCTCTGATTCATTGTTCATTCCCGCATCTTCTTGTAAACAAACCACAGAGAAGTTCGGAACAAAATATTTCTTGCAAAACAAGTGTTTAAACCCAGCTTTAAAGCCTGCCACTGTCTTTCTAGATTTTTAGGTCCAGAAGCGTCAGTAAAACAATAGCATATGCGCGCAACATTGAAGTACGGTCTAGGATCCGACACTTCGATATGTGAGCGTTATGCCCAAAGTTCATGAGGGACTCGGGAGCGTGAACGCTGAATCAAGAAGCTTAAAAGCCCACACTATTGACTAAAAAATACCCGGATGAAAATGTTAAGTCTATGGGGTGTTCTTTTCAAATATCTCGCTGAAATTTTAATATTTTGACCTGATTATTTTTGCATAGAACAGCCGAAGACGATCCACAACCGGCTAGTTATTACTTTTTTTATTTTGGTTATATTCATTTTATATTAGGGTAGTTTCCGTTTTATAACCAGTTCAAACCGTATAAAAAAACATATTTTAAAAGTATTTTTTTTAAAATAACGACACTTAAAAAATAAAAACTATTATAAATAATGTTAATCAGGTAAGAATAATAAATTAATTTCTCTTACCTTGCTCAGTAGCGCCGACAACCAGCAGTCATCCGATATATCGCAACGCACGCCCTGGGATAATATCCATGGAGGAGATGATGTATGTGACACTGCTTCTACGAAATAGTATTTTCTGGATATCTTGTTTAAAAACTAAAGCTGGAATATTAGATTTAGAATTAGTTATTCTATTAATTCAAAGCCAAGAAAAATAAGGTTTCTTCAGCCGATGCAAAAACTTTTAATTGAAAAAAATTTCTAGGTTAAAATAAAACGGAGAGAGAGATACATGTCTTCTCCTCCGTCATGAATCAAACAGAATACTGAAAAACTGAAAAAGAAAAAAGAAAAACATCGTTAAAGTTCTACGAAAGAATTAAAGTTCAGTCCGGGTGTGTCTGCTGGAATTCAGAATGATAAGTAGGTCAACCGCAGCTGGAAGTGAGGTTTTCTTGTTCGGAATATATTCTTGAATAGATGATGAACGAAAATAAAGTGTCCTTGATTAAAACATATGCACTGAGAGGGCTTAAATGCCGATATGCGGTTTCGTAAGTCCGAACACCCCCCCCTTAAGCCCTGAAGTGTTCTTTCATACATTTAAAATGGTTTTTCGATGCACAATAAATTTGGGCTTGGGGAGTGGTTTGGTAAGTAGGTCAGCGGTCATTGTTTCAGACTGAACATATTCTAGTCTTATCACCTTTTCCTCGACGAGGTGTCTTAATAGATGCCATCGCAATTCAATATGCTTGCTTTTGTTGTGGAATTTGTCCGTAGAAGCAAGCTTGATGGCTGACTGATTATCGTCAAATAAAACGATTGGCAACTCTTGTTGAAGATCGAGTTCTTTCAAAAGTTTGGTTAACCACTTAATTTCCTGAGCTGCACTGGCGGCAGATACATACTCTGCTTCAGCAGAGGACATTGCTATGCATGTCTGCCTTTTAGATTGCCAAAGGATTGGGTTAGTTCCCAATGTAAATAAATTACCAGACACGGACTTACGATCATACGGATCGTTGGCCCAATCAGCATCGGCATATGCTCTCAAGACAGGTTTTTCAAAACTCGTATATGTTAACTTTAGATTGATAGTAGTTTTTAAATATCTGATTGTTCTCTTTACTGCTTCCCAGTCCTTTACTCTGGGATTTTCGTTTCTACGACATAGAATATTTACGGCCGCGCAAATATCAGGCCTTGAAACGGTCGATATGTAAAGTAGTGCGCCAACCGCCTGTCTATAGTTAATATTATCCGGTAGGAGATTTTCATCATCGTTTAGTTTAACATAACCCGGTTCCATAGGTGTATCGGTTGGTTTAGAATTTTCCAAACCAAATTTAATTATTAACTCATGAATTTTGTTTATCTGATCTAGGGTCATTGTGTTTTGGTCAGGACGATTAATGTTTATGCCTAAATAATACTTAGCATCGCCTAAGTCTGTGACAGGGTATTCTTTTCTCAATTGCGATATTAGTTTACAAATGTTTTGATCTTCCCCGGCAATGAGGAGATCATCAACATAGACAATTAGATAAATTGTTTCGTTATCTATGGTTCGCTTATACAGGCATTTGTCAATTGAGCTTTGGTTGAACCCTAAATTTAATAGCGAGTCATGTATCTTTATGTTCCAAGCTCTCGCTGCCTGCTTTAATCCATAAATTGCCTTTTTGAGTTTGCAAACTTTGTGTTCGGATCCGGGGACTTCATACCCTTCAGGCTGACGCATGTAAACTTCCTCCTTTAATTCCCCATGTAAGAAGGCAGTTTTTATATCGAGGTGTCTAAGTTTTAAATTTTTGTATAAGGCCATTGCTAAGAAGCTTCTTATGGTTGAATGAGACGCAACAGGAGCGAAGGTCTCATCATAATCAACCCCAAACTTCTGTGAGAAACCCTTAGCCACTAACCTCGCCTTGTATTTTTCTATTTGACCCTGACTGTTATATTTTGACTTAAAAGCCCATTTGCTACCAATGACTTTTGTCCCAGGTGGAACTTCTACTAATTCCCATGTACAGTTTTCTTTGAGTGAATTTATCTCATCTAATGTAGCATTTATCCATTTTTGCCTTTCTGCTGGATTTTGTATTTTCATTATGTCATCCCAGCACTTTGGATCCTTATTTTGAATATCATTTATTAAAAATGCAAATCTGTCGGGAGGAACCCCCCTGTTTGATCTGTTCGACCTACGTGGTAGGTTTAGTGGGGAATCTGGTGTATTTGTGTTCGCATCCTGATTTTGGATATCATTATCAGTATAACTATTTTCATCTTCAATTAATTGCACTGTCGGTTGCACGGTTTTACCGATTTGTGCGTTATTGTTTTGATTTGACACGTTATCTTTAATTAAATCATTATTTTCATCTTCTAAAAATTTTACTGCACGACTTATAACAATTTTCTTTCCGTCCGTGCAAATCCTATATCCCTTACTTCTGTTGTCGTATCCGACAAATATGCCCTCTTGTGCGGTATCATCTAACTTTCCCCTGTGAGATTTATGAATATATGCATATGCACGGCAACCAAAAGTTTTAATGTTAGACAAGTCTGGCTTACGGCCAGTCCACATTTCATATGGAGTTCGATCGCAAGACGAAGTTGGGAGCCTGTTTTGAATATACGTCGCAGTACAAATGGCTTCCCCCCAAAACGAATTAGGCAAACCGCTTTCCTTAAGAAGACAGCGTCCCATCTCCACTAAAGTGCGGTTTTTCCGTTCCGCCACTCCATTTTGAGGTGAGGAGTACGGCACGGTGAATTGATGATCAATTCCCTCATTTTTTAGATAGTTTTCAAATTCTTTCCCCGAGTACTCTCCTCCGTTATCGGAGCGTATTGCCTGCACTTTTCTGCCAAATTTGTTGGCAGTCATTGCTATATATTCTTTAAATTTTGAAAATACCTCATCTTTACTACTCAATAGATATACCACAGTAAAACGACTAAAATCATCAATAAAAGTTAGAAAGTAATGTTTCCCCCCAACCGTAGCTGTTTGCATTGGGCCGCATAGATCACTATGGATCAGCTCGATTGTTTTCGTAGCTCTAAAACTAGCGGTTTTGGGATAAGGGCTATTTGTGAGTTTTGATGCTATGCAAACTTCACAATCATTACTATGTTTACAATCATCAATTTGAATCCCTGATGCCATATCTTTGTCAACTAATTCTTTTATGTGATTAACATTTCTATGACCTAATCTTACATGCCATTTATGCAGACAGTTTTTCTTTTCACAGTGATGTATAATATTCACATTTTGTATCGGATCAGGTTTTACCTTACCTTCATATAAGTTATTATTTACATAACCCTCAAGATATGTTACACCATCATAAGTAATTTTGCATGATTTATTTTCAAATGTAGCTACGCAACCATTCTCAGTTGCTTGTTTTATGGAAATTAAATTGGTCTCTATTTCCGGCACGTACAAAACATTTTTTAATGTGATGGTTTTACTCGTATTGTCTGACATTACAGTATTTAATTTTACAGATCCATAACCGTCAGAATGTAATTCTTGACCGTTCGCAACAGTGACATTTGAGGATGCATAATTAAAATCATGAAATTTACTTTTATCATTACAAATGTGTGTCGATGACCCCGAATCGACAACCCATAAATCTTTGGAGCTAGTACCAACAAAAAAGGTTAAGTTTTTATCCGTGGGTCTTTCCTTATTGAAATTTTTAGTTTTAGAAGCATTCGCGCTTACGCTGTCTTGGGAGCATACAGCCGACCTATTAGGTGTACCAAAATTTTTATTTCTGAAATTGTTCTGTTTGATGTTTTTATTTTTATGCTGTAATTTCCAGCACTCATCAATATCATGAGAAGATTTCTTACAGTATTTGCAAAATTTATATGTTTTTTGCACATTAACTTTTTGTATTTTAAACGCGGAGTTTTGAATCGCGTTTTCGCTATTATACTGTCTCTTGTTAAATTCATCGATTAACTTCCCTCTTATAAAGTTCGGAGTGAGTTCATCCTCGTTTCTAATTTCCATAGCACAGATAAGAGTATCATAACTAGAGGGGAGGGAGCAAAGAAGCAGGGCGGCGAGATGCTGGTTGTCAATTACTTCCCCAATTGCGGTTAATTTATCACGCAATTGGTAAATCTTGTTTAAGTGCTCAACCATGTTACCAGACTCTGATAGTCTGGTTGAATACAGTTTGCGAAGTAAGTATAGTTTACTACACAAATTAGTTCTTTCGTGCGCATTTCTAAGCGCTAGCCAAATCTCTCTGGCAGTGTCCAAATTTTTAGTATGGACAATTTGGTCATCGTCTATAAGTAAATTTATGATCGCCTTTGCTTTTCGATTTTTGTTTATAAAATCATTTGTTGTGGGATTGGGTGGTTCATTAATTATTATATCAAACAAATCTTCTTTTTGAAGATAATTTTCGACACGGAATTTCCAAGTGTCATAATTATCGTTGTTCAATTTTTCGACTATTGCCTCCTTTAAAAGGCTCATTTTATCTATTTAGAATCGGTACTGTAATTAATAGTTATGTTTTAATACTATTATGAAAATTGTTTTCAATAGTTATTTTTTACCGACTTTTAATGAGCAACAGTCAGTGCTCATAATCTATTATAAATAATGTTAATCAGGTAAGAATAATAAATTAATTTCTCTTACCTTGCTCAGTAGCGCCGACAACCAGCAGTCATCCGATATATCGCAACGCACGCCCTGGGATAATATCCATGGAGGAGATGATGTATGTGACACTGCTTCTACGAAATAGTATTTTCTGGATATCTTGTTTAAAAACTAAAGCTGGAATATTAGATTTAGAATTAGTTATTCTATTAATTCAAAGCCAAGAAAAATAAGGTTTCTTCAGCCGATGCAAAAACTTTTAATTGAAAAAAATTTCTAGGTTAAAATAAAACGGAGAGAGAGATACATGTCTTCTCCTCCGTCATGAATCAAACAGAATACTGAAAAACTGAAAAAGAAAAAAGAAAAACATCGTTAAAGTTCTACGAAAGAATTAAAGTTCAGTCCGGGTGTGTCTGCTGGAATTCAGAATGATAAGTAGGTCAACCGCAGCTGGAAGTGAGGTTTTCTTGTTCGGAATATATTCTTGAATAGATGATGAACGAAAATAAAGTGTCCTTGATTAAAACATATGCACTGAGAGGGCTTAAATGCCGATATGCGGTTTCGTAAGTCCGAACAAAAACTAGGCCGGTTGTGGATCGTCCATAGTTATCCTATGCACTAATATTAAAATTTGAGTGAGATCTTTGAAAAGAACGCCCGCACAGACTTTACATTATCATCCGGGCCTTTTTCAGTCAGTAGTGTGGCGTCTTAAATCGGTATTCCGATACATCATCCGATTATCACAAAAGGATTGAAGATATAACAATGGGTCATGCAATTGGAATATAGAGGTACTTGATAGAAGGATTCTTCTATTGCAGGACATCCACCAGTTTCCCTTTAAAGAAATTAAAGACCGAAAACAATGTATCACATAAGAAAAGACGCCGATACTGATAACAGTAGAATGATGCATCTATTCGCACCTTAAGGATGCTAGTCACTCAATTTCCGAAATTCCTCTCGCTAATGCTAAATCTATGGTCGTAGACTGCATACATATAATGAAAATATCTCCCGAGAGAATCAATATTTTTCTCTACATTTCTTCTTAGTATTCCTTTTGAAGACGTTTGATTTTTTTTTAGTCCTCGAAATTTCTTTAAAATATAAAATTATTTTATTACCGTATACATGAAAAGCTAACGAACTGTTAGTGACATTTATCATTCATATACATTTCACATACAGTTTACTAATGTATTTTAAACATATTTTGAAGAAACATCCTTTGGAAATATTCGCTAAGCAGGAAAAAAAGCAATTAAAAATATTGATTTCCCGAGGAAATATTTTATATATACGAGTGCATAACATGATCATAGACCTAACTTTAACAACGGGAATTTGAAAGTTGAGTGGTTAGCACCCTTAATCTTTAGATTTCCAGACAGACGTAACATTGTATTCATGCTTTTTTCTGATCAGACGGCACTTTACTGTGGTCACACGGAGTATTTCATTTTTAAGGACTTTACAAGGGAAGTATTGACATCCTGCAGGAGGGATAATTTTCCTTCAAGTTCGATTTCTCTTATTTAATTTTCATTGTCCATCTGATTGTTGAATTCTCTGTCCTTTTCTTAACCGTTTGAGCTCTGATGGTAGAATTTTCTACCACATAATTCTAATTCCAAAATGTCACAACGGCACCAGAAAATTCGAAAAAAATTATTTGAACAAGATATTGAGATTATTGATTTCAGATTTAATGCATTTTTTCCATGTATATGGTTAACCTGTTTTTTTTCTTTGCAAAATACTGGTGCCAATGTGAAATTTGGAATTTTGTAGAAATTTATCCACAAGAGCTCAAAGGGTTAAACATTACATTTTATTGTTATAGTATGAAATTGAATACTTTTCCATTCTGAACGTTCTGAGCGTCAGAATACTATTACAAGTAAAAATTTCAAGCGACAAGTATCGCCTGCGTTTATTCATTTTTTAAGCATTAACCCTTTCCGGCACGGGTAAAATCTGTAGTAAGATGCGAAATTATCGAGTGACACCGGAATTCACAAACGAATTTTTTAGATATTTTGAATTCCCTAATTTAAGCTTTTATTGTAAACGCAAAATTTTACAAAAATATTACTGGTGCCGTTTGCAAGTTTGGAATTAAAATTAGGTATCCCAGACCGGACACAGTGTGCCGGAAAGGATTAAGTTGGCTGTTCGAGAAAAAGGCTTTGCCATCATCTGGATTTCCAATCATTTGATTGGCTGTTACTCGCGAGTCACTTCGTTTCAGGCGTCAAAGACGCTTCGACAGAATATGGTTGCTTGCTTTCCGAGCGATTCCCATGGAGCCATGGGATAACATGGAGATGGCAGGAGTTTGAAGCGACTTTGATCACTCGTGTAATAGTCTTTGGTGAATGTGGTCGTAGCAATTGTATTATTCATTTTTGTTTGGCGATCATGGAGAGTGACGTGAGTCGTAACCATGGATGAGCTACGCCGTGCCCATCGTTGCATTTTATCTCGTGCAATGGCGGCACCACACTTAATAACGCTAGTTCCGTTTGATACACTGCCCATACTGACGCCTCAGAATTTAGAGTGACGAAATGACTTATCGCACAGTATGTTTGTTTTATGCCATTCAGCAGTTTAAAAAAGTGAAAAAAATAAGTAAATAAATAACAAGAGTTTTCGTGTATTTATAGAAGGCATGTTTGTTGCCAAAAAATGAAAATTTGCAGGCATTTGTAATGCGCCGGATATTAAAAAAGAAAGATTTAATAATAACAAAAGATGAGCATAAGAATTGGGAATTATTAATGAACAATATGAACTACGTTAATGAACATTTTATGTTGGGTACATTTTAGTTTAACCATTTTTTCATTTTTAACACTTTTCAACACAGTTTAAACACAGTTGAAAAGTGTTTAAGAATTCGGTTTGTTTGTCTGCTTGTCTCTCTGTCCGTCTGCCTGTCTGTAAGATTATCCATAGTCTATCTCGAGTAAATATAGTCCAATTTCTGTGATATTGATAGATGTTATTGAGTATCACTTGGTATGTTCGGTATTGAAGACAAAGTGCATATTATAATCGATTCATTTGCAGGGACAGTCAAAAGAATTCTGTTACATCACTGTCTATAAGGGGAAAGGATTTGCAGTGTGATATGATATTACATTATTTTTAACATATTTAAATTTATATTTATCACTGAAGTACTAAAAGGCTCTTATTGAAGTGTATGGTGACCACAGAATTAGTTGTTCATTTACAGGGACACATATAATTTGGCTGAAAAATAAAAAAAACGAAATAATTGAACTATTGAAAAATAATAACAATAATTGCTGAAAATGTGTTTTTATTGTAGTGTGAGCTATTTAACTTATTTTTTTATGTTATTTGTTGTGTGTCAATAATATATATTATATAAAAAGAGTGTACATAAGTCTACCCAGCTAAAAATGAACTGCAGAAAATTAATAAAAAAACTGCAGTTTGAAGACTGCGGTGAATTGGCCATTTCCACTACAGAGTTTTTGTGGTCGATACAACCACATAATTACTGTAGTTTCCAAACTACAGTAATTTCATAGTTGTATCAACCACAAAAATTCTGTAGTGGAAATGGCCAATTCACCGCAGTCTTCAAACTGCAGTTCTTTTGTGGTTGTATCTACCTTAAAAATTTTGCAGTAATTTTGTAGTTGTATCATCCTAAAAATTTTTACAGTGGAATCGGCCAAATCACCGCAGTTATCCAACTGCACTATTTTTTAAAAATTTTCTGCTGTTTATTTCTAACAAGACATGCCGGAGGAAACTTTTTTTGTTTCTGATTACTAGCTGAATAATTTTATGGCTTTCAAAATCAATCTTAATTGGTTCCTTTCTTTTACATGTCAACAATGACATTTTTTTTGTATCCTATTTGATGACCATTATTTTCTTTTTTCAAATTTTGCAACTTAATTCATTATGCATCACATCCACATAGCATTTAAAAGAGCATTGTGATCTATAAAACTGGATTTTATAGATACGTTTGGTATCCCCAACTTTATTAATAAAATCCAGTTTACTACATACAATATGCATTAGTTTTACTGGTGACTTTGAAAATAATTATACACAAATTCCGCCACGTTGCACATATCCTTTTAACACTATTTCTACCAATGTCAAGAGGCATCTTTTAAAAAATCTCAATTTATAGTTTAAATTTTTTAACTTTTAGAATGAAACAATTGCAAAACATTTTTAACACATAAAACATTGTTTGTTATGCTTATTTTAAATTAAAAACTACAAGCGAAATAAACATAAATCAATACTTTAAAACTGTTGTTGTCACTCGTAGAACCAGTGTTAAAGACAAATGAGTGTAATTATGCATACAAATTTTTAAAATAACAAAAAAATTCTACAGATTTTTTTGCTGTTTCCATTTTAGTCTTCGCATTTTGGAACATGATTATTAACAGCCTATACAAATGTAACAAGTTATTTTCTGTTTTATGCTATTGTATGATGTTCTTGAGTTTTTTCTCAAATTCCAAAAACATTAAAATTCCTAGCGGTCAAATGTAAGTAATATAGAGAAAACGATAAAAACAAATTAATATATTCGGTACTACTTGGTTATCCCATCAACCAGTTTCGTCAAATTATACAAATCGCCAAATTGACATAATTTGACATAATATATTGACATAATTTTTATTTTAAATAATGAAAAAACAACTAATTAGTAGAATATTAATAAAAACCAAATAAAAAGTCAAAATAAAAATTACTTAATTGTGGATCATATTTAATGTTATTGAATTTGACATTCATGATCATCCATTATTAGCATTTAAAGTTTGGTAGTAGTTTTTTGGTCGATGGGATAATCAAGTAGTACCATATTTTTTATGCAAAATAATGAATTTACATTTTTCCATATATATCTGTGATAAATGCTTAAACCTATTTTTCTTTGTTTTTTCAAAAGTTGAAATCAACCTCATATTTTAAAGGAAAAATAAGGACATTATTATTGTTATTATGTTGGAAAATATATGTTATGTATTACAAATAATGGAATGCTCCCATTTGGGAATATTGGCATTTAAATGGTTCAGCACTGAAACTAGCCTTTTTTGCACCTGGGGTAAACATGGATTTTGGTGCCCCCATCCACCACATATATGCAAATTTTATATCAATCACACCAAACAAAATCTTAATTTGGCATCACGTCACCTTCTGTTCTGATGGCACCTGGGGCATGTGCCCCCTTCTAGTTTCGGCCCTGAAACGGTTAATTACTGAAAACACAGAAATTTAAAACCGTGAGATTCACATTAATGTGGTTTGCCATATATATGCACAATCTACTATCCAATCTACATAATAAAAACTTATAAATTCATGTGACTGTCCTCAACAGTTCTGAACTGACTGCTTCACTTTTTATATGCTTGGTGACTATTTTGATACTTTAATTACCGTATATACTCGCGTATAAGTCGAAAAATTTTAGAGAAAAAAAGAACTTCAAAGTGGGGGGGGGGGGTCGACTTATATGCGAGACCTAAAAAAAATTTATAAACAAGTTTGCTAGCGAATCAGTGCTGCAACACCCCATTGTTTGTAGAGTACAAAATCCAAAATCCTTCCAACCTCAACGATTCTGAATTTAAGATCGTTTTTAGTTTATTTTTCAAAAAAATAATCTACCCTACCCTGTTGCAAAGAAAAAAAAATGTGTGATTTATGTCAAGAACACATTTCCAATTCTAAAAAATAGAGATGGGCAAAATCGTCCATTTTAAAGATTCGTTCGAGTCAGAATCGTTCACCGAAAAGAACGAGTTATTCGAATTCGTTCCGAAAATAGGAACGATTCAAAGAAAAAAGGAACGAATCCAAGAAAAAAAGGAATGGATCCGGGTTTTCAGCATCATTCTCCGATTTTGATGAATCGTTCCTTTTCGGGATTGTTTCATATCGGAACGAGTCCGAGGAGTCGTGTTTTTCGGAGTCGATTCATTTTGGAACGAATCAGAGGAGTCGGTCTTTTTTAGAGTGATTCCGAGAAAACAGTTCTTTTCAGAGTCGTTTAATTTCGGAATGACTCTGAAAAATTGGTCCTTTTTGGGGTCGTTTCATTTTGGAACGACTCCGAGAATCGTTCCTTTTCGGGGGAAAGTCAATCGGTTCCTTCTTTTGGAGGGGGGTCGACTTATACGCGGGTTTTGAATTTTTTCTTATTTTTAACAATATAAGTTAGGGGGTCGACTTATACGCGAGTATATACGGTATAGCCCCCTATACAGATAAAATACCCAATTAAGTTCACAAGGATATTGCAACAGTTTGCATTTGTATATTTAACAGACTACACTTTATACCCCTACGTTTCAAAACGGCATGATGAACTGCATTTTGGAAAGGTCATTTTTCAGAATGTTTACTTGAGTCTTGTTGCCATTATTGACGTGGCTGTTCAATTCATTACCTTTTCTAGTAGCAGATTAAAAAATTATTTAATAACAGTGAAAGTGTCTCTAAATTATACATATAAAAGTGATGCAAGAGTGCCTTTTTGAGAATGGTTGAGCATATTTTACTGCCACCTTTGGTCAAAATTCGCATATTTTCTGTGATATTTCATAAAAATTATCATATTGTCACAATCTTTAAAGAAAATTAGCTTATTTTCTGTGATCTTTTGAAAAAGTTCACACATTTACCCAACTTTTTGTCCAAATTCACAATTTTTTTCCGATTTTTCTACAAAATACGTCTATTTTCCTCGTCTATTCCCTATTATTTTCGTCTATTTCCCTATTATCCTTTTTTTTTCCGACAAAATTTGAGTATTTTCCATGATATTTCACATATTTTCTCGACTTTTTGATAAAATTTGTGATTTTTTCTACAAAAATCACATATTTTATGCAATCTTTCTACAAAATACATCGATTTTCTTCAATTTTCTTGTATTTTCCTGATTTTTTGACAAAATTTATAAATCAAACACAAGAATTTCGTGCATGAATCTTGTAAAAAAGGCGAATTACATCTATTACTTGCTCAAACATGCAAATTTTGCCCACGAATTGTTCAAAAAATGCAAATTACCTCCATGAGTCGCATAAAATAACACAAATTATGTCCATTAATCACAAAAAAAACATGAATTATGCTCATAAATCATATTAAAAAAGCGAATAATGCCCATAAATAGCTAAAAAACATGAATTATGTCCATAAATCACTCAAAAAACATGAATTTCGTCAGAAAAAAGCTGAAAAAGGTGCAAAATATGCCCACAAATAGTACAAAAAAAAACGAATTACTCCCATGAATTGCATAAAAACGTGATTTACGTTCATGACCCGAGAGCAGAATCGACGCAACGCTGCGACATATGTCGCAGATTCTTGAGAAGGTCTGCAGACTATTTTTCAACTGTTAAAAATTTAGCAAAAATTAAAAAATTTCGGACATTATCCAAAAATTGCGATGTTTTGTATCACGATTTTCGACAAATAGTCTTCGAAAAGAAATCAATTTTGTTCAAAAAATTTCTTCAAAAAGATCGCAAAAAAAATAGAGTTTCTTCAAAACATCGCAAAAAGCAGCAAATTTCTTCAAAAGATCAAGAAAAAACGCCAAATTTCATCAAAAGATCACAAAAACGGCAAATTTCTTCAAAAAAATCACAAAAAACAGAAAATTTCAAAAGTTCACGAAAAAAATGGCAGTTTTCATGAAAAGATCATGAAGCAATGTTGTTATCGCGAAAAAATGGCAAATTTCTTCAAGAGACCGCAAAAAACAGCAAATTTCTCCAAGGAATCGCGACAAAACGGCAATTTTCGTCCAAAGATCATGATATATCGGCAAATTTCTTCAAAAGATCACAAAAAAACATCAAACTTATTTAAAAGATCATGAAAAAAACAGCTTTCGACAAAAGATCATAAAAAAAAACCATCAAATTTTGTCAAAAGAGTGCGAAAAAAGTAATTTCGTCCAAAGATCGCGAAAAATGACATTGCGTCAGAAGATCGTGAAAAACCTGCAATTTTGTCAAAGGGGAGACCCCTCTCCCCTCTTTCGGACAATGTATGAGGTGGTAAAAATTCTGAGAACAAAGGCAACTTCTTTTTAAAAGAATACTTTTCTTTTACGTCTATCACAAATACTTTTGAGGTTTGAGTGCATGTAATGCGAGGAATTGGTCTGCAGACAGTTTAGGTTTTTATTTGCGTTGCAGACTGCAGAAAAAAATTATGCTGCTGGGGTTCATGAATCATTAATAAAAAAAAAGAGAATTTTGTTGACAAATCGCTCAAAAAAACGCATGAAAAAAGCAAATTACGTCGAAAAATCGCATTAAAAATGCTAATTACTTTCATGAATAGCATAAAAAACGTGGATAACAGTCCATGAATTACTCAAAAAACACAAATTACATGCATACATCACATAAAAAATGCGAATTACACCTATGAAGCACTGGAAAAATTAGAATTATGCCCATGAATTACTCAAAAAATGTGAATTACATCCATGAATCATGTAAATAATGTGAATTTCATCTATGATTTGCTCTAAAAATGTGAATTAGATCTATGAATTGCTGAAAAACACAAATTACATCCATGAATCGCATAAAAAAACACAAATAACATCCATGAATCGCAAATTACATTTATGTCTTAAATCGTTCCAAAAACGAGAATGTTGTCAACTGAAATCTCAAAGAATGCAAATTACACCCATAAATTGCATAAATATAGTGAATTACATTCATAAATTGGATAAGAAATGCAAAATATATACATGATTTGCATAAAAACGCGAATTGCGGTTCATGAATTGCTCAAAAAACATAAATTTGGTCAACAGAACACTCAAAAAACACTAATTTCGTCTATTGATTGCTTAAAAAACGCAAATTACATCCATGAATTGCATAAAAAAGCAAATTATGTCCATTAATTGCTTTAAAAAATGTAAATTACGTTCATGAATTGCATGAAAAACACAAATTATGTCCAAAAATCGTGCAAAAATCTTGGAATTATACCCATGAATTGGATAATAAAAGGAAATTTCGTAATATAATGCATAATTTTATTAAATGTTAAATTAATTTGCAGAAAGTTTTTGACCCAATGTCACGTGCGTAGAAAGTTTTTGGTTTTATACAAGCCTGTTTCGTACTATTTTTCAATGAAATTTCTATAATTTGTGTGATTTTTCTACGAAATGCATCTATCTTTTTCAATTTTTGTCAAAATTCTCTTATTTTTCAATCTCCCAACAAATTTTGTATATTTTCGTCAATTTTTCCACCAAAATTCTCGATTTTTCTGCAATATTTCAGCAAAATTTGCATATTTTCCTTGATCTTGCGACTAATTCATGCATTTTCTTTTTCACACAATCTTTCGACAAAATTAGAGTATTTTTTGTGACTCTTTGACAAAATTAGAGTATTTTTCTGCAAAAACACTAAATTAGAGTATTTTTCTGCTGTTCACAAAGACTGCATTCCCCCCTTCAATCGTTCTGCCTGTTTTTTGAGATCCTTTAACAAAAATTAGAGTTTTTTTCTGTAATCTTTTTACAGAAATCACACTATCGCTCACAATTCTTTGAAGAAAATAGTCCGCTATTGCTTGACGAATTTATAGATAGAAATAAATGAAAATTTCTTCATATATGCAGTTACCATGTTATCTTAAAAGAAATTTATGTTCTGCAGAAATATATTGCATTTCATGTGAGAAAATCAGCATATACATGGTAATAACATGGTAGTCTTTTTTATAATCACACAATTTGTTTGATTCCTAAAAAGAAAAGTTACTTACCGATAAAATGCTAATCCATGGCATATATTGTAAACTTATTTATAATATGAAAATGAAATTTTTTAGTTTAGTATTGACTTTTTATATAACTGAACATTAAATAGAAAACATTAATAAAAAACATTCTTTTTTAAAGATTATAATGATTGGAACAACTTCAAATCTAAAATAAAACATTATTAATTATTATCATGAACAGTAAAGTACTAAATCATGTAAAAAAAATATAATAATAAAATGGATAACACTTTAGATAAACATATTTATAGGATTTTTTTTTTTTTTTTTTTTTTTTTTTTTTTTTTTTTTTTTTTTTTTAAACAAAGTGGGGTTTTTTTTTCTTCCATTTCAGTATTTTTATTTTTATATTAGCTACCCTGGCACGTTTGGTGAAGAGAACACCAAACGAAAGGTTGCCTAAAAAAGACATATTTTATTTCTGAATAACGCTCAATTTTTAAAAGCATCAGGCAAAGGCAAGCATGCTACTAAATCGAATGATCTTATAACTTTAATTCAAATGCACTAAGTCTTCCATATTTAATAATATTATTTAATTTAGTTTACAAAAATATTAATCAGGTCTTCTAAATTAATTTCAATAAACAGAACAAATTATCTTCGCAAATAAACTAATTAAACTATTTCTACGATCTCAGATTACAACGTGACACCGGGCGCCGCGCGTCGATCGATTTGCAAGTAAATAAACCGGTCCGAAAGTTGAGTTGTGTGTCTATTCCAGGGGAAACAGACCATGGAGTCAGAAATGCACTGTAAGAGCTTGAAAAAGAAATCATAAGAATTCTTGATAAATAAAAAAAGAAAAGTATATTATTCTTTTGGTGTTAATCTTGCTTTTTATGAAATAAACGTGGAAAAATGGAAGTCATGTCCGATATGGAATAAGGACAATTTATGCAATGAGTAAGGAATAAACCCACCCTGTATTTTTAAGCTCGAATTATGGGCGCCATGAAAAAGAATGGAAAGCCACTGTCCCTCCCTTGATTTTTAAATTTTCTTTTTCTTCGATTTTGAACAACACAATTTTTTTCGAGTAATTTAAAATAAAAGAGGAACTAAAATTATTCAGTTATGAAGATGGGGGGGGGGGCAGGAAGCAAGGGAGATCTATTGTCCCGCCCTGGATTTTAAAAAATTAATTAATTAAAATTTCCTTGTCTCTTACTTTCAAAAACATAATGTGAATTTTTCGAGTAAATTAAAAACTTAAACAGAAAAGAAATAAAAACATTTCAGTAAAGGGGGGGGGGTGAGACACATCACCCCTTCCTGGGTTTTGAAATTTAATTAGTAATTTATTTATTTTTTTAATACGATCTACAAAAACATGATTTATTCTTTTCCAGTAACTTTAAAAAAAAAATAAATAAAAAAGAATTTTCTGTTAGGCGAAGGTAGCATAGGTCAGCCATTGCCCCTCCCTTAATTTTGAAATATAACTAATTTTTTCCCCCATTTTTGAAAAACACAGTAAAATTTAATCTTTACTCTTAGCTTAAAATGAAAGAGGAAATAGGAATATTCTTTGTTGCTAAAAAGGTAGAAGAGAGCTTGTCCCTTCCTATATTTTAAAATTTAATTTTTTCTTTCTTTTCATCTATTTTTAAAAACGTAAAAAAAATTCTGCTTCTCAAATAACTTAGAATTAAAAAAAAATTAAGAAATTTTCTATTAAAAAGGCGGAATGGAGCGATGAGAAGTTCATATTGCCCCTGCCTGTCTTTTAAAATGTTAATAAAAATTTAATTTTTCTTTTCAACTTTTGAAAAAAAAATTATTTAGAATAACTTAAAGAAACAAAGAATTTTCTGTTAGGGGAAGGAGACATTAGGTGGGAACCATTGTTCCTCCCTTAAATTTAAATTTTAACTTTATTTTCTTTATCTTATAATTTAAAAAGAACTAAGGATTTTATGTTAGGATGAAGGAAGCATATGGGATAGATATTTCTCCTGCCTAAATTTTAAAATTTAATCATTTTTTTTTTAAATTTAGTAAAATTTATAATTGTCAAGTTACAAAAAAAAAAAAAAAAAAACAGGAATTAAAAAAAAATATCGTTAGGGAGGTGAGTAGTGTGGGAGGTCCTTGCTTCGATTTCGAAAATATAATTATTTTTCTCCGATTAAGGAAAATTACGGTTAACTGGAAATATCAAGTTTTTTTTTTTTTTCTCTCAAATTTATGATTATAGACGGACTTTACAAAAACTACAGAATTTTTGCCGTTTATAACTCACGGAATATTTGAAATAAATAACTACAAAAACACCAAACTCTAGCCACAAAAAAACTGAAGTATTTTTAGAGTCGAGATTGCACTATAGAAAATCTATTGTCAACGGTAGAAAAACTTCAAACTCTCTTCACTTCTATAAAAAAACTGCAGTTCATTTTTAGCTGGGTATACAACATCTGTTTACTGTTGGAAATTCTGTAAAATTTTTCAACTGTGCTATGCGTGTAACTTAAGTTACTTTTTAACATACTATATGGCATGCATACATATCTCTAAATCATATCAGGGCTGCACAAAAAATCATATATTTTAATGACTATTCACGATAACAGCAGAAATCGTGTATTTAAATATGTTATGCATGCTTCAAATTCTTCTTTTAGACATAATCTTTAACTTAGAGGCTATTCATAAATGATGTCATGTGTTTATCAATATTTTTGACGAACTCTCCACCTTTGTCACTAAGTCTCTCACTTCACCACACCTCCTCTACCACCCATCTTATCATATGACACAGAATATTACATAAACATATACATGCATTTCAGAAACAAAGCACTACGTCATAGGTCATGTTTCAAATTTTATTTTTTATCTTTCACTATGTGTTTTAATGACATTTGTGAACATAACAATAAAAATGATTTATGTACTTATTTTGTATAAAATAAGATTAAGGTTTATAGCAAAAGGTATAATTGATATGCAGTAGTAAAAAACACGAATATGAAAGTGTAGTTGAAAACAGTGTTAGTTTGGAATATGAAATAAAATTTAATAAATTTTCTTTTAAATTTTATATTTTACATTTTTTATAAATACAAAATGCTTTAATTTCAAAATAAATTCAAAATTTAATCTGCTGATTTCTAATGCCCTTATTTAAACCAAAATGCTTAATGTCACATTTCTTCTTACCCCCTGCCACCCCTTGTCAAAAACTGTCACAATTTCATAAACCGTCTTCCCACTTCAAAGCGTGACATTATTTATGGACGATTATTTAGTTAACTCTGAAGTTTTAATATAATTTTTATGCTTGATCGTTAATAAATATCATTATCGGACAATCGTATTTTTAAATATTCGGCCAGACCAAATATTTAGTTACAATGACGTATACACAGAGTGTTTAGAATGAGCGGATAATCGATGCATTTCTATTGGACGCCCTGTATTTCCTTTTGAAATGGACTAATTAGCATCTGAGATCTATGCTATTAATATTCGCTTCCATCGTTTGTAAACCCAAAAATCCATAAGTAAAATAAAAATATCAAATAGAAGCGATCCCAATAGAATATAAATAATATGAGGAAATAAAATAAATTATTAGTATCAGGATTTTTTCCAAAATAAATTATGATATCTAAAACTGCAGATAAAATAATTTATTCTGAACAAAACAAATATTAATTAAATATTAATTTTTCTTTCCCTATAGAAAAACTGAAGTAATCTCATTGATTTTATTTTTTTGTTTGCGGAAAAAAGAGCATTAGTTGGTATAAAAGAAAATTTGCACTATGGAAAAAAAAATGGTATGAGAATAGAACATTTACTATTGTTAAAGCCATCTTTTTGTAAAGATGAATACATAAGAATTTTCTTTTGTGGCTTGTCTCATGCAATAAATCTTTTTTTTTACATTTTTTTAAGAATAAGCTTAAGGATACTTGTAAATATTCTTCATTATCTGAAAAGAGAAAAAATAGCAATGAATAATGATAATAATAAATATATAGTACTATGTCCAATTAAAGTATATTTACAGTCGTGTGCAAAAGTCTAAGACCAGCAGGCAAATTTTGATATTTTAACACAAAGTATAAATAACACAGAATACTATGCCATCTTATGCGTAGATTGCGTCAGATTCGTTAAACTTATAAATAACTTTCATCGTCTCATTCTTAAGCAATTGTTTTGTGGGTTCAACCATAGATGATGCTGTTTTTTAATCTTTGTAATGAGTAAAAAAATGTCACTTTCAGTTGCAAAATGGGCAGAAGCAGTTGCCCTATATAAAGTTGGGTTTTCTGAATGTGATATAGCTAAGAAGGTGCATGTGAGTATGACTATAATCCATCAAGCTATCAGTAAATGTAACATTTCGGAAAACTATACTGGACTGAAGTGAAGTAATTGACTAAGAACAAATAGTAAAAATGATGATCATGCAATACGCATGATGGTTATGCGATCTCTCAGCTTTTTGCAAAAAGATTATACGTATTTTGGTTGGAAACGACACTGACGTTAGATTGAGCAACATTTGAAGACATTTGATCAAACGTTTTAATTTATTATCCCGTAAAACTTTTAGGAATCCTCAGCTTACGACGAAAATTGAAAAGAAACGACTGATTTTCGCCCAGAAACTTAAAAATTATTACTATTGCAGTGGAGTGCTCAATTTGTTCCCGATGACTCAAATATTCAATAATTTTTTGCTCGCGCTAGAAGTGTTTGCTGGCTCTTGCGAAAGAAATATGACAAAAAATATACAAGTCCAACCATGAAACACTCTCTAAGACAGATGAAAGGGAAGCAGTGTCTGTGTCTAGTTTTTTCCGTTTTGTATTTTCTGCAGCTTAAAACTTTTATGAATGGAAGTTGTTACATTAATGTGTTACCTGATAATGCATGGATATGTATTCTTCACATGGGAGTTCGTAAATGTTCGATTTTCAGGCATGATTCTCCTCTGTCTAAATTATCAAAGGCTGATAGGGGCTTTCGGAGAGGAGAGCAAATTCAGATGCTTGAATGGCAAGGTAACAGCCCTGATTTGAATGTAATAGACAATAAGTGGTGTAATTTGAAAAATAAAATGGCGGAAAAACAACCATCAAGTTCTATGGAACTAGTTCAAGTCATGAATAATGTCTGGTATACACAGATTTCCCAAGCCTACTACCAGTCTCTCTTCTATAGTAAACCAAGTAGGAATGTAACAGTGTCTAAAACAAAGGAAGTGCTACTCTTTTCAATTTCAATTTTTCAGTAAAAATACTTGTAAGGTAATTTTGTTATTTTCAAGTAGCTTTTATACGATATTTCTATTAAATCTAATATTTTTAAGTGGTCTTAAACATTTGCACACGGCTATATAAAAGTAATTCATTTAATAGGTTTTATAAGGTTACATCAAACAAATGCATCCGTATATAAATTAAATAAACGCAATGCATTTAAAAATAAACCGGAATAAATTTTAAAAAAGTAGCTCCAAAAATTAGTTTATTTCAATTCTAAAACAATAAAGCAACGATCGTAAATAATGTTAAAAAACTATCTAGTCCTGACATCTGAGAATGATTAATGCAACTATATAGAAACGTCTTATGTATTCCGAATGATTAAATGGACTCGACGAAAAAGAAATATAATTAGTCATTTTTTCTTTCAGCTATTTCAATTCGAAATATTAGCCTCGTATGAGGCTCAAGGTGACCAAAGGGTTAAAGGCATTTGTGAGCGTAACAATAAAAATGATTCATGTACATATTTTGTATGAAATAAAATTAAGGTTTATAACCAAAATGTGTTATTTCAGCTTTCTTCTTACCCCTAACTACCCCCTTGTTACATACTGTCACAATTTTACGAATTCTCCTCCCTCCTCCCTCCTCCAAGCATAACATTATTTGTGGACGATTACTTAGTTAAGTGTGCAATTTTGTTTTAATTTTCATGCTTGACCATTTAAAATTAATCAGTATCCCTCAATCGTATGCTAAAGTTTTCGGTCAAACCAAATATTTAGTTACAGTGACTTATACAAGGGATGATTGGCATGAGCAGATATTCCGTGAATCCCTATTGGACTACAAGTATTTAATTTGGAAATACACTAATTATTTAAGATCTATGCTACCATTATTCCCACCGTTTGTAAACCGAAAAATTCGCAAGTAAAATGAAAATATTAAATTGATGTGATTCTAATAGAATATAAATAATATGAGGTAGTAAAGTAAACTATTATTATAAAGAATATTTTCCAAAATAATTTATGATATCTAAAATTGAAGATGAAATATTTCATTATGAATAAAACAAATATTGATTAAATATTAATTAATGTATTTTTTCTTCTTTTGATAAAGAAAAACTGAAGTAAACTCATTTATTTCATTTTTATATATAATATGCTCTATAGAAAGAAAAAATGATATTAGAAAAGACCATTTACTATTGTTAAGGGCATCCTTTCGTAAAAATGAATAAATAAGATTTTTTCTTGTAATCAGTTTTATGCAATGAATACTATCTTTTTACATTTGATACTTAAGGATACTTGTATATGTACTTCATTATCTGGAAACATTAAAAAATATACTAATGAATAATAATAATAAATATATCGTACTATGTACAATTAAATTATACGTTGAGTATGATCGGATAATCGATGCAACTCTATTAGACGCCCCGTGTTTTATTTTAAAATGCACTAATTATCTTCTAAGGATTAGGCTATGAATATCAGCCCTCCTTGTTTTTAAACCCAAAAATCCATAAGTAAAATAAAAATATCAAATTGAAGTTATCCTAACAGAGTATAAGTATTATTATGTAATATGAGGTAACAAAGAAAACTACAATTATGATGAATTTTTTCCCAGACAGATGATGCAGATGAAAAGTGCAGATGAAACAATTTATTATGAACAAAACAAATATTAATTACATATTGATTATAGAATTCTTAATGTTTTACTAAAAAACTTAATTAATCTCTTTTATTTTATTTTTGTGTTAACTGCCAAAAAGGTATTGAGTTATAAAAGAAAAGATGCACTATAGAAAGAAAGAATGATATGAGAAAGGAACATTTACTATTGTTAAAGCCATCTTTTTGTAAAGATGAATATATAAGAATTTTTCTTTTGTGATCAGTCTCATGCAATAAATCTTATCTGTTTTGCACTTGTTTTAGAAATGAAGTAAAGGATACTTGTATATATTCTTCACTATCTGTAAAATTAAGAAAAATTCAATTAATAATAACAATAAATACGTAATATTATATCCAGTTAAAAATTATTTACAAATGTATTTTTTAACTCTCTTTTTAAATGATTACATCAAACAAATACATTCGTATATAATTTAAATTAAATGTAATGTCAAAATAAACCAAAATCCCATATGAGGGGAGAGGGAAATTTGTTGTTCAAATCCCGTGTAAAACGGTCTATGACTTACCAGTTTTTGAGAACTACAGAAGCGATTTCGATGTATTTTTTATTATTATAATTATATTTATTGATATTTTAAAAGCATTTTCTTTTCTGGAAAATAAATTAATTGGAAGTATAAATTCATATTTGTAAAGTCAATTAAAATAACAAAACCTTGGTTTTCGAAATCATGTGGTTTTTGAATTTATTATACTTTCCAATAAAATGGATATGTATTTATGCATTCGGTTTGTCTGTCCGTCTGTCTACACTCTAACTTCTGTAAAATTATTCGAATTTTTATTCAGCTGATAAAGGTTATTTAGGGTCATCAAAGCATATTTGGTATTAAAATATTTATTTTAAAACTTTAGATTCAGTTTGTCCCTGGTATATATTGGTGTTGATTAAATTTTTTTATAAATCGCCCAACATTTGCCGTTGCTACGCTGCATTTTTCACGATTTCCTACAACAGCTTCATCAAAAGAGCTAATGCACGGATTTTCATAAAAGTTCAGATGCCATTAGAATTTGATACATTTTGGAAGTACTAAAATGTATGAAATCGAAAAAAAGTTGTGGATTGCCACATCTGACTAGCTTTTATTTTATTATCAAGTTTAGCTAAACAGCCGAAAACTGTACCTATGCACTGAGTAATCTACTGCTTTTAGATAAATGGAAACAATGGTACTATGCATCCGCTTACTATAATAGCATCTTCATTCGCATTGACATTGCTAATCTTATTAATAAATTCCTCTGTAGAATTAACTGTTATACTCAAATGTAGGCGGATCTTTCTGAGAAACAAAACGAAAGCCTTTTCAATGTAATTTGTTATTTCTAAATTAATTACTTAATTCTATTGAGGAATTTATTAATAGGATTAGTATTCTCAATGTGAATTCACACTCAGAAATGAATACTCAAGATTTCACGAATTTCTCCTCGTTTTTGACAAAACCGTTTCCTGAGAAATGCTCCGAACAAATATTTCGTCAAATTGATTAAATCACTTCCCTCACTCATTTGACGATACCAAATCGTCAAAAATTTCGTCAAAAAGGGACTAGTGCTGCCATCTATCGAATTTTTAGAAGCTCCTGTTTTCAATGACAGAAGCAAAAAAGACATGTCACACGTGGGGTTCGAACTCATAACGTACAGTGTGGCAGGCCGACGCCCTACGTTCACGCCACAGTTTACTCAGACAATCATGATTATAAAGGCATATAGTGGATTATAGTGTGTGTTTAAATTTTTATAATTTTGATAGTACTTTTATCGATTCTTTTATAAATCTTGCAAGTTTTAAATTATAAGACGAATTTATTATTTTCATTTTCTAATGGTTAATGAATAATTATAATATGGCTGAATTAAATAACATCTAGGTGAAATTTATTTGCTTAAGGAATGATTAAAATTTGAGCTGGTTAGTTTGTTGCTCAGAAATAACGAATTATGAAGTGCTTATTGGGAAAGATTTTACTACTTTCAGCGAGACTTTAAGTAGGTGGATAAGATTTTAACAATTTACTGTTTATAGAGGGGAGAGAGAAAAAATATGTGTATATTTTTAATTTGAGTGAAAAAAGTAGATATTGGATGTAAAATAGATCTTAGAATTTTGAAATTTTATTGATCAAATTTACTTTTTGAACGGTTTTGTAGAACGAAGTAAATTTTTTTTCGAATGAAATCAAAACAAAATACAACTTACAAATAAGTAAATAAAAATAGTAATAAACATCCCCCCCCCCAAAAAAAAAAAAAATTAATGTAGCAAGAGTATGTGCTTACATTTCATTATTTTCTGAAAAACGCTAAAAAGTGCTGTTTTAAACAAGAAATATATGCTTGCCAAAATCGCAAAATTTGGGGAGGTACAATATCGGGTCCTTCTATAAACAGCAACCGCGACAGTTTCCTTAAAATTCATCAAGTCTGGCCATGAATAAGGAAGCACTTTCGTCAAATATTTGAGAGTTCACGTTTCGTTAAAAGTCATGTGATTCTGATACGAAATGATCATCAAAAACGACGAAATAAGGCTCAAGGATTACTGAATCGTCAAAAATGTGAGTTTTATTTCTGAGAGTGTTAGAATGCATATATAAAAAACCGCATTTATCAAAATCTTAATCCACTGACGGAAAAAAAATGGCAAATTTTTAATGTTGGTTTTTGTTTAATTTGTTTGCAAATATTAAGAAATATGATATTTTTTCCGAATTGATATGAAAAACTTAAATACAGATATCAATATAACCCTCAAGTATATTAACCGTTACTCAGTATTTTAAAACTGAAATATATTCCTAGAATTCTAGAATATTAATTTAAATTATGCTTCCAATGCAGTGAAATCTGTGTGTTTTAGAACGAATATAACAGTTTACGGAAGTGAGAAGGTTAAAACAAAAAAGATAAAATTAGAAAAATAATTAGGTGTTACTCAATTATACTAACATACAACATCAACAACAAAAACAAAATCGCGAAACAAAAACTATAACCAATGTATATTTTAACATGTTCCATTGTGTGTAACGTCCAAATCAGTTTTTAAAATGTATTCTGTAAAAAAAAAAAAAAAAAAAAAAAAAAAAAAAAAAACTAAGTAATAATTTTTTAGAAAAACAACTTTTTTCGCAGAATGACAATGTGGTAAAATATTTGTAATACATTATATTTAAAAAAGTTAACTTACAAAAAAGGTCTCCATATGGGCATACTTTGAAAAATTTAAGAAAAATAGTAGAATGTTTTTCTCATGAGAATATATACTTTTATTTAAAAAAAATTCGACGGAACCTTCGTACCCTGTCCGTAAAAAAATAATGAAAATTTCGTTATTTGGCGATTTATCATCGATTGGTGATGTAAAGCAATTTCAAAAGATACTTTTTTGTGTCAAATACATTTAAGAAGGAAAAAAGTTTCATGTTCAACTTGTTTAGATAAATTAAATATCTTTGCTTTTGTCAGTTTTAGTTTGTTTTAAGTATAATTTCGTTATATCGATATTTATATGTATTTGTATTCAAATTTAACCACCAAAATTTGAGATTTAAACGAAATTCAAATTTAAATTGATTAAAATTGTTTCAAGTTCAAAGTCCAGTTGAGCATTGTCAGTTTGATTTTGTTGCTATGGAAACACCTGGCTTTTATTTTTGAATAAACTTAAATGAATAAAATTATTTTTTAGCACTTTCCAACAAAGTTGAAAAGTGCTAATGCATTCTGTTTGTTCGTCAGGCCGTCTGTCCATCTGTCCGTCTGTACGTCTGTCGTCTGGACGGATGGCCGTCTGTCCGAGCTCAAACTCCCGTAAATGTACTCGGTTTGCTATGAAATTTTTATACGTTATTGATGTTTACCCTAGCATAAACCCTATTGAAAATGAAGTTTCTACCATGTTTAGTTTATTTACTAGAAGAGTCAAAATTTTTCCATTGCATTACGGCCTATGGATAAAAATCATTCAAATGAATTTTAAAGGTGTTACACCTTGTCAAACATACTCAAATTTATATGGATTCGCAAAGTGCACTAAAATATGCATTTTAAAATATATGAATAAAAAATATAGTTATTATTCATTACAAGGCCGCACAAAAATTTTTCATTAGGTAATGATAAAGTAGGGGGGATTGTGTGCGACATATTTTAAATATTTTTTTAATGCATTCTGTTTCATGCATAATAAAATTTATATATGTAACTGAAGCTTAATATAAATTATACGATCCTGTCTTGCATAATATGAAGTACGTAGCATTTAAAGGGCCATACAAAAGATTTCAAATAATATATTCTCTCCGAAGAAATGTATATGTGTCAGATGATGGCTGATGGATGGATGAAATGCATTTTAATTATGATATACGCGTTTAGGTTTCACTAAATATATGCACATTAAGTGGTGTGTATAAATGTTATAGTTGATATACAAGGCTACCCAAAAGAGCTTGCCAACGTTACTGAATATGAGCGTAAATTACTTCAACGTGGTTCTTAAATAAATTATGCATTTTTACGCTGAACTGCATTCAATTTACTGAGAAATGTTTTCAGATTATAGATAAAAGAGCACGCAAAGAATTCAGTACATGGACGCTTATGACAGATAATTTATGAGAATGTGATTTCAGTTATTTTAAAAGTGTTTTAGTTTACAATAAATTTTAGCTTAATACTGACGTGTAACAAAGGAATAAGGTAAACGACAGGGCTGAACAAAAGTATTCTAGTGTGTTTCCATCTAATAATATTAATTGCTGAAATAGAAATTTCAAGTTACTAGGCATTTTCTTGCTAAACTAAGTTTTCCCATTATATCAACTAACAGATGAAATACAGGGCTGTTAAAAAGTACTATAATACTGGAGCACTAGAGTTCTGGAATATTTGGATATATTTGGGTATATTTGGCAATATACTGTTATTTCCCTAAATGACGAAGTTTTGTTAAAGATTTCAGGAAGTGTTGGAAATTACTTAAAATCTATGCTTAACGCATGATTTTAATTACTTGTTTTATGTATGAAAATATTTTTTCCAGAGGTGAATTAAATAACTACAGTAACAAATATTATATACATGCAATACATTATGTATATACATGTATATAATACATTAAATACATATCTCGTTATTTATATTTAAATTCATTAAATACTATTTACACGCATTCTAAAAACCCAAAAGTTTCCATTTGCATTAAAATTGTTTGCTTTTGGCTGGGAAAAATGTTGCTCGTCAAATCGCGTGACACTTCCGTTTTTTCACGCCAAATATTCGAAGGTATTTCATTTTTTACAGGTTTTCTACTGTAATTCCGCCGCTAATTTTGACTGATCCTTTATTATGTACATGAGTATTTTAATTAATATTTTAAAAAAAATCTGAGTCTGCCCAGTATGGAGACCTTCCTTGATAGTAAAATTATTTTCTTTGTTGTAATTTTGAAAACTATTTTGCATAAGAAAGAATCTTTAAAAATTTGGTTTAGATCGCCCAACTTTTAATGCTGCTATGCAGCATTTTTCACTATTTCTACAAAACGTATATATAGAACTAATATGTAAATTTTCCCAATAGTTCAAATACCATTAGACATTGATATAATTTGGAAATATTAAAATGTATCAGATAGAAAAAAGTTTTGGGATGGCCACATACAACTAATTTTTATTTTATCATCAAAGTTAGACAAAACAGTCGGTAACTTCATATGTGATCTGAACAATCTACAGCGTTTAGATAAATGGAAACAATGATACTATGTATACGCTTACTATAATAACATCTTGATTCACATTGATATTATTAATACTATTAATGAATTCCACTGTAGAATTAACTACCATATTAGAATGTAGGCGAATCTTTCTCAGAAACAAAACGAAAGCTTTTCAATGTAATATGTTATTTCCAAATTAATAACTTAATTCTATTGGGGAATTTATTAATAGGATGAGTATTCTCAATGTGAATTAGAATGCTTCTATAAATAATTGAATTCATCAAAAACTTGATCCACTGACTACACAAAAAGGGGTAAATTTTTAATGTTGTTTTCTGTGTAATATTTTTTAAAGATTTAAAAATAGATTATTTTTCTAGCATGACATTAAAAACGTAATTACAGATATCAACATAATCCTCGAGCGTATTAATCATTACTCAGTATTTTACAACTGCAGTTACATTTGTAGAATTCTAGAATATTAATTTAAATAATGCTCCCAATGCAGTAAAAATTGTGGTTTAGTAAACGAATATATCAAATTATGGTGGTGCGAAGCTTAAAACATAAGAATATAAAACTAGAAAAAAAAAGATGTTACTGAAGTATAAAAAGAAATAAACAAAAAAAAAATCGATGACAGATCTATATCCAGTATATATTTTAATGCGGTTCATTTTATATAACGTAAAAAACAATTTTTTCAAAGATATTTTTGTGAAAAAATAAACTGACAGATCCTGAGAAAAACAACTTTTTTTGTTGAATGACAAAGTGGTAAAATATTTGTACTATATTATATTCCATAATACAAAGATAGGAAATATTTTTTGTTTGTTGTAATTTTGAAATCTATTTTGATTAAGAAAGAATTTTTAGAAATTTTTATTTTATGGCTTGAGTATTGTACGATTAGTATGAAACAAGTTGGAAATTGCACGTGAAGCGTAGCAAATTAGGTGCGTTCGAACGATAACGAAGTTTTAAAAATATTACTTTCATATATCAATCTCATAACATTGTAAATAGTGAATTACAATTAAAACGCTCATCAAACAATGTTCTCCCTATACCATTATGTAATGGAATACTTTTGTGTGGCCTTGTAAATCAATAACAAATGTTCTTTGGACCACAAATTATGTAAGATGTATAGTATAATATGTACTTTATAGTTGCATATAAATTTTATTAAGTTCGCATGAGTGTAACACGATTAAAATGCATTTGAAACATTTTTTCCCATTAAACCGTAATGTAATGGAATACTTTTGATTTTCCCTGTAATTGATCTATGCATCCGATTTTCATAAAATTTGAAATAACTCGAAAAAATTATGTAATAATTATGTGTTTTAAATTTCAAACGTATAGAATATATTTGAAACTTTTTCCCCATTGACCATAATGTAATTGAATACTTTTGATTGTCCCTGTAATTGATCTATGCACACGATTATCAAAAAATTTGAAATAACACGACAGAATTATGTAATAATTGCGTATTTTAAATTTCAAACGATTAAAATGCATTTGAAACTTTTTTCCCCATTGACCGTAATGTAATGGAATACTTTTGATCGTCCCTGTAATTGATCTATCCATCCGATTCTCATAAAATTTGAAATGACTCGACAAAATTATGTAATAATTATGTATTTTAAATTTCAAACGATTCGGTTGGGTAGTTTTTGCGTTGTTATATGCGGACAGACGGACGGACGGACAGACGGACGGACAGACGGACGGACTGAACGATCACTATAGGTGCTACGTATTATATAATTACGAACGCACCTAAAAAATGACAGACAAACAGAGAACGACACGCGCAAAGAGCAAAATGCAGCATTCATGCAATCGTCTCAAACGGTAATTCTTATTCTCCAGTGATAGGCTAATTATAAAATTTGACTTAACGTTCATGATTAATAAAATTTAAAATATATATATGTACATCTATATAATGTTGACTATATAAGAATAAAATGGAATATCATTACTACAGGGCCTCGACCATGTCACTTGTCGGTTTTTCTGAATGAACCTTGAATCAAACGAGATATATAGGTAAATTTGACTTCATATTTTAAAGCAATAAGGATGCTTATCTGCAAAGGTTTCTCAGCATTTCTGAAAACGGTACAAACATCATTGCCGTTCGCATATGTCACATGAAATTTATGCTGATAAGGATCAGCTCTTTTACACTGGTGCACAAAATTAAGGTGTTTTTCACATTTGATCAATGATATCCGGAACTACTGGATAGATTTAATTAAAATTGTTATAAACTTTTGTTGGTATTACATAACTAAAATACAACTCAATAGTTATAATGCGCACGCATGATCATCAGTAAGACTCATCAGCATCAAAACGTATAAAACAGAGCTTACAATATTGATCTAAAAAATAGGCTAATAGGGGGTATGTCCTCTCTTACAGTCATACAGATTTCGCTAGATATCGTGATTTCAGACTAGATATCAGGTAGTTCCAGTGGAAATTAGTCTCAGTCGTACAGCAACTATGTTTTCAGACAATGGTGGTTTTTGGATGGAGAAACAACGGTCCACTTGTCGTTTCCAGAATATCCGATTGATGCTGTATAGAATTTAGGTCTAGAAATCTGCTTGTCCAAATCATTAAAAAAAAATTCTGACTTTTCAGATATTGATCGATCAGATGAAGATTTTTCTGGATGCATGTTGCAATCATTCATTAAAGTGAAATCAGAGCCAACTTGTAACCGTGAAAAGATGAAAATAAGGTACCAAGGAATCACTCGTACATCTTTCAATAGTCATAGAGCGCTTGTCTCCCTCCGTTTGTGAAACGGAGGGAGATACTTGTGTCCATCCAGTATGACGTCCGCATAGACTATCAAACTTCCATTGTTTTAGTGCCCTCTTTCTTTTTTTTTTTCAGATGACATTACGTCGAGAATTAGTACTTTGGCTGAATCGAGACTCATTAGTAAATAGGATGTTTCCTCATCGATCCCTGGTCCGAAGTCTATGTTACACTCCGCATTAAACAGGCTAGTTTGTATGGAGAAATGAGACGTAAATGACGTCTTATCGCAAAGATCCCTTTGTCATGTAGCCCTCTTCAAATAATAATACATGGTACTCGGCATCCTATGACCGCATAAATTTCACGACAGACTGGCAAAGCTGTTGCAATCCTGTCCGCCCCCCCCTTTCGCTGTATTTTACAAATAAAGTCCTTCCATGACCGTCGTGGCTCTTGGACGACTTTGCCCAGGTTTTTTCTCTGTGGATCCATTGTATTTAAACTGTTTCCGTAAATTGGACATGACGCTGGAAGTGAAATTTATGTCTCTGGGAATATGTATTTGACACTGTGCTTTTTCCAGTCTCTCGGCAATATTCTGCTTTATTTCATTTTCGAAACATTTTTTGGTTATTGATTTTCACTATTTTCTTTAGACTTTTTAGAGAATGTTGGAAAAAAATAACATGAAAAAATTCCAAGATTTTTGTTAAGCTGTGCGAATGAACAAAACGCGAAAATTGCCACGCTTGCTTATGAAGCTTGTTCTTGCACGTAATCCGCCCAAACACACTTGTGCGCTTCAGAATTCTACAATAAATATTTGCATTTTTATTTCGAAGTATTTGTTTTACATGCCGTTCAGTATTTTCAGGAAATTTGATAAAATATGCAAATTCTCATAACTTAGAACATCAGTGTAGAGTAGGATTTGATAAAGAATGGTAAAACAATATGTAATATACTAAAACTATCACTGAAAAAATATCTACTAAAATACAAGTATAAACAAATCTCTTCAGTAGAACTTTATAAAAAGGCTAAACTGTCATAGCCAGTTTCATCTGATTATGGAACTTTCCCTCACGATTTGTTAGTTAAGCTACGCAAAATTATATGCAATATACTAAAACCTCTTTGAAACATTATCTAACTGACAATACAAATCCAACCAAAATCCCTTCGCCAAAGCTCATTTTATAAGTAGCCGACATTTTCATTTTATATATTTAGAAGGTATAACTACAAAAAAAAATATATTTATGCTTTATACATATTAAAGTACAAATTACACTAAAAATGATTCTCGGCAGCATTTCAATTCTGAATGTCTTATATTGAAACATGCGTTAACTAAAAAAAATATTATTACTGGTATTGTAAGAAATTAAATGCTAATTTTTAAGAATAATTTAGGGTGTAATTGTCCAATTTTTAATTAATCCAGAATATCTATATTAATAAAAGAACAAAACGCTCTGTCTGCGTGTGTGTGTGTCTGCGATGGCTAGCAAAATCTACAGCATGTACGAGACTCAAAATTTTTTTGAGAGTAGCCCCAAATCTCTCCTGATGCACCTGAGCTTCAGAATTTCGAAATTCTATTTATTAACTGAGTAATTAATTAAATTCCAAAGATCACCCTCATAAAAAATCGCCTTTTTTCTTCTTTTTTACCCCTTCATTTAGTTATGGTTGGTTGGTTGCATAAAAATTTCGCAGAAATAATTAAAAAAGCTGGAACAGACCTTTAAAATTCATAGACTGGCAAACTGTCAGTTTAAATGATGATTTTTTATCACAGCGGTTGTAAACCATGGAGGAAAAAGATAGGTGGTGGTGAAGTAAACCGAAAAAAGGGTTGCAATGTTAAACCATTTATCGCTCAAATTTTAGTGTCCCAAACAAAAGCATGTGGAAGGGATTATGTATTAATAAGACGAATTGAAAGAAATGAATTACAGCTGAAGCATATTTTACGAAGAAATAGTAATTTTTTAAAATGGTCTTTTTCCTATTATATTATTTGTTTAAAAAAATGTTTGCTTTTAAAATAATTGAAATTGATAAATTCGAAATAATTAAATGTCAAAATAAAATAAAATAAAATATTGAAAACATTTGATTTGAACTAAAAATTGTATTACTAAAAGTTTTCTTTTTTTCAGAACTTTTTAATACTTTATAACGTAGATGAAAAATGTTTATTATTTAACAACATATTAATAATTCTATGCCAATATATAAAAAATATTTATAAAAACATTCTTTTAAAATCATGTGTGAAAACTTAAATAACAAATATTAGTCTAAAATCTAGATTTCAGAGTGCAGACGATTTTAAGACATTAACGAAAGAATGTTAACTTTTCAAGCAAAATATTAAATGATGGTTCTATATTGATATTTCAAAGTCATATGATAAAAATTATCACATAATTCTTGCCTATGATTGATATATTTGTATCTTTTATGCATTCTGATCATGTATTACAGTCAATAATGGCACAAAACGTTATTTTTTAAACGAAATTTTAGTCATCTATTCAATAATAATTTAAAAGGTAATAAACAAAGAAATACGGGTCTGGTATGAAACCTGACCCGAAGTTTGAATTGATCGGCGTGTCAAAGCACATGGTTTTGTTGGTGCTTATTTGGACTTAATGTAGCGGATTTTATGGTTACATTTTTGGCGTCAGCCCAAGACATTATACTTCCACTCAATTTCTTTTTACTGTGTGGTTGTACGCAGATCTTTGGCATTTTGAACATTAAACTGTATGAGTCATTAGCTGTGTTGCAGTAAAATAAAAACACACAACACTTTTCTAAGAGTTTATTTTTTATCACTGATAAAATTTAAATGTATTCCATTCAATTTAAATTTAAATTATGGCTTTAATTTGATTTTAAAACAAAAATAAAATATAGCTGTTTTGCGTACAATTGTTCCAACCCGCAAACGATTCATACACCATAATAAATTATCAGATAGCATAGTAAATTATTTATTAGAAATAGCCATAAAAAGAATAGTAGCAAAACTGATTATAACCTTAATGTTTAGACTAATTAACATATAACCCTATCCCAACCAGAAAAAAAAAGACCACACTCCGATCAATGATAGAGAAAATTTCCGTGAGTATAAACTCGACCCGAATCTAAAAATTCTGTTTGAAAAAAAAAAAAATAAAAAAATAAAAAAAAATAAAAAAAAACTATGGATTTGATAACTGACCCGAATCAAATCTCAATCCTATAAAAATGTTCAAATGAAGCATAACCCGATCCAAACAAGGAAAAATAATTTTGGTTGGTATGAAACCTGACCCGAAACTTAATATTGTCTTAAAAAAACTCGAAATATGACCCGAACAAAATTTGAAACCGATAAAAATATTCCAGAGAACTATAAACCGATCCCATCAAGACAAAATACTTTCCGTGGTCATAAACCCGACTCAAACCTATAAAATGCCATTTGAAAAATTCTGAAATTTGACCCAAACCACATCTAAATCCGACCAAAATATTCGAAAGAACCATAACCGGATTAGAGTAAGACTAAATAATTTCCGTGGACATGAACCCGATACGAACCTAAAATTTCCATTCGAAAAAATACCTGAAATTTGAATCGAACCAAATCTGAATCTGACAAAACTATTTCAAAGAACCGAAACCGGATCCGAACAAGACAAAATATTTCCATGGACATGAACCCAAAAAATTTCTTTGAAAAATCGCGAAATCTGAACTGAACCATATCTGAACTTGGCAAAAATATTCCTGTGAAGCATCTCCTTATTCAAACAATATAGAATAATTTTCGTGAACAAGAAGACCCGAACCCAAAAGTTCCATTTGAAAAAAAACTCGAAATCTGAATTGAACCAAATCTGAAACCGATAAAAGTATTCCAAAGAACTATAAACCGATCCGAGCAAGACGAGATAATTTCCATGGACATAAACCCGACTCGAACCTAAAAAATCCGATTTGAAAAAAATCTGAAACTTGACTCAGATTTTTTAGACTCAGAATTTGACTCAGAACCACATCGGAATCCGATCAAAATATTAGAAAGAATCATAACCGGACTCGAGTATGATAAAGTAATTTTCGTGGACATGAACGAGATTCGAATCTAAAAATTCTATTTGAAAAAATACTTGAAATTTGAAACGAACCAAATCTGAACCTGAAAATATTCCAAAGAGCCGTAACAGGTTCCGAATAAGACAAAATTTCCATGCACATGAACCGAATCTGAACCTAAAAAATTTCTTTGAAAAAATCTCGAAATCTGAAATGAACTTGATAAAAATGTTCCAGTGAAGCATGTATTTATTCGAACAAGGCAGAATAATGTCCTTGAACACGCAAGAAAAAGCGAATCCAAAAATTACATTTGAAGAAAAAACCGAAATCTGAATTAAACCAAGTCTGGATTTGACAAAAATATTCCAGTGAAGCATGTCTTTATTCGAATTAGACAGAATAATTTCCGTGGACACGCAGAAAGACCTGAACCCAAAAAATTCCATTTGAAGACAACGCCGAAATCTGAATTGAACCAAATCTGTTCCCGACAAAAATATTTCACAGAAACATAACTAGATCCGAGCAAGACAAAATAATTTCCATGGACATGAATCCGACCCGAACATTTAAATCGAATTTCAAAAAATACCTGAAACCTGAATCGAACCAAATCTGAACCCGACGAAAATATTTTAATGAATCATAACCATAGATTTGAACAAGGCAAAATAATTTCCATGGACATGAACTCAATAAATGGTTAGGTAACATTTGGGTTGCGATTTTGTTGCAATTACATTACGGTAAGTCTTTGATTTTATTTAATTTCACGTTAGGTTACAGTTAGACCACGGTTAATTTAAAGTTAGGTTAAAGTTAAATTGCATTTATGTGATGGCTAGAATAAGAATAGGTTACAATAAAGTGACGGCTAAGTTACATTTATGTTATATTTAAGTTACGGTAGGATACTGTTAAGTCGCAGTTAGGTCACAGACAGATTACGGTTACGGTACAAAAGTTTACGGTTAGGAATTTGTCCACAGAGTCAACCTTACGCATGCTTTGATTAAAAATATACACTTTTGTTAAATGGCTCTGAAATTATAATACTATATACCAATCTTTTATCATCGCGTATCGATTTAATTCACGGTACAGTCGGATTTAAGAGTGATATAATTAGTTTGAAATTCAAAATATTTCACTTGGGATTTCTATGCGAAAAAATAATTAGTTTCATGATTTAACAGTGATTTGTACGGGTAAATATCAACAATTTAACACGAAAATAACGCAATCTTTGGATACGTGTTCCCTCCAGTGTTTCTCATTGCTCATTTTAAGTATTTTTAGAGGTTAATATTAGTTGTTGTTTTTAAAACCGATTTTTCACAAAGTCAGCTACGACATATTTCAGACAATGCATTTCTGCATGCTTCCAGTTAATGATAAAATCATACAAATTTCAAGTTCGTTTAATATTGTTAATACGTACCCGGGCAACGCCGGGCGGGTCAGCTAGTTATACAATAATTCACTATTGCTTTTAGTTGATTTTTAATGAGTTCTGCGTTATAGCATACCAAAAATGATTGGTTTTAGGCCAATTTATGAATATTTTTTGATGTTATAAATATTGTTTAAGAATGTTGAACTATAATTTTTTAGGAACACCAATTTAAAGAAATAAAAATAGTGTATAATAAAGAAAGAGAGAAAAATAGTGTATAATAAAAAATTACCACCAACGCGAAGATAGATAATTGAATAGAAAATACAATATTCATACATCTTATGTTGGGCGTTAAATTAAATAAAGAACTTTGTTATCTGCAATTTTAATACTTTAAGAATTTTCAGGATATTAAAATATAATTTATCTTAATTTCATATCTTTTATGTAAGTAATGAGATCAATGTTATTATACTTGGGATGAAAATGATTAATTTTTCAGCTACCATACATTTGATACACAAATATTAACAAGAATGAAAAATCATGCGTCCTGCATAGATTATTTAAGTTTTTTCTACACAATTCAGAATACTGCAATAAAATTTTACAGTTTATTATGATGAAAGATGTTTAATTAGCAGATTAAAAATGCAGTTGGAAATTCATTATCTTAAATTATCATCAATAGCAGTTGTTGTGAACCTCTAAATATTATCTATTGCATCTATTGTATGTATTTTAATATGTTTTATATATGTAATATAATTTGTATGTATTGTATAAGTGTAATTTATAGCCCAGTGAAAAATCTCTAAATATTAATTTTCATCAATAAATGTTAATGTTCTTGATATCTAATTCATGATTTTCTAAAGCCTTCTATATGGTTTAAAAAAATTACACACGTCAAGTAATTCACAAAAAATAGTTACATTTTATAACGCATAGCACGACTGAAACTACAATTTGAGCAATTATTCTTCATAGGCAACACTGTAAAATCGAATATTTTTCTCCGTCCGTTTGAATGAGCGATAAATTATATGCACACCAGTTTAAAAAGAAGCACTTTGTAGTAAATCTCAATAAAGTACATAAATATCAATACACTTGCAATAATGCAATGCTAACTGTTATTTTAATACAATCTAACTGATTGGTAAAGTTATCATATGAATTGAATGTTTTCAACTGCTTTAAAAAATTCCCAGGCTAGGAATCGAACCTAGATCGCTGGTTTACAGGCGAATGCTTGACTAAGCTCAATTTGAGTTTTAAGGCTTTAGTTTAAGTTTTAATGTTTTATCAATTTTACTTAATGTCATTGAAATACACCAAATATGACATTTTCCATAGGCGGTAATCTAACGACATTCTTATAAGTGCCCCTTAAATGAAGTGTAAATACTAAATACTTCATTTTCAATACGGAACATGTTATATGACGCCATAATGATCTAATCTCATGACAATCCGATGGCATTTACCTGAGTTAGTGCATAAACAGTCGGACAGACAAACGAACAGAGAATACATGACTAAATTTATAAATACTATTCCACTGTGTTCAAAATTGTTTAAAATGTTCCTTAATAGTTATAAGACTAATTTTGATGCCTATATATCTATCTATCTATATTACAGTGTAAAAAATTTCAGATGTTTCTGAATATGTAAAAATGCACTGTAATCAAAAACGAAAATATACAGTGACCTCTTCTAAACTCACCTAAGATTTCGAAAAACGTTCCTTTACCTTTAAAAATCCCTGAAAATTATTTGTTTTCGAAATTTAAAGAATAATTTATAAAAATTAATTTTTATTAGCTGCCCGTCCATTTAGGAAACGTTTCTAAGTAGCATTTACACTACAATAACACTTTTCTAAAATCAAAATGTTACTTTTTCGGATGCTACCAATTCATACGAAAATATTTTGATATTCAGAGAGCACGTTTAATAGACAAACATACAATATTAACAGTATTAACGTTAATATAAAAATTGACATTATTTTGCTACAATTACATGCACAAAATCAGTTATGCAACTGAATGCTTGAGAATTGGTAGCATCCGAAAAAGTGATATTTTGATTTGAGAAAAGTGATTTTAGTACTGTAAAAGCTACTTAGAAGCGTTTCCGAAATGGACGGGCAGCTAATAAAAATTAACTTTTATAAATTCTTCTTTAAATTTCGAAAACAAAAAATGTTCTGGGATTTTTAAAGGTAAAGAAACGTTTTTCGAAACCTTAAGTGAGTTAGAAGAGGTCACTGTATATTTTCGTTTTTGATTACAGTACATTTATACATATTCAGAAACATCTGACATTTTTTACAGTGCATAACGGACAAACATATCTGTGCGTAACGCATTCTCATTCTGCGAATGACAACATTTTCGAATGCAATTTCGATTATGCAATTATTGCCTTTGCAAATTTTTATACTTCTAACCATCGCCACATTTTCAACATTTACACCATCGTATAGAGAAAAAAAAATACTGTTTAATGCAATTTGTTTAGCTGTATCTCAATAGTTTTTTGGGATATTATTTTTTTTATCGTTTTTTGCTGCAGTTTTGTAATGTGGCAAATGAAGTACTCAATTTCTATTAAAAGCAAAGGACAAAGGGAAAATAGTAGATTATTGTATCTTTTTGTTGCCATTTTCTCATAAAAATTGAAAAAAAAAAGAAATTAAAATGCGTGCAAAAATACCGTCTGTCATATAATACGTTGAAATTTGTTTGATTTCGTTATGTTATCTGAGTTTATTACAAACTTACTTTACAAACTATAAAATACTACCTCTTTACAAAAAAATAGTTTTTAAATACTATTTGTGTGACAGCGCATTTACTTAATACGTATCAGAAAGCTGAAAAAATGCAATTATATTATTTGCAATTTCGATTTTAGCACTTTATTTGTAATGATACTTTTCGAATTTTGAAAAAAAAAATGCAAATGAATAATTTCTGAAAAAATATAGTTCTACATATATAACCAATCAGCAAAGGCCTGTGAATCATTATATTCCCGAGCTTATTGAATATTGCTTTTTGCTGGGTTAGTGTCCGTATTAACCATGTCACTTGCATACATTCTACAGATATTGTTTAAGACTGAGTCATGAAAGTGGAACCCATTAGGGTATGCAAATAAAATCATTTCATAAAAAAGGTTTCTTTTTTTTTTTTTTTTTTTTTTTTTTAATTAGCCTCTGATGCTATTTCTTTTAGACAAGCTAAAAAATGTCGTGTCGACAGCCCTGAATTTTCTACTCAACCGATTTTGATAATTATTTTTTTTAATGAAAACTATTTATTTGTAGTTGTGCCCATTTTAGTTATTTTTAAATTTATTTACATTTTTATATTTTATTTTTAATTTTAAATGCTTTTTACGATATTTGTTCAAAATGATGGCAACTCAGTTTAGCTTTTCTCTCGATAATAAAAATTTATTTTTCAAAATGATTGCTTATAATTATGCACTAATTGAGGTAAAAAATATATTTACTGAGAAATAATATTAATAATATAAATAAAATAACAGAAAATAATTTATGATAAAAATTAATGTCTAAAGCAAAATATGAAAAATTTCAAATGAGGAAAATGATGTCATTCAGCAACCAGATAAATGGGAATTACAATATTATTACGGATGCCTTTTTAATATTACTAATAACAGTAACTTTTAAAAAACAATTTAAGAGAAAATGACTTCACGATTTAACCCTTTCCGGCACGGGCAAATTCTGTAGTAAATTAGAAATTATCGACTGACACCGGAATTTACAAAGGAATTTTTTAAATATTTTGAATTCCTTAATTTAAGCTTTTATTGTAAAAGCAAAATTTTACTAAAATATTACTGGTGCCGTTTGCAAGTTTTGAATTAAAATTAGGTATCCCAGACCGGGCACAGTGTGCCGGAAAGGGTTAAAACATCGCATTTTTACTCATAACGATATTAGGTACTACTCTGTTATCCCGTCGACCATTTTCGCCAAATAATACGAATCGCCAAACTAATAGCCAAGTTATACATTTTGACATAATTTTTATTTTAAATAACGAAAAAACAAATAATTAGTAGAATATTAATAAAAATATTAATAAAAAGTCGAAATAAAAATCACTTAATGACATTTTAAACACATGAATCGTATTTAATGTCATTGAATGTGACATTCACGATTATCCATTATTGGCATTTAATCTTATAGTTTGGTGATAATTTTTTGGTCGACGGGATAACCTAGTAGTACCCGATATTACATTTCAATATTTCTTTTCATTATGGACACTGAGATTGAGATCTTACTTTCAGATGACTTCAGTTAGCAAAAATAATGTCACAGTAAAAATAACATTTTTTTTTTTTAATAATAAAACTATTTTCTGTGAGTGTATATAAAATAAAATTTCTTGATTTTGCCGGCATTCAGATTACAATTTTAACTGAAGATGTGCGATTTTTTTAATGCAAAATTGTAACTGGCAAATTTGACATTTAGTTTGTAAATATATTTATTATATATTAATTCAATAATGTAATTATTTTTGCTTTTTTTAAAACCAAATCGATCGGGTCTTTTAAACATTTCACTCGTCGAATTCGCTGGGATTCCACTCGTTTTATTGTTTAATTGCATTTCCTTTTACTCAGAGTCTATAAAAAAGCGTTTAAACTAAAGAAAAAATCCGTTTTTGATGAATCTAGTCCATGAAGAAGTAGCACGTCAAATTGTATCTCTTTATTAATCCGCAATTCCAATGTCTCAAAGAGAAATTGCTATTCAATTGGGTATTTCACGCCGTTCTGCTTGCTATTATATTGATAAACACAAGAAAAATGAAGTTAGTTCATTGCAATCTAAACGGGATCTCCCTTCTAAAAAACCTCTATCGATTTTTTTTTTCTAATCGGAGGCGAAACTCAAATCTGCAATGGCAAAATCTACATCCAACATGTTTTTTTTTTTTTTTTTTTTTTTTTTTTTTTTTTTTTTTTTTGGAAAACTGAAATATGTTTTGAAAAATTGCGTCATTTCACTTTGAAATTCCTCACAGGTGAAAACATTTTACATTTAAAAGTAACGTAATCGAAATCACAGACTGATAAAGCCCAACGATTTACAAAAATTTTGAGTGCCTTTATAGAAAAGCTATGATGTGGTGTGCATGCTTTGATCGGAAGTCTTTGTCCAAAAAAATAGTGATATATATTAAAAAAAATCTAATGACCCTCGTCTGGATGAATTCGCTTCGTCGAGTTAGACAAGATACAACGAAGATCTTGGCAATAATTTGAGGTTAAAAATAATATCAGGTTTCCCCAGTTTTTGCCCAAAATTCTCTTGACTAATAAAATTTTACCGTTATTTTTTAACGCATTCTAGTACAATGTTATCCAAATATCCAAATTTACATAATTTAACTATTCACAATTATATAGAACCTGTACATTTAAAGCACAATGCTATTTTTCATTTATCTGACCTAAGCTTTCCACTACGCCAATTTTACATTTTTTTTTAAACTGGAAGCTGTTTATTTGCAGATATATTGGCATTAACTTTTCTTAAAATATCGCCATTTTTATATTTTGTTTTTAAAAATATTAAAGGAAATTTCTTCAAAATGCTCGTAATCAGACAGCTTTCATTATTGCAGAAAAGAGAAAATAAAAGCTGCATGCCATTATCTGAAAAACACTGAAAAAAAAATTTGCTGGCGCAAAATGCCACTACGGACATACTACGCCAAAATATTTTTTACGGGAAATTTACACACCTTTTGAAAATACATATTTTATTTTATACAGGTTCTATATTTTTTTTACTTTTGCATGTGCACTGACACTAATTTTGCTATATGCTTAGGTGAATGAAAATAACATAATATTTCAAAGAAAACGATAATTTTCTTAGTCAAAACTTAACATTTTAACACAAAAGCGTATAAAAAACATTAATTATGACAATTTGGTACTGAGATTAGTATTTGAAATTAAGAGTGCCTCTTTTAACATGAAAAAATTTTATTTACAATCGTGGCTTTAAATTTTGAGTTAAGTGATTTTAAAATGATTAAATTAAAATACCATTTCTTTAGACATGGTCAATGCGGATATGAGATGTGCATAAGTAAATTTTTTCAAAATGCTCGTAATAAGACAACTTTCATTGTGCCAGACAATTGAAAATTACGAGGTCCATGCCAACTTCTGAAAAAAATTGAAAAAAAAAATTCTGTGATTTAAATTTTGTTATACATGGTTTACTGGCGCAAAATGCTATTACGGAAATATCACGCCAAAATTTTTTTAACGGGATATTTACACTGCTTTTGAAAACACATTTTTTCATATGGGTTCTATATTTTTTTCTTTTCTATGTGCACTGAACACTAATTTTGCGATATACTTAGGTAAATGCAAATGACGTAATATTTAAAAGAAAACGATCATTTTCTTGGATAAAGCTAAACATTTTAACCCCAAAGCGCATAAAAAATGTAAATTATGTCGATTTGATACTGAGATTAGTATTTGAAATTAAGAATGCGATTTTTAATATGGAAAGATGTTGACAATTGTGGCTTTAAGTTTGCAGTTAAGTGATTTTAAAATGATTAAATTGAAATACCATATCTTTACACATGGCCAGTGCGGACATGAGATGTGCATAGGTAAATTTTGAAAAAATAAAGATAATGACGTATTAGATTTCATGCGAAAAATTTTTTATTATCATGACAATGCAGAATAAGTTTAGTTTTTTTAATTTTTATTTAGACCCAGCATAAGAGCCTCACTTGATAAATAACTTTATCATAATAACTCATCTTTATTATATTTTACTGAATCAATATAAGATTAAAATTTAATTTTAATAATTTTAACAAATACGTTTTAAAGAAATAATATCTTGTTAATGCTAGGTTAAAATATTATTTGTTAGTTTGAAAGTTAGACTAGCTGATATAAGATTCATTTTTTATTGTAACTAATAGTGTAAGTTTATGATAAATAAATGAAACATTTCCTTCTTAAACATTTTCTTTCGTCGAAATTCAACGTATTCCACCTCGTATATTTAAAAGAAAAATATCGGAATAATAGCAATTTTAAATTAAATGGTAGAAAAAATTTAACTTTAAGAATTCATATTTATAGCGATAGCAAGGGAATTCTAGATTTGTTATTAAACTCGATATTCAAAATTTGAATCGAGAAAATCTATTGTTAGTGAAAGCTATTGTACGGAACCTTTTATCATTATAAGTAATATTCGAAGTCAGTTTATAACTTTAGAGAGAAAAATTATAGAAACATTTTTAACTTTCAATTTTAAGTTCGCTTTTATCAATACATCAGAACTATAAATTTATTACAATTCTTTATTTCTATCGATTTCATTCGCGATTCTGTTTCTAAAACTGCAACAGTAAATTTATGATACGTTCAATATCCATCCTTCTATAAATGGGAGTTTAAAATTTTCGTTTATAAGGTGATTACGTTTTTTGATTATAAACTGAAGAATCTTAAAAGTAGTTTCATAAAGTGAAAAATAATAATACTTTCAAATAATGCTCAAGCATTTCTAATAAATTAATTTTTATACACGTTATACATGTGGTGGAAGCCACATAAGATAAGAAGGCATTTCAATAGTATAAATATTTTCAGTATATTAAAATATATATTATCTTAAAATACTGTCTTTTATGTATTTATAAGATCAGTGTTATGACACATGGGATAAAAATAATTAATTTTCAAAGTTCCATTAAATTTATATATAAACATTAAAAATGAATTCTTAAAATTTCTAGAACTAAGGAATAACTAGTAGGATGTGGCAATTGTAAAACATTCTTCCATATCAAGCATGTTATTACTTCAAAAGTCTCTAACACTGTGGAAAAATAAATGACAATGTGTGCTCATTACGAGGATTATAAAACATGAAATTTTGTTGATTAGTTCTGGAAATAGAATTATTGGGGATATCGGAAAAATGCAACATGAAAGCGCTGCTTGTTGGACGATTAGTATCAAAACATAAACAACAAAAATATTTATCAAGCTATATCTGAATCTGAAGTTTGATGAAAAAAATTGTGCATTATATATTGAGGTAGAGATATTCCAGGAATCGGGAAAATTAAGCATAGCGAAGCTACTTGTTGGGATATTGACACAAAAAATTAAAAAAAAAACTAGTTCATATGACGAATTTACAGAATGTGAAGTTTGATGAAAATCTGTGCATTACATCTTGATATAGAGTTATTGCTTACATCATGAGAAATGAAGCATGGTAGCTCATGAAAGATTTACAGCAAACTATAAACAGCATAAACTCACGTATAGGAATTACTGAATCTGGAGTTTTATGGAATTCCGTTCATTATGTATTGAGACATTGCTGATGCTTAAATCACTAAATGATTTACACAAATAACTAATTGCTGTATAACCTCCCTAAAGCGATCACATTCCGTTCCAATAGAAATTGGTCGTTTGTAGGAGTGCTCTCTTAATGAAGGTTAAATTTAAATTTAGATTTTAATTGTTGAAATACGTCATAGTTAATATTACTAAAATTTATTTTTCATATTTTTAAAAAGCATAAAATTTTGCATATCAAAACAAAAGTTAACTAAAGAAATTAATTACTATAGAGTTTCAAAAATGAATACATTAATATTTGCTTCTATTTTATGGTTTTATCTTTTATAATTTTTCTTTCCAGGTACTTTCATAGTTCAGTCAATAATTGGAAATATGTTTAGTCGGGAACAAATAATGGCGATTTCATTATTTCATCTATTTTTTTTCAGAGTCATCTGACAGAATTTGTCAAGAGAGTTTATTAGCCGTCATTCAAAATTTATCAGAGTGAAATAAATTGCCTAAAAAAGTACAAAAGCAATTAAACACTTAAAAGTTACCGGAATTATAATAATACAATAATAAAAACTAAAATTAGTTTAGAAGTTCTATGAATATTATGTTCTCCGGAATCATTTGTCGAATAAAACCTTCGTCAAGCGACCCAGAAAAAACGGAATTTGTTTCACTTTCTTAAAAAAAAATTCGTCACTAGTGGAGGAAGTTTAACTTGGATGATCTCCTAATGGGGATAAAATTAGTATTGAATCTATGGAAATAAGTTTATTTTCCTAAAAAATGGTCGTTCAGGGAGGTTTCAGTGTGTTTATAACACATTAAGTATTCGCCAATAAATGGGAGTTGCAAATTTTCGTTTATGATCGGGTTAAATTTGATTTCAAATTTCAGAATTTTAAAACCAGTTTCATTTAAATAATAATAATATTATTATTTAAATGAAACTGGTCCATAATAATTCTTATGTGCCAGTAATATGCTACTTATTACACATGTATTCAATGTTACATTAGATAAATTACTCTATATTTTGAGTGGCTTAAAACTTTTCAGTATATTGAAATTAACTTAATACACTCACTTCCAAAAGTTAAGCACAAAGATGTAAAATGAAAAAAAAAATCACCAAATACTGCTTTGATTGACACAAAATTTGGCAGGAAAGTAGCACATATATTTATGTATAAAAAAAAATCAATGATTATATAGAAAAAGGAAAACAATATTAAATTTTCGTAAGTTATCAGATAATGACATACTGGGGACTTAGACAGAATTATGTTTAAAGTGAAAATAAGCAGCATAAAATGAAAAAAAGACATTAATAAGGTAAGCAATCCCCCCTTCATCTGTATACAAAGCCTACACCTTGTGTTTATGCTTCCAATTATGTGGTCAACCTCCGCAGAACTACACTGAGAAAAAAAATATGCCTCGTTCAACTAGAACGAATAGTTAGTCACTTTATAAATACTAAACTAGAAATATAGATGTCCAATCTATGCGAGTAGGGTAAACAACTAAGCTGAATAGGCGAAATGACTTGACATTGCTAGTCTCTTCTTTTCTAGGAGACGAAACGACATTGAACCGTTTCAGTAGCGAGAAATTATCGCTTGATTTTAGGAATGATTTCTTATTCTTAAGCTATAATTATAGTTACTAAATCAAATCTCTTGTGTTCGCCTCTATTTGAAGAGATTTTTAGATAAATTTGACAGCAAAAATATCGGAAAACGTACTTGAATTCCAGTAAGAGACTCTGGAACTCTCTGAGAAATGGAACTAAAATTTATAAGGATGACATGGAACTATTTTTTCTAGAGCCATTACTTAGATTCTATATGCCAGAACCATATTTTTTTCTCAGTGTAAGCAATTGCCATTTTTCTTGTAGAGCAGTTTCCAGCTTAAGAGCTGTATCACACGGAAAAAGATTTTTCGGCAGACATTTTACAAAACACGATCGTTCATTTTGTTAAGTGATCGGTAAACAGGTTTTTCAAACTTGTCGCGGGGTTATTTGATTTCTCGCTCCGCTCCTATTGGTGAGTTGATCAGCGCTGAATGAATGAACAACTTTTTCCGTGCAATGCGGGAAATGCTCGGTAAGCGAAAATAGCGAGCGGATTCAAGGTCAGACAGAATTTTGCTGATTGTAATGTTGTGTAGGGGGAAAAGTTCGGTGAAAGACGCCGTGTGATACCGCTATAAAAGTGGCTGGAGGAGGGAAACGTAAACAAACAGCAGCGCCGATAGCATCCCAAAGATTTTCAATGTGATTAAGGCCGGACGAATATGCTGGCCACGCCATAAGCGCAATCCCTTCACTCTCCAGGTAGTCATCGACGATGCCAGCTCTATGGAGACGTGCGTTATTGTCCATTAAAACAAAAGTAGGGCCAACTGCTGCAGCGTACAATCTCACAATGGATTCTAGGACTTTATGTCGATACCGGACAGCCATCATAGAACCCAGTTTAAAGATGTGAATGTCGGTGCGGTATCCTAATGAAATCCCTGCCCACACCATAATGCTTCCGCCTCGGAATGCATGATTGTCGGTGATTTTTTGGGTCTGATCGTGTTCCCTGTTCACGCCATCGCCATATCCTTATAGGCTTGTCATCTAACTGCAGAGCAAATCTAGACTCATCAGTAAACATGACACTGCCTCAGTCAGATACAGTCCAATTCACATGTTCCCGGCACCATTTTAATCGTGCTCCTCTTGATTGGATGGATAGAGAAACACAAACTCGAGATACCCGGGTCCACTCATATGTAATCTTCGGCGTACAGTAGCTGCAGATATCGTCTTACCAATGGACGCTGTAACCATAGATGCCACACGTGTGGAGGTCGTTCTGCGACTCCGCTTGGCTACAATAGCAATATATCGATCTTCCGCTGGGTTTGAAACTCTTGGGCGACCGATTACGGGCCTTCGGACAACTGTTTGTGTGGTTTGGAAATGTTTCCATAAACATGAAATTACAGAATGATAAATGCCGAAGAAAAGAGCAACGTCTGTGATCGACTGTTCTGCTTTAATGCGCCCCATAGCACGCCAGCACTCAGAATCTTCCATTCATATTCTGGAAGTCATAGAAACACTTATGTCTTCAAAACAAATTGTAAGAAAGTCTTAAACACCTTCATTCAGCACTTACAATCAACTTTTGTAACCCTTCATAAAGCTGTCTTCTTATAAGACTGCCCTTTTTGCATATTTTTTGACATGAAAGCGCGATTAGCTGTTACCTAACATATTTGCATACTTCTATCTACCTCTACAATGATTCGCATCCTCTTCAATTCTGATTGGCTTCAAGAAATTGGCATTTTCCTCTCCGTGCTTAACTTTTGGAAGTGAGTGTATCCTGTCTTTTATTTAAGTAATGATGCCAATGTTTCATGAATGATTATACATTTAATGCATAAATATCAAAAGAAATTTATAAATAGATATAAGGCTCAGGAATAAAAAATATCGAAAATCGATATACATAAGAAAATAATAATAGCTTAATAATAGTTTTAAATTAAATGCTAGAGAAAAGGCAAATTGTTGTCATTAAATTTTTAATTAGAAATTTCAGAAGCTTAAAACCAATTTCATTTAAAATAATAATAATACTTTTGAAAATAATGCTTAAGTTCCACTAACACGTTACTTATTACACATGTATTCGATGTTACATTAAATACATAACTTAGCATTTTTCATAGTTTAACACGTTCGCTGCCGCTCACGGGATAGCTCTTGATATGGCGCCAACGCTAAGGGGTCACTCACGCGCCAGCGTGAGGTGGAGATGAGGGGTGATGTCCAATAGCCAGTCACGCGCTGGCGCGGAAAAATCTTTCACTGATTCTTTGTTATAAAAAGTAAATCGGCTTCTGAGAAAAACCCACTACTACAGTGAGGCATTAACTATCATCACATCTTCATGTAAGCGGCAGCGAACGTGTTAAAAATGTTCAGTACAATAAAATTTTTCTTTATATCCTGTCTTTTATATAAGCAATAATACCAATGTTTTAGCAATGATTATACATTTAATATATAAATATCAAAAGAAATAGTTATAATTTTGAAAAATAAAAATATCGAAGATCGATATACATAAAAAAATAATAGCATAATAAAAGTTTAAAATTAAATGCTAGAGAAATTTCAAATTTGAAAATTAATATCAATATCGATAACAAGGGAACAAAATTTTATTCAAGCAACCCGTACAAAATAAGGAATTTGTTTCCTTTTTCTCAAAATATTTAGTCGCTCTTGCAGGGAATTGAACTGGAATGGTTTTTAAATGGAGGTAAAATTAGTATCGAACCTATAGGAATAAATTTCGTTCCATGAAAAAAATAGTCGTTTAGGGAGGTGGTAGAACTGGAAAGTTTTACTGTATTTATATTGCATTCAGTATCCTCCTATAAAATGGAGTTGCAAATTTTTGTTTATGGTGTTATTAAATTTTTTTTAGAAACTTGAGAAGCTTAAAACCAATTTCATTTTAAAATAACAATAATATTTTCGGTTAATGCTTAGGCTCCACTAACACGTTATTTACAATACGGGTGTTCGATGATACTAGATAAAGAACACTGTTTTTTCAATAGTCTAAAATTTTTCAGTACATTAACTTTTGCCTTATTATCTTGTCTTTTATGTAATTCATAAGACCAATATTTCATAAATGATTATAAATTTAGTGCATAAATGTCGAAAATTTATAAATAGTTATAAGGCTGAAGAATAAAAATATTGAAGAAAGATATGCATAAAAAATATTAATAACATAATAATAGTTTAAAAGTAAATGCTGAAGAAAATTCAAATTCCTGTGATTAAATTTTTGATTAGAAACTTCAAAAGATTAAAACCAATTTCGTAACATAATAACAATTATTTCGATTACTGCTCCACTAACACGTTACTTACTACACGTGTGTTCGATGATACACTGTACAAAGAACTCTGTATTTTCTATAGTTAATCTAATAGTAGAAGATATTTTAATATCCTGTTTTTTTTATGTAAGTGATAAGACCAATATTTCATAAAGGATTATAAACTTAATGTATAAATATCAAAATAAATTTATAAATAGTTATAAGACTGGAGAATAAAAATATTGAAGATCGATATGCATAAAAAATTAATAATAGCATAATAATAGTTTAAAATTAAATGCTAAATACAATTAAAATTTCTGTGATTGATTGTTTTTTTTAGAAAAATCAGAAGCGTAAAAGCAATTTCATGAAATAGTAATAATACTTTCGAATAACGCTTAAGCTCTACAACACGTTATTTATTACACATATGTTCGATGTTTCATTAGGTAAAGAACTCTGTATTTTCAATAATTAAAAATTTTCAGAGCATTAAAATTTATATTGATATCCTGTCTTTTTTCTGAATAATAAGACCAATGTTTTATGAATTATTATAAATTAAATACATAAACATCAAATAGAAATATTTAAATTCTTATAAGGCTGAGAATTAAAAATATCGAACTTCTCTATAGATTTTGAAAATAATAATATCATAACTATAGTTTAAAATTAAGTGCTAGAGAAAATTCAAACTTAAGAAATATCAATAGCGATAACAAGGGAATACTATAATTCTTATTAAATTGGATATTCAGGTTTTTATAGAAAAATCCAATTGCCAATGAAAACTATTGTGCGTATTCTTTTATTGACGCGAGTAATATTTGAAGTAAGCCTATAATTTTAGAAAGAAGAATTAAAGAAATATTTTCAATATCCAATTTCATTTTCATTTTTCTCAGTGCGTCAAAATTATGTATTTGTTAGATTTTTTTATTTCTTTTGCTTCTCATTCATATTTCTGTATCTGAAAATATTATTATATATGAAACAGTATTGATAATACATTCAATAATTTCGATTTAATGGGAGTTTGAAAATTTTTGTTTAACGTGCGATTATTTTTTTTTATTGAAAACAGCAAAGGCTTATTTCCTAAAAGTAATTTCATTTTTAAAGACAATAATAGACCAAATTCTCCCTAAAGCTACCACGCTCCGTCCGGTTAAAACTGGATCTCTCCGAGAGATGATCTCTTAATGGAGGTCATGTTTAAATCTAAATTTTAATTATTAATATAAGGTAACTATTGACTATTGAACTAAAATTTTGTTTTTCACATTTGGAAAAAAAATTAAGTCTCATTTCAAAACTTATTTACATAAGTTAATTACTGCATAGTTAAAAAAAGGAATATACATTACATTGCTTTTTCAATTTATGGCATTATCTTTTTAAACTTTTTTTCCAATGTCCCTTTAAAGTTCAGTAAATAAATGCATTTTTTAAAAAATAGGAACAAGCCATGACGATTTCATTACTTTATCTATGTCCTTGTGAATTTCCTGACAGAACAGAGCTTTGGAGTTTATTGACCATCATTCTTAATTCGCCATGCGAGTTAAATTCATTGTCTAAAATGAAACAGTGGGGTTTCAATGCTTAAAAGTTATTGGAATAAAAAAAATGTCTAAACTTAGTTAAGAAGTTTGAGAAATAATATGCTTTCCGGTATTACTTTTCTGATAAGATCTTTTTCTCGTGACCTGCAAAAAACGAAATCTGTTTCATTTTCTTTAAAGAAACTGGTCGCTCATGGAGAGAGTTAACTGGTATGGTCTCTGAATGGAGATAAAATTAGTATTGAGCATACGGGAATAAATTTCGTTCCATAAAAAATTGATAGCAAAGGTACGCACAAAGAGGTTTCACTGGACTTCTAAAAAATGCTTTAGCGTCAGTAACATGTCACTTATTATTGTCATTTTATTTCGTAAGTTACCAATATTTAGATTTCGAAACGAAATTAAACAAATGCAAAACTGGCTAACATGACATTTCTTCTGTTTTTTTTAAAGAAATTTTCATTATAAGGAAATCGCATACAGATATTTCAAATATATATATATACATATAGGAGTATAATATCAGAAGTTTTAAGTTGTTCTTTGTAAAATAAAATATTCTATTTTTTATATTTCTAGTTTTATAAAATAAGTAAACAAATACATATATGTTTGATTAACAGTCTGATAAACATCATCAGATGTTTACATCACAGCAATTTAAAAAGCCTTTACATGAACCTTTCTCTGCGTACATTATTATCATTTGCATGTTCTGGCTCGAATTTCCAATGGTGATTGATAATGAAGAAAATGTCTCCTAAAAATTAACCCTAAAAAAAAGCATACAAAAATTAACACGAAGAAAAAAATGAAAAATATACAAATAGAAAGGTTACTAATTACGACAAATGTAAGGTTACATATAATAATAGGTACTCCATAATAGTTAAAATTAATAAGAGATAGAGTAAAGTGCATATGCCTATAAAACTAATTTTTGTTCTCTGAACGCCCTTATTGAATTATTATTATTTTAGCATTGTATGAGTTCCTATATGATTGCACTTGGCATAAATTTCTTAATACGGGTTTGCTTATTAATGATTTATTCAATTTTTTCTATTATTTTCATATTTATTTAATGCAAATATGTCATTTCGATTTAGCCGAAGCATTTCTTTTCTTTTAAGCAAAACATCCTTGCAAAGAAATTGCATAAATATGCATAAAAATCTTAAAATTCTGTACATATATATGTACAATATCGGAAATTTAAAATTGTCTTTTGTAAAATAAAACTTTCCAATTTCTAGTTTAATAAAATATATATGTACATATGTAGGTTTCACGATCTGTTAAAAATCTTCCGAAGTTTACATTGCAACAAATTTAAAAATTATTCACGTGAACACTCCTAAATGTACAATATTTTTCATAAAAATGTTCTTGCTGGAATTTCCATTGGTGATTGATAATGTAGAAAATGAGCCCTAAAAATTAATCCAAAAAATAAAACATACAAGTAAAAAAATCCCTGTCTGTTTGGCCTATATGCGAAGGTAGATTTCGAAGTTAAATTCACATTTCAACTGCAAAAAATAAAATATGAGAAAAAGCCAGTTTAACAACTTTATTTTGCAGTTTTTGAAAAATTTTTAATATGATTTTTCTGTAATAGCTGGTTTTATTAGAATCATCTAAAGCAAAATTCGGCTCAAATGACCACTTTAACAGTATTTTGAAAAATGTATTTTTACCTTATGAAAAAATCGACCAATACAGCACAATTAATTGTTCCTAATAACAGAAACTGTAAATTGAATGTATTTGAGAGCAAAATTGAATTAAAAAATGAATCATAAAGTAAGCAATTTGTTATTTGTATATATCCCCAACTCTCCAACCATGATCACTTCGGGAAATTTTGTTCCAAATGCCCAGTTTGACAGTTTTTGTTTGAAATGTATTCTACCATTATCAATAAACTACCCAATACGGAACATTATACAGTTCCTAGGTAAGAAAACCTGTCACTTGAACGTGTTTGAGAGCAAAAATGGATTTATAAATGAGTCAGAAAATAAGCAATTTCTTATTTAAATACTTCCTTAATTTTACAATCACAATAGCTTCGGGAAATTTTGTTCAAAATGCCCTATTTGACAGGATTTTTTTAAATATATTCTTCTTTTATCACAAAACTGACTAATACGTCACATTATAAAGTTCCTAAATAAGAGAACCTGCAAATTTTTTGTATTTGAAGACAAAATGAATTTAAAAATGAGTCAGAACATAAGCAGTTAAGATTTGAGATTTTTGCATCCACTTCTAATTTTGTTTCAAAAATTTTAGCTATAAGATTTGGTTCTAACAAAAACATGCCAGCATAAAAGTTGAAGATATTATTAAGAACATGTATTGTATATTTAATCGGATTTGATATCATGAGAATTGACGAAGTTGTTTTTTTTCTTCTACCACCTCCTTTTTTGTTTCCGTTTTTATTTTATTATTACTTTTGTAATAGGAGTTACTCCTATTTCCCCTTTTTTCCGCTGTAATAAATTCCAACTGGCACAAACTTTTAAGGATGAATCTGCTTATGATTGATGTCATTGAATTTATTTTTATTAGTTTCATGTTTATTTAATTATAATATGAGATTTCGACTTAGCCAAAGTTTCTCTTCCTTTTAAATAATTCTTCGTTGTAACGAAAGCGCAAATATAAATATATACTTTAAAAATATATATATAGAAATACATGTACGAGTATAATATCAAAAGTTTTAAATTGTCCTTTGTGGAAAAAAATTTTCTTTTTTTATACATTTCATATTTAATAAAATAAATAAATAAACATAAATATATATAGCTCTCACAGTCTTCTAAAAATCTGCAGATATTTACATCACAGAGAATTTAAAAGCATTCACGTGAACCCTCCTCTGCGCACATCATTTTTCATTTGCATGTTCTGACTGGAATTTCCATTGGTGATTGATAATGAAGAAAATGTGCACCCTAGAACAGGTGCAACGTAAAAGCTTCAGTCGAAAATGATCCTTGAGCATCTCACGAGATCTCCGGGGTCAGCAAATAGGTTACGAGCGTGACAGTTTCCATACTGCACAAGGAATCCGGTTCGGTTAAATCGTACCAGAAGTGAAGGTCGTTGGCGTTTAAGGTTTTGATATAATAGTTTAAGAAGAGGAGTAAGGAATGATTTATGATAATGACGAAATAATTATGCTAGTGGATATTTAATTGCAAAAAAAAAAAAATACAAATAAAGGTAAATAAATTTAGTATTTAAATTATAATGCAAATATGATGTCAATAATATGTATGTATGATTTGTGAATATACAAAAACAAACATTCTATGTAGTCATAAAGTGTTCATATTTTTTGCATAAAATAAATTCATATTCTATGTTGTCGAAAAATGTGCACATTTTTGGAACAAAAAAAAGTCTTTACATTCCAATTTTGCAAAAATTGTTTTTTTATGGTTGTGAGAATTTATTTATTCTAAATTTGTATTATTTTCAGTCATTATACTTATTTAAAATCTATAAAAATTTAATGACCATGTATGTTGTGTCTTATATTATGTTGTCTCTTACAATATTTTATAAAATCATTTCCATGCCCAATGATATTTTTGACATCATATTTACGCTGGTACGATTTGAAAGATATATTGGGTTTTTATTGCAGTTTTTTAACTTTTAAACATTGGCACATTTTCCATGCTGCACATGGAATCCGGTTCGGTAAAATAGTACTAGAAGCGAATGTCATTGGCGTTTAAGGTTTTGTTGTAATAGCTTAGGAAGAGTAAGGAATGATTTATGGTAATGAGAAAATAATTATCCGAAAGGATGTTTAATTGCAAAATAAGATAGTACCATAAATAATCTGAGAATTTATAGTATAAAGCAAATATGATAATATGATGTCAGAAATGTGTCTGTATTTTTTATGCATACACAAAAGTGCAAAGATGATGATATCAAAAAATGTGCACATTGTTTGCACAAATTAAGAACATGTTCTATGTTATAAAAATTGTTCAGATTGTTTGCATAAAATTAGTGCATATTCAATTTATTAAAAAATATGCATGTTGTTTTCATAAAATAAATTCATATTTCGTCTTTACAAAAATTATACAATTTTCAACTTTCAATAAACATGCTTGAAGTAGTTAATATTTCAATATCAAATTGGCAGTGTGTTTATATATTATACATATATCCTAAAGTACTTCTTTATGGTGTTGGCTTTGTTTATGGACATTGATTATTTACACAAGGGATATAGGCAGGTAGCGAAGGGAGCTTTCAAAGAGGAGTGCCCTCTGTGAGGATCTTTCTTAAAATCCTAACCGGTATTTCCGTATAAAATCCAACGTTAGAAGAAAACCAAGGAAATTTCCGAACGATGAAGCCGATGGGCACAATGGGGGTTTAAATCCAGATTCAATTGAAAGTGATCCTTGAGCATCTCAAGAGATCTCCGGGTTCAGCAAATTGATTACAAGCGTGAGATTTTCCCTACTGCACAAGGAATCCGGCTTAGTGAAATCATACCAGAAGCGAAGATCGTTGGCGTTTAAGGTTTTGATGTAATAATTTAGGATCAAGAGTAAGGAATTATTTATGATGATGGCAAAATAATTATCCTAGTGGATGTTTAATTGAAAATAAGATAGTAGCATAAATTAATTTAGAATTTATATTATAATATGTAAATATGATAGATCAAAAATATTTCTGCATGTTTTGTTATATTGTCAGAAACGGCGCACATTTTTTTTTTCATAATATAAATGCACATTCCATATTGTAAAAAATGTGCATATTCTTTGCATAAAATAAGTGCATATTTCATGTTTACAAAAAAAAAAAGTTAGAAATTGCACATGAAACATAGCAAATGAGCTGCGTTCGTACGATAACGAAGTTTAAAAAATATTCAGATCTTGCTGTTATAGTAGATAGTACTTCGGATACACTATAGTACCCCAAATCTTTTGTGTGTCCCTGTAAATACTATCTGCTTTATTTTACAAAGGAAATATCTTGTAATATTCCTCAGCAACGTATATCAATCTCATAAAATGTTAAATAGTTAATTACAATTAAAACGCTTACCAAACAATATTTTCCCTATATCTTTATATAATGGAATACTTTTGTGCGGCCTTGTAAATCAATAATAAATGTTCTTTGCAACACAGATTGTGCAAATTGTATATTATAGTATATATTTCATGGATTCATATCAATTTTATTATGTTTGAATAAGTGTAACACCATTAAAATGCATTTGAAACTTCTTTCCCCATTGACCGTAATGTAACGGAATACTTTGATTGTCCCTGTAGTTATTATTCATCCGATTTTCATAAAATTTGAAACGACTCGACAAAATTATGTAATAATTTAAGAATATATGATATATTTTAAATTTCAAACGATTCTGTTGGGTAGTTTTTGCGTTGTTATACGCGGACAGACAGACGGACAGACAGACGGACGGACGGACTGAACGACAACTATAGGTGTTACATATTTACATAATTACGAATGCACCTAAAAAATCACAATAATGTCTATTGGTATATCTATTGCTGTGAAAATTTGCTTATTCTAAGTTTGCATTATTTTCAGGCATTGTACCTATACAAAATCTGTAAAAAAGTAATGTGCACTAATGTTGTAATTTATATAACAACATAATATGCATTAAAGGTCGTTTCCACTCCGTATAATATTTCTAACATTATACTTATGCTGGTATCATCTGACCGTTATTTTCAAGTATTTTTTTTATTTCTACAAAATGCACAATTTAAATTTTTATTACGTTGAATTGATAAAAAGTGTTCTTTCCAATGCATTTTGTTTGACAAATATACCTTACTTTGTAGTTTTTAAAAATAAATTTCAAATATGATTTTTTTAATGCTATCTCTATCGCACGGTATTCTTTAACAAATGATTAGCTTGTTTACATTTGAATATTTTTTCTAACGAGTTGTGTATCAGGAAACTACGTTATGATTTTATTTTGAGTTTAGATTAATATTTATTCAGATTAATATATACTATATTAAATTGGCTGGAATTGTAGAAAATATAATAATTTACCCACTAACTTTAAATATGGTCGTAGCTATGTGAGATAATTCAACAGCATTTTATTTAAAAAAATAATAAATCAATTTCTGCTTCCTATAAACATTTATTCAAAAATATGCCTGCGATATCCTTTTAATCAGTAGAAAGATGAATCAAGCTGATAGTTCGATGTTTGAAAATAGATTTAAAGCATTATACATTCTAAGTAAATGTACCTCTATATACATTCACGCGTTTGAAGTAGATAAGATTTCAATATTAAAAATAACGGTGCTTGTTTTTATATCCTAAAGGATGTAGAAGACAATAAAATTCTTTACGGTGTTGTTATTGTCTCTGACGGTTGATTATCTGCAAAAGGACCTTTCAAAGGAGAATGCCCCATGTGAAGATCTTTCTAAAAAACCTAAAAAAAGAAGTTAAATAAATTAAGTTAAACTCCGAACGATGAAGCTGTTGGGAACAATAGGATCGAACACAGCATCTTTCGTCTACCAACTTTGAGAGCAGAAGATCTCAGCTGCAGGCGGGGCACTTCTTTATAGAATTACTTGATGAAGAGAGATTTATTAAAATTTCAATGAATCAAAAAATTCTTACATAACATATATGCATTAAATTTTAATAAATCTATGTAATTCTAGAAAACTTTTCTCGCCTTGCAATCTATATCATTTCAAATTTTGAATAATGTATTAAATTTTGTGCTGCAGTTGCAGTTATGTCTACATATGACAGTGATAGTACCTGGCTGGGAATCTTTGCAAGTGGTTTAATTGGTAGAGCGTTGGCGCGTTATACCGATGACATGTTGATGTTCAAGTCCTGTCTTAGACACTTTTTTCACCCAGTTGGCTTTACGCCTTTTAAACAATTAAAGCTCAAACTATAATTAAATTTGTCTACATTTTCTGTTATTATTATTATTATTATTACTATTATTATTATTGAGCATATTTTCTGAAAACATAATTTATATTCACTTTTCTTGTAAGGTTTCCGAATTTCAGAATGCACATATTTACGTTTTTAATGTGTTAGATGGTATTATGTATCAAGAAAAAAAGGATTATCAATTCTTTAAAATACCTTTTGAGTCATTAAAGGCGTGTGGGAGTATGAACATTTATCAGCAAATTTTTTTCTGAAAAACTGATATTTGAAGTCGGAAATTTAAGAAAAAAAAGAGAGATCCAGAAAATAAAATAAATTACACTATTTAATACCAATAACAAATTGCTACTAATATGAATTTTAGTTTCTGAAACTAATAACATTATTCATTTCAAATGAGCAAAACATAAGGAAAACATGTATGCGGGTCTGTGTGTTCATTTATATATGGTCAAATTTAGTGCATTTTTCATGTAGCTACGTTGGATTTTCCTATGAGAGTTCTAAGTTAAATTGAATAACTGTTAATGTGCGTATACCTTTATAAGATACCGTAGTTACCAGTGTATAACGCGCACTTTTTCTCATAAAATTCAGGGCAAAAAATGTGGGTGCGCGTTATGCACGAAATATTTTTTACTGCTTTATGTAATCACACGATATAACAATGAATCAAGAAATGTATCCATAGAATAAATTAAAACTGGAGTCTTACTGAATAGAAAGAAGTATTTCTGCATCTTTATTTCACACTTTACACTTTTTTATACAAAAACGGTAGTAACAGTATTTAAACACTACTTAGAAATCTCCATTGCCGCTACTGCTTTTTATGTAACGGTAACAGCAAAAATTGATGTAATTGATACAGATTTGCACTATAAATAAAACTAGTCGTTGGGGGCCACCGTAATACTTACCCATCATGGATATGTATATGAAAATAAAACATGCGAAAACTATTTAGACAATGCATTGCAATTCATAAACAAAATTTAAATATTGTTAATATACATAGTGATGCTATATTAAAGAACTGCTGATGTACCAATTTCGACAAATTATATAAAACGCCAAACTACTCAAGTAGTACCGAACTGCGTAAAAGAAACATCCTTATAACTCCACAAATAATACTTCTATTAACTAACAATTAACTGCGTCGGATTAAGCGTCTCATTTCCAATTAAAATATACCTCTGAATTGAAATTTGAATGAAATACAGGGTCATGAAAAATCGAAGAATGTGGAAAATAAGATTACAAATATCTCGGCAACTAATAATCCGGTCGGCTTTGTTCTATATGCAAAATGTGTGTTATTTTATTGCCTTTTACGTCCATTCCTTAGAACAAAAAAATTCGAAAAATTTTATATACCTTTCATCAGAATGAATTTTTCGAGAGTCCGAAAAAAATAGTTCCGGATAATCGAGGTTGCTGATATTAAATAGGGTTCGTCCCATTCTTACATACTAACTACATACAAAATTTCAAGTCTCTATCTCAATTTGTTCGGGAGATAGAGCGTTTACAGACAGACAGACAGACAGACAGACAGACAGGCAGACGGACGGCAAATTTTTTTTTTCTAAAAATATGTTTTTCGGAATCTCCACTATCTAAAACGTGTAAATCCGTCAAAAAAAATTTTTCGATTTTCAAAACGATTGCAAGACATACCCTATACTACGTATGATGGGTAAGTAAAAATGTAAAGTTAAGAAATTCTTAGGAATTTTAATTAGGAAAGTGGGAAACCTAGAATTTTTTTTACAAAACTGCGCATAATTTGACCAGATTCATTTGTAAAGCTGCAAGTGTACAGGAAAAAATTTAGCAAGAATACAGATTTCTTCAACTTTACATTTGCAGAATTACAGATTGTATATATACAATGTAGATGTTTTGATGATTTTGTGTATTTAATAATCAATTCAAATTTTTAAACAATGTATTTAAACAAATTTATATCGCTTGTATAAAGGCAAAAGAAACGCGAATCTTGAAAGATTAATTTCAAAGAATGTATTGAATATCAGGAAATAATATATACTTTTAAGTTCAACAACTTTATGAAAAATGCATCAAAGAATAAATCTGGAATCTTATATGATAAATTTCTAAAAATGCGTTATATGATACAAGTTATAATAAACACTCTGAAAAATCTTTATCGAAATATTGATTTTGTATCAACAAAGCCGAATAATGTTTGTTCAAAAAAATATTACTCTTTCACAAAATTTTCTTTGTAGTACGTACGTAACACTGACCTAACACAGATTCTTCGAAATTAAAAGCTAACACAAATTATTAAGGCTCCTGTTCTCGCTCGAGGAAACGCTCGCGAGCTAATGCTATTCCTGTGTTGAAGCATTTTTCTAATAACTCTTTTGCATTTTGACATTTTTTAATTTTTTTTTTTTTTTTTTTTTTTTTTTTTTTTTTTGCATTGGATAGCTGAGGCGCATGCCAACAGCGCACCTATTTTACTTTTTTGATTTTGGTTGCAGCTATTTTTTTAAAGCACTTCCAGTTTCGAAACCGGTTTTGAAAGTGAAACTAACTTTGTAAAAAATATCTGCAACCAAAATTGAAAAAGTAAAAAAAAAGTGCGCTGTCGGCATGCACCTCAGTTATTCAAAACAAAAAAATATTCAAAAATGTCAAAATTCGAGAGAGTTATTGGAAAAATGCTTCCCCATAGGAATAGCATTAGCTCGCGAGCTTTTCCTCGAGCGAGGACAGGGGCCTTAATTGGTGGTAGATAAAATATTACAACTGACTTGTGTTTGATAGAAAGCCTTCAATTAAGGAGACTTTGAAATTCTCCAAATCTTGTGTTCAAAACATCACGGTAATTTGTACATTCAGATATTCTACTTCTTTCTTTCATTCAGAAAATAAAGATTGATGCAAAAGAGGGTGGAAGAGCAAGGAAAAGCAAAATCACGTTTTCGGGGCCGGATATGAAAGTGATGAAATTGGTTGAGCGTTTTTGCATTTATTGGTTTAGCGCAAAGTAAAGCCATTTCGATCACTTTGAAAAACATATATGAACCTAAAGCGAGTCAAGATATATATCTTAAATTCACTTAATTTTGTTGGAATAAATCTTGAAATGTTCTAGTAAAAAATAGAACATTTCAAGTATAGTAAATTAGTGGCCATCGTTACATAAATATTGCTAAAATTATAAATACATACACATACATACATATCTAAAAAAATCAATTGCATTTTAAAAATTCTATTATCATTTTTTATGTTCTCGGGTGAAAAGGAATAACTGGTTATAATTTTACTGCTAAAGGTTTTATGTAATTTTTGCGAAAGGTTTTTTAATAGGATATGCTGTGAGACACATCATTCGTTTAAACATTCTATTCATAAAATCTTTTCAGTAAGATTTTATTTACATAAGGTAGATTCAAACTTTAGGGATACATTTTTGATTTTTGATGGTTTTGTACATTTAATAATCAGTTCAAAAATGAAAATAATATACTTAAGCAAATTTATATAGTTTGTATCAAGGCAAAAAAAGAATGAATATTGAAAAGTAATACGTATTTTTCAGTTCAACAGTTTTTTGAAACATGCATCAAAGAAGAAATCTGGAATCTTACATGATAAATTTCTAAAAATGCGTTATATAATACAAGTTATAATGAACACTCCGGAAAATCTTTATCGAAATAATGATTTTATATTAAAAAAGCCGACTAATGTTTGTTTAAAAAAGTATTACACTCTCAGAACATTTTCTTTGTAGCACGCACCTAACATTGTCCAAACACGAATTCTTCTTAAAAATTAAAATTAAGACAATTTATCAATCGGTGAAAGATAAAATATTACCATTGACTTGTATTTAACGGAAAGCTTCCGATTAAAAAGACTTTAAGAATTCTTCACATTTTGTGTTCAAAACATCACGGTATTTCATACATTTGGATATTCTATTTCTTTCTTTTACTCACAAATTAAAGATTGATGCAAAAGAGGGTGGAGGGAGCAGAGGAAAAAGAAAATCACGTGTGCTGGGGCAGATGAAAGCATTGCAATTCGCTGAGCGATATTGTATTGAAGGGTTTAGTGCAAAGTAAAATTCCTTCGATCACTTTAAAATATATATATATGCACCCAAAGCGATTCAAGATATATTTCTTAAATTCACCTAATTTTGTTGGAATCAATTTCGAAATTTTCTAGCAATTCCGATCGTTAATTTTCATTAATGTAATTACTTATTACTATTATCTATAATTAAATTAATAAAAGTATAATTTAAAAGAATAGTAGTGATCCTCCAGTAAATTGGTTTCTATTAATTTTCTTTTAATTGGAGCTTTTTAAGGAAAAATCAACCGCTGTTAAGGGATGGAATGGCTATTTTCGCTTTTAATTTAAACAAAAATAATATTTTAAACAAGCTTATGAAAAATAAATTAAGTAAACATTTTCCAAATACGAATTCTTTTTAAAAGGTAACACAATTTATCAATCGGTGAAAGATAAAATATTTCCATTAATTTCTACTTTATAGAAATCTTCCAACTCAAAATACTTTAATAAATCTCCACATATTGTGTTCAAAGCATCCCGATATTGCGTATATTATGGTATTCTACTTCTTTCTTTCCTTCAGAAAATAAAGATTGACGTAAAAAAGGGTGGGGAGAGAAGAGGAAAACCAAAATCACGTTAGCGGGGGTGGATGAAAGCGATGAAATTCGTCAAGTGATATTGCATTTTAGGATTTTGTGCAAAATAAAACCATTTTGATCACTTTAAAATATATACATGCACCCAAAGCAACTCAAAATATTTGTTTTAAATTCACTTAATATTTTGGAATCAATCTTGAAATTTTCTAGTAAAAAATAATCTTTCTGTATAGATAACACTATATTGAATTAGGAAATTCAACTCAAAACATGAAAAAGGAGATTAAACTGATTTATGAAGTTTTGGTAGGGGAAGGTTATCTACCACGGACTTATTTTGACTTTTTAATTTTTAATAAAAAAAAATGCCAAAACTAAAAATAGGTTTTATAAAAGTTCAAGATGTTATACACTACATATATTTATAACGATTATTTCGTTATATATTGGTTATTTTCTTAAATTATTCCTTTACACCCCCCCCCTTCTGTTTTTTTTTTTTAATTTTGTATTTAGATTCTCTAGTATGCTTAAATGAGTTTTTAACCAGTTTTGAACTTTTAATTATAAAGTTAAAATAAGATTATTCTTTTTCATCTAAAAATAAATAAATAAATAAATAAAAATATTTTAAGTTACGAAAGGGGAACTTTTTCCTTGTGTAAAAAAAGTTAAAAGATTTCATTTTATTGCTTGCTTACTAACAGTTTTTGGTGTTTTCTATATAGTTTTCTTTGCTTTATTATCTAAGGATAAAATAAGTTTTTTAAAGTGAAGGAATATATAGATATATGTTTTCAAAGTGTAATTATTTTGCTATTTTATTTATTTTAATTTCTAAATGATTTACTTTTGTATGTGCTCCCTTTGCTTTACTGTCATAAGAGGTTAAAATAAGATATCTTTAAGGTGTAGTATTATATTTTTAAGGTCTATTTATTTTGCTATTTTATATATTTTACTTGCTAGGAAATTTACTCGTTTTCAATGTGCTTTAGGTCTGTGTAACAATTTCTCAATAACTTGTGGGCTTAAAAAAAAAAAAAAAAAAAAAAAACTGTAATCATGGCGGCAAAACAAATTCCGATAAATATCATTCAATTTGATGGAGATCCAGATTTACTTAATTTTTTTTTTGATCAAATTAGTGTCTGTGCGGAAATTAATAAATATAACTCACAGACAACAATCGCAATCTTAAAGGGAAAGTTAGTTGGGCCTGCACAAAAATTTCTAGCCCAAAACCCTGACCTACAAAAGATAACAGACCTCGATTTGCTGGAAAAGGAATTTGCGTCATTTTTCGCCCCCCCCCATAGTAAATGTGTTGCTTCTGTTGAATTGTCTAGTTTAGCACTTATGCCTTCTGAGACCATAAAAAATTTAGCCCATAGACTAAACGTTCTTGCAGCTACAGTTTATGCAGATATCAACGACGAAAATGCACGCAACACTATCAAACTCATGAAATTTCTAGAGGCCCTTCCTTCAAATATTAGAATAAAATTACAGGAAGAAGGTATTAATGATTATAAAACAGCAGTTGAAAGAGCGCAAACCCTTCCTGAAATTTTAAGGAATGAAAAAATTTTACATACCTTACCTTCGGTACACAGACCAGAAAATCTCACTGAATCGCAATTAAAAGAAATTTCTGAGAAAATAAATACATTGTCTTTTGCCCCTCCAGATACTAAAACAGAATCTGAACAAAGAAATGTGCAGACTAGACCAAAACATTCTGCAGGTGTTTCACGTTTCAAAAAAAATTATAAGAATCGGAACTACACTAGACGTTATTCCCCACACAAGTTTTCATATAAAAAACCAGTTATTTGTCAGTTATGTGGAAGAAACAATCACGACGCTCTCTCTTGTTTTAAATGGAAAAGGGCATACACTGAAAGAAAAAATAATTACACAAATTCCACTCCACAATTTCAGGAAAACTGAAGCAGAGATACAATTTTTACGCTGATGGTGTTGTGTCTCAGTCTAATACTTCTACATCAGCAACTTTTGTTTTTGACCCTGTTTTACCTAAAATTTCAAGTTCGAGACTAGTTAATTCAGTAGGTTCCCAAACTTTTGACTCCATGAAGATAGCAAATAACACCAGTACACAAACAGAAAGTGATAATGTTCAGATAATTTGTAGTGTAAACACTATGTCACCATCTCTTCCTCTTGTTAAAGCCACCATAGCAAACCATGATATTACTTTATTGGCTGATTCTGGTAGTAGTATATCTTTACTTTCACAAAAATTATTTAATCAACTTAAATTTGTGTTGAAATATAAAAGACTCTCCACTGACGTCAATATTAAAACTGTCAATTCTGACGTCTCATTTTCCGCGTGCATCAGAATATCCATCAAGTTAAAACAAAAAGCTTTTTCACATCACTTTTATATTGTTGACATACCTGAGTCTTCTAGTTTTGAAGTCATTCTAGGTTTCGATTTCATAACTAGATATAATGCTGTCATCGATACTTTTAACAAGTGTCTCCATGTCAATAATAATTTCTCTGTTCCTTTAAAAACCAGTAAGGAATCTTCTGGAGAGAAACAATCAAAATTATGCAATTCTTTGAGTGATGTTGCAATGAATCAAGATGTGTTCTTAAATCGTAAAATAATATTAGAACCTCAACAACAAATATGGTGCTCTGTTTACATTTCCAATAACATCAACAATGACAGAAATTATGTATTTGAATGTTTGGCACAAACAAAAGAATTAATAGGAAATGATGCCATTATTCAAATGAATAAATCATCCAATAAAAAAACGAAAACTTCACAAATACACTATTTCTTCTCGATAACACTTAAAAACACTTTTGAAAAGGCCATTCATCTTCCTAAATATACAAAACTAGGTCAATTGTCTGAGATTAAGGTAATTCTTGATTATCCGTCTGAAAATTCTTGCATGCAAAATAACTCGGAACAGCACTTTCTAAATTTTATTCAAGCCTCTAATGAAATATTACAAATAAAGAAAGCAGGCTAATGATTTTAAACTTTCTCGCTTTCTTTCTTTGTAACCGATGACCAGGCCCCTACCTGCCGAGTTACCTCAGCTTAACGGGTTAGATACCTGGTATCGGGGCGGGCGACCGTCTAAATGCCGCGTAGCGCCAAAAAACATGTGATTCCTTCGCTTCGCGCTTCATCACATCTGCAGTACTTGCTTCTCAGTCTAGCATACTTTGTTTTGACGGTTGCTTAACGTTATATCCTGTTGTATGTATTGCAAACGGCTACTCAATTTGGTCTCGTAATTTAGAACCTTGATCAGATGACGAGACCTTCACCTGGAAAGGCACCTCCAGAGGTATAATTCACAGGTAACTTGGAGTATTTTGCACCCACGACGGATTTTACATGCACCAGGCGCCATTAGCGTACATGACGGAATTTTAGCCGGCAGATAGCCTGGGTCCTGTAACCAAATGCTATGAGTAAAATTTTCTGCCAACTTGGACACCGTTGCCCAACCTACTTGGGAATCTGGAGCCTAATAGTTGATGCGTACTTGTCAAATGAAAATGGTAATTTAGAGGGGAGGGGGGAGAAAAAACAAAAGAGGGGGCTTCGCAAATTGACAATTTGCACCGTAATTAACTTGAGCTGAACTGAAAGGCAAACTTAACTTTGCAAGGGGGATGAAACTCCGCCATTCTATCGTACCAAACCGGGTAAAAAATAAATAAATAAATAAATAAATTAAATTTAACTGGCTCCATGGGCTTTCCCATTGGAGCCGGTTCGGTAGCTCGTACAGAAAGCACATATATAAAGAGAGGCGGTTGTCAATGAGAAGATATAAATAATAGAAAGATATTAAAAAAAAGAGAAATAATTATTAGAAATTAAAAGTCATAACATTAATTAACAATGCTTTATAAAATGGAAAACTTAGGCCAACAAACTTTTATTTTTTATTTTTTTTTTTTTTAAGGCGCTGGGGAATTTCTAGGCCTTTTTGTATTTTTAATTTTTTTTTTTTTTTACACATTACAGTGAACGGACAAGCAGTGCCGGAGGCGGTTGAAGCTTCTTACTATGTCATATTGCACAACTTGCTGAACCGATTGTGAATTTTTTTTGTGTTTGCAATTCATATGTTGCGGGGCTCCTGTTGCGGGCCATGGTTACAGCTGACGTTGTGCGACTACCGCACACTGCTGAATGACATAATACAAAGACAGACAGATTTCATTTTTTTAATTTGGCGATAGAAATAAATCCTAAGCCTTTTTTTTTTTTTTTTTTTTTTTTTTTTTTTTTTTTTTTTTTTTTTTAACATACAACATTTAACATATGACAATTCCTGAAATTAAGACAGTTAGTTAGTTAGGGTAGTGCTGTCCACTGGGGTGGTGTGTTTTTAACTTTAATCGTCTTTCATTGTGATATTGTATCTATGTTTTCTGTTAGCCATCTAATGACTACTTTGCTTTTGTTTTGTATGTATTTATTATTTGCTAGTTGCTTATGCCAGAGTTCTTTATTATTTGGTGGGATTTTTGCCAGATGGAATGTTTGTGTTAGCGGGCAGGCCGTTAGGTAGTGTTTTGAGGTTCCCAATTCTCCGCATGCACAATATGGCGTGTTTTTGCACTTGAATCTTTTTAAGTATTTTGGGAAAGCTCCGTGTCCTGTATAAATCTGACTCAGAATTTTGCAGCTAACTAATCTGTCTGTACTTACTTTTGGGAAGTATTTATGTGTTGTCCTGCCCGTGTCCCCGTAATCCCATTCGAACTGCCACTGTTTTATTATTAGCTCTTTTATTGTTCTTTTAAGATTTGATATCGGCCTTACCAGATCGTATGGTAATTGTTTTATTTTGTTTTCTGCTGCTTGTTTGGCTAATTCGTCGGTATCCTCATTGCCTCGGATACCCACATGAGCTTTAACCCAGCTAATCTTAAATTTGTTGTCTGAGAGTTTAATTATTTCTAGTATATCATTTACTAATTGTGTTGTGTTGAATGGTTTACTCAGTGCTTGAATTGCTGACATGCAGTCCGAACGTATGCTATAATCCAACCCTGTACTGTTACCCCATTTTGCTGCTTCCAGTATAGCCAGCTGTTCGGCTTGAAAGACACTGTTGAACTTCCTTAGAGGTGCTGACCATGTATGAATTTTTTTGTCATTTCTAAAAGCTACGAATGCCGATCCCGTAGCGCCTGATTCCAATTTTGAACCATCTGTGTAGATATTTATGTCTTTTGGGTTTTGTCCTAATCTTGGTTCAACTGTGTCTGCTGGGTTTGTGGTCCACGCGTTTATTTTTTTTTTCGTAGTCTGTGTGGTTGATTACTGACCCGTATAAGTTAACCGATTCCCTCAGTCTTGATACTGTACCATATGTAGCCTCGTATTTTACTTGTAGATGGATTGGAATCAGGCCCGCTAGTACCTGGAGGGCCGCGGTGGGGTCTGTTTTATATGACTTAACAATCGGTAGCAGGAAATGTCTTTGGCAAGAGGACAGCACTTCCTTGCACCTTGTGTTTAGATTGTGACCCCATATTGGGGCAGCAAAATCTGACGAAGCAAAGAACCTAACTAAATTGTTACTTAATTATTATTCTGCCTTTTCCAAATCATTAGACACACTTAGTCATACTGATAAAATTGTACCTGATTTGAAATTCATTAATGATTACTCCATAAAGACACTCCCTTTCCCTCTTCCCCAAGCATTGCAAAAGGATGTTTTAAACCAAATCAAACAGTTGCTTGATGCCAAAATCATTGAACGTCATTGTTCCGAATGGGCCTGCCCCATGCTTCTTGTTAAAAAGAAACTAGACGGTGCAGGTATACAGAAATATAGACTTGCATTAGATCTCAGAATGGTTAACACTATAATTCAAGGTTCGTCCTATCCACTTCCAAAAATTCAAACCATTATTTCAAATCTTTCACAATATCTTTTTTTTCCTTCTCTCGACTTTCATCAGGCATATCATCAGATTGATTTGCCTGCAAAATTTCAAAATCAGCTCAAATTCACTACAATGTTTGGTTCTTTTCGGTATAAGAGAGTAGTATTCGGATTAAAATCGAGCGCCTCGATTTTCCAAGCTTTAATGGATTCGTTACTTGATGAATTACGGTTAGAAGGTGTTTATACCTACCAAGATGATCTCATTGTTGGTGCCAATTCATATACAGAAATGTGTGATAAATTGGACAAGATTCTTGCAATATTAGTCAAATACAATTTAACACTGTCCCCCAACAAGTGTACTTTTCATAAAACCAGTTTAGATTATCTTGGATTTCACATAGAAAATCAAACTGTTTCACCCGTTCAGTCAAACATTGTAAATATAACTTCTTTTCCAATACCCACAACTAAACGTAAATTAAAAACACTCATAGGCGTCATCACATTTTATCTTGTCCCATCCTTTTCTGAGCTGGTACAATCTCTTATAAACTTAACTACTCCAAAAGCTAAATTTTAGTGGACAAGTAAACACCAAAAAATTATGGACACCATACAGAAGATATTCTTTAATCCACCCATGGTTAGATTACCTGATTGGAACAAAAAGTTCTATCTAAATACTGATGCGTCAAATGTTGCTATTTCTGGCGTCTTACTACAAGAACATGATTACATCTATTACCTGTTGCATACTTTTCAAAATCTTTAAAAGCATCGAAAAAAAAATATTCTGCACTTAAATTAGAACTCATGGCGATTCATAAATCAGTTACTGCTTTCAAATATTATTTATACAACAGAGAATTTGTAATCCTTTCAGATAGTAAACCCCTGGAAAAATACAACAAAACTACAAATCCGGTTGATATTATCTCTCGCTGGCTCATGGATCTCTCAGAATACACATACAAATTTCAACATATTCCAGGTAAAAAGAATGTACTCGCTGACTATTTATCTCGCTGTAACTTTGAAAATAATCAACAGACTTTAGCTACAAATCCTGAGCTTATTCATGATCCTCAACCCTTACCTATTGTAGAATGTGATACTCCACATTCCAGCTCGAGTGATTCTAACATGCATGTTAACTACCTTATTTCTGGTACACAAACAAATCCTGACCCTTTATTAGAAATTTCAAATGAAACATTTGCTACCGAACAACAAAATGACCCTACCTTGTATGTTGTTTATAAAGAAATCTAAAGAAAGGATCTTCTCAAAAATTTCCTAATTATTTCATTCACCCGGATTCAAAAGTTTTAATGTTAAGAAAAGAAAATATTCTTAATAACACTTTTTCATATCACATTCTTGTCCCAAATTCACTTAAAAGTAAAGTCTTAACAATTTCACATTTATCTCATTTTGGCTTTAATAAAACTTATGAATTCTTGTCAGGTAGATATTTTTGGAAGGGTATGTATGTAGATACATTAAACTTTGTTGCATCTTGTGTCAAATGTCTTCAATGTAAACATCATCAAACTCCACCCGCATCTTTGCAGCCCACATACACTCCCAGGTACCCTGGTCATACTATCAGTACAGATCTCCTTGGACCGTTTGCTAATGACAAATACGTTTTAACTATCACTGATCATTTTTCGAGACATATTGAACTCTTTCCACTTAATGACATATCTGCAAGTAAGGTTGTTAAATGCTTATTCCCTTACATAACCACCTTTGGGAGACCTTTGGTTGTCTTATCAGACTTAGGATCCCAGTACACTTCTCAGGTATATAACACTTTTAATGATACAATGGGCATTAAGGTATTACACAGTTCTGCCTCGAGACCACAATCAAATGCGAATGCAGAGCGAATCAATAAATCAATCAAATATTCAGTCAATATTCTTTTACAAGAAGGTCACTCATTCGAAAATGCAGTCTTTATACACAAATCTCTTAATAACGGCTCCAAACATGCAACTACATTGTACTCTCCTAACCTTCTTCATTTTGGACGCGAGCTTTCTCTAATTTTTGATACTTTTGATCAGTCGTGCAACCAACCCTTTCTTGATTAACATATTGAAGTACACAAATTACTTGATGATTTGAGTAAGATATATCACAAGGCTTATAACAACATTAAATCTGCTCAGGATAAAAGATATAAATATTACGGTCAGAAAGCTAAACTGAGATCCATTTGTTTAAAGGACATTGTATACCTAAAGTCAAGTGACAAGTTTAAAACAAAATATACTGGTCCATATATTGTTATTTGTAAACATTCTCCTGTTTCATTCTCAATTAAAAGGTTGTATGCTGCTGATAGCACAGCATTTCGGGTACATATTGATAGACTTCTACTAGCTGCACCTCGTTATGGACATTTATTTGAGGCATCAAGTCATATAAACAATACTAACTTTAATACGTTTTATCAACCACACACATACAATTTAAGAAAAAGAAGCTAATGTAAATCACTATTTATTATTTTTTTAAGTCATGTTTTATGATACTACATATCCAACCAAAAGAGCTCATGGTTGTGTGCATGTTCTTTTCGACTGATCTTTAACAATATCATGGCTGGTCCATCACTGTTGCTCTGAAGATCTCTTGGGAACAATATTAGGTATCATTGTTATCCTTTAACACTTATATATGTCTTCATACTCACTTAAAATTTTATTTACTTTTATTTTGTTTTTTGCAGTACACTTAAAATTTCTTTGACAATCCTCATTAATTCAGTAAATTTTCCAGTAGCTAACCTCCCACTTAACAATTCCTGTACTGTAAGTCAAACATATTATAGTTAGATAAACAGGTACTGTAGTTTAGAAAAGTAAACAAATGATTCATGTAGTTAAATAAAACACATTTTTCGTATATGACTTGTCCATCACCCCACTCGATTGTGACACATTTTCTCGTCTCTCTTCACTCTAGGATTGTCTGCCCGTATTAGATGTTATATGATATACATTTTTTTTTGTTTTTTTCTTTTTGAATTCTTCCCTTTGAAGTCTTGTTCCCGTTCAAAATTAATGCCCTAAGGGTTCAAGCTTTATTGTGTTGAGAGACAAATATTTTTAATTGGAGTTTCGGTTCAAATTGTTTTGAATTGTGATTCCAATTCACAACAATCCAATTTTTTCATGTAATTCGACGTGGGCTCCTTCAGAAGACCGCTAGTGCCTTCGGGGGAGCGTCACAATTCCCTCCTCATCTAAGGCTAGGCCCTAAGTTGATGCCATAACACTTGTGTTCTAGACAAGTTTAAGGGTGACACACATTTTTATGGGCGTGCACGAAGCACCTCTTTTTTTTGTCATCCTATGCTTCGGCATGAAACACTTTTTACAAAAAAAACATTTTTATATTTTAATATACATCATATTACTCTTTTTAATTGTTTTGAAAAATATAATGCAATTATGTTATTTTTGTGTATTTCTATGCTACATTCATTTAGTGTTAGTTTCATGTTTTGTGTATATGTTTCAAAATTTTTTCACTTGTGTCATGATAACAATCAAAGCTGCAGTAATGTTTTTGTACATAAAAAAAAACTTTTGCATTTATGTATGTTTTATGTTTTATAATATTTTATTCTAGCCTATGCACGTTGGACAGCAAAAGTTTTTTTTGTGGTGCACCGGGTGATATATATAACGATTATTTCGTTATATATTGGTTATTTTCTTAAATTATTCCTTTGCACCCCCCCCTTCTCTTATTAATTCAAAATTAGTTTTAAATTGTCCTTCATTTCTTTTCCATTTTCCTCGCTTATTAATTCTCTAACCGAAAATCTGCAGCTGCCCCAGATTATCTGTGAGAAATACACCCACATTTTTAATCAACCGTTCAAAGCAATTTCCAGATGTCGGCTAATTCTGATCGAATCAATTCTTCATTACCTTATAAGGAGATCCTCTTTGTTTCGCGGTTAGAATTTATGTTTACGCTTCTTTTTCCTTTCTTGACAAAATCCTAAAAAGAATTTAACATCTGCGCATTAAAATCTGGTGCCCCTTCTGTGTGCTTCTTTGCTTAGACATAACAACACGTGTAACATTTATCTATTGGCAACCATATCCTTTTCCCATCCCAGCTGGGCAGCCAAATTGAATTCTGATCATGCCGGCTGCATTTTAGCTGTAATTTGGCGTATACTATCCATTGTGCATGGGCGAACTTGTGTATGTTGGCGATTTTCTTTCACGCCAAAAGTGGCGGTTTGTTTCTATGTACGAACACACTTGACTCGCTGCTCTTGACTGAATAAGTTGTAAATCTCTGTTCGGAGATTTTCTCCGATTATTATAAGTGTACCCCCCATTACTACATGTTTAAATAAAAAGTGACTTAACAATCATTGTGGGTTTTTTTCGCTATCTTCACATCTAGACCTGGACTACTATACTTTATTTCGTTTCTTCTAAGTCTACTAACAAAATATCTGCTACTACAAAACGTCCCTACAATATTTGTCTTAAATTTTTATATAAATAATTTCCATAAAAAAATTTGAATTAAATATAAAATGAAAATAGGATCGAGGTACACCACTAGTTGTGTACCCAGGTCCCATTATTAAGAATGAAAAAAGCTTGTTTTAAACTAATAGAATCAGACAATACCTTGGATCCAGTCCAAGGTATACAACATTTATTAGGTTCAAGGTACACCACTTGACACTTAAAAGCAAAGCTAACAATCATGATGTTAAGGTTAGGCCTAACTTTATTTAAACCACATGGTTTAGGAGCTAGATTATAGCTTTATTATGCATAATCCTCATTTAAAAAAAGGATATGTTTTAGTGTAAAAATTACATGGACGTATTTAAGAAATATTTACTTTTCAAATGTGAATTTCCTTGTTTAAAAACTGTACAATTTGTTGACTTTCTAAACAAATGCTAAAAACTTAACGGAGACCTCTGTTGGCAAATATTTAATATACGAATGTCCTTGTTTAATGATCTAAACAAGTAAAGCTAGAATTAGCATAGGTCCGAGCTACACATATGTCAAATGTACACTATTCTCCCCTATATCGATGGAGAAATTGTAAATATACATGTTTCACTTCAATTTACTCAGTAAAATATTTTATTGTAAGAATTATTAGTGGAATATTAACCTATTATGAGCATGCTTTTATGTTGCAATAATTTATATAACTAGGAGCCACGCTCGCTAACCTTCGTTCAGGCACCCCAGTTTCTAAAAGGAAACTAATTTCATCGGCCTTAAAAAGATTAAATTATAATTTAAAAGGACAGTAACAATCTGTCTGAAAATGGGTTTCATTCATTTTCCTCTAATTGAAGATTTTTAAATCAGCCGCTGTTAAGAGATACAATGGCTGTACATCTGTTACAACAGTAACAGATGTACAGCTATCCTGTCAAGGATCTGTTACAAACAATGTTTGTAACAGATGAAAAAAAAATTTGCATGTAAAACTCATTTTTCTAAATTAAGGGGAGGGGACTAGCCCCCTTTCTCTCCATTATACTTAAACAAGGAACCTCTAAATCTACTCAAGATAGTTGCTTAACTGAATAAAACGGTATATAAAATTTTAACTATATCGCTTAATTCTGCAACAAAAACCTATTAAACAAAATTAAGGGGGAGGGATCCCCTAGTTTACTTTTCGTACTTAAATAGTGAGACTTCAAATCAAATAATAGTGGTTCTTAACAAAATAACTGGTTAACCTGTATTCAAATTGTACCAAATCAAATAATTCTGCATGTAAAACCCATTTATCTAAATTAATACTACCTCCTTCGCTCCTCTCTTGATGTTTAACCAATGAAATTCTAAATTTAATCAAGAAAGCACATTTTGAGAATAAACCTTTTCTGGTTTCCTTCCCTGTTTCAACTGTTCTGCTAAACTTATTCTTTAAAAAAGTTTCTTCGTGCAAAGTTTTTTTTTTTTATTTTTTCTTCTTTTCTTCTTCTTCTTCTTCTTCTTCTTCTTCAAAAAAAAAAAAAAAAAAAAAAAAAAAAAAGGACAAAAAAAAAAAGAAAAAAAAAAAAAAAAAAGAAAAAGCTTTAAGATTGGATATTTTACACATATTGTGTTTTAATGCTAAATTTCATAATGCTTTTTCAATGACAGAACGAAAAAAAAACAAACATCAAGAATATTTTTTTTACGTCAATGGGGTTAACGACATTTTAAAATATCACAATTTATTAAATGTCGGAACTGCTACGTGAGAATATTTAATAAAACTCATTTACTTATAAAATGTAACCAGGATACATATTTTCTTTGACAAATTTTATTAAAAATTGTAATTGAAGACAAAAAAGAAAAAAAAAAAAAAAAAAAAAAAAAAAACTTTAAACATTCTGTCTAGTGGTATAAATTCAACAGGAGCAAATTATATTATATGATAAAAGGAAGAATGCAGCCTTTTTTTTTAATCCTTTTTAAGATTTTTTTTCCGGATTAAAATCTGCAAATCAACTTTTGTCGTGTAAAATGGCGGATCGTGAAATGAGTCTAAATATTTCAGGCTCACGCTTTCAAGTTATTAATTTTTCGAAACGCCTGTCTATTGCTACTGCTACAAAATAATAGTATATATATATTTATATTATATACACATTTGGAAAACTGAATTTATGTTCATACTTTGAAAGAACATCTATTTATTTTTTTACAACATAAAATAAATTAACTAATGCATTTTTATTATAAAATATTGAATTTAGAGTCATAAATTACTCTTTTTTAGAATCTTCTTTACCACTCCGTATCCTTCTCTTAAATTTTCTTACGGGTGCTACAAAAAATTACATTTTTGTGCATTTACATATATAGTTTATGTATAAGGTACCTGTGCCTAATATGGACATCCTAAGGAAATGTATTTTTTTCACCACCATACACACGTGATAGGACTCCAAAAATATAGGACCATGATCCCTGGACTGTTGACTATCATTATTAAAATTAGCGATCTTGTAACTATTATGGTTTTATTTAAAAGATAAAAAACAAAAAAAAAAATTTTTACTAATGGACCACTAGTCCCTATTATGGACAGGTAGCTCCTTATTGACCTACTACACAGGGTGTATGAAAGAGCCACTCTTCTATGGAATTTTATAGGAGAGGGGATAAAAAATTATATCTTAAAGTTATGCGGGGGAGGGTAGAGCCACGGCCAATTTTATTAGAGGACTCGGAAGCTTTTGCTTTTTAGGCGGGTCTTTGGACGGAATTAATGACGTAATCTCCGTCTATCCAATCTCGTGAGGAAGTTGTCCTTGTAAGGGGCGTTACAAACAAGACTGTCTTTGCCGATTGGTTAAACATGATATGATGTCATAAATTTCGTCCTAACAGCCAAGAGCTTCCAAGGCCTCTAATGAAGTTGGCCATGGTAGAGCACAGTAAATATCTTCAGAACATGCACTTTAGTACGGAGAATCATTTTCGGCTGTGGCTCTTCGAAGACCGATGCAAAGCACCTTAGTTATTACCAAAATATTATGAAATGTTGTTGGTGTTGCTTATATTTCTTTTTTTTGTAAATCTGAATAGTCACATGCTGTACTTCCAATGTGGACATAAGGTGTCCATATTGGGAATCTTTAATAAATAGTAATATTAAATCTTGTAATAAATAACTAAAGAAAATGTTTTTAAGCAATATATGCAATAGCAATCGAAAATATGTTTTAAAAGCTTTCTAAAACACCCCCACTTTTCAACATTTAAATTAATTTTACAATATCTAATAAGAATTTAAACTTATCTGTAATTATTATCAGCTCACCACGAAACAAGAAGTTTCCTTCTAAATGGCGAACAGCGCGCATTTTTGTACTTTGCCGGCTTAATTATGTTTTCAACTACTTTTCTTCGCGGATATGTAGAGCGATCTCTCTATAAAAATTGTTACTTTTAAAAATAGTAGGGGTGTCCATATTGAGAGCATCGTCCATATTGGGTACAAGTACCTTATATTTTTTCTTTTGAGAGCCTAGCAATCAATGTATTACTGAAATGTTAATAAAAGTTGTGACAGAGTTATTTAAAAGTAAACAACAATATAAATCACATAGTCAGTGACAATAATAATAATAATAATAATAAAAGATTAAAAAGAAAATCTTATTGGTAACATCCAGTTTTAATCATCGCAGTAAGTCTTACACAGTTGAAACACCTTATAACATTGTTACCGGATTATTCTTTCCATTACCTATTCCAATATGAAAAATTTAAAACTTGCCAGATAGAATCATGTCTAAACCATAGATCCTAAACTAAAAACTTGCTGAAGCTTAATTTAAAAAATGTTAAAAAAAATAACGGAGAACAATTAAATCTCTTGTAAGACGTTACATACCAAGATCGATAAATTAAAAAACAGCACAATAACAAATAAAATAAACGTAGGAAACATTGCATTAAGGATGGTTTATCATGATTTAAATCACTTATTCTATAAAACTTGATTACATAATCATTATGAAGTGGACAAATATCTAATTTTATCTTTTATGAACACAAAATAATATGAATGGATACTAGGGATAATTTCCTAAAATTAAACTTAGTAATCTGAAGACAAATTTGTTTAACTTTTTGGAACATGTTTGTATTTTATTAATTATTATACTATTTTTGCGATATAATTAAAAATACACAATCTGCAGTTGCCCATCTCTTTAATTTAAAGTAATAAAAAGCAATCTAGTAGGCTACTAAGTACAAAATAAAGGTTGCTTGTATTTATTTAAATTTTTTTTTAAACCTAAAACTCAGGAAAAGGAAAATTAACGAAGAAAAATTGTATTTCCCAAAAAGCGAAATGTTTAATAACTTAAGAATAAATTACTAGAAAATCAGGCAATTACATTAATAATCAGTCATAATTACTTAAGTAGTAAAGTAGACGTTAAAATACTTATTTCATCGAACGTAATTATGTTATTATTAGGAAGTGGGACAAGGCACCAAATTTAGTTTATTTTTATAAAATGAAAATTAGTGTAAACAGGATGTATGTAGTTTTTAAATTACACAGTTATGCAATCTAAATGATTTTTTTTTAAGTTTCGGGATATTTTTTGGTGTTTTATTCGATATTCTTCATATTCTATCTCAGTTATTTAATTAAACAATGTGTCAGAGATCTAGTTATTCTTCTAGTTTATAGGCGTAGATTTCCAAAATGTATAAGAAGTCAGTGACTCCTAAACACGAAAAGCTCAGTGGGTACATTACAGAAAAACTCGTAAAAACAACAGCTTTTATATGAGAAATAAAACTGATGACATCATCTTGATGACATCAACTGAAGAGATGACATCAACTTGAAATTCAGAATCCAAGGGGGAAATAATTTATTTAATACTTCACATATAAAACACAAATGCAGATTATTTACATTAAATATATATTTTTTCTTCAATCGTAAAAGTCTTGAAAATTGTAATATTAATTATACCTAGTATAAATCTTAAACTCCGTCCACTCACAAGATAAATTTGGACAAGTTATAGTTAAAATATGTATATATTTATATGTAAGCAATAGAATCATTGTTATAGGAAAACCACGATTAGGCACAGAGTATTTAATTCATTCAACTGAAAGTAACTTAAATGGGTTATCTAAAACATTTTAACAATGCATAGAGAGATGACATCAAGTGACGCCAAGTCTCGTTTCAGGTCATGTTGTTTCAAAAATGTAAATTAAGTTACTTAAACTCAGTAGTCTGAATTGAGTAGAATCTTAGAAAATATTTCTTTCTTGATCTTGTTATACAAAAGTACGTAAAAAACATTATGAATATGTCATGTTATCTTGCATTATGAAAATCAAAATACTTTTTGAACATTTGTTTTTCAATTAGAAATATTATCTTAATCAAACATAATGACTTAGCCATCGAAAGTGGGTACAGCAAAAAATTAAGTCGCAGCTAGCGACTGACGACCGCGATCTTTTCTTATAATCTAGGAATATTAAAAGTTACACAGCATCCATTATTAATTGTATCAAACTGATAATTATAAATAAACATAAAACACATAAATTTATAAACAAGCTTTAAAAAAATTAAATATTCAAAATTTCATTTGAAAGTTTCATACATTAATATTCAAGTGTAAAATAACGTAATGGTTAGAAAAATTTAACTTTTAACTAAGAATCATTTATCACGAGTTAATTAGCAAACATAACGTTGAAAAAAAAAAATTCGCCAAACTTAATTACGTGATAATTATGAAGCGAGATCAAACTCTAATTTTATATTTTTACAGAAGAATCTGCATATAAATGAACTAAGGTGATTTTGTAAAATTAATTTTCGTATTAAATAAAAGCAGTTTTGTTTAACTATTTTGTTTTTGGACTTTTTGAAATGTGCTAACCCATAAATTAACACACTGTTTTAAATCTCATCCCAAATATATTTTTTCTAAATAATAATAATAATAATAATAATAATAATAATAATTATGATAATAACAATTTATTTGAGGCCGCTCTTGACTTGCCTTGTTATTTTTCAGGGTCAAAGATGAGTAAGGGTAAATGAAGAAATGCCTTTGCTTCGTTCAATAGGAGAAAAAAATGGGTGCCTTTTCTAAAATAATCCAGCGCATGTACTAATATTTCATTCCAATATGTTCATTTCTTCAATAAAATAATTTTAATGACAGAACTACATGTATACTTTGATGAAAGGCTATTAAATTTAATCAATATCCATTTTGTAAAACAATTCATGTTTTAAGGATTAAAACAAATCGTTTGCATATTTTCTAGGGAAGGGGGAGGTAATTTTTAAGGAAACTGCTACAAAATCTTGAAATCAATAAAAAAGCATGTTTTTTTCCCTCTAAAAAGAAGTATACTGATTCATTTTACAACACAAAACAGATCATTTGTTTTTAAATCGTATTTTGCCAAAAATATAATGGAAGACAAAAGGGAATGAGGTTTATCTAACTCGTGTGCGAAAGTTTCAATATAGGCGCGTCTGAATAGGGGTTTAAAGAGTTTAAATTTACTGTTTTGGGATATGTGTACACTGTTAAAATTTTCCGTTCAATGTTGAACCAATTTATGGAGTAAAATAAAGAGAAGCACCAAAATATGGTACTACTTATTTTTCAAAAACTCCATGTTATGGAGTAAGTTTGAAAAATAAGAAGTAGCACCAAAAGATGGTGCTACTTACAGCCAATCAAAACACAGATTTCTGCGCATATCTATGGCGCTTTTCGTGAAGAACAAAAGCAAAACAGTAATGGATGCCGATATTGGTGTGTATTAAGCAAAATATTTTTAATTCTATAGTTTTCAATTTTGTATTGTTATTTGCATGATTTTTGGCTTTAATATGTAACATTACTATGTTCTATATATTGTTTAATTAACATCTTCCTTCATTAATGTTCTTATTAGTTTCTGTACATGCTTTTAGTGCTTGTTATATAAGTGGAATATTGTATGTGTTGGTTCAAATATCAAAGTTTTCGTTAAATGTGTATTCTACTTTAATCATATCTTTTGTTTTAAAGTAATTTTTAACTTAGGGCTTGGAAAATGATTTCGGATCAAGCTCATTCTTAAAAAAAATTTTATGAATACGAACAAAAATTCTCTGCAGTAAAATTTACTAAATTAAATATTATTTCAGAAAATATGTTCTCATGAATTATAAGAATGTAAGAATATTATTGATTTTGAATGTAAAAAAGGATAAAAGTATCGTTTGATTATAAACTTTTTGTAAATTCTTTATATTTTAATCAAAATAACTTACTAACCTGACTTATAGAAAATGAATCTGATATATTTTAGAATAAAATGATAAAATGCAATTTTGTAATTTTTTGTGCTTAAATAAGTTTTTAAAATTTAATAATAAATTTAAAAAGTATATTTTAAATTGGTAAAATGATTAAGAAGTTCCTATTTAAAAAAAATGTTTACGAATTAATTTCCTGTAGAAAAAGTTATTCTATTATAATTCAGATGTAGTAAAAGTTGTTTTATTTTAATTATTAGCAGTACACTGTCAAAAATTTGGTGCTAGATTGAACCAATTTATGGTGCTGCAGTAGCTGCCACCATAAGGTGGTGAAAGGTTGTTCCAACATTTGGTGCTAAGGTCGAACCTTAAAGTGGTGAAATGGTGAACCATAAAGTGGTGAAAGGTTGAACCATTAAATGCATTCTGTTAAAGTTAATGGTTCAACCTTTCACCACTTTATGGTTCGACCTTAGCACCAAATGTTGGAACAACATTTCACCATATTATGGTGGCAGCTATTACAGCACCATAAATTGGTTCAACCTAGCACCAGATTTTTAACAGTGTAAAGTACATGAAATGATATCGCTAAGAAGGGCTTATTTTACAATTTTTGGAAAATTGGGCTTTACATAGGTAAAAGACCTTTGTTCAATGACTGATGATCAAAAAGTAAAAGAAGTATTTTTTTACAGAAACTGATACAAAATCAATTTGAAAATAAATATTTTTTTTTCTTTAAAAAGAAGTATACTGATTCATTTTGCAATGCAGAACAGTAAATCATTTTTTAAAACTATTTAGCCAATAATATAATGGGAGAGAAAATGAGGTGAACTTTTTTCACCCGTGTTCGAATGTTACAAAAGTAGGCGCGTCTAGATACTGATTTAAAGGTGTTTATTTTTACTGTTATATTATATGTATACTGTACATAAAACGATGTTTCTAAGAAGGGCCTGAGTTATAATTTTTGAAAAGTTGGATTTTATATGGTAAAAGACTTGTGTGCAGTGATTGATGAACGCCCAGCGATAAAAAGTACTTTTTACAGAAACTGCTACAAAATCAATCTGAAAATTAATACAAAAACCAAGATTTTATGCCTAAAAAGAACTATACTGAATCAATGTACAACACAGATGTTACGGCTTCACCATAATCTTGTATATCGCGTCTCCATGGTGCATTCTTTTGTAACGGCTTCACCATAACCTTGGATGTCACGCGTCTGCTTGTGGCGCATTCTATTGTACTTTAGGTTTGCCGTTTTGGCAACATTGGAATATCGTTTGTTATTGTTTTGTTTTCGGCGATCTTAGCGGGACTATCGTGTGTTCGCTAGATCTGTATTCTTTATTCGAAATGTAAATAATGTGTAAATAGTTTGTATATAAAGAAGTTTAAGTATTATTAGTAGTATTAATTGAACCAGCGACCTAATGAGTATTAAATATACTCGCAATATTCGACAGTTCGTTACAACAGAACAGTAGATTTGTTTTTAAATCGTATTCAAAAATATAATAGAAGTTAAAGTACATGAAGTTTATCCCATCCGTGTGCAAAAGTTACAATATAGGCGCGTCTGAATACGGTCTTAAAAGGTGTTTATTTTTATTGTTATAAGATATTACACTGTAAAAAATGTCAGATGTTTCTGAATATACAAAAATGTACTGTAACTAAAAACGAAAATATACAGTAACCTCTTCTAACTCACCTAAAGTTTCGAAAACCGTTCCTTTACGTTTAAAAATCCCAGAAAACTATTTGTTTTCGAAATTTAAAGAAGAACTTGTAAAAATTAATTTTTATTAGCTGCCCGTCCTTTTCGGAAACGTTTCTAAGCACCTTTTACTGTACAATAATCATTTTTCTCATATCAAAATATCACGTTTTCGGATACTAAGCAACTCATACGAAAATATTTTGATATTCAAAGAATATATTATGAAGACAAATATACAATATTAACAGTATTAACATTAATATGAAAATTAAGATTAATTTGCTACAACTGCATGCACAAAATCAGTTATGCAGCTGAAAATGTTTACTTGAGAATTGATAGAATCCGAAAACGGGATATTTTGATTTGAGAAAAGTGATTATTGTACTGTAAAAGCTACTTAGAAACGTTTCCGAAAAGAACGGGCAGCTAATAAAAATTAATTTTTATAAATTCTTCATTAATTTTCGAAAACAAATAGTTTTCTGGGACTTTTAAAGATATAGGAACGGTTTTCGAAACGTTAGGTGAGTTAGAAGATGTTACTGTATATTTCCGTTTTTGGTTACAATACATTTTTAGATATCCAGAAACATCTGACGTTTTTTACAGTGTAGTATAGTACTTGAAATGATGTCGCTAATAAGGGCTATTAAAGATCAGCAATTTCAACAAAGTCAGAAAAGTTTAAAAATGAAAATTAGCAGAAAAAAAATCTTGTAAAAAGTATTTTTTTATATATATAACTTAAAAGTAAAATAACGGAAACATATTAAAAATAACGTTTTCACGTTTTCAATTAACCCCAAACTGATGTTAAAAAAGCTATTTTCGTCGAACTTATTTATGTGGTCATTATGAAGTAAGATAAAACATTAATTCTGTTTGTTTTATGAGGAAAATTCATATAATGCTTGTGTGTAAAATATTAATGTAAAATTACTGAAACTTAATATGTTCAATTTAAATAATAATTTATTATCTACTAAATTGTATTATTATAATACGTAATCATAATTTATCCCAATTTAGTTATAAATTTTATATACTATAATCATTTTATTATTTTTACAATAAATATACCGGGTGTCCAATAAATGACTGACCCATTTTAAAATTAACTAACAAAAAAACGGTTTGAGATAAAAATGTGCGGTTTGCAGTATTGTTATTAGAATATCAACAAATTTTAAAGTTCGCACTTCCATAAAATAGTTCAAATTTCGGCCAAAAGATGGCGCTGGCTGCATCAGGCTGCAGAAATAGAGGCTCTTCTCTTCTTTTCAAGCTCATGATCTTTCCGGCTCATTTTCCAGAGTCGAATCTGAGTCGAAGTGTTGAATCGACTCTCCACTCAACTGCAGAAATAGGGTTTCTTGGTTGGAACGAGATTTAAAATAACATTTAAGATTGAACTATGATCAATTTAATGTTTCAATGTTTAGCATCAATTGCTTTTTTTGCTTGCTTTCAATTGCTGTTTATTGCTTTTTTACGGATATTCGGTATTACACTACACAAATATAACTTCAAAAATTGTAATCTACACAGTAAAAAATTTTAATCTTTTGCTGCATGTCACTCCCCCGCTTTTATAGACTATATTTCTTTTGACCCATGAGAATGCTCCATAATTGGGTGAAGTAATCGTTTTTAATAAAAGCAATGGAGTGATGATGCTGCAAAAGCGTCAATTTTTTACAGTGTAGGCTTTTAAAGCAGATTCGTATTTCAACTCATCGAATCCAAAAGGAAAAATAATGTAGAATTAGGAGATAGTAATGGAAAGAAAGGATCGGGACAGTGGATACTGCGTTGGCTTCTGAAACGTTTTCAACAGCTTTTGTCTCATGTAATTTTAATAAAACTAGAAGTAAAAGAAACGAAACTTTATTTGAGTAAAAAGTTTCCATAAAAATGTTTTGCCATGAAATTGTCTATAGATATTATAGTTTGTTTTGGCTTATTTTATGTCGGCTGATTATCTACACGCGGAATATAGGCTGGAAAAGGGTGGGATACCATCCGTGTGGTCTTTCTAAGGGAACCTAACCCGTATTTACACTAGGAAATCCAAGGTTCGAAAAAAAAAGCACGGCAAACTCCGAACGGTTAGGCCGACGGATGCGATTGGGTTCGAACCCAGCACCTTCCGTCTACCAGTTGAAACGTCAGAACTTATCGTCTACTGGTGGGGCCATAGATATTTTAGATATAACTGAATGTCTACTTATTTTTGTTCAATTTTATAAATGAAAATATTACAAAATAAATTGAACATTTGCATTTTTCATACATATTTTTAAAAAAGATAACAAATCATATTTTTGATAATATTCCTTATTTCAAATCAGATACAGGAGATATTTTCAGAATTTTTTTTCTCGTTCTTTTCTCTACAGAATAATTTAAATAAGGGGGAGGGGTGAGGACGGAAATATATTTCAGGATCTATGATGCTTTTTGTAATGAAGTTTTGAAAAGGAGTGACTATGAGGATATAAAAACAGGTACTTTTTTTTCTTTTTAAACATCCTTCCATTTCAGCATAAATACGTTTGCTATCCTGGGTGGGGGAGGGATGTGTGTGCAAAAGACATCTTATAATCTCTCATGGCTTTCGTAATAAAATTTTTAGATATTTAAATGACAAAATATGAATATAAAGTAGGGATGAATTCGGTTTTCGGAAAAAATAATTATATTTTATCTTAGGCAGGTTTTTGTCTTAGCAGGTAATTTTGCATGTTTCTTTCTACTTCAGGATCAATATTTTTTTATGTTTAAATTATTATTTGTTGCCGATGGATTCTTTTATTGTAAGATTTAAAAAAATCAATATGCCCATTTATAAGTAATTGACCCGTTTTTTCATAGACAGGGGACTTGGGAACGCTATTTGCATACCATTGTTTTAAACATTTAACTGATTTGCCCCTACAACTTACTAGCAATACTAGTTTTCTTCTACCATCACTTAAAGCTTTCTGACACTACTAAAATTTTTAAATGCAATTTCATACTATTTAGTAAAGAAACATTTAAATTAAATCTGACGATTAATTTAGCTTAAGAAAACTGGCGTTTATCCCATATTTTCAATTTACTGTACATAAAAAAGAGAATCAGTTAAGCGGTTAAAATAACATATTCCGAAGAGAATTTTGAAACATTAAAGAACATCCTTTAAATTAATTCAAATGTTTCTAGAATTGTTAAAACTATTTTTAGGTTTTTCAATAAATGTTTGCATGTCATAAGTATTTATTTATAGATTGATACACCTTTGGTGATGTTTTACAGTGATTTTAAACTAGTTTCTGTAGTTCCCCGTGATATTTGTCTGAGGAGGTTAATACAATAGGCATATTTCACTCTTAAATGTTATTTTAAATCTCGTTCCAACCAAGAAACCCTATTTCTGCAGTTGAGTGGAGAGTTGATTCAACACTTCGACTCAGATTCGACTCTGGAAAATGAGCCGGAAAGATCATGAGCTTGAAAAGAAGAAAAGAGACTCTATTTCTGCAGACTGATGCCGCCAGCGCCATCTTTTGGCCGAAATTTGAACTATTTTAAGGAAGTGCGTACTTTAAAATTTGTTGATATTCTAATAACAATACTGCAAACCGCGCATTTTTATCTCAAACCTTTTTTTTTTTGTTATTTAATTTTAAAATGGGTCAGTCATTTACTGGACACCCGGTATATATATATATATATATATATATTGTGATAATTTATTTATTAATTATGTCAGAAGGTTTGGCCTATTTTTCACAAAATTATTTTAAACATTGAACCTAGAATGAATTTAATATATATTTTCATTTGTTATGCATTCCGTTATGAAAATAAAATTGCCATTAAGTGTAATAAATAAAATCTTGAAAAATGATTGATTATTATCATGAGAAAATAATGGGTTAAGACTCATATATCACAGGCTTGACTCACTTTATTTTACATTGAAAGTTTCTCAATGGCATAAAATCAGTTTAATTAAGGAAGATTAACTTTATGATATTTGGTTTTATTATTATAATTTTTTGAGGAAAATTTGATATGTAAACAAATCTCCATAGTTTGAAATTAAGGAACCGAAAAAAAAAATCGAATTTAAACAGATACATTTTGTCATACAATACTTGGAAACACTAGTTTACATATACTTTGGCTTCATCTCATATTGTTTAACTTGTTGAAATTTGTTTGCGTACTTTCTTAAAGTGTTTTAGTAAATATTATATTACTTTTCAAAGGCATGAACACTTACCATTTTTCAAGGTTGCTACTTTAATCCTTTCTAGTGTTTTCCATTCTTTCTATTTACCTACTATTGGTATTTATTAAATGATAGGAAATAAAAATTCATAAAAAATTTCTTGCGTCTATTGCAATTTTTTGCATTCTTCTTTAATCATTTTTTACATTTTTTTTCCCTATCACTTCAATCTACTTACTGTAGTCTGACAGAATATATATTCATTATTTTAAAAACATAATAATTTTCCTGTCATTGTATATTGTTTATAATTAAAAAATTTTAAAAACACTTAATGAAGGGAGCGTTGACTATATTCAAGCCTCACCACATATCACTTTTTAAAGAATAGCATATGGTTATGTTTAGTAAAATTTACTGTAAATATTTATGCCTGAAACGAAAACGATTGTTTCTGCAAGTTATTCAATTAAATGTCCAGGACTTATTTTGTTTGAGATATTAATCTTGTAAAATGTTTCTGAAAATTACACTAAGCTAAAACTCTTCATAATTTATTTTCCATTATGATTTTAATTATCTGTATGAAACAAATACTATTGCTTGTATATTTAAATAGCTTTGGTTGTCAACAATTAGCAAAACTCTGAAATACTTTTAAGCATAAAAATTGAAGGGTGGGTGAAGCCTTCCCTATGATCATTCTTACCTAGTCTCTCCTATCTTAAAATAATTTACTCACGATATTTACAGAAACTTATTTACGATTAAATAAATTAAAATTTATTTATACTTACTAAGATAAACTCCCTTATTATTATACAGTGAATATCGGTTATATGGTCACCCGTGCGGTCCTGAAAAATATGACCTTATAAGCGGGGTTATCTTATATGTGGTGTATGCAGGAATTTTACTTCAGGCAGTAAAATATTATTAATAAATTAATTAAATTAGTTAAATAATGTATAAATAAGTTATGAAGATATAATGTATAATATAAAAATGACAAGCAAAAATTGCTTTTCATTTAAATTTTCAAATTGATGAGTATACTCGTAGTAGTAAAAACCCGTAGTAGTAAATATATTTTTTGCAGGCTCGTTTTTAATGTAATTGTTAAAAATACCTTTTCATATTGAGGGACAGTTTTAAAATGCTCCTCTGTGCATTTGGGATTAGTAAAAAATATCTGAGAATATTTAGTAGTTCAAAAGCTTCTACTCTTTCGACTTCAGTTTCGCACTCACTGTCATTATCATCACTTCCATTAGTGTTTATATTTAAAACATCGGAAACGATTTCCAATATAGAAGCTTCACCATGGTCTTTACCTATGTCACGTTAGCTGCGAGTATCTAGAAAAGAAACAGAAATATGCATGAAAAATATTTTAACACAGCTTCTCCTTCGTCCAATGAGCAAACTTTTCCGAAGGATAAAAAACAAGAAAAAGTGTAAGTGTTACCCTTAGATGAAAAATTGAAATATATTATAAGAGAAGTCTATGATGTTACCTCTCGGGGGTAAAGCCCATTAGTTACAATTTTATCATTAACAACTGTTTATGACAGTTAGTCTTGTATTGATCGAGAGCATTCAATAATTTTTATGACAATTCAAATAAGGGAACATCATAACCATCATCATCTGCATCATTGTCCTTGTCTTCTAACGATAATTCTTCAGATTCTGGAAGCCAAGGATGCCTAAAAAATCTTCAATTGTCTTCTTTAATACCATACTCCAACTTTATCTAACGCAAGGCATTGAACACAGTTAAGCGAAGCTTCTTTTTCCTTACCAATGGCAGCAATAAGATATTTTAAAAGCAGGCTTCGATAATTCATCTAAAAATTTTTAATAATCCGCTAATCTAAGGGTAGTGCAATATCAGTTCATTTCGCAGACAAGAAAAAAGGGTCAATTGAATTTAAATTGGAAATAATGCAATGGGCAGTGCAATTTTCCGCGATTATGACACTTTCCTTCTTTTTTTGTCAGTCCAAATCTTATAAAAACTCTGAATTTCTTTTTCCTAAATGCTTGTTGTCGTCCAGGTTTATCGGTTTGTATCGTATGATACAATCAAAGATTTACAATTTTTCAAACAACGAGACTTAAGAAATTTATGAATAACTAATGAAGTCAATTTCTCTGAGCCATCCATATTCGCTGCGAGTAAAACGGTTAATCTTTGTTTTCTTACCTTCCCACCACTCCATTTTTTTGTACTTGTAAATAACAGATTTATCTGGAAAAATATGAAAAAAAAAGGCCCAAATTTATCGGAATTAAAAACAGTATAAAGTTTGTACATATCAAAAATATCGCTTAATACCTTTTTTTTTTTTTTTTTTTTTTTTTTTACACTATTATAAACGTCAGCAGCTTCATTATACATCTTTAAAAAAAAAAAGAATGTTCCGCAAGGTAAACCTTTGTAACCACACTTTCCTGGAATAAAATTAGGTTTCCCTAGTTCAGCAGCAGTATTTAAAGACTTCTCTTTTACGATAATCCATGATATTGGAACATTCTGGATCTGGCATATTTTATCGGAGTGAAAAGTTCTTCTCAACATCCCCAGATGTTGAAAAAAATGTCGCTTTTTCTTTTGATTGGTAAAATCTTTGTGATAAGCAGCATTTTAACTTTAAAACATTATTCAGTGTCGAGTCTTTGCAAAAGCTGCTTCCATACATTCAATTTTCAAAGTTTTCTATCAATTTCTTTTATTTTCACTATTGTCAAATTTTTCATTTTGCTGACATATTTTACTCACAAATAACAATTAACAAATAAACGAACACTTTATACTCAACAACAAATAATGTAAAATAAAAAAAAAAAAACAAAAAAAATAAAAAATAATGAAAAGAAAAAATAAATAAATAAAAGGTATGACATTTTTTGCACGGATTTAACTTTTCCCAAAGTTTTATGACCATACATCCGATAGCAGCAATTAGAAACTGACCATGTAGGAGGTGTATTTTAACACATAATACCAATTCTGTCAGTACGGACTTACGAAAAGTGACTTAATAAGCGGGGTGACCTTATAAGTGCGTGACCATATATCCGGTACTGACTGTACAAGATAAAAAAAATATAGAATGATTATTATTTCTCAAGCCCTCCATAAAAGAAATAAATAGTATGTCGCACCGAAATAATCCCACGGGGATTTTATACCGTAATTGGTTAAGAAACAAACCCACGAGAACGAAATGAATATATTCAGAAAGTCTATATATAAAAATGCATAATTACAAGGAGTGACACAATCCCTGCCCCACTTGGTCAAGTAAAAAGTGAATGTATAAAAAAGGAAAGGGACTAAGTCTTCCGCCGAAATAAATCCACTTCTGTTAACTGCCATTATATCCACCATGCTTATATATGACTTGGAATGTACGATGTGGCATACTATTTACCACTCTCTGGAAGAAAGTTGCATGAATATTATCCCAGGCCTCAATGATGACGGCCTTCAATTCTGCCACAGACTTGAACTGTTTGCCATTGCCATTTAAGGCTCTGTTGAGGATAGTCCACACATTTTCTTGAAGATTGCGATGAAGATACAGTGTAAGCCATTCCATGACTTATCTCCAATTATCTAAAAAACATTTCCTACTGGAAATTTGAATTTTTTTCTGAAGTGAGTTAACGGTTTAACGGGTAGTATAAAAATGCATCTCTTTGAGTGACTTATAACATCCAGAATAAAAAAGTATTTAAAAATAAGATTGTATTGCTAAAAATATTCGCAAATAACTTTCGAGAACATGGGATCATCAGGAATCGTGCAAATGAATAGATTGGCAGATGTTCTTAGTAAATATCTGATGGAGGTAGGATCTTTAAAAAAATGTACACTGCTATTTAGTGTTCTTAAATAGAAAATCTTATTTATGAAAATTAGTCCACACTCCCAATGAGTTTGATCCGTTCCGATGTAATCCGTACTGTTACACTTATGCGAATTCTGTATTTCTTTTTTTGAAACATCTTAAGTAGAAATTATCTTCCGAATTACCTTCTACGACTCAAATGATGTATATTTAATTTTTATTTCATGTTTCCAAATTATGTATTAAACTTATTATTAAAAGTAATTTGAAAGTTACACAACTTGCATGTCAAAAGTATTTCTAAAATCAACTTCATATATTTTCTGTTATTTCTCTGACTTATTCTTTCAATGCTTGAATAAGAAAACTTAAAATCGTTCTTTTGGAACTGCATCATATTCCCCTTGACATTATTCCCCGTTTTCTTTCATATATTACTTACTCTTTGCGGATAAAGTTTGATTGACTGTAATATTCATATTTCAGACGTAAATTATCTTTTAAAGATAGTTTAAAAATTAATAGAAGTATTCTCCAGCTCATGCATTTTTACTTCTAAAATAATGTGCCCGTAATATTTTAATATCGGCTTGCTTATAACAAATTTTCATAAAGATTAACTTTCAGCTTACTTAATAAAATCGATAAATGTAGAAAAGGTTTCTACTTATTGACGTAAAATCTTCAAAATAGAAATTCACATTTTATTCAAAATTCTTATGACATTAATAAAAGCTATGAGGACATTGTTTCATTTTAGGTACATTTCGTATGAAATACTACCTATTACGTTCGCACCAATGTTGGAATTTCTGAAAAATGTTTGCAGATCTACGCCGATCATAACCCCTAGACCCCAAAACTACCTTTAGTAAAAAAGTTTATATATACATCTATCTATCTATCTATATATCTATCTATCTATCTATCTATATATCTATCTATCTATCTATCTATATATATATATATACACTATATTGCCATTGATTATGGGACACTTGCGATTTTAGACATTTTACTAAATATCTAGAAACATACATGAGGAATCATCTCGAAACTCTTAGTGTATAAATATAATAGTATAAGTCATACATCTCCGTGAAGATTTTTCCCCGAAACTCCAAAAGGGACCTTCAACAAATTAAAAAATAATGAATATCTTTTGAATAACCCTGTCAAAACTAATGTAGCAAAAGCGCTCAAACTCTAGATTGTGATTGAATGCCTTATTGTAATAAGCCTTGTTCATTTTTATGCAAATAGCATGCATACTCGCAGAGTAATTAAGGTTTTTATAAAAATGATCCCAAATTTTTCCAAGTTTTTCCCTTTATAATTTTTAGAGTTCGTAATATAAAATAATATTTTTTTCAGAAAATATGACAAACAACATTGCACACAGTACCCTGTAATCAGAATTAAAAAATAATAAAAATTGTATGAAAAATGAGTAGGCTTACTAAATAATTTTTTACTGCGCATGCGTCAAAGATATCAAAATTTCATTTGCATATTATGTTAGCTAAATGTATAGAGCAACTTTTGTAAAAGTCACAAAATCATAACTTGAAAATTCTGACAATAATCGTCAATTGAATAAGTCGAAAATCCGTTATTCTCAAAATGAAGCAAAAACAAGAGGGGTTGTATCCATATATTCATTGATTAGTGTCAATATAAAATACACAATATGGGATGTACTACTGCATTTGGATAAAATCCCTCATTTTTTTGCTTCATTTTGGAAACAACGGATTTTGTCCTTTTTCTATAGACGATTACTTTCAGAATTTTCAAGCTATGATTTTGAGACTTTTACAAAAGTTGCTCTATACATTTAGCTAACATAATATGCAAATGAAATTTTGATATCTTTGACGCATGCGCAGTAAAAAATTATATAGTAAACCTACTCACATTTCATACAATTTTTATTATTTTTTAATTCTGATTACAGGGTACTATGTGCAATGTTGTTTGTCATATTTTCTGAAAAAAATATTATTTTATAATAAGAACTCTGAAAATTATAATGGAAAAACTTGGAAAAATTTGGGACCATTTTTATAAAAACCTTAATTACTCTGCGAGTGTGCATGCTATTTGCATAAAAATGAACACAGTTTATTACAATAAGGCATTCAATCATAATCTAGAGTTTGAGCGCTTTTGCTACATTAGTTTTGACAGGGTTATTCAAAAGATATTCATTCTTTTTTAATTTGTTGACGGTCCCCTATGGCGTTTCGGTAAAAAATCTTCACGGAGATGTATGACGTATACTATTATATTTATACACTAAGAGGTTCGAGATGATTCCTCATGTATTTTTCTAGATATTTAGTAAAATGTCTAAAATCGCAGGTGTCCCATAATCAATGGCAATATAGTGTATATATATATCACTTTTTTATGGACACGTTAACTTCTATAGTTTTGCTCCAATCTCTTCCAAACTGTATATAAAATCAAGGAATATAAAATCTTGGCTAAGTTCGTGAACGGGCAAAATCAATCAAAGGCGATGGAAATAGGGAGAGTTTTTGTGAAAATCGAAAAAAGTCATAACTTCTTAATTAAAATGGATAGCGAATCGATTTAAAGTTTATATTACTTCTTAAAAATAGGCCAAAAGTTTATGCGTGACAGATTTTTGATAAATTTTGAAATGGGCTCAAAGGGCGAAAAAACAGGGTTTTTGTGAGAAAAAAATTCATAACTTCGCCAATTCTCAAAATATTAAATCCAACTAATTTTTTTATAAATCTTCTCAAAATTATCTAAAACTTTTGTATTTACAAGTTTTTGATAGGACCAACTTTTACCGATGAAAAAAATTAAAAACGAAAAGAAAAAGTGCGGTGAAAAAAGAAAAAAATCCATAACTCCGTCAATTTTTAGACTATCAAATCTAATTAAATTTATTTTACAACTTCTCAATAATATCTACAACTTTTATACTGACAAGTTTTTCATAAGACTAATTCGTATAGCAAAAATAAATTAAACAGAAATATGAGTTGGAAAAAAACCGCAAATCCAAACTGCTTATGTTCTGATTCATTTTTAAATTCATTTTTGATTTTAAACGCATACAAATGGTAGCTCCTCTTATTTAGAAAATGTATAAAGTGAAACATTGGCCAGTTTTTTTTTTTTTTTTTTTTTTTTTTTTTTTTTTTTTTTTTTTTTTTTTAAGAGAGAATATATTTCAAAAAAGGCTAACAAAAAGGTTATTTTTAACAGAACTTCCCGAAGCTATCGTGATTGAAAATTTGAGATAGTATTCAAATAACAAACTGCGCTTTTTCTGACTCATTTTTAAATCTATTTTCGCTCTCAAACGCATCCAATTTACAGATCCTCTTATTTAGTAACTATATAATGTGACGCATACGCCAGTTTTTGATAAATATAGAACATATTTCTAAAAATGCTGTCTAAGTCGGCATTTCGCACAAAATTTTCCGAAACGAAAATGATTAAAGTATTAAGGATGTATCAGGGGATAGGGGATCCGACAGGGATTTTTTCTATTTACATGAATATCTTTTTAGTAGTCCTCTTTATCACTTTCTGTTTTCTTGTATTGCATGGAATGCATATGGGTTCTGACTGTTTTTTTTCTCTCTCATGCATTTTTTTTCTTAAATCTGTAATTTTACATTTTTATTTCTTTGGACTGCAGAATTTAAAATATAATAGAAATGTTAGCACATCATCAAAAGTACATGCAAGATGAGTCGGTTATCTTTCATATTTAAATGTTTTCATCGGGACCAAAGAGAATAAATATAATAAACTATGACTGAAGTCTTTTGACAGGGAGCTTTAACGATCATTATTAAAGGCTTGTGTATATGAGCTTTCACGTTATGCATGCACTTCTCTAATTTTCATGTAATATGAAGTGCTGAAAATCAAACCGAAGATAGTCTACATTTTATCAAATTTAAGATTACTGTGTAAAATAAGTTTAGTTTAAGGGGAGAATATACATTTATTTGAGATTAAATCGACCCAAAAGTTGGAAATTATTTTTATATATACTATTATGCTTTGAGCCATTTGTGATAAACAGAATGCCAGAAACAATTATTTTTTGCAAAGTTGCAAGTGTTTGAATTTTGTACACAAATATTTATTCGACCCTTTATGTTTGTCTTTTTTTTTAAATTTATTCCTGAACGTTTTTATATTTTTGAAATATATATTCCATGCATCATAATTTTTGATTAAAATTCATGAAATTGATAAGGAAGAATGAATATATCGCTTACAGGGAAACGGTGTATGCTTTTTAAAATTCGACTGTATTAAGATAATTGAATTTGATTGTCAACAGGTTAAAAATCAAAACTTTTACAAAAACTGATATCGAATCAAAAAAAAAAAATCTATAATTTTTATTAATTAAGACATTTAAAATACCGACAATCAGATTTAATTTTTTCTTCAATTTTGAGTGATTAAAAGGCAAAATTTGAGGAAATATCTAAAAAAAATGACGCATAAAACATTTCACATTTTCATCTAAAAATGTTTATTTTCTAAAAATCTTTAATTTATAATAAAGGTTGGCATTTTTTAAGGTATTCTATACAGGGTGATTCAAAAAACGTTCACAAAATGATATGACAAATCAAACATACAACAAGGATAACAGATCACGTAAGAACATAGGGTCGCAAAATACTTACTGAGTCACAAATACGGGGTGTTTCATTCTAGCTACACCGGGTTTGAAAGTAATAATTTCGAGGAAAAAAATATTAAAATGAAAATGGAACGATATGCACCTTATTTTTGAAAAAAGTGTTAATGTTATGTAAATATTAGGAAAAACATATTGCTCAAGCAATCGATGATACCGTTTAGTCCAAAATGTGAGGTGTCAAGTTCATATTGCTGGTGCACATAATGCAAACTTCTACTACTTTTTTTGGTGTTATCACATTTAAAACAAAGATGAGAATGCCTGTTAAATGTTTTATTGTAATACATTTCAGTTTTCTGAAACTTATTACCGGCAACTCAGACTGAGTTAGGGTGAAACATCCTGTATTTGTGACTCAGTAAGTGTTTTGTGGCTCTAGCTTCTATGTGATTTTTCATTCTTGTTGTATGCTTAATCTGTCATATCATTTTGTCAACATTTTTTTAATCACCCTGTATAATAATGTGTAAATTTATATTTCCACAAAATTTAAAATCTCTAACATGAAAAAAAAAAAAAATGCGTCCATCACCTCCTTATAAGACGTTACAATTTTTATTGACCAACATCGATGGAGACAAAATTGAATATAAAATTTGAAAGATAGGTTAAATATAGAATACGGAAGAAAATCTCTTTTAAAAATGAAGTGAAATAATGATATAAAGGGAAAATAGAATATCCATTCCGTCGCACGTAAAAGAAAGCATTTTGAAGAACTATTAAAATAATTCAATCATTAAAATACGACATTTAAGCACACAATGATTGAAAATTCTGAACATATGCATACGTTTCGCAAGTATAGGGACGGGCTTCATCATTGTTAAAACGGAAAAATGTATAAAATCAAAAAATCCCTAACTGACAGCAAGATGGAAACCCAAATATTTATTTGGGTTTGATATTTTTCTGTTATAAATCTGAGGAAGCGAGTCCATGTACTCGCGAAATGTATACATATGGACAGAATTTTTAGTTATTGTGTGTTTAAACATATTATTTTAAGGATTGAGTGTCCCATAAATGGTTTTTCTTGATCATTAACCTAATTATCTACGATTATCATCGTTCTACAATACATACCTATCCTACTTTATCTCTTATTAATAAAATTTACTTATCTTATTTTCTTGTTAATTAATTTAAAACGAATCACATTATTTCCTGATTTTAATCATCTAACTACTTTAAATTATGCTACTAATCATAATTTTCAAAAAATTTGCGTTAACAACTGAAACAAACAAGTTGGAAATTGCACGTCAAGCGTAGCAAATGGGATATGTTCGTACGATAACGAAGTTTTAAAAATACTGAGATCTTGGTGTAATACTGTACACGTACAGTGCTTCGGATACAGCATAATAACGGAAATATTTTGTGCGTCCCTGTAAATACTCTCTGCATTGCATTATACAGGTGCTAACTTGCAGTAAACGTCAGCAACGTTCAACAACTATTTCATAACAACAGCTGTATCATAAAGCATGAGACATTTTAATGTAATTTACCCCCCCCCCCCCGATATTTCCCCTTATACCATTATATATTGGAATACTTTTGTGTGGATCTGTAAATTAATAATAAATATTCTTTGTACCACAAATTATACAGAATATATAATTTAATTTACACATCAGACACTTATATCAATTTTATTATGTTCAGAAGAGTGTAACATTATTAAAATGCAATTGAAACTGCATTTTTCCTATTGCCCGTCATGTGAAGGAATACTTTTGATAGTCCCTGTAATTAAACTATACTTAAAGTTTTCATAAAATTTGGCTTGACAAAATTATGCAACAATTACATGTTTTAAATTTCAAACAATCCAGTTGGGTAGATTTTTCCTCTGTTACATACAGGCAGACGGACGGACTGAAAGACTACTATACGTATTTAAATATTTACAAACGCACCTAAAAAAAGCTTTTCGAAAATGCGCTTTGCAATGTATTTCTGAAATGGCAAAGATATTGTAGATTGTTTCATTTGCTATATTCAATGCTTTGAAAAATAAGGAAAATCCATACTACTCTTTCGCATTCTGATTCTATTTCCTTTAAAATATTCCTCTCTTTATATAAGATATCACTTTCTGCATATATAATATGATTTTCATTCAGATTTTTAATGTTTAGTTATAAATGATGGTTGAATGTTATAAATACATATTTAAATGCATTTTTCTGTTAATGTATTTTTGATCCAAAAACAATATTTTCATAATATTTCAAAAAAGCTTTCCTAAACTTAAAATGTTTTTGAATAATTTTATTATACTGAATTCTGAAAACAATAAATGCGTGAAATGTGTCTACGCAAAGAAATAAAATTGGAAGCCAGACTATTCTAAATTTCTAGTTCAATTCATTGAATATTTTAATCCCGGAAATTTTACTACATAAATTTTCGATGAAATCAACTTAAAATATTAAATGCAGATATTTATTTTCTTCTGTTGGAAGAGAAAAATCGATTTAATAATATGAGTTATATTTATCACATATAAGCCGACATTAAATAAAATAACACACATTGTAAAAATCACCATAAAATGAAAAATAAAGCAAGACGAATTTTGAGCTGAAATAATCAAAGCTCTCCATCAGATGAACCATATACGTGTCCATATCGAGATAATTTCAGAGATAAACTGTTTATCAATGACATTGTTCCTTTACGGATACGTGTATGCTTCAGCAGATGAAGAGCTATTATTATTTCAGCTCAAAACGAGTCCTGCTTTGTTTTTCATTTTATGGGGATTTTTGCAATGTTTCTTATTTTTTTAATCAAATATCTCCCGTGTTTCCAGTGTTTTTTCACTATAAGTCTATATATATATATAAAGAGAGAGAGAGATACATACAATTTGAAGGCTATACTAATAGCATATGCTTAAAAAACGTGATTTTAGAACGTGATGAATTACATTAGAAGTGTAATTCGTGTCCCCCAAATGAAAAATCTTACTGGTCACATTAATAACTGAATGTTTATACCCAGAACCATACGTTTATAATTAAACTCTTACACAGTACGGCCAAGCCGTACAAGATCCAGCATTGAAAAACCTATAAATCTGTTATGATGCCAAAAAGTAAAAGCTCCTTTTAACACCTTAAAAAAGTAACAAACAGCATGCTTAGACTGGTAGATGTCTTTTAGATCATGGTTAACCACGAATTGCTAATCTATTAATTTTTTAAGGGGCTACGAGTTACATTATATCCTACTTAATTTTAATGAAGGTTTGCAACTGAACTTTTTATTTACATTTTACTTTCACAACTTTGCGAGAAAAATTTCTTGCGAGAAAGCTTTTCCATACATTGAAAATTTTCTCTTTGGAAATTCCAGTGTGAATTTAACCTTACAGAATCAAAATTACTTGCCATCAAGCGTTTATTCAAACGTTGTCTCCCTTAATGTGGGGACAGCATTACTCTCGGATATGTTTTTATTTTGTATGATATAAAATATAATTTATTAAATTATACGTGAAATTCTAGAAATTGTTCGTTACATTATTATTTCACAATTAGTGTCTTATAAATAAAAGCTTCAATACTAAGGTCTGTCTCAAAAGTTTAAGCACAAGCATAAAATGTTGATTTTTAAGGAACTTTAAAGAGTTAGAATGTATAATTTTTTTTTATTTGCAGATTTCGAGACAATATTTAAATAAATGGTATCAAAATTGGAAAAAAATAAATTACATAATTTAAAGAAAATATAATAAAAAATGTTATAAAAAACTGTCTCAAAAGTTTATGCACAATGTCAAAAATAACCAGATTTTTAATTTTTACGGAACTTTTGCTAACAAACTATTTTTTCATGATTTTGAATTAGATCAAATGAACGTGCGTCCATCGAAATTATTTGTTTTTGTAGGGTTTCTGGTGGCAAAGAATACCATGCATTCTCAATGGCCTTTTGGAGTTCTTCAATAGAGTCATACTGCTTTGCATTGCAGTAAACCTGACGGATTAAAATACTCCACGCATTCTCAATCGGGTTTTAATCTGGACTTAAAGCAGGCTAGTCAAGAACTTTATCATTTTTTCTGAAAAAAAACAAACAGTTGTGTAGAATGTGATATGTGGTTGAGGCATTGTCTTGTTGAAAAGTCCATTCAAAACCCCCCAAAATGTCACCGAATGGAAGCAAATGATGTTTTAGCGTCTCTTGACACTTTTTAAATCTTGTCTTTCTTTTAGAAAAGCCAGAGAGATCTGGCCGTTGAATCCAAATGCCCCCAGATCATAGCAGATTTACCGCCTTGTTGCCTGCTGAAAAATGCCCTTGGTTTCTTGCGTAAGTCATGGCAATACGCGTTCCAACCATCAGGGTCTTCTAACTTCCACCATTTCTCAACGCTGAAGAAAACAGTAAGCCACTTGTCATGTGTTTTTTAGCCCAGTTCATTCTTACCTGTTTGTGATGTAATTTGAGAGACGGTTCGCGAGCCATTTTCTTTAGTATGATGTAATCACACTCTTTAACTCCTAAATTTACAGTGTCTTTGGACAGTTGTACACTGAAATTATTTTTAATTTACTGTATGGACATGTTTTGTCCAGATACCCATCTCCGTATTTACCGATCAGTCTGAACAGTCGTCATATGTGGTCGTCCACATCTTGATTTCCGCTTAAAATTATCATTTCTAAAGAGTACTTGATATATACTTTGCTTTGATCGATTTAAAGCTTTTGCAATTTCAGAAACAGCGATATTAATTTAAAAGCTTTCAAAATCTCACATTTTGTTAAACGAGAGGAAATGATTTCTCCATCTTTTATATGATGCCATGCGACATCATTACACGATACCAATCCCATGTTTCTAAAAAAATTGCATAAAGTGCTTATACTTTTAAGACAGCGTTTCTTCAAGAAAAAAGAAAAATTAATAAAAAAATATACATTTTTTTTTTTTTAATTTTAACTACCCACAATGGCTTATTTTACTTTATTTTGATTAAATGTCGAGTATTTATTGTAAATTAGCATAAAATATTTTCTTCTTCTAATATTTTAAACCAGATTTGCAGAGTGCTTAAACTTTTGAGACAGACTATATAACAAAAAATATTTAACATAAACGCTTTCTGTGTCAAAAAATAAAAACATTTCGCCTTTTATTTATAGAGTGATCCTTCCAACAGTTCACACTTCTAGTAACTGATCAAATTTTTGAAGCACTGCGCCATTTAAGACAACAAGATTTTTTTTTTTTTTTTTTTTTTTTTTTTTCGCGGGGCACTAGATACAATTTTTTGTTTAAATATGCGGCACATTGGTGTCAGCAGTCATGTGTAAAAGAAGCCGTTTTATATATATTTTTATATACCCTTCTTACATAGTATAGGGTAAGTTTTGCAATCATTTTGCAAATTAAAAAACTTTTTGTGACGGATTTACACGTTTCAGATACTAAGGATTCCAAAAAACATATTTTTAGAAAAAAAAAATGCCGTCCGTCTGTCTGTATGTCTGTAAATTCTCTATCTTCCGAACAAATTAAGATAGAGACTTGAAATTTTGTATGAACTTAGTATGTAAGAATCGGACAAATTCTATATTACATTAGTAACCTCGATTATCCGGAACTATTTTTTTCGTTCTGATGAAAGGCATATAAAAATTTTCGATTTTTTTTTTTTTTTTTTTTTTTTTTTTTTTTTTTTTTTTTTTTTAGGGTGAAGACGTAACAGGAAATATATAAAAAAAATTTTTGCATAAAGAACGCAGTCGATCAGATAATAAGTTGCTGAGATATTTGTAATCCTGTTTTTATTATTCTTCGATTTTTCATGGCCCTGTACTTCATTCAAATTTCAATTCAAAGATATATTTTAATTCGAAAGAAGACTCTTAATCTAAGGCAGTAAACTGTTAGATAATATGATTATAGTTTTCGGAGTTATAAGGATGTTTCCTTTACGCAATTCAGTACTAGAGTAGTTTGGCGTTTTATACAATTTATCGCAATTGATTCATCAGCAATTCATTATTACAGCATTACTATGTACTAAAAATATTTAAATATACGTTTAAAATTTGTTTTGGAATTGCAATGCATTTCATAAATAGTTTCCACGTGTATTATTTTCATATGTTATAGCGTGCATATTCCATGTTGGGTAAGTATTAAGGTGGCCCCCACTGACCAGTTTTTTTAAAAAGTATAAACATATACTTTTTTTTATTAGTTAGAGACAATTAAGGAAAATTAAAAAAAATCCACTTTTATCTTCCGTATTTGAACTAACATTTTTATAAGAATTATTTTTATTCACTGCCTGGACTTGGACGTGAATGAAGTATGGAGAGTAGTACCAGGAGGTAGAAACTCTGCACCTCCAGTAGTAGCCTATAAGAAACACAAATTCAAACCATAGCCATTGTTAACACAAACTGGAAACGTGTAAAGAGGGAAAAAGATACTTCTACTTAGTAAAAAGAAAAAAAAATTAAAAGGCACCATACATTTATAAATAGTATAGAAATACAAAAATCCCAGTCTAAGGAACTTAATGTAGAGGCTATTTGTTCGATTTTCGACTGACTTTAATCGCTTGATCAATCTCTGTGAAAATGACAATTAAAAAAAAACTGTTTATTTATAATTTTGTTGCAAATTAATTTCAGCGATTTACAATTTTGTCCATTATAGGACATTTATTTATAGAACGAGAAACAGTAGCACAGACAATCACCTCATCATGGTTGAAAATCTGGGATTAGTTAAATCTTGATTCGCATATTAAAAGGTAATCAAGCCAAGTCATATTTTGGTGGAAAACACCTGAAAACATTATTTCAACGATTGACTCGTAGATTTATTTTTGTGTTTCCTGAACCCAAACATAGGAAAACATAATGATAATCATATGCATCAACCTCTAAAGTCAGTATTTTAAGTGTTTTGCACCAAGAGAGGACTTGACAGGCCGATTGCGTTTTAATATGTGAATCGAGGTTATCTACTTTTAGATTTTTACCCTTGAACTCGATGAAGTCTCTGCTGATACTTCCCGGTCTATTAAGGTTATAGTAATTATGTTAGTTTACATCTAAAACTTAAAAGAAAGGAAATGTAATAAAAAAAATCCCACTGACTTCATTTAAACAATTACTGGCAAGGTCACTTTAGAAAAATGGTAATTTTTAATTAAAAATTGCTAATTTCTTAAAAATCTATATTTTAGAAGAAATTATGTATTTTTATAGATAACAGAAAAATATTATGCATTTAAAAAATATTTTTCATAAACAGTTGTTATATTTTTAATAGATTATTTTATTTATTATAATTTGGGATAAATAATTCAAATTATATGCAGTTTAGAGCATTTAAGTTAATTCCTGTTAGTTCACTGCATATTTCAGTTCTATTAATAAAGAAGAAATTTCAGACTGTGCTTTTGATTTCCCATTCTTTGGAAATATCCTTTTATTTTGTTTCGGATGCTACCCTCCGCAGATTAAATTTGATTTTCGTTATGATTCATTCGTAAGATGTAAATGTTGCTTGAATGTTATAAATAAATTGATGGATGCATTTTCAGTTAATGTATTTTTGATTCAAAAATAATACATCCGTAATATTTCAAATCACTTTTCTTATCTCAAAGTGTTCTTAGATAATAGCTTTGTATTGATTTCTGAAAAAAGAAAAGATAAATGCATAAAAGGCCTTGACTCAATAAAATAAAATATTTGAAAGCGAAAAATTACAAAATCTTTTGCTAATCTATATCTAAATTACAAAGAAGAAAAGTTTTTTTTTTTTGGTCTATATTTATATTATAAAGAGGAAAGGTTTTTTTTGTTGTTGTTATTGTTTTTGTTTGTTTGTAAGGGCTGATCTCAGCAACTACGGAACCGATTTCAAAAGTAATTGTACCAAAATGATGGTGTTCGCTCGGAGTGAAACATAGGCTATATCTTATGCGATGGCACAAATCCAAAGAGGCTGCAGGATCAAAAAACTTTCTAAAAATGCGATTTTTAAACTGAAAACTCTTTTAGGCGCATTGGGCATTTTTTTATATGGGGGCAAAGAACCATTCGGAATGCGACACCTCTGTGTATATAAGTACGTATATATAACGTGTATAGTAAGGTATGAGATTGAGCGGCGCGAGAAATTTGGAAACGCTATTATGTTATGTTGTTAGATGATATTAAACGCTTAAAAAAATAAATTTAACACTTGAGGTGCCATCAGTTATGCTTGTAAGGATACTAACAGGGCAGCGCACACTAAAAGGGTGTTTTTTTTTTTTGTGTGTGTGGCTCAATGCCGGTTTTTCGCCTGATTTGGCAACGTGTGATTTTCTTCGTATGGCAATCTGCTGCATTATAATGAGAAATGTTTGCTATTTAATAAAAGTAAATGTCTGTACATAACTATATAATGTGTGTATATTAAATTTTTGTGTATATTATAACTATATAATACGTGCACAATAAATGTGCTTGTGTACACAAAAATTTGTTAATGTTCAACCTATATCAGATATAAATAAAAATAAGGATAATTTTTGGAGAAAGTTTTAACAAATAATTTGAAATAAAGTTTTGAACAAAGATTTATTTAACAAATCAGCAACAGATTGTCATTTCTCATCGAAAAATTGTTAAAATTTATTTTAAAAATCAGAAAAACTAGCAGAATATATTAAAATTTGTTAAACAATTTATGTTTCAGAGACTGAAAAACGTACTTTAAAAGTCATGATAGAGAGAACAATATTACTTAAGAAATTCACATAAGTCTCAGTGCAAGAATATTAAAAATCAGGAAACCGAAACATAAAAGTATATAAATAATATGCAAAATGCAGTGAACAGATGTTTCGAATCCACCAGCAAGATTCATCTTCAGTACAAAGCACATCATTCTTAGCACGCTGTGCCTTGCACTGACTTTTATTACAATGCATAATTGAGTAAGAAAATTTGTCGTACTTTTTTATTTACAAAAAATGCCATTTTACTTAAAGATAAATTTTTAAAAAGTGGAAAGGAAAATATTTGAACTAACACAAAGTGCTTAAATTTGAAATAAAAAAACATATATTAGAGTATATTTTAATTACATTTATATGCAATAGTATATTACCAATTAATAATTTAATAATATAAACATTTTAAATACATAATTATGTATATTATCAAAGAATTTTGGAGAATAGTGGATAATTTTAGAAATTACTTTTTAAAAAGTTCGGAATAAGACAAACTGATAAAGTAAAGTGAATCTTCTGTTTAACAAAATTTCATCTCTACACCAAAACTCTTGAATATGAAGAAAATTCGTTAAATCGAAGTCATTTCAAGTTCATTAAATTTGTACAATAACATAGAAATGCATAAAATGAAAAATACACTGTCAAGTTCTGATGAACAGATATTGTTTAGAATTGCGGTTATATATTATCTTTTTACTTAAATATCGCCTTTATCTCACATTCTGTGTAGCTTGGGAACATTTTTTCTATCTGGAAATTAATCCGAGCTATTGTTTGATAATACAGTACGAAAAAATTGTGTTGCATTAATAGATTGAAGTTTATATTGCAATTCAAAATGCATACCTGAGAAAAAGATTCCTATTTGTATATATATATATACTAGAGTGTATTTTACTTTAAAAAAAAAATTCAGAAATGCACTTAAATCATATTTAACTAACTGGAGTAAATTTTACAAAATAAAATAGAATAAATAATATATATATATATATATATATATATATTTACTTTTATAAAAGTTTTGCATACTAAGAAAAACATGTATTTCTTAGCAGCATAAAGTGTATGTTCATTGTATGTTCCAGTCTCCATTCATTAGTGATACGTGAAAAAATGGGAATCTTTTTCACTCAAAAAATCATTTAAATGAATATTTAAGCAATTTATATCATGCAATTTTAATTCCCGAAAACATTCTGCGTCAGAAGAGTTTCTTTTCTAAAACCCATTTAAATAAAAGTAATAATATGGAATAGCTTACAAAAAAAGGCCAAACTACAAACAGGGTACTTTTTTTGGACATTTTTGAAAGAATTCTGTAGAATAGTCGATAATCATAGAAATTTCTTTTGAAAAGGTAACGAATAGAATGAACTGATAAAGTAATACGATCTTATCCTTTAAAATACAGAAAATAATCAAATGTCTTTTTTTGGCTTGAAATTCTTAACGTAGTTTTAATTTTTTTTTATAAATTACTAGCCACCTTTGACGATCAATTTGGTCTCTCTTGAATATATACTAAGCATTAAATCATTTGCTTTCTTTCATAGTTTATTTTAACCGCTCAATTGTTTGCCAAATCAGAAGATTCTGCTACAGAAATAGAGACAGATGTCATATACGCACCACATTGGCGCGATTTCAACAAAATGTGCCTCACATGGTAACCCAACTATTGTTATTTATTCTTTAATAAACTGATTGTTTACTTTTATTTTTTTAATGATATAAATTATTTTTTCTATAATTATTAACTAAACTTTTTTTAACTTATTATTATTTTCTTTTTAAAATAATAGAATTTAGTTTAAAAATATGTATTTAACTGGTATTTGAAAGCGAAGTTTTTGTCAAATTGGCCTCAGAAAAATAACGCGACAATGTGGTGCATATATGGCATCTGTGCTTATAAATCAAGAATTCAGTATTTTTATGCTAGCCTGGCGCAGATAATAAATCGCCAAATATTGCAGCCGCTGCATTTTTTCGTATTTCATTAATTATTTAAAATATTATATTCTAATCCTTTCACTCATTTCATTTGTAATACATAGTTTTAATTTGAAACTGAAAAGTTTAAAATTCATGACTTTTATTTATTTTTCTTTTTAAGTCAAAAGAATAGAAAAATAAAAACAACGATATCTAAAGCCTTATAATTGGCAAATGAACAAAGCATAAATAAATCCAATTTACCATAGTCTAAATATTATCAAAGGATTTTTGCACACTAACCATAAGTTGCGCAACAATTAACAAATAATCGTGATTCTTGAGCCACAGACGATAGCGTAATATATGTGTGTATATATACATAAATTCTGCATTCATTTTTTTCTACAAACATACGAAAAATGTTTCTTGATGAGATACAGGCAGCTTCCAACCTATCTATTACAAGTCTTCCGTAAATTTGCTATTACATAAAAAAAAAAAAAATTCAGAAAATTACACTTGTCACCATACTAGCGTGTTTGATTTACAGATTCATACATTTGTTATTTATTTTGTAAGTAAAATGCATAGATATAAAACTCAAAAATTCTTTTTAGCATATTAAGCATCGGCCCAGGCACAGGCTCGCCACATTTCAGTATCTTTAATTCGTGTAATTTTGCTTTTAAATGTGTTCGATATCATTTTTTAAACTTTTTTTTCTCATTTTTTTTAGAGATTTGGTAGGGGGATTGGATTGTAGATAGCGTTGCAAAGGTTAGAAAAAACCTGGTTTAAACCCGGGAATAAACCGGGTTTTTAGGAATAAACCTGGAAAAAACCCGGGATGTTTTGGAATAATCCGGTTTCTTGGGAATAAACCTGGGAATAAACCTCGTCTATTGGAAATAAACCCGGGAATAAACCGACTTTTTGCAACTCTAATTGTGGATAGGGGTCGTAGATGAAATTTGGCCGCTCCCGCGGCTTTTGAGCTACTGCTTTTTATTAAATATTTTGTAAGAAGTAAGGCTATACGTCGAATTTTTTAATTTACGAAAAATGTTATTTACTTAAATATAAATTTTCAAAAAATAGAAAGGAAAATTTCTGAATCAACACAAAATGTTTATATATTGAAACATAAAATATGTATACATATTAGAATGTATATTACATTTGGAAATTTTCTCTAATGCACTTATTTGATATTTCACTAACTTAAAGAATTTTTAAAAAATAAAATGAAATAAATGAACAAAGAAAGTATTTACTTTTATAAAAGTTTTGCTTTTTGATAAAAGAACATGCATTTCATAGCAGTATAAACTCCACGTTTATGTGTATCATTCCGTCTCCTTCATTGGTGATACGTGAACAAATGAAAACCATTTTTACTCAAAAGATAATTTAAGGGAACATTTAAGCAGTTTATATCTTGCAACTGAAATTCCCGAAAACATTTTCCGTCGGAAGAATTTCTTTTCTAAATTTCATTTCAATAAAAGAAAAAATAAGGAAGATTATAGCTTATAAAAAATGAATAACTATAAATACTGTAAAATATTTGGACATTATTGATTGAATTCTAGGTAATAGTTGATAATCATAGAAATTACTTTTGAAAAACTTCGGAAAAGAACAAACTAATAATGAAATCTACGATGTATAATCGCTACATTTTAACACTTCAATGTGAAAGAAATTTGTTAAATAAAAATCAATTGTCAAGATCATTAAATTTCTATAAAAAATATGCATGCATAAAATTAAAAAATACCTGTAAAATGGAAATATTTGAAAAATATAATTTAATTCGAGATGTCACACTTTTTTATGCAATGAAGATACAAGAGAAAAGTTAGAATAATTTCTAAATAAACATATAATAAAGAGATATTAACAGAAACGAAATCTTAGAGTATATTTTCTTTTTTTTTTACTCTGTAGTCCAGTTTTTCAACTTAAAAGAATCTGTAATATTACATTATACAAGCTTCTTATAGAGAACATTTCGGAAAATATAAACTATATTTTAGGAGTCGTGATACAAAGAATGATGTTACAAATGTATAAAAAATAAGCCTCAGTGCGAGAATATTAAAAGTAAGGAAAACAACCCACAATAATGCACAAATAATATGTAAAATGCAGTGAACAGCTGTTTCGAATGCACAAGCGAGATTCACCTTCAGTGCAGGGAACAGTATGATTAAATGCTGTGTCTTACATTGTCATTTATTTGGGTATTTTATTGTGTGGAGAAAAGCTATTCATCTTATTTTATATATTACGAAATATGATATTTTGTTTAAAGATAAATTTCTAAAAAAAAGAAGCCAAAAGATTTGAATTAACACAAAATGCTTAGTTATTGAAATAACAAAATATTAGATTACATTTTAATGATATTAATATTAAATATTATATTAGTAGGCAATAATTTATAATATATTTTAAATACATTATACATATATATATATATATATATATATATATATATATATATATATATATATATATATATATATATATATATATATATTACAAATTTTAATTTTTTTTCGCCAAAACTAACCTTTATACTATATTAATTTCCTTATAATAATATTCCGTACTTACTTCAACTTATTAAATTAAAATCTTGTTTCTAGATCTAATCTATTAATCTTTATGGAAACGATATAAATTCTTAATTCACCTTAAAAATATTTATTCCAGTATGCGTAAATTTAAAAAGATGGCTCTAAATTAAAAATATTCTTAATTAAATTTTATTTCTTAATTTTCCAAATAAAACTCATTTTTCTATGTTTTTATCAACCCTTTTTAAGAAAGTCTTATTAAATTTATTCCAAAACCATACCTTTAAAAAATATCATTATTTTATTTTATCTATTTATTTATTTTCCCTCGGTTAACATTTGATATTGTGCATATCAATAAATTCATTTCTTTTCTTTTTAGGTAGATTTCGTATGAAATACTACCTATTGCATTGTCTCCCATGTTGGAATTTCTGAAAAATTTTTGCGGATCTACACGAATCATGACTCCTAGACCCCAAAACTACCATCAGTAAAAAAGTTTATATATATATCTATCTATCTATCTATCTATCTATCTATCTATCTATCTATCTATCTATCTATCTATCGGTGTATATCACTTTCTTCTAGACACGATAACTTCCATAATTATGCTCAGATCTTCATCAAACTTTTACATAAAATCAAGGGGCATAAAATCTCGGTTAAGTTCGTTAATGGGCAAAATCGGACCAAGGGGGTCAAAGTTAGGAGGGTTTTTGTGAAAACAGAAAAAATGCGATAACTTTTTAATTAAAATAGATATCGAATCGGTTTAAAGTTTATATTACTTCTAAAAGATGAGGAAAAAGTTTATGCGTGACAGATTTTTGATAAAGTTAAAAATGGGCTCAAGGGGCGAAAAAAACATGGTTTTTGGGAGAAAAAAAATCATAACTTCGTCAATTCTCAAGATATCAAATCCAACTAAATTTTATATAAATGTACTCAATATTATCTAAAACTTTTGTATTTACAAGTTTTTGATAGGACCAATTTTTACCGATGAAAAAAATTAAAAACGAAAAGAAAAAGGGGGGAGGAAAAAGAAAAAAACCCATAACTTACTCAATTCTTAAGCAATTAAATCTAATTAAATTTATTTTACATCTTCAGAATAATATCTACAACTTTTATATTGACAAGTTTTTGATAGAACCAATTCTTATAGCAAAAATAAATTAAACAAAAATAGGAGTTGGAGAAAAAACCTTAAATCCAAACTGCTTATATTCTGACTCATTTTAAAATTCATTTTTGATTTTAAACGCATCCAAATGACAGATCCTCTTATTTAGCAACTATATAATGCGACTTATTGGCCAATTTTTTGATAAAGGCAGAATATATTTTTAAAAAGGCTGCCAAAGGAGGTATTTTGAACAGATTTCCCGAAGTTTTCATCATTAAAAAATTCATTAAGTATAACAAATTGCGTTTTTCATGAGTCATTTTTAAATTAATTTTTGTTCTCAAACCCATCCAATTTACAGGTCCTATTATTTAGGAACCATATAACTTGACGTATTGGCCAGTTTTTTGATAAAGGCAGAATATATTTTTTAAAAGGCTGCCAAAAAGGGTATTTTGAACAGAATTTCACGAAGTTATCGTGATTAAAATTTGAGGAAATTTAAGAAATTGCGTTTTTACCGAGTCATTTTTAAATCTTTTTTTGTTCTCAAACGCATCCAATTTACAGGTTCTCTTATTTAGGAACTATATAATGTGACGGAGTGGCCAGTTTTTTGATAAAGGCAGAATATATTTCAAAAAAGGCTGCCAAAATGGGCACTTCGCAAAAAATTTCCCAAAGCGAGATGATTAATGAACTGTGGGTATTCAAATAACAAATTGGTTATTTTATGACTCATTTTTAAAACCAATTTTGCTCTGACGCGCATTCAATTGACAGTTTTTTGTTACTTAGGAACTATATAATGTGCGTATTCTTCGATTTTTTGATAAAGGGTGAATATATATATTTTAAAAGCTGTCAAAGTAAGCACTTCGCAAAAAAATTTCCCAAAGCGATCAGGATAAAAGAATTGAGGTTGTATTCAAATAACAAATTGTTTATTTTATGACTCATTTTTAAATTCAATTTTGCTCTCAAACGCATTCAATTGACAGTTATTTGTTATTTAGGAACTGTGTAATGTGCCGTATGGGTCAGATTTTTGATAAAGGCTAAATATATATTTAAAAAAATCTGTCAAAGTGGGCACGTCGCACAAAATTTCTCAAAGCGATCTTGATTAAAGAATTGTGGATGTATTAAAATAATAAATTGGTTATTTTATGACTCATTTTTAAATTCAATTTTGCTGTCAAACGAATTTAATTAACAGTTTTTTGTTATTTAGGAACTATATAATGAGCATATTGGTCAATTTTTTAAATAAAGTAAGAATATAATTCAAAATATATTGCCAAAATGGGCATTTAAGTAGAGATAGGCATTTTTTTTTTTTTTTTTTTTTTTTTTTTTTTTTTTTTTTTGAGATGAAAACTTTTCGAAATCTACCTCCGCCTATAGGCCATGCCGAAAGGGATTTTTTTCTCTTAAAATTAATCGTCTATAAAAATCGTCTGCCTAAGATATTTAAAATTCTGAATTGATTATAAATTGGTTAAATAATATTTTTTAAAATAAACTTGTTGTCTGTCGAATAGTAATCTCGACTCTGGGTATGAGTTATGTTTACATAAAAGAATAATGGTTTGAGATTAAAAAATGTTCTAGAATTTTCTTTTTAGATTTAAAAAGGGAGGAAGCCTCGAGAGGTGAGAAGAAGAAAGATTTTTGGGTTGTCTCTTCCATGAGTACGGCTGGATGAAGTAAATGATGGAATATTTTTTGGGATGTTTCGGTAAAAGATCGTCTGCAAAAGGAGCTTTTCTCTCTATTATAGCTATAGTTTAATAAAATGAACTTGCAGCAGCCAAGGAGTGACTTATTGGATCTTCTACATTTATTTATTTTGTTTTTTTCCCTCGCTGGCAATGACTTCTGTGCGGAGAAAGCGAAACCTGGAGATGTTGTTTCTGTCCCCCTAAGTTTAAAATGTCACAATCAATTCAAGAGTCGACAGGGTCGCTAATGTCTGTGCTGCCTTTTTCGGATTTTTAAAGAAACTTGCTATGGAACGAAGTGATAATAAAAACTGTGGATCGCTGAATAATTTGCCCGCCATTATTGGATGTGTTCTTAAACAAGAACTGTCATATTCTCTTGATTTCTGGAGTGACTAACAGAGAAGTTGTTCCTGTAAAGTGTTTTGGGTCTGTATGATTTGAAATAATTAGTACTTGCTTTGAGTTTGCTTATGTTTTCCATGACGATTGAGATCCATTCTTTCATAGTCAAGAAAAAGTAGTCCTCGTGATGATGAAAAAGGAAAAAAAAATAATAACTACAAGACCATTTCTTGTAAATTGGTGAATAGACAGTATTGTTCGAGATAGTTGAGCCCAATAGGATTTCGGTGAGAATTTTTTCGTAGTGTTTTGATTATTATTATTTGCATACTTTTTATGTATTTATTTAAATTAATTATTCTCTGTTTGTCAGGTTTATTTATTTGATTATTTGTCTGTGAATCTTATTTAGTTAACTATTTATGAGTATTATTATCATCATTATTATGAATGTTAGAGATTGAAATATTTTTTTTTCTTAACGTTTTAATTGAGGAGTATGATGTTCTTAAGACAATTACTGTTGCATATTAAAGACTATAATTATATTTTTATGCACGTTTAAAGATGAGTTTGTAATAATAATGAAATTTAAAAGAACTTAGAAGCTCAAGTTATTTTAAAAAGTACATTTTCTAATTTATTGATATTTGTTTGTTATCAAGAACTGTTCTCAGAATGAAGTATTTTTTATGATGATGTTCCTATTACTAGACATTTGAGCTAGAAATTTAAGTTAACATTTACGTTTTTTCCTTTATTTGTTAGAATGTCTGGTGACAGTGAGCTTTGGTTCCCAGATTTTTATAATTGTAAGGAATATTATTGTAAGGAAATACTGGTTGAGAGTCCATTTTCTAAATAGTTAGATTTAATTTAATTTGAATTTTGGAATTATTATTATTATTTTATGTATACATTCGGCTAGCAAAATAATACTTTCTTATGCTATTCGAAGATAAGAAAATTATTTAGTTGCTATGTAATTATTTTTATCCTCAACCAATATTTTTTCTATCAAGAATAAACAAATTCTGATATTTTATTTTGATTATCCTCTTGTTTTACTATTATTATTATTGTTATGATTTCTATAATGAAGTTTAGTATTAATTATACTCTTATTGAGAAATATTAGGATATGGAGTCTTATTATGCTACTTATTATTATTTAAATTTTCTATATTATTTATTATTAATTTTTGAAGTGATAATATTTATTATTAGAAATTTGACATATTATTTAAAAAAATGTTGGAATCCAACAAAAAACACAAGATTAAAACCAAAGATTAAACAAGATTTGAGGACCTTTAATTAAGGAGACTGTATTCACTGGACATTGAAAAAGACTCTTTTATACATTCTTGAAAGACTTTTTTTCACTGAAGGACTTTATTTAAAATAAACTGCTGATTAAGTCTGCGAAATTCTATAAACTCCCATGAAGGAGATTTCTTATTGTTTTTATTATATTTTTAAAATTTCTTGCTTATTAATATTTAAAACTTATTTACTTTTATTTTATGTATTATCTCCTATGCACTTACAAATAGTAAGTGATATTGTAATATTATTGTATTTCTTTCAGGGAAATGCTACTACCTAAATTTAATTCAATTTAATTTTCTCTTAATTATTTTTTTAATCGAAAATATTATTTATATTGCGTTAATTTTCTTTTCTTCCATCTCTTGGCTTCCTGAGTTTGGCAGTTTTATTCCAAAATTTAACTTTTCTAAATTAATAGATTTCTCTTGTCTGAACTCGTAGTTTTATTTAACTATCAATTTCATACAAATTTTTGGGGAGGGGTTTGATGATATAAATATTAAATACTATATTAGTACGCAATAATTTATAATATATTTTAAATACATTATACATACATATATGTATATGTATTACAAATTTTAATTTTTTTTCGCCAAAACTAACCTTTATTCTATAATAATATTCCGTTCTTACTTCAACTTATTAAATTAAAATCTTGTTTCTACATCTAATGTATTAATCTTTATGGAGACGATATAAATTCTTAATTCGCCTTAAAAAACATTTATTCCAGTATGCGTAAATTTAAAAAGATGGCTCTGAAATAAAAATATTCTTAATTAAATTTTATTTCTTAATTTTCCAAATAAAACTCATTTTTCTATGTTTTGATCAACCCTTTTTAAGAAAGTCTTATTAAATTTATTCCAAAACCATACCTTTAAAAAATATCATTATTTTATTTTATCTATTTATTTATTTTCCCTCGGTCAACATTTGATATTGCGCATATCAATAAATTCATTTCTTTTCTTTTTCTCTTAAAATTAAACGTCTATAAAATCGTCTGCCTAAGATATTTAAAATTCTGAGTCGATTATAAATTGGTTAAAAAATATTTTTTAAATAAATTTGTTGTCTGTCAAATAGTAATCTCGACTCTGGGTATGAGTTATGTTTACATAAAAGAATGATGGTTTGAGATTAAAGAATGTTCTAGAATTTTCTTTTTAGATTTAAAAAGGGAGGAAGCCTCGAGAGGTGGGAAGAAGAAGTGTTCTTGTGATCTCTCTTCCATGAGTACGGCTGGATGTAGTAAATGATGGAATATTTTTTGCGATGTTTCGGTAAAAGATCGTCTGCAAAAGGAGCTTTTCTCTGTATTATAGCTACAGTTTAATAAAATGAACTTGCAGCAGCCAAGGAGTGACTTATTGGATCTTCTAAATTTTTTTTATTTTGCATTTTTATCGCTGGCCATGACTTCTGTGCGGAGAAAGAGAAACCTGGCGATGATGTTTCTGTCCCCTTAAGTTTAAAATGTCACACACACACACACACACACACACACACACACACATATATATATATATATATATATATATATATATATATATATATATATATATATATGTATATATATAGATATATATATATGTTACAGGCCAAACCCGATTTTAGACCAAACTAGATTGGCCTAGTCCAAACTAGTCTATCCTATCGCCCATCGGTTAAACTAGTTTTTCCTAGGCCAAACTAGTCTATCCTAACGCCTATCGGATAAACTAGTTTTTCCTAGGCCAAACTAGTCTATCCGAACGCCCATCGGATAAACTAGTTTTTCCTAGGCCAAACTAGTCTATCCGAACGCCCATCGGATAAACTAGATTTTCCTAGGCCAAACTAGTTTGGCCGAACGGTCATTTGGATGAACTAGTCTAGCCTGCTATTCATTGGTTTGAACTAATTTATCCTAGACCGAACTAGATTGTCCGAGGCCAATTCAATTTGGCGTGATTTTATTGAATTTAAAGACCGCCACGGCGCCAACTTTCTAGTTTTGATCTAATTTAGCCTAGGCCGATGCAATTCGACGCGATTTTAGCTCACAGACTATCAAAGCCTGAGACCTAATGTGCTCGCAGATTCTGTGTGTGTGTATGTAACCATGTACGTACGTATGTGCATACTTATGTACGTACGTATATAGGACTAATAAAGCGCGACTAATATAACGGAATTATGTGTAACGAATATAACGCGAGCACTCTGGTATTGGAATTTGGACGCGATTTAATTCAAGCCAGCCGGCTTCGCCCGCTATCGGGCCCCTTCTTTTATATAAAATCTTGAAACGGACGTATGTTGAAGCGAACGAACTTCGAAGTGAAAAAAACATGATTATAAATATTTAAGGAAAAAGGATTCTGCATCGAAATACCACTATTTTCTAATAGTAATTTTTGTAAAAATGTTATATTCTTCCTTTAACTTTTTGAAACTTTGTGATAATTTATCGCATATGATATAATTTTATTAAAAAAAAGTTACATTTCGGCGAGAAAGAGGATGTGGTTGCGAATAAAATCAGCAAATATAACGGAAATTCTAAGTTTTAAAGCACCGCGACCTCAAGTAACACATCTACTAATAGGTTGTTTAACGGAGTTTCATTCAGGTACAGTTTTGTTAATAATAGAGTACGCTCCCTAGTGTTGGAATGAGGAACTAATATAACGTGGCTTAGAATATGAACTTGCTGGTTTCGCCCGCTATCGGGCTGGCGGGGGCAGCGGGGATATGGTTCGAATTTCGTTCGCTTCGAGGTACTTTCGAAAAGGAGGGTTACATTCGGTGGTGCGTGCTCAGCACTCTTGCTACGATTTAGTTTTTGTTCGCTTCGAAGTTCATTCGAAAAGGAAGAGGGCATTCGGCAGTACGCGTGCAGCACACCTGCTATACGCTGCCGCAGGCTGTGGGGACGCGGCTGAAGAACTGATGCACGAAATTTAATAAAAAGTTATATTCAGGTAGTCTCTGATCTAAATTGATGCTGATTAGTTTTTGTTGTAAATCGTTCATCAGGTGGAGCTACTGTTTTGCATTTTTTACGATTTACGCATCAGCTTTATCTTAATAGCTAATACAATCAAATTTCCATCGAACTTTAGATTCAGTTCGTCTATGACATGAGTTGGTGTTGTTTCTATTTTGAAGTAAATCACTCAACATGGCTATGATATGCTGCATATTTCACAATTTTCACAATAGCTATATCTCAAGAACTAATAGACGGAATTTAATAAAAATTTATATTCAGATAGTCCCTGATATAAATCGATACTGATTACTTTTTCATGTAAATAGTTCAACAGATGGCGCTTTTAAAGTGCGTTTTTACTGATTTGCATTAACACTATTTCAATAACTAATTTACCGATTTTCATCAAACTTCCGAATCAGTAAATCCGTGATATGAACTAAATCTTTTTACGTATTCGTGTTAATTGTTCAATAGGTGGCGCTGTTGTGCTCAATTTTCCCGATTCCTGAAATAGTTTTGTTGCAAGAATTAATGCATGAATTTTCATCAAACTTTAGATTCAGTAAGTTCCTGATATAAATTAGCATTCTGTAGTTTTTGGAGTAAATCTCTTGAAAGGTAGCGCCGCTATACGGTATTATTCGCGATTATTGCAATAGCTCTATCTCCGGATATAATGCATGGATTTTCATGAAACTCCAGATTCTGTTAGTCCTTGATATAAAAAAGTACAAAAGTACTTTTTAGTTTTTGGAGTAAATCGTGCAACAGGTGGCGCTGCTATATGGCATTATTCATGATTATCGCAATAGTTCTATCTCAAGAAGAAACGCACGGATTTTCATCAAACTTCAAATTCAGTTTGTCCCTGATGTAAATTAATATTCTTTTATTTTTAGAGTAAATGGCTCAATAGGTAGCGCATCTATCCAGTTTTTTACGATTTCTGCGATAATTCAGGTATCTCAAATAGTACTAATACACAGATTTTCATCAAATTTCAGATTGAATTAGAATTTGAAAGACGTTGTTACGGATTTTTCAAAATGTTCCAGCAAGAATTTAACATTTTTACAAAAATTGCTATTAGAAAATAGTGGTATTTCGATGCGGAATCCTTTTTCTTAAGTATTTATCATCCTGTTTCTTTTTCTTCGATTCAACATTCGTAAGTACCTAAATCGCGTTGTATTAGTTCCAAATTCCAACACCAGGGTGCTCACATTAGTTCCACATTCCATCACCAGGGAATGCACCTTATTACCAACAAAACTGTATCTTAAGAAAACTCCGTCAATGAATCTATCAGTAAATATGTTACTCGATGTCGCGGTGCTTTAAAACAAGAATTTAAGATTTTTTCAAAAATCACTATTCTTCAATAGTGGCATTAAACGCGAAATATATTTTTATAAATTTATATCATATGTCTTAAACTATCTTAAAGTTTCAAATAGATCAACCTAGAATTTCCGTTATATTTCCTGGTTTTGTTTGCCTCCCCCCCCCCTCTTTCTCTTTCGTAATGGGACTTTTTATACAATTTTTTATCACGTGTTATAAACTATCACAAAGTTTCAACAATTCCAACAAGAATTTAACATTTTTACAAAAATTACTAATAGAAAATAGTGGTATTTGACGCGACAACTTTTTTCTTAAATATTTAACATCATGTTATATTATGTTTCAAAAAATGGTAATATTTAATTAGCAGCTAAAACTTAAAAAAAAAAAAACGCTGAGCTTTTTTAAAAAAAATCTAGCGTCCCCTTACTCTACCCCCCCCCCCCCCCGTATCCTAAATTTCAAGTTTTGTGTTTTATTTAAGCTTTTTCTTATTTTTAAAAGAATTCGGATATTTACTTTTTAATATGAACAATTTCGCGTGAAGTGATGTGTGTGAAAACCAATATCTGTTACGAATTAAGAATCTTTTCATAAAACAAAAAGTTTTTATCCGATTGAAAAAATAAATCGCTCTATCTTTATATTTAAACTCAGAACCCCCAAAATTAAGCAGGTAAACGCCTTATCAGAAGAAACCTACATCCAAAATTTGAAACAAATCCGTAAATTATTGGTGGAAAACTTATTTACATAAATTAAGAGTGTTACCCCCCCATTCCTCCTTTCTTTATATGTAAACAATGATCACCCACAACTAATCATGGATGTACCTTATCAAACTGATATTGTACCTAAAATTTTAATAAAATCTGATACTTTTGCATGGAAAACTGACTTAACGAAATTAAGGAGGGGAGGGGGGGTGCAGATTAGCCTTTTGTTCCCCTTCTCTTATTCTTATCCAATGAACCCCTGAAACTAATCAGGAAAGTCCGTTATCATGTTAAATCTATGTCCAAATTTTGAAGAAAATTGGATATTTCTATCAAGATTTATCGCATTACTTACATACGTACGTACATACGTACATGGTTACATACACCACACTGATAATCTGCGAGCACATTAGCTCTCATACTTTGATAGTCTGTGACTTAAAATCGCGTCAAACTGCATTGGCCTAGGCTAAATTAGATCAAAACTAGAAAGTTGGCGCCGTGGCGGTCTTTAGATTAAAAAATATCACACCAAATTGAATTGGCCTAGGACAATCTAGTTCGGCCTAGGATAAACTAGTTCAAACCATTGAATAGCAGGCTAAACTAGTTCATCCTAATGACCGTTCGGCCAAACTAGTTTGGCCTAGGAAAATCTAGTTTATCCGATGGGCGTTCGGATAGACTAGTTTGGCCTAGGAAAAACTAGTTTATCCGATGGGCATTCGGATAGACTAGTTTGGCCTAGGAAAAACTAGTTTATCCGATGGGCATTCGGATAGACTAGTTTGGCCTAGGAAAAACCAGTTTATCCGATGGGAGTTAGGATAGACTAGTTTGGACTAGGCCAATCTAGTTTGGCCTGTAACATATATATATATATATATATATATATATATTTATAACATATAGTTACAGTTTTTATATAATAATATATCAGTAAATGACTACAAAATATGGACAAATGACTTTGTACAGTATACCCTGTTATTAGAATTAAAAAATAATAAAAATTTTGTGAAAAGTGATAAGGTTTATTAAATAAATTTTATTTCGCATGCGAAACGCTATCAAAATTTCATTTGCATATTGCGTTAAATAAATGTATATAGCATTTTTTGTGAACTTCTCAAAAACATAGGATGAAAATTGTGAAAGTGATGGCCTGTAAAATAAACTCAAAATCTTCTGTTCCGAAAATGAAGAAAAAAAAGGGTGGGGGATTTTTTTCAAATATTGTAGTACACGCAATATTGTGTATTCTATATTAACACTAATCAAATAATAAATGGATACACTCCCTGATCGTTTTGCTTCATTTTGGGAATAACCAATACTGAGCTTATTCTATTGACAATCACTTTAAGAGTTTTCAAGCTATGTTTTTGAAAGTTTCACAAATGTTGCTCTATGCATTTAACTAACACGGAAATGAACAAGTGAAAAAAATGATAGCATTTACGCATGAAAAATTATTTAGTAAACCTGATCATTTACGTACAATTTTTAATATTTTTTAATTCTAATATCAGGGTATTGTGTACAAAGTTATTTGTCATATTTTCCGAAAAAAATATACTATTTTGTATTAAGAGTTTTGCAAATTATAAGCAAAAAATTTGGAAAAAATTGCGATTGTTTCTTTAAAACATTAATTTATCTACGAGTATAGATACTATTCACATAAAAGGAACACTTTTTATTTTAATAGGCCAATTAATCATAATATATATTTTTAACGCTTTTGTCACATTAGTTTTGATAAGGTTATCCAAAATATTATTCGTTATTTTTCACTTTGTTGATAGTCCCCTATGGAGTTTAGGGAGTAAATCTTCACGTATATGTATGACCTGTACTAATGTGTTTACATACTAAGAGTTTCAGGATAATTCCTCGAGTATTTTTCTAGATATTTAACAAAATACCTAAAATCGCAAGTGGCCAGTTACCTTTGGCCACTGTCTATATATATTAGAATACATTTTAATTTTAAATTTTCCTCTAATGCACTTATGCCATATTTCACTAATTGAATAAAATGTTACAAAATAAAATACAATAAATAACCTAATAAAATATCTATTTGTATAAAAGTTTTGCTTCCTAGAAAAAAAGAATATGCATTTCATAGCAGTATAAAGTGTACGTTTATGTGTATCACTCAGTTTCCATTCATTGGTGATACACGAACAAATGACAGCCATTTTCACTCAAAAGATAATTTAGGGGAACATTTAAGCAGTTTATATCTTACAACTGAAATTCCCGAAAACTTTTTCTGTCGGAAGAATTTCTTTTCTAAATTTCATTTAAATAAAAGAAATAATTTGGAAGATTATGACTCCATAAAAAAGGGAAAAAAACTGTAAGTACGCTAAAATTTTCGGACATTATTGAATGAATTCGGAAGAATAGTTGATAATTATAGGAATTACTTTTGAAAAAATTCGGAATACAAAAAACTGATAAAGTACACTACTATATATCACCGCTTCAGTTTAACACTTCAATATGAAATATATTCGTTAAATAAAAATCAATTTTTCAGTTCATCAAATTTGTATAAAAAATACATATCAATAAAATCAATAAAAAATACATGTACAATGGAAATATTTGAAAAATGTATTTAAATTCGAAATGTAAATTTGTATATCCAATGATGATACAGGAATGTAATTAGAACACTATCTGAAAACACAAAATAAAGGAAGGTTAAGATAAACTAAAACGTAAAATACATTTTCTTTTTTTTCATTATTTTTTTCTTTATTCGGTATTCAAATTTCTAAACTTAAAAAAAATCTGTAATACTTCTTTGCACTGGTTTTTATCTAATAAATATTTCAGAGACTGTAAAGCATATCTTAGGAGTCGCTATATATATATATACATATATATATATATAAATGTCACATAAGAATAACAAAAAAGCCTCAGTGCAAGAATATTAAAAATATTGAAATTTTATTGTGTAAAAAAGCAGAAATAATCGGTAAAATGCAGCGAAAGCTGTTTCGATTCCACAAGCGAGATTCATCTACAGACCATGGCACAGCGTGCTTAGTACTCTGTTCCTTGCATTGACTTTTATTAAAATATTTTGTGAGAAATAAGGCTATTCGTCCTATGTTTTAATTTATAAAAAATTTTATTAACTTAAAGATAAATTTTTAAAAAGTGGAAAGGAAATTATCTCAACACAAAATGCTTAATTTTATAAATAAAAGATATATATTAGAAAATATTTGAATAAAGTTGATATTAAATACTATATTATAATTGATAATAATAATATTATTATTGAATTACATTATTTTTACAAACATTATTATAATTAATAAATTAGTAATATATTACTTAATATTTTTAAATTAATATTAAATAATCAAAATTTTAATTACATTAATATTAAATATATATTAGAATATGTGTATTAGAATATATTTTACTTTTGGAATTTCTCTCTAGTGCAGTTATAACATATCTCACTTGTTGAAGGACATTTTAGGAAATAAAGTAAAATAATTAACCAAATAAAACATTTTATCCTATATAAGTTTTGCTTCCTAAAAAAACACATGCATTTTATAGAGCATAATGTGTACGTTTATATTTATCATCCAGTATCCATTCATTAGTGACACATGAAAATTGGCAGCCTTTTTCACTCAGAAGATTATCATTCAACCAATTTATACATTTAATCAATTCAAAATTTTATCAATTGATATCGTACAGGTGTAATCTCCAAAAACATTTTCCTCCAGAAGAGTTTTTTTTCTTTTAAAGAATTCTATAGAAAAATTGATTATTATAGAAATCACTTTTGAAGAAGTTGGAATAGAACGAACTGATGAAGTAATACAATTTATTCCTTCAAAATATGGAAAAAGTGAAACATACTTTTATAGTTGAAATGCTTATCGTGGTGTTAAATTTTAAATTATTTTAATCGTTGAACATAATTTTGTTATACAAACATTCGAAAAATGGCTTTTTAATCTCTTCAGTCCTGACACATTTTAAGCCATCGGAAAAATTATCTCATAGTTTGTTCCATTTATTTATACGTATAGAAACATAATTTTTTAATAAAAAGTAAAATAATTATTATTAGTTTCTATTTACTATCAGGTACACTTACGTGCACCTCGGGTTCATACAGAAAAAAAAAAAAAAAACTTCATTTTTCAAAAATTTATTTAAACGAGAAATTTAATGGACAATTGATACATATAAGCTTATTTTATGTGCTATTTTCAATATATCTATATATATATTATAGATATATATATATATATTGCATTTTCAGCAAATAACCCTTCTTCTTGATTTGCAGCCTTCATACTTACATTTTGAAGCAAAGTTATCATTTGTTGAACGAAGAAACTGTCCAATTTTGTCATATTTAATATAGTAAATTGACTTCTAAATGCCCTTACATTATTTTCGCTGTCGTTTATTTCCGGAATCGTCTTCAAAATCATTTTCAGATGAATAAATTTTGCGTGGTCTCCATGGTCGTCGTTCTTCACTTACTTTGCTCTTACATTTCATCAATACTTATGCAATCTCTAAAAATGCCGCACGAGGGACAATCTGTCTTTTCGAGGAACTTCACCTGCTTTGCAATTTCTGATATACATTATCCAACAAATGGAAATAACCAAATCTATAAAATGTATAAAATCTCTTGTTGATTACTTTTTTGTGTGAATAGAACAACGGTAGTAAGCTAAACATCTATCCTTTAAATCTGCACCATCCATACACGTTTTGTATTCACAATTGCAGGTGTGTTACATTATTTTTACAATTTTGATCTTTAGACCAACTAACACAACTCTTCTCGGCACTGCTATTGATTCAAGTCGAAAGCAAAGTTACACATTTGCTATTTTTCAGTTTAGAATACACATATCCTTCCCTTTCCTTAGTCTCTCATCCCACTCTCCGTGTTACAAATCTCGGTTATTGATTTTTTTAGCTGCTCCTCCAAGTCTTTTGTTCATAATCATTCCAGTTTGGTAGATATTGTTCCTCAATAAAAAGTCGACACATTTTACGCTAGTAAAAAAACTGTCCTGGTAAATCACCCGCGTGTTGTCTTTTGATATAAATTTAAAAAACAATTTTACAATGCCTCCACCTAGACCTAATCATAATTATTTTAAATCGTCAGCTAGTACAATTTCTTTTCTATGGTATATTTGGAGTCAAGGGCATGGTCATCCCTGGCGGATAAAATAATTTTTTTTAATCTCAACTGATTAGGTTTTAACGGCATATAATGTCTAGATCCACAACGTCCAGCAAATGGGATCTAGTGATCTCTGTTCTTCTAGTGATAAAGGTTTTGGCTTGGGCAGGGACAAACATTTAATTCTTACTGTACAAGATAAGTTTTACTTTCCGTAATTCGTCATCTGCTTAAAGATCATTTGATTTATCTGCAAAATGAAGAAATTTTCTAATCTCAAAAAATCGATCACGTGACATAGTAGCTGCAATTCTAAGTAATGACAAGTCTTTTTTACCAGTAGAAGCTTGCTTGGAGATATTTTAAAGTTCCCATGAGCAAGTGGACGCCTCAGTTTTTATAATTTCATATTTAGATGCATTTATTGAGCGACGATTTCGTGTTTAAACGGTATATAATGGAAATGGAATTGTTTGAACGGAGTTGTTTTCATATGAAACTTTTTCCCCGAAATCTTCATTTAGCTAATCTAGAAATGATTCAAAATGATTTACGATGCTGGAAAATCTGCTATTAGATAATCCTCATAAATGAATGATCCGCGGAATACTATTAGAAGAAAAAAAGATAAAAAAATATTTGAGAAAATATAAGGATTTATTCTCAGCATTATTATTCTAGAGTGCTGTAACACAAGTTTTAAAAATTTACTTATTTTCAGCTTTCCATAACAAAGGCATTTTAGGTTAAACTTTATTAAATGGATTAGGGATAGATACTGGAACAATATCCTCAATGGTTATATCTGTGTCATCTAAATTTTCATTGCCAGAAGACTCACCATCACCATTGGCCTCATCAGTTTATTTACTCTTACAAAAATCTAATAATTATGTTTTTAAAAAATTAATTTATAATTTAAAACATCAACAAAAGGAATTCTTATTTCTAATTAAGTATAATTTTTTAATAATTCCACAACTTTAGCACTGCACCAATTAGATATCAGTACAATTTTTTTGTGAGAGATGACTTCTTTCCGAAAACACAGAATTGAAACCGGAGGTGCACATATGTGTACCTTACAAATTACATCTAATTTAAATAGATATTATGATCTAGCTAAAAAATTTAAATGATTTATGCAATACTGAAGAGTTTATAAGCATTCATAAAAATTATTATGAATAAATATTAATTTTCTAATTATAAACATTTACTAACTTTTTCGAAGTTTTATATTTTTCGCCATTGCTCGTTTTTTTCTCCAAAATCATATGAATTAAGACTGCTAGGTCCATTTCTTGCTGAAACTAGAAAAGGTTAACATACACAAATAAGATCATTTCGTCTCAATAAAAAATTTCAAATATTAAGTGAGATACGCAGTTGAAATCAGATATACACAAATGTGCACCTCGGGTCTGAAGAGGTTAATAAGATGTAGGCATCCCCTATCTTACGTTTTAAGTTCTCAAATACATAAAAATATCCAGAAAACTACACTTGTCAAGATACTAGTGCGTTTGATAGATACTTGCATACTTTTCACATTTAATTTATAAATAAAATATATAGATAGAAAACCACAACCATAATATAGTTTACATATTAGACAAAGTTACATTTTTATTAATGTATTCATTTAAACATGCAACAAAACAACTTCAATTTTATTGTTAATTATCCATAGTAGTAATTTAATTCATACTAAATACTGATTCATACTAATTTGTGTATATATCAAAAAATATTTTTTTTTTAGTTTGCTGTTCTATTGTCTTGCTTTGAGAAATTCATGCAAAAAGGTTAATTAGCAAAATCCACGCGTTGTTTGGATTCGCGAAGCGTCATTTCTTAAGGTGAATATTTGAAAGTAGCAATGTTTATTATTATTAATATTATTGCATCTTTATTTAGCAAAAATGTTACTTTATGTTCTAGCGTAAATCTATTTTAGAAATGCATATTCAAATAACTAACAAAGCATTTCTTTGGAAGTTAAGAAAGGCTATTTGTTATATTTAATAATTTAAGAAAAATGTCATTTAACTTAAAGATAAATTTTCAAAAAGTGAAAGAAATATGTTTGAATTATCACAAATTATTGAAATATAATATAATTTTACAGTAAATCTAAGTTATTGCTTTAATAATAAGACTTAAAATGACGTTACATCATACATTAATATAATTCCGTAAAGGTAATTTAAGCTGTTGTTTCTTTTAATACGTTGAATTTAACATTTAAAAGTACAACACAATTTTTTTTCAATAACATAACTATACTTCATCTAAAACAACATTTTTATATAAGTATTACCACTTTTTTCAATTTTTAAAATCAGTTCTTGCGCTCGCGCTCGTGAATTTTTATAATGCGTTATTTTAAATCATGGATAATAAAAATATACCAGCGAGTCAGTTAATTTGTAGATATGTTCGTTTTCAAATAAATAAAATTTTTTAATTCAAATATATATATGTTTATATATATATATATGTGAATCATCAAAGAAAATATTTACTTTTATAAAAGTTTTGCTTTCTAAAAAAAGAACATGCATTTCATAGAAGTATAAAGTGTATGTTCATGTGTGTCACCGAGTCTCCATTCATTGCTGATACGTGAACAAATGGGAGACATTTTCATTCACAAGATCATTTAGGGGAACATTTAAGCAATTTATATCTTGCAACTGCAATTCCCAAAAACATTTTCTATCGGCAGAATTTCTTTTCTAAATTCATTTCAATAAAAGAAATAATACGGAAGATTATAGCTTATAAAAAAAGGAATAAATATGTTAAAATTTTTGGACATTATTGAAATAATTTTATATAACTGTCGATAACCGTAGAAATTTTGTTTGAAAAAGTTTTGGAATAGCACAAGCTGGAAAAAGCATTACGATTTTTTCCTTTATATGTTACAAAATACTGAAAATGGTAAATATCACTTCTATTGCTTGAAATGACCGTTGTGGTTTAAAATTGTTAAAAAACTTTTAATTGTCATACCTAAATTTACATTTAAAACATAAAAACTAAAAATGTTTTCTTATTGAGATAAAAGAAAGATTGGGTTTTAGGCAAAGTGTTGCTTTTAACAGATTAAGGTATTTTAGAATAAGAAAATAAAGAAAGCCTAGATTAAAGGTATAGGATTAAAATATAATAAATATGATAAGAAATTGTTAAAATACAGGGGGAAATGTTACATATTATAAGAATTTAAAACTAATTAATTGAGATGAATGGTGAACATTTTTTATTACTATACATTAATTTCAATTAAATTATTCAATGATGTTAAAGTTTTCAATATATTTAAAATGTATAAAATCTATTTCTTTGTTAAAACTCTTGTTTTACTACATATAAACACATAAATTTTACATATGCATTATAGGGCCAAAGATCTTCGGCTACTTGCAATTTGAGACTTTTTGGTAAACATCTAGAGAAATACATGAGGGATCAATTTAAGCTCCAGATGCGTAAACAGAATAGCGTAAGACATATATTTCTGCAATGATTTTTTTTTTCCGAAACATTATACCAAACCCTTAACAAATTGAAAAAGAACGAATATCTTTTGTATAACCCTACAAAAACTAACTTGGCAAAAGCGTTCAAATTGTAGAACATGATTAAGAGGCTTTTTGTAATAAACTGTATTTATTTTTCTATTCTGTTTACTCACCTGGAGTTTCAGGATAATTTCTCGAGTGTTTTTCTAGCTATTTCACAAAAAGTCTAAAATCGCAAGTGACAATCATCGTTTATCATATGGTTTATTTCCTAATGCTAACAAAATGTTAAAATTCTAATCCAAAGACCATAAAGATATCGACTGAAAAAAAAAGATATTTAAAGAATTTGATTACATAAAAGAATTATTTTACATTGTAAGATTGAAAGTGTATTTCAACAAGTTGGTATTTATGATCGCAGATCGCACAGAGCGTTTCGTTTATTTTTTTTCAAAACAATTTATCTTTAAATTAATAAGTAAAAATTATTTATTTATAATTGTCTTAGAACAAATGAATTTAATTTTAAAATAATTATAGCAAGAAGTTACTTGTTTTAATAAAAATTTAAATGTTCAAATCAAATTATCTTTATTTAGAAGATTTTTGTAAATAAAATTTTAGAGCTCTGATTTTAGAATCTTAATGTTATTTTACTTAAATATAAACTTTGAAAATCTGAAAAAAGTAATATTTAGATTAAAATTTCTTTTTCAAATTAAATGTATATGCTCAAATATATTTTATTTACTTTTCGATTTTTTCTAAACTATACTTAAATCATAATTTTAACAAAAGGAAATTTTCATTACTAAAGTAGAGAGAAATAACCTATGAAAAAGTTTACTTTTATCTAAATTTTGCTCCTTAAAAAAATAACATGCATTTAAAGGCAGTAAATAACGTATTTTTATACGTATCACCCAGTGTCCATTCCGTGGTGATACGCGAACAAATTGGAAATATTTAGACTCAAAAAAGAGTAACATTAGAGTAACATTACAAAAATTTATATCTTGCAAGTGCAATTCTTAAAACATTTTCCATCGGAAGAATTTCTTTTCTAAAATTCATTTCAATAAAAGAAATAATATGGAAGATTATGCTTAAAACGAAGGAAAATTTTTAAGTAGAGTACATTTTCGGACATTATTGAAAGAATTCGGGAGAATAGTCGATAATCTTGGAGATTATGTTTGGTAAAGTTTGGAATAACGCAAACTGAAAAAAATAAACACGAATTATTCTTTCAGTGTATTATTAAATACTGAGAAAATGAAATACCAACTTTATTGCTTGAAATGACCATTGTGTAAAAAAAAAAAAAAAGTTTAATAATATTTAATTGTTATACTTACGTTTGATACTTAAAACATACACACTTTTTTTAAATATCTTGAAATAAAAGATTTTTATAAATAAAATTTTAAAGCTTTGATTTTTGTATCTTAGTGTCATTTTATTTAAATATAAATTTTGAAAAAGTGAAAAAAGAAATATTTGGATTAATAAAAAAATATTTTTCGGAATAAATGTGTATGTTAAAATATATTTTATTTACATATAATTTTTTTCTAAACTATCCTTAAATAATAATTTTAACCAAAGAAAAGTTTCATTACTAAAGTAGAAAGAAATAACCTATGAAGAAGTTTGCTTTTATCTAAATTTTGCTACTTAAAAAAAAGAACACACATTTCAAGGCATTAAAAAAACGTACTTCTTCAAGTGTCACCCAATCTCCCTTTCGTGATGATACGTGAACAAATTGGAGACATTTACACTCAAAAAATCATTTAAAGTAACATTACAACAATTTATATCTTGCAACAGCAATTCCTGAAAACAGTTTCGGTCGGAAGAATTTCTTTTCTAAAATTTATTTCAATAAAAGCAATAATGTGGAAGATTATAGCTTATGAATGAAAGAAAAACTGTAAGTAGGGTACGTTTTCGAACATTATTGAAAGAATTCTGGAGAAAAGTCGATAATATTAGAAATTTTGTTTAAAAAAAGTTGTTTAAAGCATTGCAAATTGAAAAAAATATGTATATATACGATTTATTTTTTTGGTGTATTACAAAATACTGAAAAAGTGAAATATCAAATTTATTTCTTCAAATCACCATTGTGGTTTAAAATTGATTGAAAATGTTTAATCGCCGTGCTTAAGTTTCATATTTCAAAGATAAATACAGAATTTTTTTTTAAGAATTGTAAATAAAATTTTAAATATCTTATTTTAAATCTTAATGTTATTTCACTTAAACATTAACCTTTAAAAAATGAAAAATGAAATATTTGAAATAATAAATAAAAACTTTATTTTTCAAATTAAATGTATGCGTTAGAATACACTTAATTACATTTCGATTATTTTCCAAACTATTCTTAAATCATAGTTTTAACCAAAGTCAGTTTTCTATAAGAAAGTAGAAAGAAAAGAGCTATGATAATATTTACTTTTATCTAAATTTTGCTTCTTAAAACTTTTTGCTTCTTGCTTTTCATCTTACTTTTCCCAGACTTTCCAATTCGTGGTGATAAGTAATCAAATTGAAGCCAATCAAATTGGAGCCATTTACATTCAAAAGATCTTTAAAGGTAACATTACAACAATTTATATCTTGCAACTGTAATTTCCGAAAAAATTTCCCATCATAAAAATTTCATTTCTAAAATTAATTTCAAGAAAAGAAATAATACGGGAGATTACAGATTATAAACGAAGGAAAAACTGTCTTTGGGGTACATTTTCAGACATTATTGAAAGAATTCTGTCGATAACCGTAGAAAGTTTGTTTGAATAAGTTTGGAATACGGCAACCTGAAAAAAGCATTATGATTTATTTTTACGTTTATAACAAAATGCTAAAAAAAATGAAATGTAAATCTCATTTCTGGAAATAATCATCGTGGTTTAAAATTGTTTAATAATTGATAATCCTCAGACAATTTCCTTTTATATTTAAAACATAAACACAAAAAATATTTTCTTATTGAGATAGTTTCATTTAAAATGATTTTATAAATGGAATTTTAAGGTATGAGTTTAGATTTTAAATTACAACTTACATAAAATTTTTAAAACCTTATTTCATCTTCATAACACATATGGGTCTTATAAAATAATTTATAGCTCTCTGTCTGCAATAGTTATAATTATGCTCTTCATAATAAATCTTTTTCGTGGTTTAGATCTTTCTTACTGAAGTCTAATTGAAGGAATGGACCATTTATTTAGAAAGATAATAAATAAAATAAACATTTTCACACTAGTCAACGTTAATGAAGCTACCCATTGTAAGTAAAAATTACTTGTGTAACTAAAATCTAAAATTTACTATAATGCATTGCCGTGACATCTGTTATTTCTTTCAATCCCGCTTTAAGTCTTATAATAACTTTAAGAATTTTGTATTAAAAAGCGTAAACAAAAATAAGAAAAAACTTTTTTTAATTGAAGTTTTTCTTATTTAAAGTATAATTTGCATTTCGAAGCAATGTAGAAATTAGGGGAGATAGGGGCTAGTTGGCTACAGGGCTAAACATGCGCAATCCTCATAGTTTTCCTGTTTTCGGATGGATGGCTCTACGAATCACGTAGAACCTTAATTTTTATTTTCTACAATCATAAGTGTAGGTTTTCAGCTTCACCCACATATAGTGGACATATGTCATGATCCATCCCTTTTTAGATCCGTTCGTAATTATGTGAATAAGTAGCACCTATAGTTGTTTATCAGTCTGTACGTCTCTTCGCTCAAAACAGTGTAAAAACTACCCAACGAAATTGCTTGAAATTAAAAATATATAATTGCTACATTTTGTCAAGTCATTTGAAATTTTATGAAAATTGGATGTATAGTTCTATTACAATCAAAATTAGGGTCAATCAAAAGTATTCCGTCACATTGCGGTCTTTGAAAAGAAAAGCTTCAAGTGTATTTTCATGTTGTTACTTTTTATGGAAATTGAAGTGAATTTATCATGTACATACTATTAAATACATTTTGTTTAATTTGTGGTACAAAGAATATTTGTTATTTATTTACAAAAATTTCCACCACATACGTAACGTTATAGAGAGGACATACTTGGGTGCGATTTAATTGTATTAAACTGTTTAATATTTTATGAAATTGGTATACGTATTTGAGGATTACTACAAGTTACTTCCTGTACAAAAAAAAAAAAAAAAAAAAAAAAAAAAAAAAAACAATAGTACTTACAGAGACACACAAATATTTCATTTACTATACTGTCACCAAAATACTGTACATTATTATACCAATATCTGAAAAAATTTAAACTTTGCTATAAGTACGAACGGACCTCATTTGTTGCGCTCCACGTACAATTTCCGACCATTTTTTGTTCATTGATAAGTAAATTTTATTCCTTTATTCTTTTTCCAATTTTTCATACTTATATTATATGATCACGATTTTCCGAACACTTTCGATTTTATGCATTTTATTAAATATTTAAAAATGCACTTGTCGCATTATTTTGGAACTAATACAGGAATATAAATATTATGTTTGACTTCCAATTCATAAACGTCCATTTCATCAGGAGGTAAAATAGGGGATCGATAAAAACCAAAGGAAAAATAATAATATCTCAGATCACCCTATAAAGTAAAATGCACGAAATAATCTTTCGCTGCAGAATGCAAATGTTTAGATGATGCACAATATGTCTAGTGATATCTGTAAAAACAAGATGCATTTTTAAGAGACATAGCAATTTTTTTTAAGTTCAAAACGGTCTTCATGTTCTTGGTTTATATCATGCAAACCTTATATTTTATATATTGAAATAGTTTATATATTTTAAACCAAATTTAATGCCAGTTTCAGAAAAAAGCAAAATGTAGTAAAAATAAAATAGTACAATCGGAATATTTATATTAAATAATTTATGAAATATGAATACGCATGCGCAAACGATAACAAAGACTTTTTCTTGTAAATTAATAGTCAACTTTGTGGAACAACTCTTTAAAAATCCAGTGAAACATCCTGAAAATTCAGAAAGATATCGTTAATAGAGTGGGCCCGATTTTTAGTTTCTCTCAAAAAGCAGAAATGTGAAAAAAGGAATGAAAAATGATTTTACATTTATTATTATTATTATTAACTGATTTTTAGGAAGAAGTTAGTATTTATTAATACTAATGAGCAGATTCCGAACAGATGCTTCGATTTTGATACTTCTGTTTATCATGGAATATGTCCATTCTCGTAGTGATCATAGAAGAATTAAAGCATCATTAAAAATTTAAAATTAAAATAAATAAATAAGTAAAGATAAATGTGACAATTTATGAAAAACCCCTCATAATTTAGCACCTTTTAGAGATTATCTAAAACTCAGCTCACTTCTATCGCTGATATCGTTTTGAATTTTTAATACATTCCTAATTCCTCCTATTTTTTTAACCCGGGAGTACACGCACCGGGTCTTTTTGACCCGGAGTTCATATGATTTTTGCAATTGTAACCACTTATCTTTTAAAAGCAATCTTCACCTTATTTTATCGCAAAATTTGTAAGGATTGTCCCCGCCTAAATAAAATGACGGTTATAATTTTATTTTATTGGTGACAAAGTTAAAACCCTTTCTACCCTGGGTAAACGCGTGTTCTCCTGGGTAAATTGCCTAATACATTCTTAGTAATCTAACATTTTTTTATTATTTAGACTGCAAACGTGTATATATTGTTTGATTTTTTTTTTTTTTTTTTTTTTTTTTGTCGTTACATAACAAGTTCTAGAATCTCAGTATACACAGTTAGGCAATCGTAATTATTAGAATTTAAATAAAAACTTCTTTAAGTTATGAAATCTTTTGGGGTATCTTTGGCTTCTACAAAAAACATCGCTTTTAATAAATTGAAAAAAAAAGTTATTTGAATGCAACATGGAGAGTGTGCAAATGGAATACTTTTTGGTGTACAGTGTTCAGAAAGTTGTAACAAAAATTTTAAATCCTGGATTCCCAACCTAACACACAGGCATTACTGTTAAAGGAATTATTTAAATATAACACACAAGTTCTCAAATGATATAGAACATACACAGTCAAAGAAAAATTCAATTAGCGTTATTATACTTCAAACGGTTTTCTAGAAAATTTTCTCAACTGAACTGGACGATCTAAATCGAACGAAATGATCTTATATACTGAGATGAATACCTATCGAACAATACACTTTCAACAACACTTTAGTCAAAGATACACCGCATGTCTACAATCAAATCGAATATCGTACACAGCATCACTTTCGAACTGCAGTCAGCACCTCATCTCGAACCAAAAATCTAACAGAATCTGAGTATTTTTATCCCCCTCTGGCGTAGGATCCCCCCAAAAATCAGGTGGTTTTCTATTTTGCAATTCGCATCGCTTAAAGAGGAATTAATTTACTATTTTCGGAGTAATAATTTTTTAGGCAAAAACTTCCGTGGAACCAAAACTTTATCTAGGATCTTCTAAACTCTCGACGCAGTTATATTATAAATCAATAAAAGGAAACGCCTCTGGGATTGGTATGACATCCAAAAATACAATTTATTTGTCAAACGATAATTTTATTGAAAGAAAAAATAATTTATTGATAAAGAGTAACTTTTAAAACACTGAATAATATACTAGTCAATTTAATAAGAGAATGGTTTAAATAAATAGGTTTTTGTTATAAATAAATAAATTATAAATTAAGATTTGTAACAACTAAATAATGAATTCAAAAATTATTTGATAACTACGAGAAATCATAATTTGTTTTACTAGGGATTTAAAAAATAAAAAGGTTTTATTTAAAAAAATATATTTAATGAGTGTCATTTTTTAGATTTCAGCTAATTGGAAAAAAAAATATTTTTAGGGAATTAATCATTTTATACCTTTCATATTATGACTGATAGATTAGTTTTAGGAATAGAGTTTTAATGTAATAATCCAGAAGAATGCATAGAATAATATTAAAAGGACATTAATTTAGAATAATGTTGACTTTGGCAAAATGTCTGAAATTTAAAAGATATACATATGTAATAAAATGAAATAAAAGTTTTCACTTGTGTTTTGTAGCCCGTGAGGTCCTTGTTGGCTGCTCTATAGTAAAAAAAATTGTTACCAGTACATCTGTTGAGCTTGAAAAAGTAAAATATTCTAATATTTTGAAAATAAATCTAACACACGCTTATATACATTTGAAAAAATAAATAACAATTTATCAAAAGCCTAACAAGCACAAAAAAAAAAGAAATTAGCGAAAAAAGAAAAAAAAACATTCATGGAAAAAGTAGCATATCTGATTATTGAAGAATAAAATACCGTGGAATTAAGAATCATTTATCATGACCTAAGCATTCGCGGGCATGACCAAAAACTATTTTCGCAACGCTTAATTATGTGATCATTATAAAGCGAGAATAAAGTCCCATTAAAGATTTTAATAGAAGAAAAAAGGGCTATGAAAATTTACTAAAATTAATTTTATAGTTAATAAAATACTTAATTTTCTTTTTAATTTATTTGGATTTGTGGTGTCTTTTATACATTTTTTCTGTTCATGTGAAATGCGCAGAATATTTAAAGTATTTACTACTATTAATAAAAAAAAAGATTATAGTTGTTTCTATTTATTTATTTAAAATGGGGGGGCCAGTTTAAAACCGTAAAAGTAATAGTAGTAAACCATAAAATTATCAAATAATATACCATTAAGCAGTATTATATTTTTAATTCATTTATACGACGATACGTTACTGCATATTTTACTGGTACCCCAGCTACCTGTACTATAGAACAAAATCATTTTTTTAGTGTACGCTCTGAGTGTACTTTATCAAGACCGATATTTTGTAGCACCAAAGTATTTTATTTATTTATTTTGTGTCCTACAGATTGGTGAAATACCCTTGAAATATGTCTAGTACTGCTTATTCAATATATATTTAATGTTTATTCTATGCTTTTAACTTATTCATGAAAATAACTATTAAAAGCGATTGAAAAATTATACGTTGAAAATCAATTCTGAAAATAGCCTCAGATATTTTTATTATTTCTTTCGCTGCATATTCATTGATAGAATAGAGAAATCTCGAATTTATTTTTTTTTTCCACGATCTTTCTCATAAAATTATCTTCCGTTTTCTTTCACATACGGCTCTCTGGAGATAAAATTTGATTATCGGTGAGATTCATATTTCAGTTTCATATTCATTCATATTCAGTTAAATGCTGTTTGATTGTTATCTATAAATTAATAGAAGAAGTCTACGATTAGTTTATTTTTTAATACGAAAGTAACATTTCCATAATATTTCAAAACCGTTTTGCTTATCTAAAATGGTTATTGGCGATTAACTTTCCACTGACTTTTTGAAAACGATAAAAGTGTATTTTTTATTTTGTATTCAAAGACGTGATTATTCTAATCGCAAAATGCTTCCAGATTTTAAAAAAAATTTCTTTGGTATTTAAATTTTCGAAATACGAATGCAAGTTTTTGCTAAATTTCTTTGACTCTAAAATGTGCCGAAGATATCATATGATACTTTTTTTCCTAATTATGACTTATTTTTTACAATGGTGTTTATTAGTCTTTTTTAAACTGGACTTGTGTTCTTTGCCCATTATATGGAGAAACATTAAAAAGAATACTGTGACAAGAAAAGATTACAAAATACTGTCGAATAGTTCAGAATACTGTAACAAAGAAATTTTCCACTTAATACGATAACAGACAATCATCGACGAAAAGTATTTTTATAAAACGCGACATACAATTGGGAGCACATATTAACAAATGGTAATGGATAATATGGGTTGAAATAAATTGCCACACGTAATTGGAAGCTTTCTAATTATTTTGTGATTTCCTCCCACTGTGCATTTATAAAAAAACAGGTTCAAATATCGACTGCTACTTTCATTTTCAATATAGATCTTACAAGTTCGATAATTAGTAAAGAAAAAAAGCACGGTAGAATATTTTGATATGTTTTACACCTGTTTCAAGTGAAAAACGTTATTCTGAAAGGCATTTTCTGTTCATAAAAAACAAATTTCGGAAAGTTTGCATAATTTTAATTTTGAGTGTGGGGTCTAAATATGGGGCTATTTAAGTGTTTCCCAAACGAATCCCTGAAATAGTGTTAATTTAATTATTAATGGATAAGAATACTGTTTTAAGAAATTTTTAATAACATTGCTTATGTACAGAAAAATATTAATTTTTTAACTGTTTAACCATCATAACCGTGTTTATCCGCCACATAATCATTGAATTTAAGTGCTACTTTTACACAAAATTGATATTAATATAATTTTTTTTCTGTTCATACGATTGATCAATGTGTAAAAAATATCATAAAAAATTTTTTATACGAATATTTTTCATATAATTTTTTTTATGAATCAATAAATATGCAAGAAAAAATTTGCAGAATATTTAAAGGATTAATAAACAAGCATTTTTGCAATTTATAAAAAAAAAAGATGAAGGATTTTATTTGACAATCTTCTTTCATTCTGTTTTTATCTTTATTTTCTGTGTAAAAACAAAACAACAACAACAACAAAAAAAAACCCTTCCTGCATGAAATGTAGAGTGTTTTATTTAAAGAAACATAATAATCAACCCCTGCGTCTTTGCAGTCAATATGGTTGCACATACCGAATTCTAAAGATTGATCCCAGAGCCCCCCCCCCCCCCCCCCGCATTCTTGACCGCAGACATAGTTTCCTCTCAGTATAGACAATTTGCATCTTCTTAATCTGTTCAATATCTTCTTTTATTATTTTTTAAATGCAATTTCTGCACTTTTCGCTTCTGTTTCCCTTACTTCTGTGTTTTTTATTGTTTCATCTCAATTTTTTTCCAGGCGATTCTAAAGTGTTCAACATAATTTTTTGGTGAAATAATCCGATAGCCAGTGTCTCTTTGGAAGACTTGCGGCTATGGTACCTTTTTTATATCACGAAATGACACTGAAACTTTCTCATTAGGACTTGCTGATATTCTAATTTAGAAATGGGTCTATGAAATTCAAGTGGAGATGCGTAATGCCGCAGGTATAGACCCAGTGATTACGTAATCGGAGTATCGGAACGTGTCGAGTTGAAAAATGTGTTCCATATCTTTTCTATCTTAATGTGAGTGGTTAAGAAATCTGCGTTACTGAAGATATATATATTTTTAAAGGACAAATTCCGGTCACTCTGAAAAACTTACAGCGATCAGTTCAGTTTAAACTTTCAGGTTGACTTTTCCAAATATTTCTGTCACATGATAGGATGTAACATATGGCCTATACAGAGTAAATACTGTAAGATTTTTTCTCTGTGATGGGATACACTGTTAAAACTAATGGTCACACATTGCACCTTTTAAGGGTGAAAGGCTTGTCTCACTGGTGACACCCCTAAAGGAGCCAAAATAGCACATTTAATTAGGGTGAAAAGATGGCACCCTTAATCCAGAGAGCCCAATGAAAAAAAAATTAAAAAATATACTAACCGACTTTCGGCCCTCGATGGATTCGAACGCAGAATGTCTGATTACAAGCTCAGCGCCCTATCCACTCGGCCATCAAGCTCACCTTCAAAGTCTCCCTGAAATGTTCATATGTCCTGAAATTCAAAGGTTGCTTTATATAAAAAAGGTCGCCAAAAGTTAGCCATCCGAAGTTCTAAACAAAATTGGGATAGCGTATAGCGGTGATAGTCATCGTAGGGAAAAAATTTCTGTGTTGATCCACCAGTGACAGCGAGTTGAAGTGCAAGGATGCACGTTACAGAGCTTGCGCAAATGACTAAGGGGTGAAAATCTTCCAACGGTATGCATTGCGCGGCACCCTAATTAGCGTGAAACTCCCAATGGCACCCCAAACTCATTTTCAAGCCATCTGGTGCCAAGTGATTTAACTTTTTCACCCCTGGACGTCAAATGCAACCGGTTAGTCACCTTTATTTTTAACAGTGTATAAAGAGACCAGTAAAAGTTGTATCAAACAGCAGTAACTTCTTTGTGGAATGAAGATAAAAATAGGTGATTTTTACAAAGTTTATTCTGGACAATTACTGATAGACTATTAATCAATTAGTATTCAATTACTTTAAAATATTTCGAACATAACTAAAATACCTTTCAAAATTAATCAGAAGATATGCTTCTTAAGTCAGCTTGACTTTCTCAATGAAACCAATCGTTGGATAGCATGCTTTAAATCTACTGAGGAGACTAAGTCTTCCAAACCGAGTCTGGAGGAGAATATTTGAACACTACATGAGAATGTCTATTTTCATTTCACAAGGAAAAATCATGAAAGCTACGTCAAAACGTCCAATAGTTTAAATACAGGCAGTCATCGTAATACTTGTTCATATTTCTACTAAAGTTAAATTTACGATTTTATCTTGTATTCCCGTCCAGCAACGTGAGCATCTTTGCTTTGGTGATAGGAAAATCTCGTTGATGATAAACGTCTCAATTTACATTGTTGATTGTATCCTGAGTGATATTTATGTCTTTCTAGGATTCTTCAAGAGTCTAAAGATCTTAATGTATGCCTTTCTTAGAGAAACATGTGATTCAAGCAAGAAAAATTCCAGCTGTTTAGCGAATCGACAGTCGTTTAGGAAAATATCTGTAAATACCCGGTGCAGCCTCATCTGGATTAAATAAAGTTTTAGCTACATTTCGGAACGCAAGTCGATAATTCATATGTTTCATAGATCCCAGTGCATCCATAATGTATGAAATTAAAAATGCTTCTTAAAATTCTGGTGATAGACATGGTTTTAGTCTTACTTTAAATCTTACTGCCTGAACAGTAGTTAGGTGCATTTGTTTTGATAAATGTTAAAATGTTGATCTCAGCAGATGAAAAGTTTTGAAAATTTCAGTGTCCTCATCTTCTTTTCCCTCAACACTGAGATGGCATTTTTCATCTCCTCTTCAACCCATTTGAGATTAAATTTTTTAAGACATATTTAGGTTTCGAATGAAGTATTCAGTGAAAAAAAAAATTTAATTTTAACAACTAACTTGTGCAATAAACGAATTTTAAATAACATTTAGTAGAGCCAGGAATAATGTTAGCACTTGTCACCAAATAAAAGACCTCATGTGAGGTTCTACTGAACAAACACAGCTTTCTTATACACCCACAAATTAGTAAAAATACTGGATTAAAAAAGAAAAACAAAATTCGACATTGGTTGTGTGTAACACTGAATATGTTGTTCACACTTATGGTTGTTTATGTTTAAGAAGTAATCGATGTTTACAATGATGATTTTTACAATGATCTAGGCCTATAACGAATGAGCGTCAAAATGTGAGTTCGCGAAATGAAAAATATTAAATTGGTAGAAAAATGCAAATTATTTCTGCACTATGTTACTAGATAGATATAAAACATTCATTTAATTGAATTGTACATGTCATGATGAAGCTTTTCGAAAACTCGAATAATTGTTGAATGGTAGAATGTTTCAATTCTTTCAATTCTCTTTTGTTGTACGCAAGTGATAATTTCAAAATAATAATAATAATAATAATAATAATAATAATAATAATAATAATAATAATAATAATAATAATAATAATATTAATAATAATAATAATAATAATAATAATAAAACACATTAGGCGATATATTGTTAAAGTCAAGTGGCGCTTTAAAGAAATACTACATCCGTAGCGCATCTTGAATTTAGATCACTTTAAATAGCTGGTATTTAGACCATTGCTACGTTTAACTTAAAAACAGTATTACTCATTCATATAGTAAAATTCCAATAACGGGCTCGAGACATATGACAGCTAAATGTGTCTAGAAAGTATTTTAATCATAAATGCAAGCCAATATATGATCACTACATTTTTTTAATGAGGAAGCTGTACCTGAAGAAAGTTATGATGCTTCAGATATCGGCGTTTAACCAATTTTTTGCTCCTTCTAAGTGAGACAGGCATCATACACGTACTTGTCGTAACTTTATTCTCTCAATTAAAGAGTTTAACTCTATATAACGTCAATAGGTAACACTGCGCACGATTATCAGAGCAACAAGTAGCCGCTATTTGGACCTTCTCCTTAACCACATAGCATGCTAAAATTGAATTCAGTAAGGACACATATAACACATATTTAATTCTTATTTCAGTTCTATGCAATAACGTCTACAAATCTTCTTATTCTTTTACGAATCCCTAGAATTTATTTAAAACAAGTATTATGCAAAAATACAAATTCAAATACGTATTTGTCGTAACTTTATTCTCTCAATTAAAGAGTCTAACTCTATATAACGTCAATAGATAACACTGCGCACGATTTTCAGAGCAACAATTAGCCGCTATTTGGACCTTCTCCTTAACCACATAGCATGCTAAAATTGAATTCAGTAAGGACACATATAACACATATTTAATTCTTATTTCAGTTCTATGCAACAACGTCTACAAATCTTCTTATTCTTTTACGAATCCCTAGAATTTATTTAAAACAAGTATTATGCAAAAATACAAATTCAAATACGTACTTGTCGTAACTTTATTCTCTCAATTAAAGAGTCTAACTCTATATAACGTCAATAGATAACACTGCGCACGATTCTCAGAGCAACAATTAGCCGCTATTTGGACCTTCTCCATAACCACATAGCATGCTAAAATTGAATTCAGTAAGGACACATATAACACATATTTAATTCTTATTTCAGTTCTATGCAATAACGTCTACAAATCTTCTTATTCTTTTACGAATCCCTAGAATTTATTTAAAACAAGTATTATGCAAAAATACAAATTCAAATACGTACTTGTCGTAACTTTATTCTCTCAATTAAAGAGTCTAACTCTATATAACGTCAATAGATAACACTGCGCACGATTCTCAGAGCAACAATTAGCCGCTATTTGGACCTTCTCCATAACCACATAGCATGCTAAAATTGAATTCAGTAAGGACACATATAACACATATTTAATTCTTATTTCAGTTCTATGCAATAACGTCTACAAATCTTATTCTTTTACGAATCCCTAGAATTTACTTAAATCAAGTATTATGCAAAAATACAAATTCAAATACGTACTTGTCATAACTTTATTCTCTCAATTAAAGAGACTAACTCTATATATCGCCAATAGATAACACTGCGCACGATTCTCAGAGCAACAAGTAGCCGCTATTTGGACCTTCTCCTTAACCACATAGCATGCTAAAATTGAATTCAGTAAGGACACATATAACACATATTTAATTCCTTTTTCAGTTCTGTGCAATAAAGTCTACAAATCTTCTTATTCTTTTACGAATCCCTAGAATTTATTTAAATCAAGTATTATGCAAAAACTTGTTAAATTTTGAAGCACATATAAGAAATGAAAACACGCTATTAGCAATAATCTCTGATTGATAATATTGTAACCAAATTATTTTCTATATCTCTTTAAGTAAACTATAAATGCTATGCACATCGTATTCTACAAAAAGCATTTTGTACTGCACTTTTATAGTGTATATTCATTTATGTATATTAGAATTTGTCTAGTATCATTAAGTTTTACATTAAAAACGATATTTACCTATAGAACTTAGTATGACGAAATTCTCTTGAATATCTCTGTAAGAGAATTAAACAATTTACACGGTATTTTTTTTAAATCAAATATGCCATGGTAAACCTGAATATCAGTTATGTGAATTACACTGTGTATGATGAAACCCTTACGTCCTAAAGTCTTTACAAATTGTCTCAGATATCCAAATGTGCCAATTAAGAATCCTTTAGAATCATTGTTTCGATATTTAGATTCCTTTCTCTTAGACCCTTTAAAGATCAGTGAGCCATTCACGTATTTGGGTTAAAAAAGATCAAAAAGAAATAGCGTTATTTGTGTACTCTTCCAGCGATGTAATTGGGGAAAATGATTTAATCTTCTATTTTTTAAGGAACTCCACCGGTACAATGTATGTACCTCTAACGAATATATACACTAGATAATATAAACTATAGACAGAGGATATATCGCTCACCCGCAAGAAAAATGACACATCTCGCAAAAATTAATTTTACGTTTTATCCCACGATTAAGCTTTTCATAATTTCGACTTGCTACACAAAAAGTTTCATACGTGTACCTATGATGAAAATCACTTTATCAAGCTATTTGTACACTTGTGGCCGCAGAAAATAGTGGATTGTATGGGGGGGGGGGTAAAGTTACCCAACCCTCCAAATCTCATCATAAATCTTAAATGTTTTATGCTTTGATGCTTTGATGCACAATTTCATTCTTGCATGTCGAGTTGAATGTTGAAATTTCATGTTACAGTAAAAACATGCAATTTTCATTTTGCCTCTGCTGTGAAATTTATTCTTGCCGAGATGTGTCGCTTTTCTTGCAGGTGAGCGATATTATCTGCTTGCGACGTATGCCGTCTTTTTTTTACAGCTACACAAATGATGAAACCGACTTCATTAATACTTCTCAAAACTTTTGGAATGTCTTAAAAATATTAAGCTCTGTATGTATTCTATCTTCATTTTCAGTTAATGTATTTTTGATTCAAAATTAAATTTTGATAAAGCGCTTCGACTCAAATAATTGAAATGTTTTAATAGCTAAAAATAATTAATATTTTGTTACTTTTATACCATATTTCATTTCTCATTAAAAACAAATTAAGCAGATGAAAAATAGTTGTGGTTACTGATAATACAAATAATAGAAATATAAAATAATAATACAAAATAATTTTCCTTTTAAATAAGATGTTATAATGATTAACATAATAATGATAATAATTTCGTATTGCTTTGATGTCTTAAATTACAATATTCTTCCATTTTTATTCAGATGTTACCCAATGAAGATTAAATTTGATTTTTGTTAACCTTCATTCTTAAGACTACAATGCTGTTTGATGTTATAAATAGATGCATGAATTTTTCAGTTAATGTATTTTTGATTCAAAAATAATGTGTCCATAATATTTCAAATCACTTTTCTAATCTCAAAGAATTTTTAGATAATAGCATAGCATTGATTTATAAAAAAAGAATAATAAATCTAAAAAATGTTTGAACTCAAATAATGGGAATGTTTTGAAAGTTAATAAATGTTTAATCTTTTCTTAATTTCATATTGTGTCTGAATTCTCGATTTATTTTTCTTTTTTTACGACATGGGAAGATGGAAATTTGTCGTGGTTCTTCATTCCACCAAGCAATTTTCCTTTCTTTTTTTCAAAGAAACAACGATAAATAGAATCATTATATTTTGAATATAGCATGAATGTTTTATTCAAGATTATAAACAAATGATCATCAAAATATTTAAACATATTTAGAACAGTTTCATGCGCAGTAAAAAACACAAAGGATATAGTACTTAAGGGGAAAGGGTTTCTTGCTTCGGAATCTTTCTAAAGGAAATAACCTGTGTTTAGGCAAAAAAATCCAATGTTCGAAGAAAAGTATGGAAAATTTCGTGCGATTAGTTCAAAGAGCGTGATTGGCTCCAGACCTTCTGTCTATCAGCTTCGAGAGCAGAACCTCTCGGCCATTGGTTGAGCTACTGATATAAAATAATAGAAATCTGTATACTTACTCAACCTTTATCCTTATTAATAAAATAATGTGAATAAAGAACTAACTTTTGTAAAGCTACTGAAATATGTGGATTTACAAAAAAAAAATCTAGTAAAATTACATTAATCTTACTAATTTTATATCTGTAAAATGTCTGTAGTTGCATAAAAGTTCTTGTTATCGCAGTTAAAAAAAATAAAAACTACTTAGTAATCTTACAGATTTTTTGATTTACAACGCAGATGTGTATTCAGTAATTTTTGTTTTTGTCGTGATAAGAATTACAGTTTCCTAGAAAAAATTTAATAACTTTATTTTTTTTTCAACGAGAAATTTCCGTAACACCAGTCCGATTTTATTCAACATTATCATTTAAATGAGACTATCTAAACCGAGTTTCTCTGATTTCAAAAACATACTGTCTGCTGTGTAAACCATAAAAGAAAACTCTTTTACATTTAATATATTTTTTATGTTAAATACTGACAAAATTAATAGTAATTTTATTTGAAAAACATTATGTATGCATTTAAATAGTTTTAAGTAAACTTACAGTTACGAAACATTTGATGAAATTTATAAAAAGTAATAGTTTAGTAATACTCGCATAATTTTAATGATTTTATGAAAAAATTTTATTTTGTAGGTTGTATAACTATCTTATTCGAGATTATAATATATATATATATATATATATATATATATACACTGGTGTGCAAAATTTAAGGAAGAGTCCCAAAATGAACGATTTTCAAGGGATTTTCAAGTCATTATTTTCACGCGAATATACAAAAGGAAGTAATATAACTCGAATAATTACTAACCTTCATATCAGCTAGACCATATAACATGTCATTCAGGTCACACATGGTCACAAGAGTCACAATCACTACGGTGAAAAAAAAAATAGGAAATTTCATACGTCTCTTTTATGAGCCTCAACTGACTACTATATCGGACTCCACTGTGAGGTTACTGCGACTGCTGCTTTGTGACGAGTCACCAGGTGACTTTACAGTGTCGTTTTATTGAGACTCTCATGTGACTGTCATTTGGAGGCTCAATTTCAAAGTCATTGTGAATGTTGCATTATGATAAATCACCAAACAATGTCCCATTAAAGTCCCCAGTTGAGTTTTCACCACTTTTCACAGTGGTTACTTCACAGTAGGATCTTTGTTACCATTTGACAAAGTCTTGTGACAGAAAGTCTCTATTTGACATTAATGTATCATTTTTTGTTTATTGATATGAGTATTGATTATGTAGTCAGTATAGTTCATGCGTAGAGAAACAAAATGAATTCCTATAAATAATACTATGATATATGCAACAATTATTTCATAGGGTATTTTAATGGTGTTACATTATTTCAACATAATGCACATATGGGATGCAAATTTTTTGTAGAGTATCGAATAAGTAGCCATCTTAAAGCTTCTTTATAAGAGCGCCAAAAAGAATTCAGATAAAGAATTATGATATAGGCCAAAATACCTTTTATAGGATATTTTAATGATGTTGTACTATTTCAAAAATAATGCAATTTACAAAACTCACTCACGGTGGAAGCAATGTGCATTTTGTCGAATATTGATTAGGTAGCGATTTTAGTTTGTTTATAACGATGCCAAAAACAATTTCGATGATTATTTGTGATATATTTCAAACATAATGAAATCTACATGCATCACTCATGCGTTAAGCAATACTTTTTTGTAGAGTATTGATTAAGTAGCCTTTATAGTTCGTTTATAGAGACCCAAAAAAGTATTTTGATAAAACGTTATGATATATGCGAACAAATCTTTTATAGGGCATTTTAATGATGTTACATGATATCGAATATAATGCACATATGTGATGCATTTTTTTGTAATGTATTGATTAAATAGCCATTACAGTTCGTTTATAGGAACACCAAAAAAGAATTCCAATATAGAATTATGATATATTAAAAAAAATCTCTTATAGGTTATTTTAATGATGTTACACTATTTCAAACATAATGCAATTCACAGGCGTCACTCATATGGGAAACAATATGTCTTTTGTTGAGCATCGATTAAGTAGCTTATATAGTTCCTTTAGAAGGACGCCAAAACAATTCCGATAAAGAATTATGATATAATGAAACATAATAAAACTTATATGCCACTCTCATATGGGAAGCAATAGGTTTTTTTGCAGGGTATTGATTAAGAAGTCATTATAAATCGTTTATAGGGACCCCAAAAAATTATTCCTTTAAAGAATTTTGATATATGCGAAAAATACTTTTATAGAGTATTTTTATGATATTTCACAATTTCAAACATAATAAAGCCTTTATACATTTCTAATATGCTCTACAACATGTTTTCTGTAGGCTATTGACTTGGTGGAAATTGTTTTTATATAAAGACTCATTTAAAATATTTGGTTGTTAGATTAATTTTGAGCCATTGTAGTTTAATGTGCGTTTTCAGCTGTGATAAGTTTTCAAAACTTATTTGTAAAGCAGGTTTATAAATCATATGCAATCTTGCATGAAAGATAAAATAAATGGATTAATGGTTGTGGATACCCTTTTCTGAATTAAAATTTTGCTTCTATTTTAATTTTTATGTAGACATCCCTTTACATTAAAAGAAATGGAGTAAATTAGAGTTAGATGATGTTTTCTAATCTATTCAGTGGTTCATTTTCGTTTTTGTTATAGCGTTAAAATTGTTTATTTGTCGATGAGTTAAGTTTATTATTTAAAAAAATCCCTATCATTTTATTTTCATTTTTAAAAATCTTCTTCATAATTTACGTAATCAGGTTCAAGTGAAATTCAAAAAATGCGAAATATTATAACTTTATTGATGCCATTTTCTTATACAATTAAAAAATATATATTTCTATCAGCAAAAATTGTGTTTTAGACCACTATAGTGGCATTTCAGAATAGCATGGAAATATCGTTTTCTGACACGTGTGCATTAGGGTGGATCGAAAAATTTTTTTCACAGTGTCAAAACCTACCTATGCGGAAAAGAAGTTCTTTTGGATGGAGATCAAGGGAAAAATAATTAAAAAATTAATTTTAAATTTTACTACTGCCACAATGAGGTTTAATTTCGAAAAAAGTGAAAAAAGACCTAATTTTGGCTAGATGATTTTTGATTCAAAATAATAGTTTAAAAAATTATCCAAAACCTACCTATGCGTAAAAGATGTTATATTATATGCTGAGTATGAGAAAAATAATTAAAAAAAATAATTTCAAAATTTAAATCTGCCGCAATGTGGCTCAAATTTATGTATTTGAACGTTTTTACGGTAATTTTTTTTTTTTTTTTTTTTTTTTTTTTTGTAAAATAAAATATGAATTTTAGAATTTTTAACATTTATTGCAATGAGGGGATATTTAATTGATTACAAGATAAAAAACTTTAGTTTCTTATTTAACAGCTTCATTAGTATTAAATAAAAAAAAAATCGTCAACATTGCAATTGGCGATTAAGACGTTCGGTATTGAAAATCGACATGAGATTTTGTAATTCAATTCAATTTTTATAAAACCGTCTCTTATGTATGGTCCATACACAGCAGAAATACTTCCTTTTGATTAATATTTTTGTAGAATAAGCGTTGCGTGATTAGATATTATTGATAGTAGATGTTATTGCCAATGGAATGATTGCTGGATTTACCTATTGCCTCTGAAATAATGTCGTTACTAAATCCGTCAGCTAGTGGAGGTTCGACACATTTTCCTATTTAATTAAATCTATGTAATCCGTCGAAAAATGTCAAAAAGCTGGTAAATGGAAAATATAGATATTTTTTAATGTAATGATTAGGATTACAGCAGACCGTTTGATTTCACTCACACGCTTTTAGAATTCATCTACTGACATAAATGAAAATACAAAAAGCTTCTAACATGCAGCGAATAATCATTTTATTTCACCAGCGAAACATTTGTGCCCAGCCGCGGTTCCATCCACGAAGCGAAGAGATGACATAGTGGAACCTCATTGGTGTGTAACTAGCACAAAAACCATTGTAGTGGATGCTTGAAGATCAGTTCCATATTTCGAATAATACATCCTTTAACATCTATATTAACAGATATTCAGTCACAACCGATTGCAACCAACTTTGTCACATGTATATTATTGTTGACACATGACAAAAAAATGTACATCGTGTTTTCAAATTGTTTGGTACTCTCCCAGAATTTGCATATATGTGGCCGATGCATTCGGAACCAAGTTCTTTTTTCAAGCTGAAGTCTGCTTCTATTATGATTTTTCTTCTGTTGTTTTCTAGTAATGAAGTCTGTCTTTACACCCATCAAAGTTTAAAGAAAATGGCCATAATCATAACCTTTTACAAATGACTAAAGAGAATGACTAAAACGATGGAGTGGTCATTGGTTTGTTTTGTCATGCCTTTTTTTCTGTCAGTAGCATTCGATTCCTAGTTTTGTGAGATAATGACCACATCTTGAAGTGCACCAGACACGATGGCAGCACCTGCTTGGTCGGAAATGCCCAAACTGTCCAATATTTTGGCTGATGCCAATCTTCGTCACTACAGGTGATTTGACACCTAGCTCGGCAGCATTTTGGCTTTTCAATGATAGCTGATGATGCAGAAAAGTGAGTTTGCTCTCAATACGTCGGTTTAGTTTACATTCAATATTCATTTTTATTTTCAAATCTATTGAACTGAAAAAATAGGCAGTATTTTCGGAAATGGTCCACAAGACTGTAGTAGCTTTCAATATCTTATTTTGTCTTACAAGAATTAAGAAGAGCGCAATATTTGTCGTTAAACAGTTTAATTTTTCTTAAAATGCTGCAGTGGTAAATTATTGAGATTGAATCTCATTTACAGGTCACTTGTAACTTATTAGCAATTCCTTCTCACTGGCAGGAAATAAATAGATGTTGCCCAATTCCTTTCTTCGGTTATTTTTTTAAATACCGATATATAAATTTGATAACTTTTTGTAATAGAGAGAATATTTACTGGCACATCAAAGCCAGACCCAAACAGGGTGTAATTCATATTTCACTGTCTCTCCCTCTCTCTTTTTATTTTATTTATTTATTTATTTATTTTTAACAACGCCATGGTACAGTGATATTCAAGGTACACTAAGCTACACAATACACCAGCAGACAAATCCTAACTGAAAAAACTGGAACTGCCAGTTTTTCGAAACTTTAAATCACTTGCAGCAGTATTAAATTTCGAAATTATTTTTTTTTATTTAATATCTATACAATATAATATTAATATAATATTTCTTACTCAAATTTAGGTTTTGATTGATATTAAAATGATTATTTTGTGTTAAAAGTAAATCTAACCAAAATTAAATCGTTTTCCATTTTTTCAATATTTTATCGAATTTTCAACTTTTTTGTGGCAGTATTAAATTTTGAATTTATTACTTATTACTGTTTTTTACTTAACCTCCATACGATATAACATCTTTTCCGCATTGTTGGATTTTAAAAATTATTAAAATAATTAGTTTTTGACAAAAATGACCTAACCAAAATTCGGTCTTTTTTTAATTTTTTTCGAAAATTCAACCCTTTTGTGGCAACATTAAATTTTAAAATTAATTTTTTTATTATTTTTCCCTTAATCTCCATACAATAGAACATCTTTTCCGTATAGGTAGATTTTGATGAATGGTAATTTTTTTTTCGCCATAGACAATCGATCCACCCTAGTGTGCATGTTAGAGCCATCCACAGGGGCTGTCGCGAAACAACTTTCTTCTCTAAATAAGAAACAACTTCTAAGACAAATTTCATGACGTTTCATTTCCATCTAAATTGTAGCCTTAAATCCCCAATTCGGATGTTGGTCAAGGTTTACCGACCAGTTCGCGAATTGGCTGGACAAAACCCAAAATACGTTATTCATTTCATGTATTTCGGGTTTTGGCCAGTAAGCTTGACCAGTTCTAGAATTAGCCATGCTCCGGGTTTTAGTCGTAATTTACACACACACACACACACACACATATATATATATTGCTTTCTAACAACAAACAAACAAGATTTTTTATTTAAAGAATTGTGGATTCACATGGATTTTTAAATATGTAAAAAGCAATAGTTTAGTATGTCGTTTGATGACATATTAGTGAAACTTGTATTTCTTTTACAATATTTTATTTAAATAGATGGCGAATTATTTATTTGGTTCTGAAGTATCAGTTTGAAACAAACTCTCGGCAAAGCATATTATATAAAATACAAAGGAGTTCTTTTTTTACATAATTGAACTCCATATGTTAGCAATACATTAATAAAATTGTACTTGACAATTATTTTAAAAACCTTAAGCGCTCAATAGATGGGTATAGTATCGTAAAATCTATTAAAAATGAACGAACATTTCCAACCATATTCGATAGTGTAGAAATTAAAATTTGGGCGATTTTTAAGGAAAAAAAAGATTCTAAGTGCGTTATTTCGATCGTTATCTATATTAAACATATGTGTGATTCTCGAATATGATTTTGTTCTATCTTTGTTATACCATAAATATATTTTAGCATATGTAAAAGTTATGGTAGCAATATTTCGTTTCGCTTCAGTAAAATAGATATTTAGATTTTCATAAAATGTCACTATGACATAAAAGAATAAATAATTGAGAGTTTAGATTTTGTGTAACATATTTAATATATCTTTAGCCAAAAAAGGTGATTAAAGCAGAAAAAATGTACTCTATATTTTATAAAAAGTTTCATAAAACATCTTTAAAAAAGTAAATAAATTTTAACTTTGACGCATGCCAAAAATCAATGCTTATCTATTTAGCTCTTCTAAAATAAATTAATTTCAAATTTACAAAATACTGAAAGTAAGTAACTAAATATGTTACATTTTAGTAATTACATCATTTTCTTTTTTATTTACCTTTTTTCTCTTTCTTTTTTCATCGGTCATATTGCAAAATTAATTGGCTAGTAATGACAGTTTTCTCATTAAAAATAAACATTGTGATGAAAGTGGACATTTTTTTTCGTTTATTTCATTTTGTAACTTTAAATAATTTTATAAATAAATCTAATAACAATTGAACGACGTTATGTTTAAATTAAGCGCTTTGCAATAAATATGATTTTTAAATCTATTTTTTACTAAAGTATTTTTTATTATTGAAGTGCATTGTGATTAACGGAATAAATTGATAAAAAAAAGATATTATATATTTAAAATTATGAGGTTTCTCATTAAATGAAACTATTTTTATTTTTAAATTGGAAGCAAAATATCATTAAACTATGAAAGTTATTCAAATTGTTAGTTTGTGACAGAATTTCACAGCAGTAACTTTTGTCATTTTTTTTTTCCAATTTATTTATATATTTTTCTATATTTGTATCGATGCTTACATACCTTTCTTTTTTACATATTGAGGATAACAATTCCAAGAAATGGAAATTTCTCTAATTCATCCTAAAATAATATTTGGGATCACCAAATATTCGGATTAATTGATCATCAAAAGAGAAGATTATTAGATTGTTTAAGCTTAACCCTTCACCGCAAGATTTTTTTCTATATTTTTAAATCAGTATATCGGTCTGAAAATCGAAAAAAATATTAAAGTAATTAAATAAATAAATTTTAGCTTTTTTTATTTACATGACGTGTAGCCTATAAACACAATTAAAATTTTTCAATATTGTAATGCTATATTTTACAATTAAATAGGCTTGAATTAAATTATTTTTTCTTCTTAATACTCGACAAATTTCTTTAAATTAAAATTTTTAAGCCTTCAGTAAAAATAATAAAATAATTTTTATCTTAAGAGCTTGATATATATTTCTTCCGATGAACAAATCGCAAATTTTTGTCAAATGCAGTCATATAACATTGACAAAATAAGTGTTATTCAATTCTTTGAATTGTTTTTGATAATTACAGCGATCATATTTGACAAATTCGTGGCACATAATGAGAATTCGGCAATACGTGCCACATTATCAGCTTTTTAAGTGTGCGCCACATGTTGCACACGTTGCAGTGAAGGATTAAAATACGAAAGTTTTTGGCAAGAAAAAGTTTATTACTTATGCCATCCTCTAATCAAAATTTCTCCTGTCTTAATGATGTATACATAATTAACTTATACTTAATAAAACTTATATACTTAATAATACTTAATAAAACTTAAGGAACATTTCTAATAAAAGTTTTTCATTTTTATAAACAAATTTTTATGAAATAAAAAACAAAGTAAAAAAACGAACTATCCATAACAAGAGAGAATTGTGCATAAAGAATAGATTATGTGTGAAATACGTCACTATTTATTTAAAATACTGTAAAAATATTTCTTTGTTTGATAAAATATATCAGTAAGTAAAATGTTTGCAATTAAATATGAATTAGTTTTTACTAAAGCAGACCATTTTTGTTAAATTTTAAATGTCCGTATTTCTATAATTTAAGTAAAATCTGATAACAACAGACAAATGATTTCAATTAGCATTTTTGCATTTATTTAATTGACAAGAAACAATATTTTAATTATAGCATTTATTTTATACTGATGTTTATCATTTATAAACAAAAACTCTCCTTTTGGAATATAAAAGATTGTAAAAAAAAAAAAAAAAGAAAGAAAAGAAAGAAAGAAAAATTACAATATGGAAATAATTTTGATAATCTTATACATTTGTGAAGTTTAGAATAATAGAAATTTGAAGATAATAAAATAATTTTAATTTAATTTTTTCTTCTAAAAGAAAAATTAAGAATTTCAGTAACAGTTTTAAAGTGTTCAGTTTTTTTTTAATTCGTTCATAGTTTTATCACATAAAAGAAAATAACAATATTTTTTCAGCTATTAAAATTATTATTTTGTCAAAAATGAGCTTGGTCACAAACATATGTATATAAATATATGGCCAAAGGTGAACGGCCACATGTGATTTTAGACATTTTGTTAATTATCTAGAAAATTACACGAATTATCCTGAAACTCTAAGTACTTGAACATAATAGTACAGGTCATTCATTTCCATGATTTTTTTTTCCTGAAATTTCATAGGGTACCGTCAACAAATTAAAAAATGAATGACTATCTTTTGGATAACCCTGTCAAAACTATAGTAGCAAAATCTTTCAAACTGCAAACTTTAATTAAATGGTTTATTGTAATAAACTGTGTTCATTTTTATGTGGATAACATAGTATATACTTGTAGAAAAATTGAGATTTTTATAAAAATAGTAAAAAAAAAAAAAAAAATTCCAATTTTTTTGCTTAGAATTTGCAAAGCTTTTAATAAAAAAAAAATTTTTTTTTCTGAAAATATGACAAACAATATTGTGCGCAATATCCTATAATCAGAATTTAAAAAAAAATAAAAACTATATAAAAATGAGCAAGTTTACTAAATAATAATTATTGCACATGCATGAAGAATTTCAAAATTTCATTTGCATATTGTGTTAACTAAATGCATAGAGCAATTTTGGTGAAGGTCCCGAAATCATAGCTTAAAAATTCTAAAAGTAAACATCAATAGAACAAGCTAAAAATCCGTTGTTCCCAAAATGAAGCTCACAATTTTGGGTTTGTATCCAAATATCTTAGTACTTGCCATATTGTGTATTCTGTATTGACACTAATCAATGGATAAATGGATACAGCCACTCATCTTTTTGCTTCATTTTGGGAATAACGGGTTTTGAGCTAATTTCAGTAAATATCACTTTCAGAATTTTTAAGCCATGTTTTTGACACTTTAACAAAAGCTGCTCTATACATTTAACTAACACAATATACAAATGAAATTTTGATAGCAATCACGAATCCGCACTGAAAAAATTATTCAGTAAACCTGCTCATTTTTTGTACAATATTTATTATTTTGAAATTCTGATTGCAAGGTATTGTGTATTGTATACAAGGCCGGTTTCTTGTCCTATTTTTGAAAATTAATATTATTTTATATTTAGTATTCTTCAAATTAAAAGCAAAAAATTTGGAAAATTTCGGAACTATTTTTATAATAAACCTAACTTTCTCTATGAGTATGCATGCTATCCACATAAAAATTAAACGGTTTATTACAATAAGCGAATTAATCATAATTTACAGTTTGTACGCTTTTGCTACATTAGTTTTGACAGGGTTATCTAAAAGATAATTGTTTTTTTCTTAATTTGTTGACAGTCTCCCATAGAGTTTCAAGGAAAAATCTCTACGGAAACGTATAACCTGTATTAATATGTTTACACACTTAGAGTTTCTTTAAAACCCCTCATATATTTGTCTAGATATTTAACAAAATGTTTGAAATCGCAAGTGGCCGGTGATCTTTGGCCATATAGCGTACATATATATGTAATAAAATAAAAAAAAAATTTTGCGCCATTTTTTTTTATTCTCTCTTAGCTTCAATTCTAAATTTGTGGAACATATTTCAATCTTAGTTTCGTCTTGTAACAGCTAAAATTCTTTTTCTTACTTTAGTTATTAATAAATTATTTCTTGCTTCTCAAAAAGGCGGGAAGTATTTCGTAAGCTTTTTACTTTCTGGCATATTCCTGCGATTTTAATTTTATTTTTTATTTTTTAACATCGCGTGACAAGTGTTACTACGCGTTGCTAAAGGGCTTAGTGTTCCGAGAAAAAAATATAGTTCTTGCCAGTAGACCGCCTATTACGGCCAATTAGAATTTGATGAGAGTGCCAAGGTGATTGCGTGAAAGAACTTAACTTATTTATGAGTTCTAATAAAATTAATTTAAAGACTGCTTGATTGAACTTTCTTATGGGGAAATAGCCCAATAAACTCATCCACTGCTGGTCAAATTGCCGGAGAGACTGCTCAGCTCGTCCCACTGTTGATTCTTGGTAGTAGTAATCTGTTCTGCCTCATAGATGGTGTGCCACTGGAACTTGTACATTGTTATGGAACATCGATCTCGTCGAATCATTACATTTTAGCCGGCAGGATGAAAAATGAACCGGCGTAAAACTTTTGAGAATAAGCTGCATGCTCTTCATACACTTACAGTTGTTCCTACATTTTTCCTGGTATTGCTTTCATCTTAACATTTAATACAGAAAAAAATAACTATGATATCTTCCATCTAAATGGTATGTCCAAGACTGAAGATGGATGGGATCAGCTGCTGTGTGTTAATACTAATATTGTCATTTTGTTTCCTGCAATAAGACTCAATGTGTGTTACTAACAGTCAGAGTTTTTGAGATGCTAGCTGCACGCATCTTTAACCTCATCTGCGTCTACTTCCACCCATGTTACGACGAGATGGCCTGCATGGAAAAACATCTTCATGTGCATAAATGATAAACCTTTCAGCTGAGAAAAGATCGTCTTATAAAGTTTTGTTTGTAATTATGTGTGGTATCTACATCTACAAATATTTTAAGTGTGAAATATACCTCGCATTCTAGTGAGAAACTTTTCAACTGTGAGATATGCAACCAAACTGTGAGATATGCAAAATAAAAATTACAAAAGATCACCTGCATGAAATCAATTCGACATCATTTTCTTTTATTTATTTATTTACTGTATTTTCTAGGTAAAAGTGCATAAATATTTTGATAAATTTTCATTTCATAATAAATGAACACCTGCTGTGTGGTTGCGAAACTACGGTATATTCCATCAGTAATACAAGATAATTGAAATTTGCACCTGTGAGTCGTATCTACGAAGTGCTTTATTTTTTGTTTAGTTTAATAAAAAATTAGGTATTTGAACAAGGCCACATCGAACATGTCTGTAAGTTATTATTTTATTTGTTTATTGGCTAAGAAATTTTAATAATCATTTCTTTGTTTAAATTCTTGATTTTTTCTTTCTCTTTTATTACATATATTAAAAAATAAATGTGTTCTTAATTTATAATTGAAATTTTATGCTCATAGAAATTTTATTTAGTTTTAAAGGTGTTATTTATTTATTTATTTATTTTTTTAAATCGAAAGATGGATTAATGTGTTGTTAAAAAAATACTCTGTTGCAAAATTTATTTTCCATACGTAAAGAAAAGTATTTTTGTTTTTAAAATTATTTGTTATTTCCCATGTATGGAAACCCGATATTTATTATTTTATTACTTATTTATTTATTATTTATTTATTTTTATTATTATTTATTGAGGTATTTGAAGTATAGTAATTGAATTTTAATAATTGAAGTATAGCATTTAAATATTTTCCATATGAATTATCCTTCTTATATGCTATTAAGATCAGGATTAGTAAAAGAAGAAAAAATGTCAGAAAATAAACTTGATATTGTCCCTTTTGAATTTGGGTTGGGCATGGATATATTTAAATGGTTTAAACATTTTGATCGAGAATGTTCTGTAGAAAAAAAAGATAATGAGTGGAAACATCAAAATATTTCAAAATATTTAAAGGGGGAAGCGCTAAAAACTTATATCAATGATTGTTTGGATTGTGCTACTTATGAAGAAATTGTCGAGATTTTAAGTGAAAAATTCATTCAAGTTAGAGTTCCAAAACTTTCTGAATTTACTTCCTTAAAGTTAAATGATCTAAGTGATTTGGATTCTTATTTTAGAAAGAAAGTTGAGATTGGAAGGCAACTTCAGCTTGAGGAAAATTTAATTATACAGGGATTTATTGATGGCCTTCAGCCGGAGTATCAAAATTGTTTGATGGTTAACCCTCCTTCCAATACTCGTGAATGGTTTCGCATTGCTAAACAATTAGCAGCGATTCCAAATCATACCTCTAATAACGGCAATAGAAATTTTCAACAAACTAGACCAATGCACAATCCCAATCCTCAGCCCAGACATTGGACTCGACCTACTCCAAACAATCCATCCCAAAATTTTAATCCTAGGTTTTTCACTCCTAGAATGCCTACGACTCATTACCAGAATAACTACCCAAGTCGTCCGTGCAGAATATGTTTAAACAGAGGCATAGAAAATGCATATCATTGGGAAAGGAGTTGTATATTTAACACAAATTCCTTTCAAACTGAAACTCCTGCTCATATTCAACCACCCCCTACTAATAATATTTGACAATTAATCATCCCTGGATATGTGGGCAATAACAAAGTGTATTGTGTGGTGGATAGTGGATCAACTGTCTCAATTTTACCCCTCAAAATTGTTCGATATTTAAATGGTAATTTACATAATGTTACCCCTATTACTATCAGACAGGCACAAGGAACTCTTACAATTAATAAATCTTGTCGATTATGTATTAAATTTGGTAATATAAAGAGATATGTTAATTTTTTAGTAAGTCAACTTGATTTGGACTATGCTATTTTAGGTTTACCTGATTGTGCCAAATTTAAATTAAAAATTGATTGTGCAAAAAGCCAGGTGTTACAAGACAATATTTCGTTAAACCCATATGTCAACATATCCAGTGATAACTTAGAATTGCTTCATTTTGATATTATAAAAAATGATACTACTGTGCAACCCGATTATGGAAATATCATAACTCCTCAATCCTTGTCGCGAACTAATAATGATGATTATAATCTATTGGGGGATCTGAATGCTATTCAAAATAAAAATGTAAGGGAACTTTTAAGGGATTATTTAGTTATTTTTGCAAAAAATAAATATGATGTAGGGAGAATTAATATTGAACCTCAGCGTATTTATCTTAAATCTGACCTACCAATATCTTTGAGGCCTTATCGTACATCCACTGCTGATGAAAAAGAAATATCTCAGCAAATCCAATCATTATTAGCTGCTGGGTTAATTAAGGAAAGTTATAGCCCGTACTCTTCTCCAGTTACGTTAGTAAATAAACGAGATGAAGGTAAAAAAACCCGAATGTGTGTTGACTACCGAAAATTAAATTCTATCATGAAAAATGACGCTGAACCTTTACCCCGAATAGATGAAATTTTAGACAAATTAAGTGGTGCCCAATATTTCTCTACACTAGATTTAGCCTCAGGCTATTGGCACATACCTATTCACCCAGCCGATTCCGAAAAGTTAGCCTTTACTACTAATTGTGGGCTCTGGGAATGGAATGTTCTCCCCTTTGGTGTAAAGGTAGGCCCCCCAATTTTCAACAGGACAATTAGAAGAATTCTTACAAAATATAAAATAGACTTTGCTTGTTATTATTTTGATGATATAATTATTTTTTCTAAATCAATAGATGAACATATACAGCATCTCATCCAAATTTTTGATTTATGCCGAATAGAAAATATTAAATTAAAATTATCTAAATGTACTTTTGCTCAAAAACAAATCAATTTTCTAGGGTATGAAATCCAAAATGGAACTTTAACTCCAGCTAATACTAATATAGAAACGATTAAAAAATTAAAACCTCCTACTAACACTAAAGAATTACAAAGATTTCTTGGTTCTATAAATGTGTATCATAAATTTATTGACAAATATGCTGAAATTAGACACCCCCTAAATAAATTACTTAAGAAAGATACTATTTGGGAATGGAATACTGAATGTCAAAACTCTTTTCAAAAATTAAAAGATGCCCTCATTGCTAAATCAATTTTAAAGATTTATGACCCAAAATTACCCCTACACATGTTTGTTGACGCTTCTCAGGTAGCGGTAGGTGCAGTTCTTAAACAACCCGACCATAATAACTTTTTACATCCAATTGCTTATTTTTCTAGAGGATTGAGAAGTTATGAGAAAAATTATTTCATTACCGAACTAGAGTGTCTTGCTATCATTGATACTTTAGATAAATTTTATCATTACTTTCACGGTGTGCAATTTACCATCCATACTGATCATGCATCTCTTGTTTGGTTAAAAAATGTCAAACATTTAAGAGGTCGATTATTTAGGTGGTCATTGAAGTTAAGTATGTTCGATTACAAAATAGAGTACTTAAAGGGATCTACAAATGTCGAAGCCGACATGTTGTCCCGAAACCCTATTTCTCATTTTTGTAAGCCCCTTACTTTTCTTCTTGACGTTAAAGAGATTATTGAGATGCAAGAAAAAGAAAATGTGTGTGGATCAAATTATATTAATGACAATGGACTGATTATAGTTAAAAGAAAAGGTTTTCGTAAAGTGGTAGTTCCCATGTCCCTAAGAAAAAAATTGCTTAATGTTGCTCATGAACAGTTTGGTCACCCTGGTGTTCAAAAAATGCAAAATTTAATTTCTCCTAACTATTATTGGCCAGATATGACCCAAGACATTACTAACTTTGTTAAATACTGTGATATTTGCCAGAAAAATAAAAAACCTAGACAGAAAAAATTTGGCTTATTACAAGCTATGCCCACTACAGATCAACCTTTTGACTGTCTGTCTGTTGATACTGTAGGAGGGTTCAATTATTATAATTCTACAAAAAAATATCTCCATATTATAATAGACCATGCCACAAGATATGTTTGGGCATTTCCTTCCAAAAGTGTCACTACAGAAACTTATACAAATTGTCTGAAACAAATCTTCAATATCAAAATCCCTCAAAAATTATTCTGTTTTAGTAAGATTTCAAGTGTACAGTCCCCTCAAAAAATACTTAGTGACAGGAATGCTGCTTTTACTTCTTCAAGATTCAAAAAATTCCTACGAAATCATAATATTAAACAACGTTTGACCACTGCCCATCATCCACAAACGAATGGGAAATGTGAAAGAGTAAATCAGACAATAGTAACTAGATTAAAATGTAAAGTAAACTCCACTACCTCTAAAATTCCCTGGACTAAGCTTTTAACTGAGGTAATTAATGAATATAATAATACACCCCATTCTATTACTAAATTTCCACCTGCTTACTTGCTTTTTGGCCAATTACCCTATGACTCCCCCTTACAACAAAATTATTATCCCCCTGTTCATGAAGCACTTAAAATTGCTAAAGCAAGAACTGATGAATTTCATTTAAAAAATAAAAGATATTATGATAAAGATTATATCGAACCAAAATTTAAAATAGGAGATCTAGTTATCTATGAAGAATTTCAGTACCCTAATACTAGAAAGTTGTCACAAGTATTTAGTGGCCCTTATAAAATTCTTAACAAATTATCCGAAGTAAATTTTGAAATTGATAGGCAAAACCAGTTCAAAAGTTCAGAAATAGTACATGTATCTAAATTAAGGCCTTATTATTCCCCTGATAAATTTAAATTAAGTCATGAGCAACAACCCCCTAATCAACAACAACAAACTCAGGTAAAAACTGTAGCTTAAACTATATCTCTAGTTTATCATTTTATAATTTTTTCTCTTAAACAGTAAATTTCTTTTCATATTTTAATTCAGATAATATCCTGTAATTCTCACAGAGTGGCAATGATATCTCTTGACTGCAGCGAGAGTGTCACTTGTCTGGAAATTTTTATATTTGTTTATTTATGCCGGCGTAGACGAACAAAGTGGAAATTTCTTATTCTGTACTGAATTACTCTACTTAGAATATTTTTTTTTCTTTCAACTGAACCTATTTGTAATATTAAGTTTAATCTATCAATTATTAAATTAATTATTTGCCAAGTAACAAAATTTTTATCACTTTATTTTAATATATTTTTTTTTCTTTCTCTCTTTCTTTGCTTCTGCATTCCAGTCCAAGTACATGTCAATTATAATATAATTTTGTTTCTTTTTCTCTTTCCTACTTGCATCTTGCAATGTTTTATCACACCGAGAGAATATTTATTGCGTAATTATTTGACATGAATAGATCTTGTTTTTTATTTTTATCATTTATTAATATTTCTTTTTAAGAATCTTAGTAGTTTAAAGGTCACGTGCATTCTCAAACATGAACAAAATTTTTATTTATCTTTATTTTATTTTAATTTATCATATTATATTTTAATTTTTTTTTTTGTACATATTCCTACTTAATCCTGTACTCGGATTACCAGATTAAGTAAATGATTTCATAGTTGATTGCATTTTTTATTTTATTCCACTTCTCTCTATATTTCATCCCAAAAATATGAGATGAGATAAACGAGATTAAGTATTTAAAGAATGTCTTTTGTGATATTTATTATTACTTATTAAGAGATTTACTTATACCCATTATGAGATTTACTTACACTTATGATATTTATTATTATTGATATTTTTCCTTATTATGTTTCTTAATTATATTGTTTATTATTTACATTGTTAAATTTTATTATTACTATATTATAAAATGTGTTATTAATTAAAAATACAATTATAAAAGTATTTTCACAAAGATTCCAAAATGGAACTGTTATGAATGTTCAAGGACTTACTCACACAAAAACTGAACTAATATTATAATGTTAGCTGATGAATTTGGACAGTTAAATGAATTAGACATCCTTAAAATGAGGTAATGAACTATGCCATTCCAAATATGACTTTAAGAAGATTTTTGAAATAAACTTTTAAAAATTGATTTCTAGATTTGACATTGTTAAAAAAGAATTTAACGTTATTGTTTTTCATTTTTATGTTTCATTTTTATGTTATTACTATGGGTAATTGCTTATATTTTCAAATTACTTTTTGATGTGTACTTTAAACAAGATTATATCTTGTATTTGTATTGAAGCCTATTTTATTGTATTTAAATTTGAAGTTATTCCACGCATCACCTTGGTGTTTTTAAATTTGAATTCTATATAAAAAAGAGAAATTAATTTAAATTTTTTTTTATTCAGTATCTAATTATTATTACTTATATCAACAACTTCGTGAGCTAAGTCTGCATCATCTCCCTTTCTGTGAAATTGCAGGTCTCAGACCTACTTTTTCACCCGTCTTTCTGGGAAGAAGGATTTGTAATAAAAAAAAAAAAAAAAAATTGCGCCATTTTTTTTTATTCTCTCTTAGCTTCAATTCTAAATTTGTGGAACATATTTCAATCTTAGTTTCGTCTTGTAACAGCTAAAATTCTTTTTCTTACTTTAGTTATTAATAAATTATTTCTTGCTTCTCAAAAAGGCGGGAAGTATTTCGTAAGCTTTTTACTTTCTGGCATATTCCTGCGATTTTAATTTTATTTTTTATTTTTTAACATCGCGTGACAAGTGTTACTACGCGTTGCTAAAGGGCTTAGTGTTCCGAGAAAAAAATATAGTTCTTGCCAGTAGACCGCCTATTACGGCCAATTAGAATTGATCATTTTGTCCGTTAGAGGCTCGAGTCCATCCTGATTGGATTTTTAAAATGATTGACGCGGAGTAGGAGGGCGCTAGTTTTGTCGTGAAAATGATTTTTTCATTTGGTTTTTCCGGAGAGTAGAATGCACCTTTTCTTTAAACTATCAAGACGCGCGTTTTATTGCTCCGCTGAATTAGAAATGTCATTTTTTCCGAGATTGTAGAACGCCGGAATGTTGCAGCTTAGTGAGCGAAGGCCGTAGTGATAGATGTGTGGAACGGTGATCTGTGGAGTAACTTAAGTTCGTGCTCTAAATAATAAAGAACTAAAACACTGATTTTCTTGCATTGTTATTGGAGAAACTCCTACGAGAACAAATCCATGGCTTATCCACTTACCAGAACGACTGCTCATCCCACTATTGAATCTTAGTGAATAGTAGTATTCTACAACCAACATGGTATTCTATTAGTGATTATACACTATTATAGAACATCGTCGTCGTTTTATTACATATATACACTGGCCACCAAAAGTTTTGGTACAATCAGTTTTTTGCCTCGAATTTGCAAATGAATGAATATAGAAATAAATCTGGTGGAAATCTATGCCAAACTGTTATTCATTAAATGCTGCATAGACATTTACTTAAGTTAAACGTATAAATAAAATTACAAAAAAAAAAGCCACTTATGGTGGAAAATTCTATTCCTTGAGAATCGCAGTATTTATGCAGTATTATGCAGTAAAATGTGACAGTAACATTAAAACTCTGATTCTAATACGGAATGTGTTTCCCCCGAGTGGCATGGACTTTCTATGCTCTCAATCAAATTGTCGGGCGCCGAAATAGATAGCGTTGGACAGATATGGTGAGCCTTATTCCAGCTCATATGATGACTTTGGAGTAGGACATAAAGCCGCAAACTGTCTTCCAAGGTAATCCCAAATATATACCATCGGATTCAAGTCTGGAGAGTGAGCAGGCCATTCCATTCTTTCAAAACCGTGATCCTCAAGATATTTCGGAACAACTACAGCTCGGTGTGGTCTCGCATTATCATCCATTAGAATGGCGTTATTGCCTATAGCACCGGCATATGGGCGCACATATTAATCAAGGATCTCATCCCGATCTCTCGCACCAGTCAGAGTTCCTCAACATACACATGCAGGTCAGTGTGATCTACGAGTGAGATCCCTGCTAAAACCATGATTCTACCATTTCTGTACCTGTTTGTTTCGATTGTGTTTGATTCATGGTATCGAATGTATTGCTCTCTCCAGATTAGAGGACGTCTTGAATCGCTCTCCAGTGTGAATCTGGACTCGTCTGTGAAGAGTACAGAACCCCACTGTTGTCTGGTCTAGTAAACATGTTCTCTTGCCCAACATAAGCGGGCCCTTCTCTGTCATCTGTTGAGGGGCACACACACAACTGGTAGCATTGTATGGAGAACAGACCTGCATTCTGAAGACGTCTTGATACCCTAGTAGCGGAGATTCTTCTCCCTTATTCTACAAAGGGTTATGCAATGTGTTGCGGCACTGTAGTGCGTCTTCGCCTTCGGGCCGAAAGAGCTAGAAACCGGTCTTCTGCAGGAGTTGTAACATGTGGACGGCCAGAAACATGTCTTTTGGACACAGAATCTTTGGATTCATAGTAATCCCAGAGTCTCTAGATTACACTTCGAGACACATTTAGCCGTGTAGCAGTATCAGCCTGTGACGACCAAATTTCCACCCATCCTATCACCCTCCAACTTAATGAATCGGGCAAATGACTTCTTCTAGGCATTTCTAAACTCTATTGTTGGCTGTGAACAAAACTGACAACAATAGTTCAAATAAAAAATGCTTACAAGCGAAATTGCGAAAGCTTCGTAATTGCATATTTTTTTTCTCTTTCAGAAATACATATTCTTTTCTATAAAATTAAAGCGGTAGCTGTTAATTTTTGCGAAAGTTTTTTTTAAAGCTTGTTATTGTCATTCATATAAACTATGAAGTTTAATCTAACTGCCATTTTTTTGTGGTGAGTTTCGACAAACACTTTTTAACTTTATATTTATTACTTTATAATTTTATTACTTTGTATTTTAACTTTTAGAGGGCAGTGTACAAAAGAAAATATTTATTTCTATCAAAATTTCTGTTTTTAAAAAATGTTCTTAATGTATTTCAGAGTAGAAAAAATTTAAATTAAAATGTATCATCACAACTCCATTCAGTGGCAATATCTCAACATACACTGTAAAGAAAATCTGTAAAGTTACTAAACTTTATCTAGGAAACTGGGATTCCAAAAACATTTCCTGTAACGGTAACAGCAAAAATTCAAGTTTCGGAATCGGTTACATGAAATTTTCCTGTAACCTTTACATGAAAATTTTTTGGAATCCCAGTTTCCTAGAAAAAGTTTAGTAACTTTACAATTTTTTTTTTTTTTTTTTTTTTTTTTTTTTTGCAGTGTAAAGGAACCATTTTTAGTCAGAATACAATTTAAAGGAAATTTATGCCAGTAATATGTTGCAATTGTAATTCTCGAAAACATTCTGAGTCAGTAGAATTTACTTCTAAAATTCGTTTCAATAAAAGAAATAGTATGAAAGGTTACAGCTCGTATAAGAAGTTAAAATTAGAAATGGTGAAAAAAATTCGGACATTATAAGAAGACTTCTGGATAATTTAAAAAAATATTTTATCCATATCATACTTACATTTGGCTTTTCTTCTCGGATGCACTTATACCCTGTTTTCTAAACCTGTGATCCTTCAAAGAAGAAATAGAAAGAAAAGACAAAGGAAAATATTTATTTTTATCAATGTTTATGTTCTTTAAAAAAGTGCATTTCAGAGCAGTATTAAATTTACGTTAAAATGCATCATCCAATCTCCATTCAATGGTGATAACTCAACAAATGGGACCTAATTATATTTAGAATACAACTTAAAGAAACATTTAAGTAATTTATATCTTGCAACTGTAGTGTTCAAAACATTCTCCGTCAGTAAAATTTCTTTCTAAAATTCATTTAAATAAAATAAATAATATGAAATGTTATAGCTTACATAAGAAGGAAAAATTGGAAATGGTGAAAAAATTTCGAGATTATAGGAAGATTTCTGGATAGTATACTGTAAAAATAATCTGCGAAGGTACTAAACATTCTCTAGGAAACTGGGATTCCAAGAAATTTTCATGTAACGATAACAAAAAAAAATTCATGTAATCGATTCTGAAACTCGAATTTTTGCTGTTACCGTTACAGGAAAAGTTCTTGGAATCCCAGTTTCCTAGAAAAGGTTTAGTACCTTTGCAGATTTTTTTTTTTACAATGTATGTAAAAATATATCATACTAACATTTCGCTTTTCTTCTCAAATGCACTTATTCGATATTTTACTAAATCTGAGAGCTTTCCCACAATAAATAGAAAGAAATTACAAAAGAAAATCTTTGTTATAATCAAAGTTTTTATTCTTAAACAAACTGAACATGCATTTCAGAGCAATATAAAATTTACGTCAAAATGTATCATAAAATCTCATTCATTAGCGACACCTCAACAAATTGGAGCCATTTTCACTTAGAATATTATTTAAGAGAACATTTAAGAAACATATATCTTGCAACTGCAATTCTCGAAAACATTCTTGAATTTCTTTCAAATATTCATTTCAATAAAAGAAAAAATGTGAAATACTATAGCTTAAATAGGTAGGAAAAATTAAAAATGGTGAAAATTTTCGAACATTATAGGAAGAATTCTGCAAATATATAAAAATATAGTAGACTAGCTTTTGTCTTTTCTTCTTAGATGCACGTATAACATGTTTTACTATATCTGGGAACTTTTCCACAATAAATAGAAAGAAATAAGAAAAAAATATTTATATGTATCAAAATTTGTGTTCTTAAAAGAGTGAACATGTATTTCAGATTAGAAAAAATGTAAATTAAAATGTATCATCCCATCTCCATTCAGCAATACCTCAAGAAGTGCGAACCATTTTCACTGAGAATACTATTTAACAAGAAATTTATGCAAGTAATATATTGCAATTGTAATTCTCGAAAACATTCTGGGTCAGTAGTATTTCTTTCTAAAATTCGTTTCAATAAAAGAAATAGTATGAAAGGTTATAGCTTGTGTAAGAAGGAGAAATCGGAAACGGTAAAAAAAAAGAAAAGAAAATTCGGACATTATTGGAAGACTTCTGAATATAAATATACAAAATTTATAAAAATATACTCTCCATATCGTACGTACATTTGGTTGCTCTTCTCAGATGCACTAATACCATGTTTTACTAAATCTGGGAACTTTCACAGAATAAACAGAAGAATATATTTATTTCTATCAAAATTTCTTTCCTAAAAAAAGAACATGTATTTATTTGTACATGTATTATTTAAAAAAACATTTAAGCAACTTATATCTATAAGAAGTAACAAAAGAAAATATTTATCTGTATCAACATTTTTTGTTCTTAAAAAAAGTAAACGTGCATTTCAGAGCAGTATAAAATGGTACGTTAAAACGAATTATCCATTCTCCATTCAGTGATGGTAGCTTAAGAAATGGGAGCCATTTACACTTAGAATACCACTTAGAGGAACATTTAAACAATTTATATCTTGCAACTGTAGTTCTCGAAAACATTCTGCGTCAGTAGAATTTCTTTCTCAAATTCATTTCAACAAAACAAACAATATGAAAGGTTATAGTTTATATAAGAAGAAAAAATTGGAAATGGTGAAAAAATTTCGGACATTATAGGAAGACTTTTGGGTAATATAGAAAAAATTATCATGCTAACATTTGGCTTTTTTTCTCACATGCACTTATTCCATGTTTTACTAAATCTTTCTCGCAATAAACAGAAATAAATTACAAAAGAAATATTTATTTTTATCAAAGTTTCAGTTCTTAAAAAAATGAACATGCATTTTAGAGCAGTATAAACTTTAAGTTAAAATATATCATAACATCACCATTCACTGGCGATAGTTCAACAAATTGGAGCCATTTACACATATTTAAGGGAAAATTTTATCATTTTATGTCTTGCATTGGTTATTCTAGAAATCATTCTCCGTTAGTAAAATTTATTTTCTTAAATTCATATTAATAAAAGAAGTAATATAAAAGATTATAGCTAATATGAGAATGAAAGCCTGGAGATGGTGCAAAAATTTCGAACATTACAGGAAGATATTCTGGATAGTATATAAAATTATATTATATTTACATTTGTTTCTTCTTCTTAGATGCACATATCCTCCTGAGACCTAGCATCCATTAAAATGGATGTTTTACTTTTCCTTCCTCTTGCAAAAATTTTTATTTTTGAAATCAAGAATCGGCACGGTATTATAATGGATGAATCAGAAATCCCTTTGTAACTTTAAGAATCTGGCAACAGCAATTTATTTGTTTAATAAATGGCGGAGAACATGAGCCACGTTGGAAATCGACACTTTCGCGGTAAGTTTCACTTTTCATATTATTCTTATTACTTTTTAGTAATATTTTAATGTTTTTCTGATACTTTGATCTTTTGTTTTAAGATAAAATAAATTAATAATGTTAAATATGTTCATATTTTTTTAATTAGCTTGTTTTTAAAACATCCATTAAAATGGATGTCAGTTCTCAATTCATCTATTGCATAATTAGGCTTAGTACTTTTATTTCCAATGTAAACAAACCTTCTTCCCTTTAAAAAATAAATATCTTCTTAGTTTTAGAGTGTATTTTTTTTTCAAATTTAGAATTTTTTATGTCTTTTAAGAATAAATAAACATGTCATTTATGTATGTTTTAATATTTTGTAGGATTGACAGCACTAGAAGCGTTAGAATTAATGGCAAATGACGTTTTATCTGATATTGAAATTGATGATTGGAGTGATGATAATGAGATTAATGATCCTATTACTGATAAAGGTTTAAATCCAGTTTCGGTTTTAAGTGATTCTTCGGGGAAACAGATATTTTATCCGATCCTTTTTTATCCGATCAAACTTGATGCTTGTTTTTGATAATAATATTTCACAAGCAGAGAAAGAAAATAAGCTGTGGAAAAATCAACTGATTCATCAAGAATAGTATTAGATTTTGTAATCTATCAAGGTAAAGGGTCGTTTCCAATGCAGAATGCTGCAAAATCTCTTACTATTGGTGAAGCTGCAGTTTTGAAATTTTGTGAAACATTTGGTGCAGGAACTCGAGTATATTTTGATAGGTATTTCACAACTATTAATTTGCTTGAAGTTTTACACGAAAAGGGAATTGGTGCAACAGGTACAATAATGAAAAACAGAATATCATAGGCCAACAATTTATTACCAGACAAAATACGAAAATGGGAGATTTGTTAACAGATAGTGTAGTTTGAAGTGATGAAAAAATTAATATTGTGAAATGGCAAGACAACAAACCTATTTATATGGTATCATCAGATCATTCTATTGAAGATGTCGACACTTGCAAAAGATGGCTAAAAAAAGAGAAAAAGTATATTGATGTCCGTCGGCCAGAAATAATTAGAGAGTATAATTTGAACAATTAGTTATTACAGAATAAAAACAAGAACAAAGAAGTGGACGGTGAAAGTACTAATTCATATGATAGATTTGTCAGCAGTTAATTCATGGTTGCAACACAAATGAGATTATGAAATTAATGGATATCCAAAGAAAGACTTTTTAAAGTTTATGGAGTTTCGAATAAGCATTTCAGAGAAATTAATAGCAGATGATACAAAAAATATGCCCGTTGCTTCATGTGATGATCTGGATAGTGATGGTGAAGTTCTCTTACTATAAAAACGTAAGCAAGAAATTGCATTTCAACGTAAAGCAAGAAAAATTCGATTAGCCCGGCCATCAATTCCTTTTCGACAGAAAGAAGCAAAACATATGCCAGAACTTGCCAACATCAAAAACTCTGCGTATTGCGAAAATACATGCTGTAACACAAAAACTAAATTTCGTTGCACAAATTGCCAAATGTTTCTATGCATAACTGCTGAACGAAATTGTTTAAAAACATTTCATGGAGCTTAATTAAATTTTTTAGCACTAACTGTTAATAATTTACATTTACAATTTATTTTAATTAACAATAATTATTTTTGAGTAATAAATTTATGGTATCTTAATAAAAAATAAAATTTTGCCTTACATCTCTTCTGCATACATTTCTTATAGTTTTATAGTGCTTATGACCTCAACATCCATTCAAATGGATGTGCCCCCCAGCAAAATTTAAAAATTAAAATTTATTGATTTCGTAAAAAAATATTAGTTTTTAGGCCTAATTGGTCAGAAAATCTAATCTTTCAAAGAATATATGTATTTTATTTTGCTCAGGTCTCAGGAGGTTATACCATGTTTTATTGAATGTGGAAATTTTCTCACACTAAATAAAAAGAAGTAAAAAAATAAAATATTTATATATGTGAAAATTGTTGTGATTAAAAAACGTAAATGTGTATTTCAGAGCAGTACATTTTGTACGTTAAAATGCATCATTCAATCTCTATTCAGTGGCAATACCCCGACAAATGAGAACCTTTTTCAATCCGAATACCATTTAAGGGAACATTCAAGCAATTTATATCTTGCAATTATAATTCACGAAAACATTTTCCGCCAGTAGAATTTCTTTCTAAAACTGATTTCAATAAATGAAAAAAAAAAATTAACATTAAAGCTTATATTATAGGGAAAAACTGGAAATGGTGCAATGATTTCTAACATTATAGGACGGCTTCTGGATTATTGTCAATAACACCAGATCTCACGTTTCAAAAAATTGGAATAGTGTCTTTTCAAAGGAATTACGATTCATTCTCTCATGAAATCAAATTACCAACAAAATGAAATACGATTTTAATGGCTTGAAAATTTTCATCGTAGTTTTAACTTGATTGATATCTATTTTTTATTCATGTTTAAGTGGGATTAAATAAAGAATTAACAGGAAGTAGTTTTTGATAAGTATTTTTACTGATTAAGTAAAATTAACTTTATTATAAATAAATAATTTAATTTAATCCAGGAGCTACAGAAGTATCTCATTTCTGTACCGCTTCAGTAAAGTACAAAAAAGGTGTCTATAAATAAAAATTTGCTGTGTATCGAAATTTTTAATGTGATAAGATTTTCATTACATCTGTCTTTTCCTTCACCAACCAACTTTATTGAACCCAGAAAATTTTGAAGAAATACAAAAATAAATACAAAAATAAAGTTTTAATTCTCTGTGTTAAAAAAAGTTAAAAATAATATTTTGTGAACCTTTAATGTATATCTTAATGTATATCTTGCTAATTATAATTATAATAACTTATTATAATAACTTATAATGTATATCTTGCAAATGTAGCAAATAATTCTTTTTATCATCAATAATTTTTTTCCAAAGTTCATTTTAATAAAATAAAATTTTCGAAAGCTTATAGCTTATATGAGAATGAAAAAACTAGAAATGGTGCAAACATTTTCACCATTATAGAAAGAATTCTGGATAAAAGTCGCAAATCTTAGAAATTATGTTTGAAAAAGTTTTGAATCGTGTCTTTTGAAAAAAAATACGATTCATTCTCCCATGAAAAACAAATTACCAACACAGTGAAACATGATTTTAAAGCCTTGAAATTTTTACCCTGTTATCAACTTGATTGATATTTTTCTTTTTCTTCATGCTTAGTTAGAATTAGATAAAAGATTTAATGGAAAATGTCTTTTGAGAAATATTCTTTTAGTTTAAAGATAAAATCAATTATATTCTAAATAAAAGTAAAAATAACTTCTAGATAGATTTGAAAATAAAAATTACATGATTACTAAATGGTGTACAAGATGTTGCAAAATTTAAAACTATACAAACATTAAAGTAAATTTAAGAAATTAAACGTCTCGATCTTCGTTTGAGATCCTCTTCAGGAAAACATCATCATATTGTTTCCAAACAGAGTAAAATCACATAAAATTTAAAAGTCCACTATATTACCATTCAACTATCGCTTCATCCAATAATAAACAGAAAAAGAGGCATTGCCAACATCTACCTAACATAATTAATTATATTCTAAATAAAATTTTTTTATTGTAGTAGTCAACAGAAGTGTGCAATTGCTACAGAATTGTGTAATTTCAAAAGTGTTTGAGTAAAGTATGAAAAAATTCTTATATTAAATGTTTTTGTGTATAGAAACTTCTAATATGATAACATTTTCATTACATCTGTATTTTCTTTCAGCAACCCTGAAAGAATATTTCACTGATCCCAGAAAAAATTTTAGAAATATAAAAATAAATAAAAGAATATATATATATATATATATATATATATACCAGAAAATATTTGCTTCTTGCATTTCGGAACAGTGGAGAATGAATGTTTAAATAAATGTATCATCCAATTTCTGCTTTTAAAAAAAGTGAACAATTTCAGCTCAAAAGAATATTTTGTGAACATTTAAGTAATTTATATTTTGCAGCAGTAACAACTGAAAACATTTTTCAGCAGTTTTTTTTTTCAAAATTTCGTTTCAGTGAAAGAAATACTATGAATGATGGCTTATATGAGAATGAAAAAGTGAAAATAGTGCAGAAATTTCAAACATTATAGGACGAATTATGGATGATAGTCAATAATCTAAGTTATTACATTTGAAAAAAAGATTGAAATAGTGCATTTTGAAAAAAATATATATACGATTCATTCTCTTAGAAAAAAGTAAATTATTGACAAATTAAAATGCGATTTTATTCGTTTGAAATTTGCATCGTGGTTTTAAATTGATTGATAATTTCCTTTCGTTGTACTTAAACAGTATAAGATGAATGAAATAAGGGAAATTTCTTTTGTTCAACATTTTTATAATTTAAAGATAAAAAATAATTATATAAATAATTATAATTACATCTAAATACAAAGTTTCATTTGTGGCAAAGGGATTCTGAAGTGTGTAATTTCAATATTTCTTCTGTAAATTAAAAAAAAATTCTCGGGTAATTAAAAATTTCTTGAATATAGAAAATTTTAAAATAATAACATTTTCATTATATTATTACTTTTAGTTGCACCCAAAAAATGTTTTACTTATTGCAGAATATTTCGCTGAATAAAATACAAAAATAAATAAAATGAAAGTATACACCAGAAAATATTTCCTTCTAGAATTACTGAGAATTATAGAATATACCTTTAATTAAATGCATCATCAAGCCTTTATTCAAAAATCACATGACAAAAAATGAGTAATTTAAATTCAAAAGAACATTTAGGGAACATTTAGGTCTTTTATTGCTGGCAATTGTAATAACCAAAAATATTTTTTGGCAGTAGATTTTTTCCCCTAAAATTGATATCAATAACAGGAATAATATAAACAAGTAAGAAAAATCATACGTTAAGCTTAGATTACGAAACACTTTCCAACGCTTCCTGAAATCTTTAACAAAACTTTGTTATTTAGAGAAATAAGATGCTACTGTCCATGGCCAAATATGTATTGAAATACTTTTGAACAGCCTTATATTTGATCCGTCGGTTGATACATATATACAATATGATGGTAAATTTTAGTTTAGCACGAAAATGCCTAACTGGCTGAAATTTCTCTTGCAGCACCTTATTCTAATATATGGAAAATACGTCAAAACTTTTGCTCAGCCCTATAATTTATCCAGTATCTTTACTACACGCGAGTATTTTGTTAAAGTTTAGTTCAAACAAACACATTCTTAAAGCTACTGAAATCATATTTCCAGAAATTATCACATATGAATGACCATGTAGCTAATTCTTTGCGTGCCCCTGTATATCATTTTATCTATATTCTACAAATATTTCTTAGTAAACTGAAAGCAGTTCAATTTAAAAATGCATAACTACTACCTTTAAGTTAATTACTCTCATATTCAGTAACCTTTATCTGCTCTTTTGAGTAACCCTGTATATCAACTATAACATTTTTACGCACCGTATAATTTGCAGACATTTTGTAAAACTGAAAAGCGCATATCATAATTGAAAATGCATTTCAACCATTCATCAGTTATCATCTAACACACAGTATTTCGGATAAAAATATAAAGTTTGAAATACTTTGTGTGTCCTTGTAAAAGCTGTGCACTTCATATTATGCGTTAAATATGAGCGGTGTATATCAATTTTATGATACTTAAAACCGTTTAACATTACTAAAATATGTCGCAAACAGTTCCTCCTTTATTATTGTGTAATGGAATTCTTTTGACTGGCCCTGCAAATGAATAACAACTATTATTTTGACAGTATATTTTACAGAATGCGTATTTTAGTGCACTTTGCGAATCCATGTAAATTTGAATAAGTTTAACGGAGTGTAACACCTTTAAAATTCATTTGAAACGATTTTTTCCCATTGGCCGTAATATATCGGAAAATTTTTGACTATGCCTGTAAACAAACTAAACATAGTAGAAACTTCACTTTAAATAGGGTTCATGCTAGGATAAACATCAATAACATATAAACATTTCAGAGCAATCCAGGTATATTTACGGAAGTTAGAGCGCGGACAGACAGCCATCCGGTCAGACAGACAGACGGGCAGACGGCCAGGCAAACCGAATGCATAAACACTTTTCAACTTTGTTGGAAAGTGTTGAAATTGCAACCATTAAAAAAAAAAAAAAAAAAAAAAAATTGGTCATTATTAAATGAATTCTGGTCTTAGGTATAATCTACAGGGTATATTATAATCTTAGGCATTACTTTTGAAAGATTTTAAATAACAGAAATTAAAAAGATTACATTTAAAAAGCGTTTCCATAGCTGAAAAATGAAGTATTGCTGTTATGTCTTCAAATGGACTTTGAGATTTTGGATCGCACGATAATTATTTATCAAAATATTATGTAAAAAAGCTACCTTAAATCAATAAATTATTTGTAAAAGGTAACTATTATCGAAAAAAATGCAAAAAAAAATGTGTTTTTAAAAAGTAAAAGAATGATTTTTTAGAACTCATTAATATAAAACTTGATTTTCTTTCTGTAGTGGAAATGATTTTCTTAATTTAAAAATTTTATCCACATTTCATTAAAATATTTATTTTGTAAATTATTTTATAGAATTTTGCTATATAGTGAATTTTGTCTCCATACAAACCTTTCTTTAAGTTTAAATAATATTTTCTCAACTCTAATTGAAATGATTTATTATAAAATTGGTTATTGTAATTATTTATTATACAGATTTTTTGTTTTATTATAAATGCAGAACGGACTACACATTTAAAAATGTTCTGCCTGTATTCTAGGTCTACTGATATTATCCACTATAAACAAAAATAATTTCTACAAATACATGGAATTTTTAAAAATGACGAGAATGTATTTCATTATATTTGTCTTTTCTGTCATCGGCATGCTGTGAATATTTACTGCTTCTAAGAAAATTTGCATAATAAAGCAGAAAAACAAAAATGAGAAAAAATTATTTTAAACTAAAATATGTTTCTTTAAAAAGGAACTTGTATTTTAGAACTGGATGTAACGTGTAATTAAATGCATCATCCAACCTCTAAATTATAAACAGAAGTACTCTTATATGTCCATTAAAAACATTTATATATTAAAATATTTAATTGCTAAAAAGGACGTCAAATGTTGATAAAATACATTATAAGATCTTAATAATTTGAGATGTTTCGATTGAATTTACTCAATCATCATCAGAAAAACAAAATACAAATAAACACAAAGATGGAAAATGACCTTTGAAATTATTGGAAAAGTCATTTCCCATCTTTATGTTTATTTGTATTTTGTTTTTCTGATGATGACGGAGTAAATTCAATTGAAACATGTCAAAATATTAAGATATTTTAATGTATTTCAATAACATTTCACGTCCTTTTTAGCAATTAAATATTTTAATATATAAATCGAACCTCTATTCAGAAGTCTCACTTTAAAAAATGACAGCCATTTAAATTCAAAAGATCATTTCCAGGAATTTTTAAGGAATATATTTCAAACAACAGTAATTTTCATAAAAAAATTGCGTCATTTAGAATTTTCTTCTAAGATTCATTGCTATAAAGAAAATAATATGAAAAATTATAGTTTACAACAGAGGGAAAAACTGGATACGTTTAAATTTTAAAACATTATTGATAATAGTCAATAAATTTAAACAACTATGTTAGGAAATGATTTTAAATAACACAATTAGGAAAAAATACGATTCATTCCCACAGAAAAAAGAAAATATCAGTTATAAACCTCCAAATGGCATTTTTTTTCAATTGCTCAGTAATTGCTAATTTTTACCAAATATTACGTTTTGTTGTAAAAGAAAATTAATGAAAAAATTGTTTCTATCAACAGTTGCTTTTATTATTTTTTAATACGAAAATTTTACCATCATCATTTAAAATCCATATAACTTTTTCCCCCGTGGTATTACTTTTATACATTTAATTTGAAAAATTTAAACTTATCTTCATTACAAATATTTCCTTTTAGAATATTTTATAGCTTAAAGCTGTTTTCATTTCGGTCTTTATACTAAGGTTTATCTTCATTTTAAATATTTTAAATTCAGATAGAAATCAAGCGATGTACTATTTTACCTTAAAGATAGATTGAATTGTATTCCAAATAAAAGTTTTATTTATAATTGTGCTAAAATGAAATTATGATTAAGGAATCAAAAATTAATTCTACATAGAAATTTCAATTCATTCAAAATAATTAGCATGAATTTTCGTTATTTTGCCGATTCTTTCAGTCTCATGATTTTAATATTTTACTGATTCAATAAAAATAAATAAACATAATAAAGTAGAAAAAACTACAAAATACAGTAAAACCCCGATAATTCGGATTAATTGGGACCAGACCCAATTCGGATTATCGAAAATCCGGATTACCCGGAGAATTAGAAAAAAATGAAATAAAAAAAAACACCGTACAGAAAATCACCTTTATTTTTAACTTATTGATTAATTACAGACAGTAAAAATGTTTACTTTGTAATAAAAAAGTTTGTAATTTTTTGCTGTGCCAGTTTTCTATACCTTTTGTGAGCCGTACGGTCACGCATCCTCTTGAGCATAAGTAGTTCGTTGGGTGTTGTTTAAATAAGAGTTTAAATAAGAAAGCTTAAGGTATTCTTCCGAAAAGATTTCAGAAAAAAGTTTTTTTTATTCAGAATACGACGATGAAACAAGTTTATGCTATGGAAATTAACCAAATCGTTTCTCAATCGCTTGACCAAACCGATCCGGATTATCCGGAGATCCGGATTTACGGGGTCCGGATTTGCGGGGTTCTACTGTACTTACTTGTTTTCCACATTTTATTTTTTAAAATATGATTTGAATACAATTTAAATATAATTTGAATTTCAAAACAACATGAAATGTACACTGCAAATTAGTAAAAAACCTGTACAACACTAACTGAAAATAATGATTAACATTTCAAACCAAAATTGCTTTTGGTTGTTTTATGCAACTGTTGTAAATGTGTTGTAGCAGGAAAAAATTACGCAAAAAGTACTGTTAAAAATTACATAATTTTTCCAGAAATCCAGTTATTGATATTTAATGGAAAAATCACTCAACTCAATCAGTATTCTCCTGAAATTTTTATTTGGATGAAACAAACTGTCTCTTATTAACTATTTGGAAAATAGTTTTTGCTCTCGGTAGAGAATTGGGAAATCTGAAGTATATCTCAAACTTTCTATTGGTTCATTTCCACAATTTATTTTATTTTATTCGTTTTCTGATTGGTCATGTTTAATGTCGAAAAATGGAATACTTCCTTTTTTTATTTTATTCGTTTTCTAATGGGTCCATGTTTAATGTCCAAAAATGGAATACTTCTGTTGCCACGATGACAAAAAAGTATTTAAAAACTAAACAAAAATCAATAACTTAAAAACAAATTGCGATACAGCTTTGCCACCAACAAATTGGAGCCATTTTCACTTAGAATATTATTTAAGAGAACATTTAAGCAACATATATCTTGCAACTGCAATTCTCGAAAACATTCTCGAATTTCTTTCAAATATTCATTTCAATAAAAGAAAAAATGTGAAATACTATAGCTTAAATAGGAAGGAAAAATTAAAAATGGTGAAAATTTTCGAACATTATAGGAAGAATTCTGCCAATATATAAAAATATAGCCAAAAAATAACCAAATTGCATTTAAAAGTACATTTTTTGCTATAGAAGACTGTGTAAAATTTGAAAATGTGCCATGTTTAGAATTTTAAATAATTACAGTACCGAATATTGTAAAACTAAAATTTCATTTAAAGTTTGTATAAGATTGGCACAGGAATACTAATTTTTAATCCATGACGTTCGTAATATACTGAATGTATACTCTGTTTATTACGTAAACCACATTTTGATCCTCATAAAATTATGTTCATTATTATTATTGATTTTAAATATAGAATTTATTTATAAGTCTAAAATTTTAGTCTTTGAAAATATAATTTTCCAAATATTCGTTGTAATTTGTTAAATTAAAACTTAATTTTAATTATTTTACATTTATTCTTGCTTTTCTAAAATTGTGTAATTTTAAAAGCACCAAATAGAAAATCTTTTGAAAGTGCTTTACATGCGTTGTTTTATACTACTCTAAACTAGATGGTGTTTACAACATGTTGTTGTTTTTGTGACGAAAAGTGTTTTGAAATGCATTTATTTTTGTGTTTTGAGAATTCAGTATATGTTTAAATGTATCACCTAGTCACTATTAAAATGTAATATTTTAAGAAGATAACTAACTTCAAAACCGATCAAAAATCAGTTTTTAAACGTTTAAAGAAATCTTGTTTAAATATGAGTATTTGACACCTAATAAGTTTTATCCACAAAGCAATTATATAGTGAGATGCTTTAAACTTTATTAGTAATACATCAAGCACAATTAGCTACAAAATCCTTAAATTATTTTTTTCTATGTTCATATTTTCTTCGCATTTAAAAAATGCTAAATCTCTTTTTATATTTAAAATAGAGATTTAATTTTTTGTACATGTTTTTTATTATGTTTGTGATAAAAGTTTTATATGTGATAAATTCTTTTTCAGATAATTTGTTTTGATTTTCTAGATAAATGTATACGAAGATGTGTGAAATTTTATGTTTTAACCAATATGAATATATAGTTAAAAAAATAATCAAATGTAACATTAAACTACATAAAAATCCATATGCAGTGGATTGTAAAGCTCCCTTAAGAATCTTTTTAAAAACTAGACAAAGATATTTATATTTTTAAAAAAAGTAATGGGATTTTAGAAACGTCAAAATATTCTTAACTTAAAAAATTTAATTAAACGTGTATGGAATTTTTTAATTTACTTTTAAATATACCTTGAAATACAGTGTGTTTATGATTTGAATATCTATTATTTTATTAAAATAATTGTTGAAAAATTTAACAGACCTCTCAAAAACATCGAGTTTATTAAATCCAATAGATCATTTAGAGGAGCGATTTCAAACCTGTGGTAAGCGACCCCTGCAGGTAAGTGGCTGTCCTATAGTATGTGAAAATAACATGAATTTTATGAATTCAATAAACGAGTTGAATTAATAAGGGCTATATTTCACCCATCATATACCCGAAAAAAAGAGTTTCGAATTCAGATGATTGTTCTGTGGCTTTTTAAAATTAAAAATATGTATTTTTGTTTAATATAAGTTTTACGTGGCAAATAAAATAGTAAGTCATTAAAATTATAGCTTGAAAGTAGAGTGTGTTGGCTTTTTCCTGCATTTTTGACGTTTTTTGTGTCTTTGACATAACTTTTTATTAAGAAGCGCTCGATGACATACAATGATTCTACTCTTTATATGCTTTTATAAGAGCGTTATTTTATTTGGGTTCAGTGTGCGCTTCTACCTATTAAAGAAAAAAAAAATGTATCATATGAGAGAATCGAAAGCACTATTTTCGGAGCGCATTCAGACTTCTTTTGCGGTACTTAAAAAGTATTAACGTTGTTCAGACGTCAATGTATTTTTCTAAAATTGTTTTCATAAACATTTATTAAAGAAATTACTAATAAATAATGCTTGAATGCCAATGGTCATTGCTGTAAAATCTCGCAGAAAACTTTTCCTCTATGTTCTAACAGAAAAGTTTCATAGATATCTAGATATTCGAAAAACTGAGATTTACAGAATGATTTTAAGTAGTGCTCTAAATACAAATAATATTTATTTCGTGTCCTATGTTGAAAAGAAATAGACTTCATCTATTAAATGAGTAAAGAATCATTAAATTAATTCTTTTGATTAATTATACCTAGAAAATAATAATAATGCCATTAAGATTATGCTATTAAATAAAAAGCAGTGATCGTTTTTCTATGGGAAAAGGTCTGAAATTCAATTAATTTTGTAAAAGAAAATATATAAGTTTGCGTTGTGATTTTTTTGAAGGACCCTTCCTTATGAGATTATAGCGACTTGTGCTATTATTATTAGAAGATAAAATAAAGTAAGCAGTAAATTTAAATAATTACTCATAAATGTAAATCAAGAAGTAAACACATTTTCTTTCTAAATAAAATAACTCTTTTACACTAAACAATTAAACATTAAATTTATTTACAGATATTTACAAAACTTTACATTAAACGAACCAAAATACACTATGGTGAAAATATCTCCCGAAAGAGTTACAATTTAAATTTTTCTTGAATAACATTATTTCTTTAAAATAATAATAATAATATTATTATTATTAATTGCAGAAATCCCCTTTTTTGCAGCTGACTTCAATTTCAAAATATTAAGGGGGGAAATATAGTAAATTGAATTGATTGCCAAGTTATTGAATTCCATGCAGAGCATTTTCTCGCGTCATCGATCCGTCATCGGCGTCAGAGATCAGTACCCGGCAAGAGGAATCATCCCTTTTAGTCATCTGAGGGTATACACATGTCGAGAGATTTTTCAGCAACTGACCACTCGAAGAAAAAACATTCTCTCCTTTCCCTACCTGGGGGAGGGTCCAAGTTTGTTAAACTATTAATGGAGAACAGAATATACTGGATTTGTGATTATTGGGTGAGGGGAGTCCTCGCCTTTGTTAGAAACACGTGATGTAAGAGAAACTTTCTCATGTCAGGAAAGCTGTAGTAAATTTATTTTATTGCCCATTATAAATACTCTTGACGTTAAAAGTCAGTGTACAATGGTGGTGTTTTAAGTTCTGAGGCCTTTAACTTTTATTACCAAGAGTACCCCTTAGACCACCCAGATGGTTTTATATATAGCATTTTGAATAAAAATTGTTCCATTAATTTTATTACCCTTTTGTGATCTATGCGTGATGGATATTTTCATCACTCTCCAGGCTCTAAATACTTCTGTTTCTTTTCCTGATGTAACAATAAGAGATTATGCTTCAACGATTACTGTCGATGAGACCACAAATAAGAAACCTTATACAATACTATATACTTTATCAATATCTCATTTTCACAACTCTAACATTTGTTATATAATATGTAAATGTAAGAACTGCCTCGTTATTGTAGGAACAGCTATTGAAACTCAAGCCTTTATAGAAACTAGAATCTATATTTTGTCTCGAAAACGATACTGTAAAACTCATATTACTCGATCGGTAAATTGACTCTGCCAGTCCTGTAAGTGACAATACATCGATGTATGAAAATATTTAAAACAATATCAGAAATGTATCAACAAATGCCTCGATTTTGATACACCTTGGACACTTTTCCGAAATCTATAATTATATTCTCATGGGTAAATTTATGTCTGATTTTAACTATATCTTTAAGCTTGTTAAGTCCAAAATACGCTCCTGAAAAAAAAGGTAATCTCGTACTTACTTTTCAGTGTTAATTGTAAAACTTAGGACTGGTCTCTATCGTGTTATTCTGTCTACATTATTCAATATAAGAAAAATAATAATATCTTCTGTAAAATATGAAAACCAGGCTGTGATTGAGAACGTTGTTCCAAAACACCGTAGAATGGAACACATCACTAGAACACAAATTATTGAAGAATATACGAGGTCTTCAGCAGGAAGATTGTTTATTCTTAATGACGACAATGATACTGCGATGATTGCTTTCGATAGCACGTACGTTTATATCCAGAAGTGTGTGAACTATTCCTTTCAAAGACATTCCTTCTGCCTATACAAAGGAAGACGTTTCGTTAAGCATATGGTATTCGTCATTACTTCAAATTACATTTTGGATGTCTTCGTTCCTTACTTCGAGAAAACAATGAACAATTACGCTAACATATTTACAAACACATTAAAAAATATTGATATAATGTGAGAGGGTGGCTGAAGGCAAATAATGTTCAGAGCATTTATATATTTTACCGGAATTGTTTGGAACTTCCGCATGAAATGGATATTGAACAAGAAATGCCAAGATTCTTAATTAAGCAGCAACGGTTTTTCACAGAGGATGCTAAGGGACACCTTTCGCAAACAAAATTTGATTTTTCAGCGCACAATTTCTAAAACCTATAATATTTGGATAAAAACACAGCGAGACATCATAACATAATAGTACTGTCAGTGTAAAGTACGCGAAAATGTCGTAGAGTGCTGGGTGCATATTGTTTTCACATTATGGTTTCTGGCTTACAATGCTACTGTAATGTGCCGTAGGTCAATCCAAATAAATAAAAAAAAACAAATATTGATTATGTTCATATGCTATACAAGACGCAGCCGTTGGATGGTCCCTTAGTGATTCTGGTGAAGCAATCAATAAGGGAAATAATCTAAAACACATTGTCCAAAAGGTCTGAAACTGTATGATTATTATTATTATTATTATTATTATTATTATTATTATTATTATTATTGATTATTTCCGATATTTCATGTATTGAAATAATAATCTTAGTAAGCTGCATTCATCTCAAATTTGCACTTATTGTTGCATTTACTATTGATTATATGGATTAAGACTAATGACAATAGTGTTTATGTTAATTAATACACATAATATTTACTTAAATCTATATTTCATTTTTCCATCAATTATTAAATTTTCATGCAAGATATTATTATATTCTTACTTGTTATGAGGTATACTAATGAAAAAAATGTATGTCACTTCTAGGTGCTGAAGGGCGAAAAATGTCCCTTATTAGCCCACCTCCTTTAACAGAAATAAAGTATAAAAATAAATAAATAATTATGAGAAGATTTAAAATTTTTCTCAAGATTCCATCTTAAAAATGTAATTTGCTTTTAAGTAACTTGCTGTTCAGCATATAAGTTATGGTTAGAATTAATGAATAAATTCCTGGTGAAAGATTGAATGGGATGAACCAGGTTGAAAATTGTGTTTAGATCATGGCATATTTTAATTTAATTTTTTTACAATAGAGGGCATTTTTTTAACATATCATTTTCACGCGTCATATGTATTAACCGTGAAACGATTTGAATTTTATTTTTATTTTTATTATGATTATGGATCTTATTAGACGGATCCGAAATATGTCAATGTTATTTCTTTTTAATTTTTGTAACACTTCTCTCAAGTAATATAAATTTTTATTAAAATGTTTACATAAAAGGTGAAGTTATTAAAAACTATTGATTTAAAAAAATCAAATGGATTTAATAAACTTTTTACCGTACCATACCCATACACATTTTAATAATTGTATTTTTTTAGTCTCGATTCAAAAATTGCATGGTTAAAAAGATAGGATTTTAAACTAAAAGGCACAATTAGAGAAATATTTAAATAAATTATATGTTCCACAAAACATTTCTTTCAGTAGATCTTTTTTCTAGAATGCATTTCAATAAAAGAAGCAATATGAAAGATTATAGCTTTTAAAAGAAACAAGATTTACAAGTGGACAAGAGTGTAGGACATAATGTTGGATATCGAGAAAGAATTCTGAATAATAATCGGTAATTGTAGATATTACTTTTGAAAAAGATTGGAATAACATAAATGAAATAAAGAATAAAAATTTCGACTCATATTCTCTGGATATATAAAAGGAAATATCAGTTTTTATGTCTCTGCCTATCTTTCGTTTTTTTTGAATTGCTTGGTAAATTTTCATTGCAATATTAAAGTATTGATGTATAAAAGAATTTAAGAAAACCTGTTTTATTTAGACTTGTATTCTAATCTTTATTAATATTATTGTTATTACTACTGTTTGTACATTGTAATTTGCATAGCCATGATTTACATGATTTTAGCAATGATCTTTTTTTAAGAACTAATGCATCGAATTTTATCAAATTTTTTATACCTCGACAACAAATGGTCTGTATTATGTTTTTGTGTAAATATTGCAATTAGTAGCGGTTTAGTACCGGACTTTTCACGATTTTTGCAATTAGCTCATGAACTAGCAATTCATTGAAATTAATGATACTTTATATTCTCATACACTTTTACTTAAAGTAAATTTTTATCAGCACTGGGTGTATGTTGCCTAAACCATTTTACTTTTATATTCTTCGAATTGAAAACTTGGATCGCAGACATCTAAGAGAGTGGGAGACAAAAATCAATGATTTCTTTTAAATTATTTATGTAAAAGTTTTAATGTACATAACTAATGAACCAATATCTTTTGAACTCCCACGTTGGGCATAGATTGACAGTAAATTTTTGTACTACACTAGCGAATTGTGAAGTATTGACATACATGTGATAAAAGAAAGTTTCGGGAATAGTGTATGTAATTAGTTTTATTTGCTTTATACTGAATATTTTCTTTTGTTATGAAATACCATTATAAAGAAATATTGAAATATTTAAGTTTTTCAAATTGGAAATGGGTTAATTTTTTGTCACTGGGAATTACGCAATAAATATATTTTTTAAAGTTTGCGTTTGAAAATTATTTTAAAAGCCATAATAAATAAGTAAACAGAAATAAGATTTGAAAGAAATTTACTTTTGGAAGAATATTTTCAATTAACCAGTTTAAAAATTGAAATCATTCGATGGGTGATAGTTAAAAAATTACAGTTTCAAAGAAAAATTTATAACTTATAATAAAAAACAAAATTTATAGACAAATGTTGCCATCATCAATATGACACGAGCATTTCTCGAGGACACGTTTTTGCTGTATAGAATAGAATTTTCTTCTTCAAGAGGAAATCTTTCATTTCTGAGCAATATAACACACATTTTAAAAATATAACGCAGTCTGTATTCAATGGCGATTCGCTGAAATATGGGAATCATTTAAACACAAATAATCATTTCCGGAAGTACTTAAGGAAATTTAATGTTATAAGTGTAATTGAAGAAACATTTTCTGTCGACAGAATGTCTTCTAAAGTACTCATTTCAATAAAATATGTAATATGGAAGATTATAGCCCACACAAAATAGAAAAATTGTAAATGGGATAAAAATTTTGAATGAGTTCTGGAAGGGGATGATAACTCACAAATCACGATTAAAACACTTTAATAAATGAAAAATAAAAAAATAAATAAATACCTAACTCTTGAAATTTTCAGGGTGTTTTTGAATTGCATCAAAATTTATCGCCTACATAATCGTGATTCTAATTTTATTCAACTATAAAGCGAAAATAAATATATTTTGTTGGATAAGAGGTACTTTAAAAATTCTTTAGTTAATCAAATTTTTCATTTCATTTCTTGAATACGTTCCATGGCATACATTGGAAATTTTATATGCGTTATTCAATTCCATGCATATACAGAGTGTCCGAAAAGTCTGGAAACGGTCGAATAACTCGAGAAATACATATGAGATTGAAAAACGCAAATATACGTGTTAAATATTTTTAAATAAGCTACTCAGTGATACCAAATTTGACCTTTGTAACCGACCCCCTGGGGGTCAGAGGGAGTCCAACTTTGAAATCTTAAACTATAACTCCCATTTTTTATTGCAGATTCGGATTCTACGGACAAAAATACGTAACTTTTGTATTTGATGTTTATTTCGAATCCTCGTTTATCACGGTGTAATTGAGCATATTAAATCGATACATATTTCGGCTTTTCCAACGGGATTTTCCCTAATCGAAACTAATTGGGGAGAATTTATGACATCAAATTCCTCGTCTTTTGCAATAATAGCGTTTCCTGAAAATCAACCGTGCCGATTATTTCGGTAGTGCTACACAGTTTAAAATTTGATCCATTTGCTGTAACGTCACTCCACAGCTTTTATAGAATATCTCTTTCATGACCAATGAGAATGTTCCATAACACAGTAAAGTACACTGTAAAAAAATTTACCCTTTTACTCCACCGCTTTTATAGAAAACGATTTCTTTACTGTGTTATGGAGCATTCTCATTGGTCACAAAAGAGATATTCTATAATAGCTGTGGAGTGACGCTGCAGCAAATGGGTCAAATTTTTAACAGTGTAGCACTATTGAAAAAATCGCCACGGATGATTTTCAGGAAACGCTATTCCTACAAAAGACGAGGAATTTGACGTCAAAAATTCTGCCCAATCAGTTTCGATTAGGGAAAATCCCGTTGGAAAAGCGGGAATATGTATCGATTTAATATGCTCGATTACACCGTGATAAACGAAGATTTGAAATAAACATCAAATACAAAAGTTACGTATTTTTGTCCGTAGAATCCGAATCTGCAATAAAAAATGGGAGTTATAGTTTAAGATTTCAAAATTGGACCCCCTCTGACCCCCAGGGGGTCGGTTTCGAAGGTCAAATTTGGTATCACAGAGTAGCTTATTTAAAAACATTTAACACGTATATTTACGTTTTTCAATCTCATATGTATTTCTCGAGTTATTCGGCCGTTTCCAGACTTTTCGGACACCCTGTATATTTTTTATACACTTTAAAAATTATGTAGAGTTACTAAGATTTTTCTAGTAGATTTGTATTCCAAGAACTTTTCATGTAAGAGTAACAGCAAAAACTCATTTAACTTCCTCGTTTAAATGGAATTTCGATGTTATCGTTATATGAAAAGTTCTTGGAATACAAGTTTACTAGAAAAATTGTACTAACTTTACAGATTTTTTTTTACAGTGTACAGTATTTTACAGAAATGTGTGTAAAATATTTTTCTTTTTCATCAGCTGATTTTTCGGCTTGTTTTAAAATTTTTCATGCAGTTTAGAAATATGACGAAAGTATAATGAAATATTTAAACATTTAAATGATAGTTATAAAAATTCTATACTAAGCATTAAAAGCGGCATGTCACTTAAAGTTTTTAAATGCTTAAAAAGCACAGAGGCAACAAAGTGAAAAATCGTCAAAATCTAGAATTAAACAAGAAGTTTTCCGCGACGAGGAAAATGAGTCTGTAGAGCACAGATGTCCCGCTCGGTAGATTTTATTGAGATCTAAAAAAATGCATATTTCAGGTGGAGCTGAGTTTGCAGTTAAGCACAACATGAAGCGGGGTGAAAATTAATTACCAAAGAATAAAAAAGTACGAAAAAACATTTCAATGTGTCAGAATTGCCACGAACGCGACAGATCTTCTCTGTCCATTTTGGAGCAGGAATACAACTAGGAAATAGACAGGAAAAAGAAATTTGATGACGATGACGCCCGTTTTGTGTGATGGACTTGAGCTGTCTGTGAAAGGAGACTTAGTGGTACCGATGAAGCATATTCGACTCATGACCATAGTTGCCAGATTGGTCTCAATTTTTATCCCGAAATTTTGACTTTTAATTGTAACTTTTTGAAGAAAAGTTTTATTTTAGGTAATCAAGAAAAGTTTGATATTAAAGGAATCAAAAAATATTTTTTGCATTTTTTGTTGTGAATCTGAAATTTTTGCAACAAAAGTTGGGGCCAAACATGTAATCTTGCTCAAAATATTACACGATATAACTCGTTGCAATAAATTGAGACAGGAGCTCAAGACTGCGAATTTATCAAAACAAATCTAATACTGAAGAGTTAATGGTATATTCGTCTGATTTGGATGAAAAATTACGGCCAATGTTGTGTGAACATTCCTATGGTGAATGGCTAGATGTTCGAATTACTAAATAATATAAATATATGTATAGATAAATATTAAGGTGGACTTTAATTGAAGATATTCCATATAAAATTGAAGATATTCCATATCATGCTTTCTCATAAATTTTACATAAATATGATTTCTGCAAAGTTGTAAATTAATCGGCAAAAATTAAACCGTGTCAAATGCGGCTGAAAAACATCAAACACAGGCAACTTTGCAGTTTTCCTGCTTAAATTGTAACTATGAAATGTATTTTCTACATCAAACTGAAGCTAAATTGTTATTAATTCGAATAACATTTTTCTATTAGGCTTATTAGCACGTCTTTGCTTTACAACTCATCTTAATTCGAAATCAGTTAATGAAATTTCTTTAAAAACTAAGAGATACTAAATCAAAATAAGCATGAAAAGCAAATTCAAACAAGGAAAAAGAAAAATCACACATTACGCAAAACAAAAGGTTTTCAACCTTTTACACATAGTAATTGCATTATTAGGAAAAGAAATAATGTTTATTTATGAGCTTGGCATTTTCGATTTTATTCACAACTGATAAGTAAGGTAATTCAAATAGATTAAAAAATTGAATTAGATCACTTCAGAAAACGAAAATAAATGAGGCAAACAAGTCTAATACATTTTTAATTCGGACTTCATTATTTTTAAAGGAGAAAATTATTTTCTTCAGACCATTTAAGGGCATATAATAAAATTAGTAATACTGCAATAAAACAATTTTTTAGAAATAATTTATAGTAAATAGTGGAGATGCTTATTCATTTAATATTTTTCGAATTATTAGATGAGGATTATTATGAAGGTTTTGATGTCTGTATATTTGCTTATTAGTCAATTTGTGTGTATATTTCACGATAACTGCCATAAGAAAATATTTCGTTAACATGTAGTTAGGCAGGTTGTCAACAAAATATGTAGTATATAGTGTACAATTTTTAGTGAACTTCGGTTCATTCGCTCTAAAATCTTCTAGTTACGCCCATGCACTTTTTTAATTCATGTAGTCTTGACTTTAACCATTTATTGTAAAAAAAAAATAATTTTAAATAAATGATTAAAATTATATAAATACCATTTCCAATGGGTTTGGAACTTTAATTAATCCGATAAGTTTGAATATTTATCGATACAATTGTTAGTCTAAATTTGATATTTTTGTTAATATTTTATTCATTTGTTTGAAAAGAATAAATTATTTTTATTTTTAATTTTGTTACTATAAGTTTACTTTTTTCACATTTAATATGCCAACTGCCTACCAAATGTATTCCATAAAAAGATAAAAAATGCAAATGTTTTAGAAAAATGTTCATTAATTTCATTAATCACACAGTGTATTGCGACTTTTCCTATTACAGAAGATTTGAAGAATAAGTTTTAATAAAATATAAATATGTAAAATTTATCAAATCTGTAGTCATATATTCAAGTCAATGCAAAGCGTATAGGAGGTCAAAAACGATATAATTAAAAATCAATGTAAACCCTGTCTTAGAATTATCACAAAAGTGCAAGTTGCGTTTGCTAAAATGCAGAATTCAGAAGTAGACCGAAATATGGAAAGTATGTATGTTTTAAATGTATACACATAAGGGAATGTGTGGAATTAAATTGCAAAAGAAATACTTAATAGTATCACTGACGAAGTAAATAAAATCCGTTTTTCAAAGCTCTATACTATAGAGTTGAAATACAAAAAATATAAATGCATGAAATGCTTAAATGCTGAAAAGGTTTCTTGATAGTTTCCGTAGGTATGTGAATATTTGGTGGAGGATTCGATGTGAGAAAATATCATGTACGAATCCATAGTGGGAAAAGTGATACAGTACGATAAATGATGGCTAAGCTGATCATTAGAGGAGATTATTTAAACGAAAATTGCAGAATTTTGTAATTTAAAAACTATGTTTCTTTTGAGGTAGGAGGGAATATAACATGTCTTTAGTATAAAAAAATCAATGATTCTTTTTTAGATTTCGTACTTTTTACTAAATAAAAACAACTTTTATTTAAGTATTTTGTAATAAACATCAAAACTATTTTTTTTCAAATAAAAATTAAAATGATAAAAAATGTGTGGCTCGAGTTATTGAATGGTTACGAAAATAGAAATAAACATACAAGTAAAGTATAAAAGGTGCGTTATAAAAAAATTGCGTTTCAAATCATTGAATCGGAGATCATGGACTCTCATAATGTTATAGATTATTTCATTAAAAAATGACTCGCGTAGAGTCAAACCATGTCAACAGTTAAATGAAATTATTCTCTTGCTTTTAAAACTTTAATTTAACACATTTTAGCAATCAGACAGTTTTTAAGAAATATTAAATTAGAAGTAGTAAACTAAATTTCAAAAGAATATTTTAATACTGTAATACAATAAGTCAATTAGTGTCAGTTATTTATTTGTGCTTAAACACAACTTTCTATATATAAATGACTATTATCCTTTCCATTTTTTCAGTTAAAATAAAATTTAATTTCTTCTTGATAAATGAAATTCACTAAATATCACTCACAAGCATACCACAATTTAACATTTTTTAATTTTTATTTTTTTATATTTTTGTTTAAATAAGTTTATTTAATTAAGGAAATTAAAAGCAGAGAGTTGTAAGCTATGTATCTATAAGTAAAAATGCGAAAACATAACGCCTTGAAATTTTTCCATTAATTAACTAATTAACTAATGATGCTACTTATCAAATTCGCTAATTAAGTAATCCTTTAACAAATTTAAGTGATTAACAAAATAAAATTATTTTCTATTCAGTGAATTAAATTTTCAACAAAATTGCGACATTAATTTAGAGCTAATCTGAAGCAAGCGGCATTAAAAAAATAAATGAATATACCATCATACGAAACAAAAAGTTTCAAATGTTTTACATTAAGTTAATTTATTTTTATGAATTTATATGAGAAAGAGATAATGAAAATTTCAATGTTTTCGTTTTTGACTTTATTCACATATCATTGTTAAGGTATTGAAATAAGAATATATTTCAAAAGGTTCGAAATGTACCTCTTAAGGTAAAAAAAAAAAGAGAAATTAAGATTTAATGTAATTTTTATTTTAAATATAATGACATTTTTGTGCGTAAATCCTTTTGAATAGACCTTTTAATTATCTATAATTAAATTAATGGAGATTTATTTTAACAGCTGGAAATTGTAAATGTTTTCAATTGATAAAATGTACCAGCACTTTTAAATTGCAGTTCCGCTTTTATTCATTCTATTAATATTTTTCACTATTAAGATTATTAACATGCATTTTCCTTAAAAGAATTCTCAAAGAGTGGTTAATTTTTTATCGAATAGAATTCAGCCCTCTTACTTGCAGTTAGACAAAAGCAAAGGAACTAAAGTTATAGTAATAATAAAAATAAAAATAAATTTGTTCTTATTGTAAGTTTATTTAAGTTTTTTATTCATGTATGGTATTGAATCTTTCCATTTTTTCAGTTCAAGTAAAGCTTAATTATTTTTCTTGCTAAATGACATTTATTAAACAACACACATACACAACTTAGAATTTATCACATATATACATATAAATACGTTTATTACATTTGAGAAAACAAATAAAGGGAGTTATGAACTATGCAGCTGTAACTAGAAACGCGAAAATATAATGAATAACAAATAAAATGTTATTCAATTAATTATTTAACAAATAACGCTACTTATCGAGTTTGCTAATTAAGTAATTATTAAACAAATTAACGTGCTTAAAAAATAAAATTAATTTAAACTCAGTTAATTAAATTTCTAGCAAAATTGTGACATTAATTTAGAGCTAATCAAAAGCATGCGACATTAAACAAAAAATAAACCATAAGGCGAAACAAAAAGTTTTAAATATTTTAAAATAAGCTAATACATTTTCATTAATTTACACCAGGAAACGATAATGAACATTGTATGATTTCATTTTTGACTTTATTCACATTTGATTGTTAAGTTACTGAAATGAGAATGTATTCCAAAAGAATCGAAATGTACATCTTGAGGTAAACAAAAAATAAATTAAGAGAAACTACGTCTTTAATAAAATTTTTATTTTAAGCATAACGAAATTTTTGTGAAGAAATCCCTTTGAATAGACCTTTTAATGATATATAATTAAATTAATGGAGATTTTTATTTACAGCTGGAAATTGAAAATTAGCTTTCGACTTATAAAATGCATCAACCCTTTTTAATTTCAGTTCCGTTTTTATTAAATCTATTAATATTTCAATATTATTAAGATTATCAACATATCTTTTCCTTAAAATGACTTTCAAAATGTAGTTAATGTTTTTATCGTTATAACTTATTCACTAAATTATAGGTAGACAAAAGCAAGACGTAATAAATTAATAATAATTATAATAAATTAAAACAATGCGGCGAAAATAATTCTTACTTTTAAATCTTTTGTAATGCGTTAATTCATTTTCATTAATTAATGTCAGGAAATGATAATGAATCTTTTTTATGGTGGGAATTTTGTATTTTATTAACTTACTATTGTTATAGTAATCGAGAAATTAGGAAAAATAATTAAATAACTCTAATTGAAGCAAAAAATTATTGCAGAAGCGAACATACATTTTTAAATGACACTTCAGAGCTTTTTATAGAGAAGTTGCAACTTTAGAAAATTTAATATTTGTAATAAAATTAGGAGTATTACAAATAACGAATTCAATGAGATTTAAAGTTAAGTCTTTATAGCACTAAAAGTCCCGGATTACAAGATCCTATGTCAGCATATGAAAAACTTTAAAGCGCGGTAACTCATTACCTAATATAATTATTAAAATATCTTTTTTAAGCATCAGAAAGTAGATGTTAACTGCCGATGATATGCGTTTTAAAATATTCTAGCCCTAAAGTTTAATTAACATAAAAAATCGCAATAAACTTTTAAATTTACATTTGGTTAAAATTTACAATCTTCATAAAAATACTGAAATTTACGTAGACAGTTTTTAAAAATGCACATACTCGGAATCTGATGTGTACTTTCGGATGATAAAAACCGTATTTTAACAGCTGTATTAGGTAATGAGTAATAGTGCTCCAAAGTTTTCCGTAGGCAAACATGCGATTCCGAGTTCGAATTTTTTTTACAGTAGCTCCTTAAATCTGAAGTTTGGATGCCTTTTATGTAAGTAAATAAAGATATATCAATATGTACATTCTCGCGATTCTTTGGTTGTTTTCTTTATTATCTTTTGTATAGTGCTAATTCATTTTCATTAACTAATGTCAATAAATTATAATGAGTTATTTTTATGCTGGACATTTTTTTTATTTTATTCACTTACTATTGTTAAAACAATCGAAAGAGTATTTAAAAGAATTGAATTTTCCCAATTAAGGCAAAAAAAAATTGTTGCTGAAGCTAACATACATTTTTAAATGGGATTTCAATGCTTTTTATAGAAAAATTGATATCTTTAGACAGATTAATACTTGTAATAAAATGAGTAGCATTGTATTTTAAGAATTAAACGAAATTTATACTTAAGACTCCTCAGCACTGAAACTCCCTGGTAGCAAATCTCGTGTTAGCCTATAAAAAAACTTTGGAGGTCGAAAAATCATTACCTAATATAATTATGGAATCTAACTTGGCATTAAAAGATCGGAGAGTTTTAGTTCAGTAGTCCTTTAACTCGGAAGTTGGGTACCTTTCATGTTTATCAAAATAAAATTATTTTAATTTCTGATAATTAAATTTCTAGCGAAATTGCTAAATGAATTTAGAGCTAATCACAAATAAGTAACATTAAACAAAAAATAAACTATAAGGAGAAATTAAATGCTTTAAACATTTTACATTAAGTTAATTTATATTCACGAATTAATAACAGGAAGAGATAATGACCATTTTTAGGTTTTCGTTTTTGACATTACTCACATTTATTGTTAAAGATACGAAATGAGAGTTTATTTCAAAAGAATAAAAATATACCTCTTGAGGTAAACAAAATATAAATATAGACAAACTAAGTCTTTGGTATACTTTTTATTTTGAACATAATAATTTTTTTCTACAAAAATTATTTTGATTATACGTTTTAGTGATGTTTAATTAAATTAATGGAGATTTTTTATTAACAGCTGGAAGTTGAAAACGTTTTCAATTTATATAATGTACCAATTTTAGATTGCAGTTCTGCTTTTATTAATTCTATTAATAGTTCCTTTATCATTAAGATTATTAACATTCCTTTTCCTTAAAAAACTCTCAAATTATGGTGAATGTTTTATTGAATTGTACTCAGTCACTTAAATGTGGGCAGACAAAAGCAAGACGAACTTAAATAGTAATAATAAAGAAATTAAACCAATACGATGAAAAAAATCTCAATTTTAAATCTTTTGTACTCTGTTAATTCATTTTCTTTAATTAATGTCAGGAAATGATAAGAATCATGGAAGATATAAAACCATTTTTTTACTCCTATTTGATTGTTAAGACATTAAAATGCGAACATAAAAGAATCGAAATATATCTTGATATAAACAAAAATAAATGCAGGTAACTAATTCTTTAATATAATTAGTATTTGAAGGATAATAAAATTTCTGTGCATAATTCATTTTGATTAGTCTTTTTAATGATCTATAAATAGATTAATGGAGATTTTAACTAGCACCTGGAAGTTAGAAATATTTTCATTTTATAATATGTATAAACGCATTTCAGTTGATATTCCACTTTTATTAATTCTATTAATAAATCCTTCATTATTAAGATTATTAACATGCCTTTTCCTTAAAAGAATGCTAAAAATGTAGTTAATGTTCATAAATCAGTCTAGTAATAGCTTATAGACAAAAACAAGACGAACTAAAATAATAATAATAAAAAAATTAAAACAATATAGCGAAATGAAATCTTATTTTTAAATCTTTTGTACTGTGTTAATTCGTTTTCATTAATTAATATCAAGAAATGATAATGAGCAATTTTTACGTTGGGTATTTATTATTACTATTATTATTATTATTATTATTATTATTATTAGTATTATTATTATTATTCACATACAATTCTTAAATTAATTGAAAAAGTATTAAAAAGAATTGAATTATCAGAATTACGGGAAAAAACTATAGTGCTGACGCATACGATGCATTTTTAAATGAAACTTCATTTTATAGAGAAATTGCTATCTGTAGACAATTGAAAATTTGTAGTAAAATTAGTACTATTGTAATTAAAGAATTCAAAGAAATGTATAGTTACGACTCCAATGCACTGAAACTCCACGATAGCAAGATCCCATGTTATCCTACAGAAACGCGATAAATCATTACCTAATATAATTATTAAGATACATTTATCACCATCAAATGTAGGTATCAGATGTTAATGATGTGCATTTTTTAAAGTTCTCTAAAATTAACCATCGTGACGAATTCCAAGCTTATTTTCTAACATCTACCATCTCTCTAGAGCTAGTGACACCAGTATAAAATGTCAATGTTGAAGCAAGAACTGTCACGAATAATTTCCCGACATTAAATTTTAAATCGATTAGGCATTACCTATTATTCTATGGAAAAGTATTAAAAAAAATAAAGGCTTTTTTAGAAAGTTTGTTGTTTCTGCCAAACCCTAATGATACTGGTACTGGTTTAAAATATATCTTGAATATAATCAGAGATTTTCACCATTGATTCATAGCCATTTACTTTTATAATCAGGTTATTATATCTTGAAAATGCACGGTAATAGTAATTTAGCACTTTTGTCTAACGCTTTAGTCTTTTTACCATTATTTCACAACTTTTAAATTTTGAATATATAAATGTTCTTAGAGATCAATTAGATTTTATAAGTATAATTATTATATAAGTATTATTATTATTATATTTCTAGCTTCTTTAATATCACAACAAACCCAATTCAGTGTTTTTTTTTTCTTTTGCAATCGCACATTAAATATAGGTTATGTTTGAACAGGTTCTAACACTACCAATTTGCAATTTGTTAATTTGCTAATCGATTTGATGTTTCATAAGATGCATAAAAAAACATAACATGGCACGTTTATATAGAATGCTTTTTGTTCACTTCATCCTTTTCAATTTGTTTTCTTTCCACAGTTGTTAGAAAGCATTTGCGTTTTTTAAGTACATATCATGCCAAATTTCAATATATTACAGCCCTCAGTTGTATAAAAAAATGCAATTTAGAACTTTTTTGCTCTTGCAGCTCCAAGATGGAAGTGACAACAATAAAAAATATACCCTATATAGAATCAAGAATTTTCATTATCAATTTGCAACCACTATTTCTGAAACCGGTTTGATATTTCCTGAAAGTAGAAATAGCAATTAAGACCGTTTTTAGAACGATTTTCACACCGTTTAAATTTCAAATTCTAGTTGAAATTGTCCTTGGAGAGAATTTACTGCTAATAAGTAATTACCATGCCAAACTTTAAGTTATTTTCTGAGATTGCTTACAGATTGGCATTTAGAATGTTTTTAGAAAGTTTTTCGCATTTTTATCCTATTTAAATTTCGATTTTTAAAAAGATGTTATTAGATATCATTTATATCTAAAAAGTAACTACATGCCCATTTGCATAATTCAACTCCCTTCAAAAACACAAAATCAGATTTTTTTTCTCTTACACACCTTTTGGGATAGTGGTAACCGACAGAAATTATAACCTATCTTATAGCAAAGGCTGTCACAGTCATTTTCTTAATTCGTTCGGTATTTTCTGGGATTACGTCGAAGTTGCATCGAACGATTTTTAGCATGCTTTTTCCGTATTTCTCTCCTTTTAATTTTCTACTTTCTATTTTGGAAAATGTTCTTAGAGATAATTTATTTCTTAATAGTAACAACTGTGCCACATTTTATGTTCTATATTCTTCCGTAGCCATTAAAAAAAAATAGAACAGTTTCTGCTTTTATAACCCGTATGTTGTAGTGACATCTCGACATAAAATAAGGCCTATAAGAACAACGGTTGTCACTATCATTTTTACAGCCTTATTTTTTAAATTGGTTTAGTATTTCCTCATATTTCGGAGAAATTGAAATTTAGAATATTTTTAGAATGTTTTTATACAAATTTTTAACCTTTTTAAATTTTGTATTTTCTAAGAAATGTTCTTAAAAGTCATTTATATCTTATAAGTAATTAACATGTCAAATGTTATGCATCTAGGGACTGCAAAAAAAATCGCATTGTTAGAACATTTCTCGCTACTGCACCTCCATTGGAATAGTGACAACGACATAATATATAGCCTATGTTGGAGCAAGGACTGTCATCATCATTTTGACATATTTACTTTTAATATCGGTTTCCAAAATTGTTTAAAAATTGCAATTTAGAAAGTTGTAAGAAGTGCTCATTTTCATCATCTTTTAAATTTCGAATGTTTTAGTACATGTTCTTAAAGATCATTTATAGTTTATAATTAATTTATATGCCAAAATTAATGCTTCTAGGCCTTCAGGAACACAAAAATTGCACTTTTAGAATGTTTTTTGACTCTGCACCGCTTTTAGATTAGTGGTACCCGACAAAAGATATAGACTACGTTTGATTCAGGGCGATCATCATCATTTTTGTATCATTAGTAATCGCTTCTGTAGCTCCGGAGATTACAACATACAAATGACCAAATTTTACTTTTTTACAAGAGAGTTATAGATAATAATGTCTTTAAAATCGTTGAAAAGCAAATTTATTCCTACAAATTCCTTTTTTTTAAAGTGAAACCTACAGAATCAACGAAATTTCTTTACAGATTCCCCCAAGATTTCTGATTTTCTTAAAAGAAAGTCTTTTGCTTGCTTATTATGCCTTATTATCGGTATGAATGAAGTCATATTATTTTATGTGCTTTAATTGTGTTATTTGTACCGTGACTTTACTATCCTTAAACTCTAAATTTACAAAAATTTTGTTTTATCGATTCATTCAAATTTTGTCCAAGAATAGACTTTTGATTACAATTATACACGTGCAATTTATGTAAAATAGAAACTCCTAGCGGAAAGAAATAGTCATAGCAATTTATTTTAATGACAAACGTACAAAAAAAATCTATCGTTTATTCTATAAAAAAACTAATGAGATACTTTTTTTTCATACTGTTCCATTACGAGTAAAAATTTTATTTTCAACTGAACATTGTAACTTTTTTCTTTCTTTTTCTTACGGATATGGCAATATTTATTCATGCTTAAAACAGATTTTCTTATTTTTGGCTACATTTATTTTAAGACAGTAACATTATGCATAATCTTTTACGTAATGCATTATTGAACATTCATAAAAATCATTCCAATAAAAGGAAGAGATAGTATGAAAAGAAGATCTATCTTCAATTAAAATCTAAGATTGAATTCTATTTGGATCATCTCTTTCACATTAGTCTGCTATTATTATTACTTTTTTTCCATTTTCATTGATATTAATACGCTAATTTTCTTATGCATATTTTTATAATGTGCAAAGTTTCTGGTCATTTAAATATCAAAATTATCTTTTTCTTTATATCCTGTTTTCAGCTTATTTTCACTTTATAAAAATTTTACATTTTAAAAACAGGTTTTCATCATTTGATCGATACTGAGCTTTTAACTATTAAAATATGCGTAATACTTGTAAAATAGATGCTCCTAGCAGATGTCAATAGTCATCGAAATTTTTAATAGGATAGTCTGTAAAAAGATATTTGGAAAAAAATACGTTGAAAGGGAACTCCAAAGAATTTATTTTATGCATAAATAGAAATAGAACAAATTTCTGTTTTTGTTTTTTATCATTACAAAATAGAAACTATTTTTTACTATGTTATATAATATGATTATGGGAAAAAATAGTTTGTACTATTTATTTAAGATATTTTATAACATTCAAAAGTACTCATTTTTTTCTGAAATTAATTATGTATAATTTTACTTGAAGTGTATCTTTGATAACATAGTACAGTAAAATTTATAAAATATTAAAAAAGGACCATTGTTTGTAGGAAAAAAAAAAGAATCACTACTATTATGTCCTTAATTTTCTGAAATAAAATTTTGCTTCGATGATTTCAGTATACATGGTATACTATATTTCTGTTCATATATGATAAATGAAACTATGTTTTAGGTAATGAAACTGCCTGGAAATTGACACATCTGTAACTATAGAAAAAACGCTCAGTGTACTTCAATGTGAAATAAATAAAAAACCGATTACTGATCATATTTCGAATCGCGGTTTTATGAGTTCTTGACGATTGCTTCAAGGGCTGTTGTTTCTTTACATTCCAGGAGAGACAGGTGCGCATGCAATGCAAATCACAAAAATTATGTAAAATGAACAAAATATTTCACCAACTGACATACTGAGATTATTAACTGAAATTTGTTGAATAAACTTAAAATGAATAAGTGTAATGAAAATGTAAATGACAGTAAGGAAAACTGGGACACATTGATACATGGGGCACATTGATGCATGGGACACATTGATACATGGGGCACATTGATACACCCCCTTTACTGCTCACAGGGTCATTACAGGAAGTTTCACAACAGCTCCAAAAAGTGATGCTAGTGTACACAAATACATTCAGAAAGTCTTGAAATGATTCAGTAGTTTGATGAAACGGATGATTTATTGTTTTTGTTGGTCAAAAGTAAATTTAAGTTGTACAACTGAAATATTATTATACAACAGTCCCAGTATTTTCAACCAAAAAGAATACTCTCCCTTGCAAATAGAGCTAATCTTTATCAGTTCCTCATTCTTTATTGTTAGATATATTGTAAAGAGTTGGATTTGAGACTCATTTTATTCAACATGGCTGTATGGGGCATATTGATACAGTCTATGTCGGGGCACATTGATACAACCTAAATCCTTACCTAGTAAATTTTGCATTATCTTTTATTATTATTTTTTTTATACCATGCACTTATTAATACAACCATTTTACGCCAAAATTTTCTAATATTAGATTTTATTGAAGTGTAATATATATTTATAGTATTTTTAAAACAGAGACGTACGAACTTACCCAACATCTATTGGTAGTAGAACTAACAAAAGAAATGGACGGCAGCCTTTAAAATCTCATATTTATATTGATTCTCCAGAGAAAAAATTATTTTCGACATGAGAAATGTTAAGTAAAAGAAACAAGCTGCCGAACAGCACAGGATAATTATGTTATAAACAGAATATTTAATATAATTATCCTTTGTTTTCTGTCTATATACCGATTTATAAACAGAAAACCTGGTAATTTTGTTCATCTTTCGTAAGAAACAAGATAATACTGGTGTTGAAGTGCCAGATATGAAAAAGTTACCACAGCCAACAATCAGATTACGAACTGACAGAACATCAGGTCACTATACATTTCATTTTAATTGATTTAATATTGCTTACAAATAAATTGTGGGTGATTTGAATTTCTGTAAATAAATATAAAATGGTTTGCTAAGTATTTTTTATGAAAAATATGCATTGGTGTTATTTTATCTCCATTTTTTTTCAGACGTATCAAAGTGCCCCATGAGGTGTATCAATCTGCCCCGGGGATGGGGCACATTGATACAAATATTTTTTCTTTATTTTTTTTAAATTACATTCAAAAATAATGTATAAAACAACGATTGTACATTTTGATATCACACGACAGAAGTTTTTCTGACACCACATGGGAAAAAAAACTTGAAATTTCTGCTTTCTGGACACCGAAAAGATTTTTAGAAAAAAGCTGTATCAATCTGCCCCTGTTCTTCCTACTATATTTGAAATTCTTTGTGTATATTTCTAAATGCACGATAAATGATATGCACGTTACATTCTACAGATATGCATATTGTAGTAAATCTCAGTAAGGTTTATCGATTGCATTATTTTTGAAAGGTGCAACATAACTGAAATGTGGTGCAAATTTTCTGCAGACCGTTAAATACATAAAATTATTTTGTGTGACCATGTAAATGAATCTTGCAAACTGCATTGTTAATGAGCACTGCACTGCATTGAATCTTGTTAAGTGCATTGAACCCCATACTTTATGAACGGCATGTTACAAAATAATTCAGAATTTAACAAGGATTTCACTATGTTTGGGAAACATCATTAGTATAAACCAACATGGGCAGAAAAACAAGAAGATTGCATTAACATTCTTCAATAGTCTTATCAACTGTTTAAAAATGTTAAAAATCAGATCTCTGCAAAATAATGTAAGAAAAATTGACAATAATAGTACACATACACACACACACAAATATATATATATATATATATATATTTACATATATACGAAAATTAAATAAATCTCTAGTATTCTGCAAGTAACAAATGTGATGCTTTTTGTGTTTATTACTTTCCATTACAAATTCAAAGTTACTTTCTAATGGGATTTCATAGATTTTTTTTAGAAGAAAAAATCTTTCTTATATACATTAAACGTAAAAAACACCTTTTATCTTTAAAAAAAAATTCATTATTCTGACAGCTACATTATGTATAATCTTTGATGTTGGGCATTAGTAAACAGTTTTAAAATGGCTTCAATAAGGGGAAAAGTTAAAGAAGATTAATGGTTATTCAATGTGAATTACTAAATTCCATTACTGCTATGGGGCATTTCCATGCGGATTTGTTTGTCTGTTACGTAACTAAAAATCACTATGCTTGTTAGCCACCGTTATGTTCGAAAAGTTTGCTTCGCCTTATTCAATTGATGATATATCTTCGATAAACTAAGTCACATTTTCTCGCTTTAAAATACTAGTAGCCAAAATTCGTTGTATGTAACAGACAAACAAGTTCGCATGGAAATGGAATTTTTTTTTTCAAAAAAAAAAAAAAAAAATAAATAAATAAATAAAAATAAGTGTTTCAGTGCTTTTTTCATTTCATGTTTACACTAATCATATGTGCTCTTTTTATCTATGGTCAAATACAACTCGTGCCCTTTTACTAAAAGGTTTTTTTTTACTGTTGTTTTTTAATAATGAAAATGGCTGTTTTTAATTTATTGGTTATTTCTTTTATTTCGATTCATTTGTATTACGACAGTTACGCTATGCATAATTATCAACCTTTTCAAACGAGGTATTGAATTTTTGGACCACTTAAATTTAATCGAAACATGTTACATTTGCGCCAGAATTTCGGAAAAAAAATCATGTTATTAAGAACGTGATTAAAATCTTTCACTTTTACTCAAATAAATTTATGCAAAAATCCTGGTAGCATTTAATCTATTCAGAAGTTAATGAAGTACTTTGTCCATGAAAGGATTAACATCATGCATTAGTGAAATGTTTGTAATCTTTTCCATGTAGAGAAATATTTATAAAAATTATTCTTAATACACACACATACACACACACACACACACATATATATATATATATATATTAAAGAAATATCAACTCTCTTTGAATATTTTTTAAATGCAATTTAATAAAAATATGACAGGAAAAAAACGGCCATGTAAAATTTTCTAAATATGAAACAATGTAGCATATTGGTTACTTGCTTACAATGTGTTCCGTACAATAAATCTATGAAGTAATAAATGCGCATTGTAATATAAAAATATATCAATAAATGCTGTTACAAGAGCTTTAAAAACCGATGACGCATAGAATATGCTGCTGTTGCCTTTATGAATGCAGAAACCGTAAGTGTTTCTAACGGTTAAAATCGCGGCTAATTGTCGACAATTTTTTATTCAAAAATCATTATCCACACTTTTTTTACCCTTCTGGAAAATTAGGTACCTATAGAACTCCTTAAATCCTTTGTTGAATGTCGCAAATCGAAATTTGCGTGTAACGGAAAAAATGCGATTTTCTCAAAAGCTATATGGCGTACGGTAATCTTTATGGTATTCCTTCAAGGTTTAACTTCACTAATAGTATTAATTCCGACATAATTTTATTTTTAGTAGATTGATAAGTAAAGTAGGAGTAGGAAAATATTTTTCCATTACATTTTCGATGGTAGCTCTGAAAATATCTATTATAACATTCCACGTTTCAAAGTTTACGAGTAAAATTGCTATGACAAACGGACAGACAGACACAGGAGTAATCTTGTAATGGTTCTGTTTTTTACTTTTAAAGTACAAAACCCCCAAAATATTGAAAAAAAATAATTCTTGTATTCTGTAAGAGGCAAATGTTTTTTCTTTTATTCTTTTCCATTACATATAAGAAATTACTTTCGAATGTGTTTTATAGAAATTTTTTGAAATAAATATTTTAAAAAATATTAATATTTATTTATAAAAAATCCTATAAAATTATTAAAATTATTAAAAATTAAAAATAATTCTTGCATTCTGTAAGTAGCAAATGGGATGTCTTTTTGCTTTTATTCTTTTTCATTACAGATACGAAGTTAATTTCAAATGCGTTTCACAGAATTTTTTAGTAATAAATGACTTTCTGCTGTATATTCAGAAGTAAAAGCCTTCTTTTTTTTATTTTTTCTTGTGTTTTGACAGTTGCATTATGTATAATCTTTGATGTAATGCATTAGGAAACAGTCATAAAATATTTTCAAGAAAATAAAAAGTTAACACAAATTAATGATAATTCAATATGACGTATTGAATCTTTTTTGAGCCCTTTAGTTCATCCAATGATTTAAGTAATTCAAAGGTTTTTTCATTTTACGTTTACATTCATGATAATATGTTATGCTCATGTCATAAATTAGTTCTCATTTTAATAACAATTTTAATTTTTCTTAAGAAAGGTGTTATAGCAAAAATAAAATACATTGACATGTTTCGGAACCGTCAAATAAGTTCCATAGTCATAATATAAATAAAACAAAATTTCAAAATATTTCTCGGACAATACAAATGACACGCGACAATGAGATATAAATAACAAAAAACACGCGCTCTATTGCAAAAAATTAAATTAAAATATAGACCATGATCTAAAACTTAACTAAAAATTATAATTTCTAACTATTTCACGGTCAATACAAATGACACGCGACAAAGAGATATAAAAAACACCAAAAAACACGCGCGCTATTGTAAAAAATTAAATAAAAATAAAAATAGACCATGATCAAAAGAAATTCCAACTTAGTTCATCCCATTCAATCCCTCACGAGGAATTTATTCATTAATTCTAACCATAACTTAGGAATAATAAAAGAAACGGTATCGTTGCAAACCAGATTATTACGCGTATAAATTTCAATGGACTCTCTTATAATAGATTTACGATTACAATTAGATATGAAACATAATTTACTTTGATTAAACAATATTTTTATCTCCTCATTTAAATATGTTCTTGATAAGGCAGTGTTAGTACGTCCAAATTTAATATTAGATTCGTGCTCCCCTTTTCTAATTTAATTAATTTTTGGACGTACTAACATTGCCTTATCAAGAACATATTTAAATGAGGAGATAAAAATATTGTTTAATCAAAGTAAATTATGTTTCATATCTAATTGTAATCGTAAATCTATTATAAGAGAGTCCATTGAAATTTATACGCGTAATAATCTGGTTTGCAATGATACCGTTTCTTTTATTATTCCTAAGTTATGGTTAGAATTAATGAATTAATTCCCCGTAAGGGCTTGAATGGGATGAACCAAGTTGGAATTTCTTTTGATCATGGTCTATTTTTGTTTTAATTTAATTTTTTACAATAGCGTGCTTGTTTTTTGGTGTTTTTTATATCTCTTTGTCGCGTGTCATTTGTATTGACCGTGAAATAGTTTGAAATTATAATTTTTAGTTAAGTTTTAGATCATGGTCTATATTTTAATTTAATTTTTTGCAATAGAGCGCGTGTTTTTTGTTATTTATATCTCATTATCGCGTGTCATTTGTATTATCCGAGAAATATTTTGAAATTTTGTTTTATTTATATTATTTATATTATTTATGACTATGGAACTTATTTGACGGTTCCGAAACATGTCAATGTATTTTATTTTTGCTATAACACCTTTCTTAAGAAAAATTAAAATTGTTATTAAAATGTTTATATAAAAGGTGAATATTTTAAAATCTGATGATTTAAAAAATCAATTGGATTTAATTAACTTTTTATCATAAATTCGTTCTCTTTTACAGACAGTAATTAAAGAAAAATGAAAATATATATTAGGGGGAACGGAAAGTAATGTTGTTCTTTTATATTAAATTCAAATAAATAAATTTTTAACAAGTATTTATTTTTAATCAATGATATAAATACCCTAAATATTAACAACTTTTTGCCATTTAATTTGAAATTTTTCAATACCGGAAATATAAAATTCAATTGGTTGTTGAGCAAAATATTTCGAGATGGCATTTTGGATATTACCCAATTTTACAAAATTTTTACCACGTAAATTGTGTTTTAGAAATCTGAATAAATGATAATCTGATGGGACAATGTCTGGCGAGTATGGTGGATGTGGTAGTATCTCTCCTTCAAATTCATTAATTTGTTTTTCAGGGATTGTCTTGCGCAGTGCGATCTGACATTATGTTGCAGAATAACAGCTTTTCTGTTGACAATTGCTGGCCACTTTGCAATTAAAGATTGATATGCTTGGCCAAGCTGTTCATAATAAAAGCGTGCATTCACAGTTTGACCAGGTTTCAATACATCAAAATGAAAAATTCTGTTAATACTCCATCAAACACACAAAAGTGTCTTTTTCGGATGCAAATCTGGCTTAGCAGTACTTCGTGGCATTTTATTCGGAGAGAGCCACTGACCTTTGCGTGTTGGATTATCATAAATTACCCATGTTTCATCTTCAGTGATCAAACGATCATAAAAACGGTTCTGTATTTTACCGTTGAAGCAATAAGTTGCATGTTGTGGATCGATCAGCTTTGTTTTCTTCTGACACCTTATGCTGTACCCAAACACCTGCTCTCTTTATTTTATCAATCTGTTAAAAATGCTCTTGGATGGTCAAACAAGGTTTGTTAAGAGTGTTTCACAGTTCGTCGATTGTCTGACGTGGAATTGCTTCCCCTTCTGCCCTTAACATGTCATTATCTAAAGTTGTTGGTCTTCCTAATCGATACGAATCAGAAAGATAAAAATTGCCGGATATATATTTGGCAAACCATCTTTGGTATTTGCGAATATCTAAAGCACCGGGATAAACATCCTAAATGTTTTTGGTAGAAACTGTTGTCCTACTACCCTATCGAAATTCAAACAGCATACGATGCCGTATTTCTTCTAGGTTTTGACTTGTCATGTTACCTAAACGTGCAAATTAAAAATTATGAGTTAATTATTTATAAGTAAATGAGTCACTTTAAACTTAACATATCTTGGATACGACATAGAAGTACACAATCGTCTGATTAATGGTAAACAATTATTGGCAAATGGACAAACGACAATACATTCAGGTCCGCCTAATATATATATATATATATATATATTAAATCATTCATTTTATTTTTCTTTCGATTTATTTATGTTACGATAGAATAAATAATCTTTAACAACGTAGATTAATAACAATGGTTGAATCATGTGAAGTAAGGTTTATAAAAATCCTTATTTATTTAAACAATTATTATCCTTATTATTAAACAATATTATCCTTATTAACTCAATACTTCTCATTATATACAAAGATACCGAAAAATTCATTTACTTTAACCAAATTACATGAGAGATTAACATACTTAATTCCATTTTTAAGTAGTTTAAGTAGCCATTTTACAATTTTCATAAATATATTTGTGAATGGTTAATAATATTAGTGATTAGCCTTGTTTATTTTTGTCATTTGAACTTTCCAATTTTTATAGTAAAAACACTGTGACAGACGAATAGACATACGCAGGAGTTATAACGGTTCCTTTTCCGCTATTTCAGAACGAAAATATAAAAATATTGAAAAAAAAATCTTGCATTTTGTGAGAAGCAAATGGGATATCTTTCCGCCTTTATTATTTTCCATCACATATGCGAAGTTACTTGCAAATGTGTTTCATAGATTTTTTGTAGAAATAAATAAGCTTCTGCTGTATACTTTTGATAAAAGCTTCCCTTTACTATTTTTCATATATTTTGACAGTTACATTATGTATAGTCTTTGATATCATTCATTAATATACAATCATGAAATGTTTTCTGTAAAATAAAAAATAAAAAATGGCTAAGGATAATTCGGTATTAAGTAATAACTCTTATTTGAATCATTTATTTCAGCTAGTGGTTTAAATGATTGAAAGCTTTTATGTTTTTTACATGTTTACAATCTTGATAATATGTGATGTTGATATTTTTATCTATGCACAAATAAAATTAGCTTGCATTCAGAAATTTAAAAAAATTATGAAAATGTTAATATATATACATTAAATATATTGGCTTTTGGAATTGAATTAAAAAAAAAATATTGGTATATAAAATTTATTCATTTTTGGAATTGAATTTCATAATTTATTGATATATATCGTACGTATAATTCATTAATTATTTCGATTCATTTTATTACGAAACAACATTCTTTAAAAACATGTATTCATAAAAATATTTGAGTTGATTCCAATCTTAGAAAGGTTTGCAAAATATCCGTTTTTATTTAAAAGTAATTATTAAACAAATTTCAACGATATTGGAATGTGATAAAAATACAATCTCCAAAAAACAGAGTAGCAAAAATCAAAATTGTAACATTTCATAGATAAAATATCAAAAGTTAAAAATAATTCTTTTTTCCAATAAGAAACAAATGGAGTGTCTTTTTGAATTTATTTTTTATCATTGCAAAGAAGTAGTTACTTTCGAATGTGAAGTAAAAGATTACCTGCTATACACTAAAGATTAAAAGTAATCCTTACCATATTTTAATGTATTTTGCCAGTTACATAATGAATAAACTTTGAAGTTATGTATTAATAAACAATTATAGAACATTTTTAATTAGATCAAAAGTTTAAAAATTACATATTATTAATCATAAAAATTGAATTCTTTTCCTAAAACTAATATTTCAAGTGACTCGGAAGTATTTTTCATTTCATGTTTACATTCATGATAATGTGTCTTATTTTGATATACGTAAAAATAAAATTCGTTCCCCTTTATTGAAAAATAATAAATTAAAATCTGAATAATTAAAAAAATGATAAAAATGATGTTTTCAATTTATTGATTCGCTCTTTTATTTCGGATCATATTTGTTACGATAGTATCCATAATCCGATGTTGACAACATGTATTAGTAAAAATATTTGAATCTATTCTATGTAGAGAAAGATTTATATATAAAAAACCTCATTTATTTGAAATGAATTGTTAAACAGGTTTCAACCATGTTAGAATGTGTTAAAAATGTAATCTCCACAAAACAAACTGGCAAAAATCAATAGTGTAAAATTTCCTCGATAAAATATGTATAAAAAATAATAATAATAACTCTTTTATCGAGTAAGAAGCAAATATGATGTCTTTTATTTCCATTACAAATGTGTAATAACTTTCGAATGCGTTTCATGGAATTTTTTGTAGAAAAAAAATTCTGCTTTATATTTATAGATAAAAACAATCCATGACCATTTTTATGTGTTCCCACATTTACATTATGAATAATATTTGATGTTGTGGATTAGTAAACAGTCATAAAAAGTTTTCGATAAGATGAAAAGTTAAAGAAGAACACCGATTATTCAATAAGAAGTACTGAATCCTATTCGAACAATTTCCTTCATCTAATAATTCAAAAGAATTACAAGGATATTTTATTTCACATTTATATTCATGATAATATGTCTTGTATTAATTCACGTTTAAATAAGATTTGTTCCATTATACTAACAAGATTTTTTTTAATTAAGGAATTTTTTTTTTTAATTTATTTGTTCTGTCTTTTATTTAGACTAAATTTTACTGCGACAGTTACTTTATATGTAATCTTTAACAACATGCATTAGTAAAAATTCTTGAGTTTATTCCAAGTGTAGAAAGCATTATAAAAAAATCCTTGTATATTTAAAATTAATTATTATACAAATTTCAATTATATTGATAAATTCTTTAGTTCAATTTTTGAAAACCAGACTTTCAAAATCAACAAAAAGGGAAAAAATGTCTAGAAAAAATATCAAAAATAAAAAAAATAATTATTGTATTCTGTAAGAGGCAAATGGGATGTTTTATTGCTTTTATTTTTTCTATTCCGAGTACGAAGTTCTTTTCGAGAGCGTTAAATAGAATTTTTTAGTAGAAAAAAAGATTTTTCACTATATATCTATAGAAAAAAAACTATCCTTTATCATTTCTTAAGCATTCCGACAGTTATATTGCATTTAATCTTTGATATTATGCATTAGTAAACAGTCATAAAATGTTTTCAATAAGATGAAAAGTTAAAGGAGATTAAAGATTATTCAATATGTAGCATTGACCCTTCATTGCATATATGATAATTTGTCTTGTTTTTATCTACATACAAATAAAATTCGTTTGATTTTACTAATGTATAGTAATTTAAAAATAGAGTGATAAAAATGTTTGTTTTTAATTTATTGGTTCTCTCTTTATTTTCAATTCATTTGCGTTTCAACAGCTACTTTATATATAATCTTTAGCAACATTCATTAGTAAAAATATTTGAATCTATCCAATATGGAGAAAATTTTATGAAATAAATAGTTACCTATTTAAAATGAATTATTCAACAAATTTCTTGTCATATTGGTATTTCTTAAAAATACAAAATCCGCAAAACAAACTGGACAAATAAACGTAATAAAATTTTCTCTAAAAAAATATGAAAAATTAAAAATAAACTTTGTATTCTGTAGGAAGCAAATGGAAATTTGTTTGCTTTTATTTTGTTCCATAACAAATATAAAGGTACTTTTAAATGCGTTTCATAGACTTTTTTTTTGCAGAAAAATATTTTCTTTTTATATCATTAGATAAAACAGTCATACCATTTCTTTTGTGTTCTGACAGTTACATTATATATAATATTTATGTTATGCAATAGTAAACAGTCTTAAAATGTTTTCGATAGGATGAAAAGTTGAAGAAGATTAATGGTTATTCAATATAAAGTATTGAATCCTATTAGAGATATTTCCTTTAGCTAATGATTCACAAGATTCATTTTTTTCATTTCCTATTTATATTTATAATAATATGTTTTGCAATTATCTACAACTGATAAATATGAATGTCAGTTGATCTCTGCTAATGATTTTGTAATGATTTAATACCACGTTTCTTAAAAACATAAACGTTGTCACTTATTGGCTGTGTTTAATTTATTGATTCTCGCAATTTTTTATTTATTTATTTATTTATTTATTTTTGATTCATTTATTTTATGACAGTTACGATATACACAACCTTTAAAAACATACATTAGAAGAAATACTCAAATCTAGTCCACGTGGAAAACGGTTTACACAAAAAAAAACACCATTTATTTAAAATAACTTATTAAAGAAATTCAATTATATTGGAATTTATTTAAAATGGATGATTAAAAATTAGTTAAAATTTTCTAGAAAAACATCTAAAATTAAATGTAATTCTTGCATTATATAAGAAGTAAATAAGATGTCTTTTTGCTTTCATTCTTTCCCATTACAAATACGAAGTTACTTTCGAGTGCACAGAATGTTTTTGTAGAAAAAGATTTTCTGCTTTATATCTAAATATAAAAACTATGTTTTACCATTTTTTATGTATCCTGACGGTTATATTATGCATAAACTTTGATGTTATGCATTAGTAAGCAATTATAAAATGTTTTCGATAAGATGAAAAGTTAAAGAATGTTAATAGTTATTCAATATGAAGTTTTGAATCACATTACAGTTATTTCCTTTAGCTAATGATATAAAAAAAATGAGGGTTTTCTTTTTCATGTCATATTTTGATAATATTTTTTTTATCTACAACTGATAAATATGATTTTCATTTGATTGATACTAATGACTTTTTAATGATTTAAAAAATATTTTTTCTTAAATGATGAGAATGGCCGTTTTTAGTTTATTTGTTCTCATTTTTTTTCGATGCATTTTTATGACAGTTACAATATACATAAATTTTAACCACATGCTTTGGTAAAACTCTCTGAACCCATTTCTTGTGAAGAAAGGTTTATAAAGTATACAGGGTGATTCATAAAAGATGGGCAGAACTTTAAGGGGTTATAGTACACTTAAAGACAAATAATATTAAATAGGAGGCTAAGGGTCCCAGACTTATTCCCAAGGAGATAGGGGGCATTAAAGTTTAGGGTCCGAAATTTCAAATGATTATAAAAAATGGAAAAACTGGTCGATTCGTTTGCAGTTTTTGCAAAAAATTTTCTTTATGCCAGTATTTTCTTGAAATAAAATTTTAAAGTTCAATTTCAAAAAATGCCGATAGGGGGCGCTTTAGACTTTGGAGTAACAAACAACTATTTTTTAACATTATTTTTTGTATTTCTTTAAATGATTTCGAAAGCTTAGACTTAATCTTAAATTTTGATCTAAAAATCTGAGTCCTAACGAGTAGTTAAGTAGCGTAAACTGAAATTTCAAATTTGAAACCCTTCTCCCCCCAGAACAAAAATCAATTATTCCCGATCTTTGTGTCGTAGATTAGGCTCTAACTACTGCCGCGTTTTGCTAAAATTATTCTTTATGTCAGTAATTTCTTGAAAATAAATTTTAAAGAAAAGTTTCAAAAAATTCCGATAGAGGGCGCTTTAGACTTTGGAGTAACGAACAACTATTTTATACCGTTATTTTTTGTGTCTCATTAAATGCTTTCTAAAGATTAGACTTAAATTTTCAGCCCAAAATCTGAATCGTTAGACGTGGTTAAGTTTCTGGGGAGAGGGGTTTGAAATTTCTACTCCTGAGCACAGTTCAGTTTACCATGTCCACACATTGTGTACTGTGATACGAGGTAAAAAGACACTAATTAGGATTATGTTACCAAAGCATATTTATTAACATGTAATTACAATAAATGTTCAAAATTGTGACCACCAGAGGTTATGCACGCAGAACAACGGCGAAGAATGGAACGGCGAACATTCGCGAAAACATCAGGCTTTTCGAGAGCACTTCCCCTACAGCGGCGGAAAGTCTGGCGACCAGTTCCTCGGGGGATTCAATGGGTGTCTCATACATAAGAGCCTTCAATTGTCCCCAAAAAAAGAAATCGAGGGGTGAAAGATCTGGCGAGCGAGCAGGCCAAGCAACAGGATCACCTCGACCAATCCATCTGTTCGGAAATGTGATGTCCAGATAGTTGCGGACGTCTCGTACGTAATGGGCTGGCGCTCCATCGTGCTGGAACCACATGACCCGCCGGATGCGTGGAGGAACAACGTTTAACAGGTCTGGCAGCACATGTTGCAGAAATGTGAGGTATGTTTTACCGTTGAGGCGTTCAGGAAGAAGGTACGGTCCGATTAGGTGGTCTCCGAAGATTCCTGCCCAAACATGGATGGAAAAGCGTCTCTGATGAGCATGTGGATACGTAGCATGTGGATTGACATCCGCCCATACATGTGCATTGTGTGTGTTAAATGTACCTTCACGTGTGAAGGTACATTCATCGGTGAAAAGCACAGTTCGTCCAAAATGTGGATTTAGCGCGTTCTGCTGCAGAAACCAGCGGGCGAATTCAATACGATTTGGATAATCCCCTGGAGACAGTTTCTGGACTCGTTGCACATGAAACGGGAGCAAATGTTCATCTTTCAGTACCCTCCAAGTCATGGACTGTGAGGTATCCACCTGCCTAGCCACTGTTCGTGTACTTGTACTTGGCTGCGCCGCTACTACATCCAGAATGGCTTCTGCAACAACTACTGATTCGTCCTTTTTTGCACGACCTGCATTCGACCGGGAAGCGAGAAATGATCCCGTCTCACACAACTGTCTGTGCAAGCGCTCGAAAGTTTTGCGGTTAGGCAACCGCCTGTTGGGAAATCGCTCTCCGTACATTCGTTGTGCCTCTGCACCATTTCCATCTGCCGCTCCGTAAATTAAATGCATCTCAGCCTTTTCCTTATTCGTGAAGGGCACCATCTTCCGATTCATTACTACAGCGACTTACACTTGACTCACCGTTCAGTGGTTTTTATGCCTGAATCGTGTCGAAATTTTGCATACGTCTCCTTCTTCTTCCCCATTTGACATTTGCATACTTTCTGTCTCCTTCATCACCCGGTGACTAGCGTCAGGAATGGAGCTTTAACGTTTGCATGAGCGACGTTTCCAATTGTGCCAGTGCCTTTATGAGTGAATTCCGACTATGCAGTCCTTGACGAAAGTTGTATTTTTGCCTCGTATCACAGCACAGAATCGTTGGGCATGGTTAAGTAGTGCAAACTGAACTATGTTCAGAAGTTGAAATTTGAACCCCCTCCCCTCGCTACTGAACCACGCTCAGCGATTCAGATTTTGAGCTGAAAATTTAAGTTTAAGTCTAAGCTTTTGAAATCATTTAAAGAAATACAAAAAATAACGTTAAAAAATAGTTGTTTGTTACTCCAAAGTCTAAAGCGCCCCCTATCGGCATTTTTTGAAATTGAACTTTAAAATTTTATTTCAAGAAAATACTGGCATAAAGAAAATTTGTTGCAAAAACCGCAAACGAATAGACCAATTTTTCCATTTTTTATAATCATTTGAAATTTCGGACCCTAAACTTTAATGCCCCCTATCTCCTTGGGAATACGTCTGGGACCCTTAGTCTCCTATTTAATATTATTTGTCTTTAAGTGTACTATAACCCCTTAAAGTTCTGCCCATCTTTTATGAATCACCCTGTATTATTGTTCATTAAAAATAAAAGGTAAAAAAAAAATCATTAGTACCACTCTCTTCTACAATGTTTAAAATAGTTAAGTTTTACTAGCCTTAATTTGTATAATAATTAATTTTAAATAAACAAGGATTTTTTTATAATGCTTTCTACACGTGGAATAGACTCAAGTATTTTTATTAATGCATGTTGTAAAGATTACATATAAAGTAACTGTCGTAATACAAATTAATCGAAATAAAAGACAGAATAAATAAATAAAGAAAAACCAATTTCTTTAATTTTGTTTTAGAATTAGATTCACAATATTCTATTATGTAATGTATTATATAATAACTTATATATATTACATGTAAGGTCATGGTTTTAGAACATTAAAATTAAATAATACTTCCATAGTGATATTTTATATTTTTTACAAATATTTTAAGCAAACAATTGTAAAAGAAATAAAATAGAAACACATTTTTATAGGTCTTAATAAAATACATAAAAATATTTCAATGTTTTAATATATTAGAAATTACTAAAACGTGTTTAGTTTCGAATCTTTGAAAAAAAAATATTTTCTACTTTATTCGCATTCATATATTTTCAATATTTATTATTTGAATAGAAATACTAGGATGTATTAAAAAGTTCTGTAAAATCTAAATAAATTAATAGTATTTAGAGCCATTTTCTTCAACCAATGTTTCAAGTGATGCAAAAGTTTTTTTCTTTTTACATTTACATGTACAATATATTGTTTTTAGCTACATACAAATAAAATCCTTTCCTTTTTGCTGACGGTAATGATTTTTTTAAAACAAATGACTTGAAGGGCTGTTTTTAATTTACTGGTTCTTTATTTTTGTCGATTTATTTATTTTACAATTGCTACACTCTCCATTATCTTTAGCAATAAGTATTAGTATAAATCTTTGATTCTATTCCATATCGAGAAATGCTTACAAAGAAAATTATTGTTTATATAAAATAAAAGACTGAACACGGTTAATACTAATTTCTTTTTCTCGTGTTTGAAGTAGTGATTATTTTTTTTTACACTTATTTAGTTTAACAACACTTAATTGTAAAAAAAAAATGTTTTTTTGAAGCAGAAATCATTTGTAGAATATTCATTTATTAACAGTCATAGCATAAAAATATTAAATTGAATGTTCTATGGCAAACTTCTGAGATCAATATTCATAATGTTTGATTAATTTGCATAAGTAAAAATGTTTCATTGAACTTCAATTAACCATACTTAGCTGTATCACTTTATTGTTATAAAGTGATACAGCTAAGTAAGGTTAAATTGAAGTTCAATGAAACACTTTTACTTATGCAAATTAATTAAAATTATGTATATCGATCTCAGAAGTTTACCATAGAACACTTAATTTAACATTTTTTTTTGCTATGACTATAAATAACTGGTAGTTTTAAGAATGATTTTTACCCTGAAAAAAAATTTAACATACAAATGTGAAAAAATATATAAATGCTCACAAACACATACATCATTTTATTAAAAATGTTTAGTGAATGTGTTTAAAATATACAAAATTGAGTTTTCATAAATTTTTGTGTATTTTAAACACTTTCAATAAAACGTTTTAGAAAATGATGTATGTGTTTGTGAAAGTTATTATAATTTTTCCCATTCGTGCAATGTTTAAGGTAAAACTAAATTCTGCGACCATGTTTTATCACATCTCAAGTTTTTTTTCTATTTTAGTCTCGCATTATTTTCTACATACTAAATGAAAACATTGTAATTTTTTTAAACTGTTGTGTTCATTAGTATCTAAACCAATTAATAACATTTAGAACCATATCGTTTAACTAATGATTCAAGTGATTCAAAAATTATTTTTTTTCTTTTCACATTCACATTCAAGATATGCTGTTTTTATCTACACAAAACAAACTTTATCCTCTTTTATTGCCAGTAATGATTTTTAAAGAACCAAATATGAAAATGGTTGTTTTTTTTATTTATTGTTTGTCTTTTTTGTCAATTCCTTCGTTTTACAACAATTTATAAATAATTTTTACACATCAACACACATCTTTGAATCTTTTCCATGTCAAGAAATGTTTATAAAAGAATTTTTTTTAAATTTAAGATGAAAGATTTTCTATTATTAGTACCAATTTCTTCCCTTAGTGTTTAAAGTTGTAAGTATATAATTACTTAATTTTACAATTATGTAATTTCTCAATACTATAGCTATATATTTCAGTCAGATTAAACGAAGTTTAATGATACATTGTCACATATACGAACGAAATAAAAGTTAAAATAAAATCACAAAACAAAAGAACATCCAATTAATATATATATATATATATATATATATATATATATATATATATATATATTTACATATTGTGACTATGAATAACTAATTGATTTAAGAATGATTTTTTTCCTCTGAAAAAACTTTTTGTATTTTCTACTTCCGTCATATTCTTATTTACGTACTTCAATGAAAACATCAAAGCTTTTTTGAATTGTCATGTTTTTCAATATTTAAATAAATTAATAACATTTAGAGCTACATTATATAACTAATGATTCAAGCAATTTAAAGATTATTTTCTCTTCTCACATTTACATTCATAATGCGTTGTTTTTATCTTCGCACAAATAAAATGCTAATTCTTTTACTGACAGTAATGATTTCTTGAAAAAAATGATAAAAATGGTTGTTTTTAATTTATTGCTTCTCTCTTTTATCGATTCATTTCTTTTACGACAGTTACATAATAAATAATCTTCAGCAACACGCATTAGTGTAAATCTTTGAATATTTTCCATGTTGAGAAATATTTATAAAGGAAATTATTTTTTCTTTAAGATGAAAGATTGAACGTTATTAGTAGCAATTTCTTTCGCCAAAATTTAAAGTAGTAAACATTTATTTCTTTTAGAATTACTTTCACATAAGTATAGTGATACATTTATGCAAGGTTGAACGAAAAATTCAATGAAACTTTATCAATAAAAAACATAAATTAAAAATTAAGATTATTGTATTCAGAAGATTGGTTGGTTCTACGTATAGGATTTAATGGCGCAAAATCACTTCAGGGACATTCTGCGAATATATTGTCTCTAGACACATTCAAAGAACATTTAAGAACAGTAATTTAATGTTTGTTTTGCTATGACCGTCAGTAACTTTTTGTTTTATGAATGCTAATAGCTAAAATAATGCTATTCTAGATAATTAAAATTATATAATACTATCATTATGCATTCGATAATTTTCACTAATAATTTAAACAAATATCTGTAAAAAATTAGTAATGAAAAATAATTATATAACAACTTAATAAAATGCACTAAAAACTATTCCAATATTGTAAAGTGCATTAAATATCATTAACAAACATTTAGATTTGACTGTATGAATAAGTATGCTCATATTTTTTAATTTAGTTGCATTCGCATCTACATATTTAAAAGAAAATATAGGAATTTATTTTTAAACCGACGTAAAAATATATATAATACTTTATGAATGAAAACCTTTATGAATCTGCTAAGGTTTCAGCTTAACTTTTGAACTCAGCTTAAGAAATCTAAATTTTCACAAATATTTTAATAATTTGATAAATACAACAATTTTCGGAACCTTTATATACAGTCTATGCAAAACAGACAAAAATCAACAGCACATTAAAACTTTCATGAGAAATTATGAAAACACACACATACATATATTTATACATACATGCATATATATAAGCGAAAATAATGTATTTTTGCCTTTATTATTTTCCATTACAAATAAGAAGTTACTTTTTGCAATTTTTTATATAACCCTTATGATAAAAAGGCTTTCAGCTATTTCTTCAGACATAAAAGCTGAGTTTTTCTAATTCTAATGCATTCAGTTTTATGACAACTACATTATATATGATCGTTGACAGAATGCACTAATAAATATCGAACAATATCTCCAATAAGGTGAAAAGTGAAGTTCTAAGGAACATTACGTTTTTGTTGAAAATAAAATATTGAAAATGATTTAAACCATTTTTTAACGCAATGGATGCAGCAAACCAATGGGATTTTTTTCTTATTTACATACATAATAATAAACGCTGTCTTACTTTCTGAACATGCAGTAATAAAATGGAAAACTGATGTAAATAACCTTTTTTAATTTGAAATTCGATTTTTATATTTTACATATTTTCCATACAACGAATAACTTTTGACACACCAGTTATTTATTGATGTAATAGGTTTAACTATTGTCGAACAGATTTACAAAATATCATTTAAAACTGTTATTGAACTGTTGACAACAAGTTACATTATAAATGTTCATATAAAATAAATATTTATTTTGTTTGAATGAATCATTCTGTATCCAACTTAGAACATTGCTGAATTAAAATTAGAAGTTTCGAAATATGGACTATTAATAATACAAAGGAAAGAAATGATTTAAGTGATTCAGAGATTATATGTTTCTTTTCACATTCACATTTATTATATTACTAGAAGATAGCCCGTCAAAATGACGTGTTTGCATTTTTAAAGGATGATAAAAAATTACAACAACTGTGGTCAATCATAGCCACTTTAGGCTGAAACAATTTCGATAAATACAGCGAATGAACTTGGAAAGGGAAAAATCTAGCAAAAAAAAAAAAAAAAAAAAAAAAAAAAAAAAAAAAAAAATTCAACAGAAATTTGCATTTACAACTATAGCAAAATTATCTGATCGATGGGGGTAGGGATTATAATGAAATTTAAAACGCACCCGCGGTTTGGAAAAAGTTTTAATTAAATATTATTTTTTAAATCGTGAAAAGATTTCAAAGCGAAGTAAAATGTAGTGACGTCATTTACAGCTCTCACTGTAAATCTGACCAATAAGAATGCTCCATTACGGCTATGGAACGGTTTCATTGGTCAGAAAATTGATTGCCTTTAAAATCGGAGATAACTTTTCACAATGTTTTTTATAGATTTGAAATTCTCAAGAGTCATTCATAGCTGTAAAGAAAAAAAAAATAAAGCAACCCGAATATAAAAATTTTAGCAATATTGCATTTAAAACGCACCTTCGCTTTCCTTTAGTAAAACGTTTTAACTAAATATACTTTTTGAAATCGTGGAAAGATTTCAAGAAGAAGTAAAATGTAGTGACGTCATTTACAGCTTCCACTGTAAATCTGACCAATGAGAACGCTCCATTACGACTATGAAACGTTTTCATTGGTGAATGAGTTTCTTTTTCTCGTGGATAGGTTGACCCCGGAATTGTTTAACCCCCGGAGGGGTTTTATATATATAATGCTTTGTTTTTATTTCCGTACAATGAACTGTGAAATATTGAATCTATTCCATCGAGAAATATTTATGAAGGAATTTTTTATTTATTTAAATTGAAAGCTTGAATGCCATTAGCACCAGTTTTCTCTTTGATTTTTGAAGTAAGAAACATTTATTTATTGATTTCGCAATTAGTTAAACTATAGATATAAATAGTTATATTATAATAACTCTTTTATATGAGGTTAAATGAAATTTAATGAAAGATTTTTGCTAAATAATACTGCTTTTGAACATTAAAATTTATATATTATCATAGTATAAAGTTATACTTTTCACTAATATTAAACGAAAATCTAAAATAAAAGGAATATTGAAAACAAAAACATTTTTATACGAAATCTTAATAAAGTACACGAAAAACGATATCAGCTCTATAAAGCATTAAACATTTTTTAAAACACATTTAGTTTTAAACTTACGAATAGAAATGTTTATCTTTATTATTTTAGTCCCATTCTCATCCACATAATTAAATGAAAATATCGAGATTTATTTTTAAACTTACATATTCTCCAATATTTAAATAAATTAAGAAGATATCATATCTATCACCATATATTTAGAAGATACATATCAACATCTTTTTATCTATCTATGTATCTATATCTACCTTTCTTACATAGGCATATATATTCCATTTACTACTATTTGACGTAAAAGTGCATCTACAGCGTCACAATTGAACGCATTTATTTACCTACTATGTCTTCAGCTTGATTTCTGGGTTTTAAAAAAATTATTTGATTTTACAAATATTTTGATAATTTGATAAGAAAAATAAATTTAAGAACCATTATATTAATGTATACTATGCAAAACAGAAGTTTATGACAAAAATCTTTAGCAGAGAAATACACTAGAGGAAAATTATATACAAAAAAATGTATTTTATGCATGCATTATTTTTCCCATTACAAATAAGAAGTTACTTTCTTCTATGTTTTACAGAATATTTAATACAAAATGCTTTTTTGCAATTTCTTCAGACATAAAAACTGAATTCTTCTCGGTCAAATGGATTCATTTTTATGACAGTTGCATTATTTATGATCGTTGACAGAATGCATTTGTAAATATTCACTAAATTTCTTCAATAAGGATAAAAATGAGTTTATAAAGGAAATTATTTTGATTAAAACTGAAAAAATTAAAACCATTCAAACCAATTATTTACTCACCTAATATTCCTCTAATTAAGAGTTTTTTTTTTTTTTTTTTTTTTTTTTTTTTTTGAAAATTCGATTTCTAGAACAAGAAATATTTATATATGTTACATGCCAAACCCTATTTTAGGCCAAACTGGTCTATCCTAACGCCCATCGGATAAACTAGTTTTTCTTAGACCAAACCGGTCTATCCTAACGTCCATCGGATAAACTAGTTTTTTCTAGGCCAAACCGGTTTATCCTAACGCTCATAGGATAAACTAGTTTTTCCTAGGCCAAACTAGGTTATCCTAAGCCCTACAGGACAAACTAGATTTTCCTAGGCCAAACTAGTTTGGCCTAACTCTTACAGTATAAACTAGTTTAGACTGCTGTTTATTGGTCTGAACTAGTTTATCCTAGGCCGATCTAGTTTATCCTAGGCCAATTCAATTTGGCGTGATTTTATTGAATTCAATGACCGCCTCAACGCCAACATTCTTGTTTGTCCTAGGGTGATCTAGTTTATCCTAGGCCAATGTAGTTTTACGTGTTTTTACCTCATGGGCGTCAAAGCCAGAGAAATAATTGGCTCAGAGATTCTGTAGGTATGTATGTATGTACGCCTGTATGTACGTTTTTACTTACGTATGTGTGTAACGCGATAACTCTTGATAGAAATAATGTAACTTGACGTGTTTTTATCTCATCAGGCAACCAAAGACTGAGATTTAATGTGCCCGTAGGCTCTGTATCTACGTAAGTATGTAAGTGCGTAACGCAGTACATCTTGGTAGAAATACTCGATTTGCTTCAAACTTTCAATATAGGTTTATTCTTATGAGGAGGTTTTTTGATTAGTTTTGGGCGGTCAATAAAGAAGAGAAGGGGGGACGAGAGGCTGATTCGCCCCTTTCATTAATTCAAATAAATGGGTTTCCATGGATTGTTAGCTTATTTTACTCAAATTTTAGTTATAGGGGCATTCTCTTGAGGCGCCTCCATGATTAGTTGTGGGCGTTCATTGTTTAAGTATAAAGGGATAGGGGAATAGGGGTAACGCCCCATAATTTATGTACATGATTTTTTCACGCAGAATTACTGATTTGCTTCAAATTTTAGAAATAAATTCATTCTGGTAAAGCGCTAACCTAATTAGTTTTAGGGGTTAATTCAATGAGAACAGCGGGAAGAACGGGTGGATCCCGCCTAATTTTTACAAATGGGTTTTTCATGCAGAATTAACCGATTTGCTGCAAATCTTGGATTTGTTTATTCTGATGAAGCGTTTCACTGATTAATTTTGGTGGTTCTTTTATTAAATATATAGGGAAAACTTACAATTTATTTATTTCCTTAAATTAGATAAATTGGTTATAATCAGGGCTGCGGAGTCGGAGTCGGAGTCAGGCCCATTTTTGAGAAAAAGGAGTCGGAGTCAGGCCCATTTTTGAGAAAAAGGAGTCGGAGTCGGAGTCGTAAAAAACAACCCGACTCCGACTCCGGCTTTTTTCTTAGACAGTTTAAAGAAAAATTAAACCAATAACAAGTAATTTTAAATCCATAGATCCAATCCATTCTTATTGTTACTTTTGGATTATATCGGACTACCCAAGTTAAAGAATCCCAATAAACTGTCCAACGTACACAGGAGATGAATACTGTTTTTAATTAAAAGCTCTAGTAGATCCTATATTATTTGCGAAATAGTAAAATTTCCATCTTCAATTTTATTTTCTTCAATCTTTACAAGAATAAAGTATTAGATTCTTGAACATTTTCGATTTCCGGCATTCGATAGATTTATACGTTTTAGAAGATCCTGAACTGAACATGATTTGATAGTTTTTCGAAAATGTCTGTCAGTGTCTGTCACTTCGTGAATCTGCATGCGACAAAAATTTTGGAACGCTCTATCTCAAGAACTAATGAATGGAATTACACAAAACTTTAGATTTTGTTAGATCTTGATAGAATCTGGATCTGATCATCAGTGTGCATCACTCGACAGGTAGCTTTGGTATGCTGCATTATTCACAATTTTCACAGTAGCTATATCTTAAAAATTAATGCACGTATTTATATAAAACTTAAGAATCAGTTAGTCCTTGATATAATTAGGTGCTGCAATTTTTTGGTGCAAATCGCTAAATAGGTGGCGCTGCTATACTGCATTGTTCATGATATTGCAACAGCGCTATCTCCAAAACAAATGCTGGAATTTTCACCAAACTTTATATTTAATTAGTTTGTAATCTAGATTAGTATACCTTAGCGTTTGGTGTAAATCGCCCTTCAGGTAGCGCTGATATGGTAGCGCTGATTTATTTACGATTTTGACATAGCTGTGGCTCAATCACTAATGCATGGATGTTTATTAAACTTTAGGTTCAGTTAGTATCTGATAGAAATTGATTCTGATTCGTTTTTTATGTACATCACTCAACATGAAGAGCTGTTATGCAGAACTTTAAAATTTCAGCAATAGCCCTTTCAGCAATAGCCCTTGTACTGATTTTCACTAAACTTCAAATGCAGTTAGAAGTTGATATAACTTGATGACTAGATTTTGGTGTAAATCACATAAGAAGTGGCGCTGCTATGCTGCATTTTTCAGGAAGTATTAACATGTGTGATATAGAAGAAGGTTCTAAGATTAACACATCTTACTATTTTTTTTCCTTTCCATTAACCTTCCTACCCTGTTGAAAAAAAAGTTACGTTTTACCTGAATGGGTCGATTAGACCCAGTTTACTTGTTTTTATTTATTCTACCTCAAAACAAGTATTTTTAACTAGCTTTATATTAGATATTATTTTTGTATTCACTATTAGAGACCAACATATTTTATAACCCCCCCTCCCACTTTAACTGCACCCCCTCCCCCTCTTCCTTGCAATGCCTTGTTTGTATAAGCAATAATTTGGAAAATAATAATAAAAAATGTACATTAGAAATTTGTTTTATTCCTTAGAGAATTTGTTTTATTTGTTTTGTTTGTTATTATAGAAATTTGTTTTGTTTGTTTTATTATTTGTTTTATTTTTTTTATTTGTTTTATTTTGATACATTTTTTATGATAAACAAGATTTACAGTACACATTTACATGCTCCTGGCAAAGAAAAGATAAGCATGAAATACATCTCGTCTGCGTTTTTCGATCTCTGTTTGGACCACATTCTTTACATCTTCCACGTTTAGCTGAATTAATACTTTCTTTTTTTCACCTGCTGAGGTAGCCAATTGCTTCTTTATGATTACTCGGATATTTTGTTTCATCCTAATATCTCTGTGAGGTTCGGTCAGATGTTTCCCGAGTTCCTTTAGAAAAAGCCGCCTTTTGTATAGTTTGTTTTGATTGCAAGAAGGATTTACATGCATAAAAACAACAAATGCATTTATTGCAGCTAGATCAATTAAATTGTAAAATAAACACACAGACCATCGCCTAGTGCCCCTTTTGCATATATATGCAGCAGCTAATTTATCAGTAGTAGCTACTCCACCTTTAGTTTCATTACAATATAAAATTATTTCCGGTTTCTTTTCTTTCTCCATTTGAAACTTTGGCCTCATGATGCATAGTTGAAAGGAGGTTTACCGATTTGTTTTTTTTCGGCACATATGAGACAAGTGTCATATCTTTTTGAAACCCGAATAATGAAGAAAATACAGGGTGGTCATAAAAAACTTTGCCGATATATGGAGCTCTAGCGGCCAGTCCGCTCAACCGATCAAAATGAAATTTCAGATATAGCTATTCAGAGGTATGAGCTCGAGATTCTGCGAACGACAACAAAATGGCGCTCACGGTTAAGGTTATAGTTATAGAAACTCAAAAATTTCCAATGGCAACACCCATTTTTTTCATCGCAAAATGCTCAGCGCATGCGGAAACTCTAAAGAGCGTTGGAACCGTACGTGTATTGCAAGAAAGGGACATGTTATGCACGCATAAACAACCGTTCTGGGAATCCTCCCCCCCCCAAAGAAAAAACTCGATTGGGGCGCAAAGAGGAAATTTGCATATGACGCAGAGTGAGTACACTAATCTCTGATTACAATACAGATCGGAGAAACTAAAACTTTCATTTTGATTAAACATTTTCCACAATGGCATCGAAAAATCTAATTGTTTTCCATGCATTTATATGCGATTAGTGATATGGGTCGATTAGACCCATTCAGGTAAAATGTGACTTTTTTTATTTTGGCTAAAAAAAATAATTTCGGAAGTCTGAAAAAATTATAAACTGAAGATATTTATCTATTTGAGGAATACTTAAAATATAAGAGCTCTTAGTTAAAACCCGACGGAGCTATTATGAAATAAATAATAGAAATGGGTCGATTAGACCCATTCAGGGTAGAAAGGTTAAAATTTTTCTGCTCTGGAGAGCACTAGTTAACATAAAAATTGTACAGATTTTTCTTTTCGAGTCCACGGATCCGAAATAGTAAAATATCCGTTTTGTTATCTCTTTTAGATTTCGGTAATTTAATTTTTCATGTTTGTGGTACGTAAAATTAAATAATTTGTAAAACGGAAAATATTTTTTTTCCAAAAGCTCTAAGAACTGAATACCGAAATAATGACTTTTTGCCTTATTTTTCTTTTGTTCCCTCATAACTTTAACCAGCATCAACATTAGTATATTAGCTAGCCAGGAAGCCAGGAGTCGGAGTCGGAGTCGTTAAAATTTCCGGATTCGGAGTCGAAGTCGTTAAAAATTCCGAAAGCGGAGTCGGACTTGGAGTCGGCCATTTTTCCCACCGACTCCGCAGCCCTGGTTATAATACAGAATAATTTTGCTTAAAATTTTGGGCATGAATTCATTTGATCAGGCGCTTCTTTAATTAATTTGGGTATTTTCTTTTGGTTAAGTATAATGGGGCAGTGGACGTTTTATCGTCTTCCTTAAATTAGATAAATGGATTTTTATGCAGATTTATCCGATTTGCCGTAAATTTTGTATACAGTTTTTTCCTTTATAAGGTGAATCCCTGAATTGTTTTGAGGGTTTAATGATTAAGTATAAAGAGAGGAATAGGGCGATATTTATTGGAAAAATTTACAATGTATTTTTAAATTGCGATGTGTTCACAGAATGGTAAATGCAAATATATTATTGAATATTTAGATTCTTAAATCTTTCAATATTCAAATAGGGATTCATTAAATAATTAATATAGTTTAGAACAATAGAAAAAAGAGACAGGTTAAAACATCATAACTATTGAATCTGGTCTGTAAAAAGTAGATTTGTGAATATGTTATCTTGTCATTACTTAAGGCTTTTCTCAAATCCAAAATCTATTTCTATAAATTAAAAGTGGGGGATTAGCCTCCCGTTTACCTCCCTTTATTCTTATACAATGAATTCCCAAAATTAATCAGAAAAGTACCTTATCAGAATAAACTTACATTGAAAATTTGAAACAAATCGGATATCTCTATCAAGAGTTATCACGTTACGTACATAAGTACGCACATACGTACACATATGCATACTTGCATGCGTACATGCATATACAGAACCTGTGAGCCCATTATTTCTCTGGGTTTCAAGCCTGTGAGCTAAAAAAACGTAAAACTACATTGGCCTAGGGTAAACTAAATCAGCCTAGGACAAGCAAGGTGTTGGCGTTAAGGCGGTCATTGAATTATAAAAAATCACGCCAAATTGAACTGGCCTAGGATAAACTAGATAGGACTAGGATAAACTAGTTCAGACCAATAAACAGCAGTCTAAACTAGTCTATCCTGTAAGAGTTAGGCCAAACTAGTTTGGCCTAGGAAAATCTAGTTTGTCCTATGGGCCTTAGGATAACCTAGTTTGGCCTAGGAAAAACTAGTTTATCCTATGAGCGTTATGATAAACCGGTTTGGCCTAGAAAAAACTAGTTTATCCGATGGGCCTTAGGATAGACCGGTTTGGCCTAGGAAAAACTAGTTTATCCGATGGGCGTTAGAATAGACCGGTTTGACCTAGGCCAATCTAGTTTGGCCTAAAATCGGGTTTGGCCAGGTTGCGAAAACACTTAGAAAACGGTATAAAACTAATGCAAAAAAAAGTTAGTTACAACAATGGTTGTTCTGCATAAGCAGGACAAATTTCCATTGCAATTCTCTCTGATGATAACAAGAAATCACATTAAACAGCTCACTTCTCAACATATGAAAAATGCAAAAGCAGAATAAATGATGGCATACTTACAGTTGAATAACCTGAAATCATCTTTGAAGCAGGTCATTACGTAAAAAAATATAATTGACTGGAAAAATGTGGTAATAGAACTTCCAATCAATACAAAGAAGAGTAAAGTAGGTGGATGCATCGAAAACATGCCAACTTTTGATAAAGAAAATCACAAATCAATATAAAACACTGCACTAAGAGGATCGAATAGTTGGTACACGTGGTATATGAAATATAGCCACGTCCACGACCTATGTCCAAGATAGTTTTGAAAAGAAGAGCTGTATTAAAAACAACAATTCATTGTATGTCCCAATAGAGTGATAATGCCGTTTTTTTACCAAAAGTTGTCTGTTTTGCTCCAGCTATACGGAATGAAGATTTTATTTTACAGTTTAAATGTGTTAAGCAGATAAATATAAAGATTTAAGTAGCACTTTTAAATAATAACCAGATCTGTAGGATTTTTTTTTTTTATTTTTTTGAAAAACGTCAAAAAATAACAAATTTTACCCAAAATTTCGATTTTTGGAGCAAAAGCGCAGACTCGAGCCATTTTATTTCAGCGGTGAAATTTCACACAGTTGATTTACTAGTATAATGGAAACTTTTGGCACCTACCCGTTTTTGATTTTTAAAAAATAATTTTTTCCGATCCAACCTAATATATATACTTCACTTTATAACTGGTGATAAATATATATTTTTGTTTGAAAGAGTCATTCTGAATTGATTTTGCACATTGACGAAGTAATATTAGATATATGAGTCTTAGTAATGCAATTAAACATGAGTATTAATAATGTAATTAATAATTGTTGTATTACTATCAACATTTTCATTAAAATAAATTAAATAAATTACTAGGCAAAATATATATAAAGTGAAGCTTTTATTTTCATCTATCTTTACAAGAAGATAGTATTGGATGCGTGAAAAATTTCGGCTTTAGGTTTTGTATGGATTTGTACTTTTTAGTAAGATCTAAACTCAATTTGATTTTAAATATATACATATATATATATATATAGAATGTTTGCCTGTGAATCTGTTAGTCTAGCCTGTCTGATGCGACGAAAAATTTGTTGAAGCTTTATCTCGATAAATAATGCACATGCTTTCATAAAACTTTACATTTAGTTAGATCATGATGTAAAATGTATAAAGTTCCTTAGTTTTTGGCGTAGATCGCCTAACAGGTTTCACTGATATTCTGCATTTTTCGCACTTTCTGCAATAGCTCTATGTCAAGAAATAATGTAGGGATTGTCATCGAACTTCAGATTAAAGTAGACCTTGATGAATATTAGCTTTGATTATGTTTTGATATAAATCGCCAAACTGGCAGGGTTTCTCTTGTGTATTTTTCTTGATTTTTGAAAAAGATCATTTCAAAAACTAATGAATTGATCTTCATCAATTTAAGAATGAATTAGACATAAGTTGTTGCTAGTTATGCATTAGTGTAAACCACCAACAGATTGTGCTGCTGTGCTGAACTTAGCAGGATTTACACGATTTTGTCGATTGTCACATCTTAAAACTAAAGCAAGAAATTTCACGTCTTTAGAATTTTTATGATGGGCATAGATTAGCCTACACTTTTAACAGTGTACTAGTGAATTTTGAAGTATTAACAACTATGAGGTTGAAGAAAATTTTGATATTGGTTTCTCATATCATATTCATAATGTATTTTTAAAACCTCAAAAATAATCGCTTTGTTTGAATTTTTTAGAAATATATCTTATAAAAAATACGAAAAGGCTGAAAAATAGTACGATTAGAAAGATTAAGATCGTGATTTATAATATTTTATAAACTTAACTGATATATACACTGTTAAAAATTTGTAACATATTGTCGAGTTATTTGACCATGTTTTAATGCTTATGTAACCGTATTTGCACTACATTCTGACCATAAAATTGGCAATAATATGTCAAAAAGCATTAAATTTCAGTTGTGTATTTGTTTTCGGTTTTAAAATGTTTGAGTGACTGGACAGAATGCTGCAAACTTTTAACTGTGTATGTTTGCCGCTAAAATTAAGAACTGTATTTTAACAACAAAATTACTTAAGAATATTTTAAGCGTAACAAAAATAATGCTCTTTTTAGAAAACAATAAGTCTTTGAAAAAATATTTGATATGGTATACGACATACTGAATTGAATATTAAAAATGTGGAAAATTCATTGTTCACGATTTTTCTTCCGGAAATATGGACTGCTTGATTCATCTAAGTTTTTTTTAATTTCCTTTTTTCTGACTTTCAATCGTTCTTAAATTTCTGTTGGTCAAGATATTATTCTTAGATGTTACAAAATCTTCAATGTTGCTGTCAAAAATATGTTACATTAGCAGCTTTAGTAATAAAATTAAAATTAATAACCTTAACACTAACTTTAAAATTAACAAGTGTTTGATACTTTTGTATGAATAAATTCTATTATGCACCTGAAAATGTTTATATGAAAATTGATAGCATCCTCTGAAACTATAGTTCAGGCAGAAAATACTAAGTACATTGTAAATTATATTCGGAAACGTACACAAAACATAACTTTTGTTTTAAATGTTTTTCTTTCTTAAAAGAAAATATTGAAAAAAATTTTTGTTTTACAGATTTCTAAGTATAAATGAAAGTTATATGAGAACATGAATAACTCGCAAGAGAATATGTCATATTTGTTTAATATTATAAGGACTAAAAAAAAGAAACGTTCGTCTATTTTGATTTTTAATGTGTACGAAGGTTGCATTTTCAAGCTGTTGATATTAAACGTGTCTTCCATCTAATTCAAATTTATAAAAATAAAATTTTTCTTGCATAATTTTAGAAATAGCATTAGAAACATTTATTTACTGCAATCATATTATAATCTCGAAAAAGAAATTCGAAAATTATCTAATTTAAAATAAGAGTTTTAAAAATAATGATGTTGAACAAGAATACAATATCTTTAAGAAGACACATAAGCACAAAAGTTTACATCGAAAGATATTTTAACTTTCATAAATTCCAAACAATGGTATACACTTTTATACAATATACCTTTACTATCGAAATCAAAATTCTACATGACACGTTTAAATAGCTTTTAGTTGTAGAAAGAATCCTAGAATATTGAAAACTATTAAACGATATATAAATTTTGATGAAATAGTTGCAACTTTTAAATACTTTTCTGAGACAAAATTTTAAGTAACTTCGAAAATCGATAACTTGTATGCATACCAAAATACTCTGTTACTTTGTATATAAATATCTAACTTAGTATTGTATGTTACATTTTACAAATTCATTACACTAATCATCTTTAATTCGTTAGATAGCAGATCATATTTGAAATAATTTTTCTTATATTTGCTTCTATCATGCAAGAATTTCTCAAAATTTGAAAATGTTTGAAGAATATAAAATTCTATTTTTTATAAAGATCATTCTAGTTTTTATACCAGGTGATTCAAAGTAGAATATTCGAAGACAATAAATTCTGTTCTCGTAGAAAATTCTACTTTATACAGAATGATTCAAGGTACAATTTACAAACACAATAAAATTATGTTTTATGCATAGAGAATACTATTTTTTATACTACGCGATTCAAAGTAGCTGTAATGGGAATTAGATTGTTTAATCTTGATAACAGATCTACTATGAATAGCCTGGTGTAGTGCGACATGTCTGATCTTGTCCATTTTATTTCTTTTCTTTTCTGGAATAAATAAATTCAAATCTTAAATATTCTGCCAAAGCCAAAATAATAATAATAATAATAATAATAAAGGTTTTCACTGATTAGTTTCGAAAGTAATTTTTTCATTATTTACACTGGGTGATTCAAAGTAGAATGTTCGAATGTAATCTAGTTCAGTTTTCTGTATAGATTATACTACCTTTCATACTGGGATATTCAAATTAAAGCTTCGAAGATAATAAATTTCGTTTTCTGTAAAGATATTATTTATTATACTGGGTGATTCAAAGTAGAATGTTCTATGATAATGCAATTGTGTGTTATATATAGAAAAAAAATTATGCGTTCAAATTTGATGTTATGACAATTAGCTCTATTAATCGACAACACATCTATTGTGAATAGCCAGATAAATTGTGAGTTTTTTATTCATGTTCATTTTATTTTTAGGTAGCTCTCATTACAAAAAGTAAAAAGCTACATATTGCAGTCGTCCGGAGGAAAACAATTCCAGAAAATTTTGGTATATTTTCACCCCCAGACCCCAAAACCACCCTCCGTTCAAATCTTGACACACACACATGTATATATGTATATATATATAGATATATAACCATATATATATATCTTTATATATAAAAATCTTCTGTGCGTGTGTATGTAACTGAACTCCTCCTAAACGACTGGACCGATTTTAATGAAATTTTGTGTGTGCGTTCCAGTGGATTCGAGAATGGTTTAGATTCACATTTCATCGAAATTGATTCAGTACTTTTTTAGTAATTAGGCAAAAACTAATAGTTAGTGATTTTTCACTAATTAAAAGTGCTATAAATATAAAAGAAAGTCTGGATTTCGTTTTAATCACAGCACAAAAAATTGGGGTAAAAATACTTCTTATAACATCGAGTGCCGCTAAAAAGGGATTTTCGAAAATTCCACCCCTAAGGCGGGTTAAAAAAAAAAAAGATCGAACTTAAAAAAAAAAAATTCCTTTAAAATCGGCTTTTGTAGATATTTTTCAACTGATAACATATTTTAGTGCATTTTTTCACTCTGAATCGAATGGTACTAAGCAAATTCGTTTAAATCCAGTAGTTCGTGAGATAATTCATATTTTCCCAATTTGGCGATGTCTTCGGCGCAAAAACCTGAAATTTTCAATCCTTAAATATATATATAAATGAAAGTCAGGATTTCGTATTAATAACAGCACAAAAAAATCTACCGAACCAAAAATCTTGAAAATTGGGGTAAAAATACTTCTTATAACATCGAGTGCCGCTAAAAAGGGATTTTCGAAAATTCCACCCCTAAGAGGAGAAGAAAAAAGAGCGAACTTTTAAAAAATTCCTTAAAAATCGGCTTTTGTATTTATTTTTCAAATGATAACATATTTTAGTGCATTTTTTCATTCTGAATCGAATGGTACTAAGCAAATTCGTTTAAATCCCGTAGTTCGTGAGATAATTCACATTTTCCTAATTTGGCGATGTCTTTGGCGCAAAAACCTGAAATTTTGAATCCTTATCTTTATATATATAAATCTTCTGCGTGTGCGTATGTCACTGAACTCCTCCTAAATGACTGGACCAATTTTTATGGAATTTTGCGTGTGTGTTCCAGTGGATTCGAGAATGGTTTAGATTCACATTTCATCGAAATTGATTCAGTACTTTTTTAGTAACTAAGCAAAAATTAATAGTTAGTGATTTTTCGCTAATTAAAAATGTTGAATAAGTTCGATGAATACAGTGCGGACGGAATGCCCGAACGGTCTAACGCGCCAGATATAAGCTCTGCTTCTCGAAGAAAGAGATCGCGTGTTCGAACCCCGCTGCTGTCAAACGTGTATTATTTACAGTAATATAGCCCGTATTATAATTTTGATTAACTGACTTCAGAAAATCGTTAACTTTTAACAAAAAAGAGAAAAATAAACTTTTCTATCAAGAATTGAACCGACTTAAAAAAATACTGAAGAGTGAAAAAAAATTTCCTTACATAACTGCAGTAAGAAATTAAATTAAGATCGTAGTGTTTATCGTGCGTATTACTATATATAAGTACATTTATTTGATTTTCTGGTGTCGGTGCCGGGAAGGACAACGTCTGTCGGTGACAGGACAACGTTTGTCGGGTCTGCTAGTATATATATATATATATATATATATCTCATTTTTGTCATGCGATAACTAACGTATTTATGAACCGATTTGAATGAGACTTAGTATGTACATAGTACATACATATATCTCGACCGAGTTCGTTGCCCAGCATCATCCGCCGTCTTGTTTCAAAATGGCAGACATTTAACATTTTTAAAAAATTTTAAATTTAAAATTAAATACGAAAAAATTAAAAGTTCAAAACTATTTTTATTTTATGTGATAGATCTTAAAACACCAATTCAGAACACTTTTTACTTTGTCTATGTCTTAAAAAATGATTGAGTTATAGCACTTTGAATTTTTCTTATGGCTGACATTTTGAAACGATTTGATTTTTGTCACGTGATAACACTCGTATTTATAAATCGACTTGGATGTAACTTGGTGTGTACATAGTGCATAATAAAGCCTGGACCGAGTTCGTTAACCAGTTTCATCCGCTATCTTGTTTAAAAATGGCGGACATTTAATTTTTTTTTATAATTTGAAATTAGGTACAAAAAAGTGAGAAATTGAAAAAGATTTTTCTTTTATGCATTTGACCTTGATACAAAGATTTCAAACCATTTTTGTTTCGTTTGTATCTTAAAAAATGTCTGAGTTATAGTACTTTTAATTTCTAATGTTGCTTAAATTTTGAAATGATCTCGATTTAGTCACGTGATAAAATGCGCATTTATACACCGATTTGGATGGAACTTGGTGCGTACATAGGACATACTGATGCCTGGACCGAATTCGATGGCCAGTTCAAACCGCCGTCTTGTTTCAAAATGGCGGAATATTATTTTTTTAAATTTAAATTTTAAAAGAAGGTGCAAAAAAGCAAGAAATTGAAAAAGATTTTTCTTTTGTGTTTTGATCTTGATACAAAGATTCCACAGCATTTTTTGTTTTATCTATATTTTGAAAAATGGCTGAGTTTTAGCACTTTCAATTTCCAGTGTGACTGACATTTTGAAACTGTCTGAAAATTGTCACGCGTTAGTACGCATATTTATAAACTGACTTCAATATAACTCCATGTGTTCATGGTACATACCAATGTCTTGACCGAGTTCACAAGCCAACTTTATCCGCCATCTTGTTTCAAAATGTCGACCATTTAAATTTGTCAAAAATCTTTTTAATGTATAATGATGCATAAACAAAAAATTAGAAATTCAAAAAAGGTTCTTTCTAAAATATTTTTCTTAATAATGAATTCCGGAGTATTTTTTGCATTGTCTTTAGCTTGAAAAACGTCTGGGATATAGCAGTTTGAATTTGTAAGGTGGATGACATTTTTTTTAAAAAGTCAATTTGACAGCACTCGTATGTATTAATCAATTTCGATGTGAGTGCGCATGTTCACATGAATTAAGATTTCGATCAAGCTCATTGGTTTTTTTTTTTATCCATCATGCTGCTTTAAAATGGATATAGTGGAATTTGGCGATCCTATAAATCGCTTAAAATAAATCCAGGTTGAATAAAAGATGACTAATTTCTAAAAATTCCTATTAATATTCAGCATTGACAAAAACTAGTATTCAATCTTACATAATTATGTTCCACTATTTTGAACTTCGTATATTTGATTCATAAAACTTAATTTAAAATAAATAAATAAGTATATGAAAGCTACCTCTTTCTCCCGGCACTGCCGGAAGGACTTTTTTCTATAAAGCAGTTCAAATCTTAAATATACTACAAAAAACCAAAAACAAATTCAGTACTTAATTTCTAGTGTAATATTTTCCCCTCAGATGGCATAAAAAATGTGTAATACCAGAAACTAAGCTTACACATTTTCAGTTAACAAAAATAATATATTAAATTAATCATCTAATATAATAAGTTTTACTAAGAAAAATTCTTATGTTTTTTAGAAATTGAAAATGTTAATATGCTAAAAAGTTTACAGTAATAAAAAAAAACACGAATTAATACCATGCGTTATTATCAATGCATTATCAGTATGCATTATTATCAATAGAATATTTATGAATCTGAAAGTAAATAATTTTTTAATTTAAATAATTTTTTATATATATTCAGAAAATATAAAGGAATACTTTTAAAAAAGCGTGTTGAAAAAAATGAAAAACTCGCACAAAAGTTTATAATCGATATTTATATATATACTTTTAACCATAATGCACCATACATTACTTTTATTAAAATAATATGTACTAATTTTTAAAAATGAGTACAATATTGTTAGTTCCGGATACTTATCATTTAAGCATCCGGAGTTCAGTAAAATCTCTTTAAAACGACCAAATTACGTTCCAACAAAATTAGGTTACTCCGAGAGGCGGTCTCTTAATGGAGATCATGGTATAATAATGTATTTTAATTGTGCAAGAAGTGTTAAAAATTAATGTTACTAAAATTTATTTTTCACATTCCGAAAAAAACATAAAAATGTATATATCAAAACAAATATTAACAAATAATGATGATTTGATTAATTTACCTATTTCTTTGAGAGTTTCTTGGCAGAATATGGCAGAAAAATTTATGGACAATCATTAAATCGTCACCAGTGATAACTTCATTGACTAAAACAGCACAAAGAGTTTTGAATTCTTAAGAGTTACCGGAATAGTAATTAAAAGAATCTAAACTTATTTTAGATTTTTTCCTCTAGTTTAGAATCTTGAAAAGGAATGTGCTCTCATGAATTATTTTTCTCAAGAAATTTTCTTCAAGCGGCCAGGAAAAAACTGAATATCTTTGAATTTCTTTTCAAAAAAATGGCCACTTATGAAGGGAGTAGAACTGATATGGTCTCTGAAAGGATGCAAAATTAATACTGATCCTAATGAAACAAATCTCGTTATATAAAAATTGGTCATTAACACTTTTCCTGCTAATCACGCGCCAGCGTTAAGGGGCCACTCACGCGCAAGTGCGTGATGTTGGGTAATGTCCAATAGCCAGTCACGCGCTTTGTTACACGAATCAGCCAGTCACACGAGTGCGGGAAAATCTTTCACTGATTCTTTGTTATAAAAAGTAAATCGGCTTCTGGGAAAAATCCACTTCTACAGTACGGCACTAACTGTCACCACATCTTCACGTAATCGGCAGCGAACATGTTAAGGGCGATGATCACACAGGGAGGTTTCAATGTATTTTGAAATGTATACATCTTAAGTACAATGCTTATTGTTTATCACATTTCTGTATTATGCTTACTCAGTAAAACCTCTTCAGCAAATCAAGATCAAAACATCGCTAAATTTTTTATTCATGATTCGCTGATAATGTGGGAAATTAAAACGTTAAAAGGTATGGAAGATGCAGTGGGAATTACAAACTATTAACAAACATCATTTTCGCTTTTCCCGTAATTTTCGATTTCATACTCTTATTTTGATGACATCATGCGACTCGGTTTGTTTATTAAGCTCTAAAACCAGGTTACTTAGAAAATCAGCATTGTCTCATAAACTTAAAATGAACATCTTTTTTTCTATATATTGAAACACTTATACTTAGGTTTTATTAAAATTACTGGAAATAAAATTTCACCTTTGGTGTAATAAATTCAGGAAAACAAAAATGAAATTTACCTGTTTAGTATCTGAAGATTCTTTCAACCTCCCCGTGGTATTAAGGTGCATTGCTTGATAATTTTTTTATATTGTGAGTATTTGGAGTCATTGGTACGTATATCAAAATCACTAATCTATGTATGAGATTGAATTATATTCAAGCAATTTTCACCCAAAACAATCAATAGAACGTTTTGAATTTTTCTGGTGGATATTTGGATTAAATTAGGTAACATTTCCGTTATTAGCTTCAAAATATTTCTGCTCCATTCTGTTTTCATCTAACTCAACAAACATTAGTTAACAGGACAAACATGATTTTTTATTCTTTAGCCTTTTTTCTATAATGCACGTTTCCATATACATTTCTTGAATAATTTATACAGTCAGATTCTTCGGATTGCCAGACAAAGTTAGAGAGAAGCAATATAATGTAATTTTTCTTATTTATCTTCTCACCTTTTTAAAAAAGACATTAGACTCATGAGATTGTAAACTATCACGAAATGGAAATTCTGTTCTGAATTCAGAGCTCTATTTCTCCTCTGGTTTCATGCATGTGGTTTATGAATGATGATACTGACATTTCACAAATATTTAAAATTTAATATTGTGACTCATTAAACATTTGTTTTAAATATTTATTTTTTTTAACACTAGAACCGCGGGACTTTCGTCATACCTAGAACCGCGGAGCGGGTCAATTTGACCCGGGATGGAAAATAATGTATAAATATGCCCAAATACTTTATTTGGTTATTTAAAAGATTATATTTTCTTACAATAATCATTATTTCTTAATATTTACATTATATTTTACACATAAAATTAGCAGAAATTTCCTACATTTTAGAGAATGCTATTATTCAAAATTACATTTCAATCAGTATGATGAAAATATATTGAATAGATATTGAACACTTATTTTAAACAAATAAACTTGGACTTAATAAACATTAAAAATAGACTATCTTATTCAAATGAATTTAGATATAAAATCCAAGAATAATTTTTAAAAATATAAAAAATACATGTTACTTACAGAATTATCTAATGCAATTTTTTATATGCTTTGCTTGAAAAACATGGTTAAACATTTCCCACTATTATCAGAAACGTGTGTGTACATTATATTTTGAATAATTATTTTTAATTTAATTTTCATTATTTTTAATTTTGATAACAAACTCTTTTATGTTTAGTTTGTGTTTTTCACAGTTTTTAGGGTTTCTTCTTGCGCAAATGATTTTTTTTTTTTTTTGGGGGGGGGGGGGAGGATTATAAACAGCGGAGAATGACGCAAGAAATAACAAACTATTTTTATACGTGTTCAACTAAGTTTTGAATAAACTGACGGAAAATACTGATAAATTTTCTGGTTACCGATTTGCATAAAATCCAAGCATTGATAACAGCAAAATACAAAATATTATAAATTGTACTCATTGGCTTCCTGTAAGAAGCAGTCTTGATATAAGCAGACTTTCTGTCATCGGGGTAATCACACAGCTACATTGATTTTAATTGCGTTGTAATAAACAAGTATCATTTTGTATTTTTTATAATTATCTAAAATTTCAACAGTTAGATGTAGACGGCAAAGCAACAAAACAATTTTACACTTTCCTCCTTGGTAAATAGTTATGCTGATGTATGAATGAGGTAGAAGAATTGCCGTATGCAATTTCGATTTTGACATTTTTACAGATACTAGTATTTCTCGTCTTGGCGATTTACAGTTTATATGTTATTTGCAATTTATCTGTTTTTGATATACGTATAATGAGTAAACCTACTCGCAGTTTTTGAAAGAAATAAGTGCTTATCTTCGCTTATGTTAGGCCCCTTTTATACAGTTAGTCTTGCAATTTTTTAGTCATCTTCTTTATTTATAGGTATGAATGTACAAGTTATTGTTTATTTATTTTGAAAATTTTCATGAGTATAAAGTTTACAATTTGTCAACTTTTGTTCAAATTCTTAATTTTGTTTTGTTTAAATATCACTGATAAATATCACAAACTTTCGTTCAATGCTGATAAATTTTCATCTATACTCCAATGAGAATGTCCAACAATGTTAAGAGTGCAAGAAGAGCCATCGTCACTTTCATTTTCATCATTAGAATTTAATTTTCTTCGTTTACAGGTAGATATTCATCCTCAATAATTTACATTCTCAATAATTTTCAGATAATAGCTGCTAACAACCTAAAGCTTCTTTGGCGATAATATTAAGACATCGGAAATCTTATTTAAACTTTTAATAAATGTATAATAAAAGTAACTTCAATGCTACTTCTAAATATTTGTTGTAATTTTCTTCTGCAATCATCCATTCTTCACATCAAGAATATAAGATCTTGACTGAAAATTTTCACTATCCCCCTTTTCCGATTCAGTCTATTAAAGGAATTAGGAGTGCGATAGATATACTTTCTCATTACTTATGAAAAAATGCATCTCAATCTGACATTTATGCCTAAAAACTTATTACGGGTCAAATTGACCCGTTTCGCGGTTCTAGGTATAAGTGGTTATAACTCCAAAAATATTTATGTTATTTTTAATTAAATACAAAAAATTATTGCTTACCTTAAAATATTAAAAGTCAGAAAAGGAATCCTTTTTTCAATGAACACTTCTCGCGCGGCGAGAAATTAAATATCAATTTGGGTCAAATTGACCCGCTCCGCGGCTCTAGTGTTAAGTTACAAAACAGAGATCACAATTATAACTTTTTATATTAAAACGGATCAGTAATTTTAAATAATTAATTTAAAACATTATCTTAATTTTCATTTAAAAAAGGTTCTTCATCGTCCTGTATTTCACTATTTCGCACAGAAAAATGATTAAAACGGGAATTCTAAATCATAACATTTTAAGAAAATATTTAACAATAATTTTTTTTTATATATATTAAGTAAAAACAAACATTATATATTCATGTAACAGTGGAATTGGTATCTATACATTAATTGTTATAAAAGAAATAACCATGATATTATCGTCAAATTAAAAAAAAAAAAAAAAAAAAAAAAAAAAAAAAAAAAAAAATCAGAAATGAAAAAAAAATGTTTTTTAAATCTCTAAAACAAAGAATAGTCAATCAATTAAGATATTTTGGAAACATACTTTTTGCGTAGCTCGTGATTAAAATGAACATTATATATGTGTCATGCATGGTCTCATATTCATGAATATAACTGTGTTTTAGGACGATTTTGACGTTTATTGAAGATAAATAGATAGGAACAAACAAATGTACCTGTAATTTCTCTTTCCTTAATAAATATTTAGCTTAACCTCCTCGGACCCCAGCGTTTATTTTTATAATTTTTTCTACTTTAGTTATGAATTTATATTAACAGACTGCTAACTAAGAAAAATTTAAAAGCGAAAAAAATGTAAATTTATTTTTTGTAGCTTAAATTTGATGTATCCTATAGGATACATGGGGTCTGAATGAGTACATTTTCTAACAGTTTGCTATGAATTTTTTGCATGACAAAAGCAATGAAAAATAAGAAATAATTATGCATTTAATAATTTTTTATTATTGATGGATTCTACAAATCACATATTTACATATAGAAAAAAGTATTTAAGCTTTCTTTTTACTTTTGTTTACATTTTTCTACAATTAATATAAGAATTTGTTATAAAAGAGTCTTATCTTTTTAATAGATGATATTTCATAAAGCAGTTCCTTTCTTTCGTGAGACAAAGAAACATATTGCAAGCTGTACATCTTGTTCTAGCTTTTGTAGAATTACAGCCGGGATATCTGCAACGTGAAGTATTTCTTTGCTGTGGAATTTCAGGAAAATGGGATGCAGCCATTTTTCTTAATTCAGGAGATAGTTCAGGGCAGGGATTCTTTCTTTTCTTTTTCAGTGGAGACATAAACTCAATATCCGAATCTGTTTCAGAAACTTCATTATTCAATACTGAATCAATCTGGTCATCTTTTCTGTGAATTAAGGTTTCAGCCACTCGTTCTCGAAATTCCAAATAATCTAAAGTATTTTTGTTACCAGTATGTAAATACCGTGCTGCTCGACGATACTCTATCCACCCAGCTGTCAATGAAAAATTTACAAAATGAAAAATTGTTCTTATAGTCCACTTTCTTGTCTTTGCAGATATTTTATATAAACTAATTATCCTATCAAGAAGGTCAACTCCTCCCATGTTTGTATTGTATTCCTTTACAATATTTGGTCTACTCACATCTTTAAAGCATTTATCCTTTTTACATCCTTTCCAACGTTTACAAATATCTGTTGGTTCTTTATTTAAGACTGACGAAGCAATAATAATTGGTTTATTATCAAACCACTTTATCAATGCAATTGGACCATCATTTCTTATTAGTTGATCCACAGAACCCCTTCCAGTTTTTCTTAACGTAGCATTAGAAGAAAATTGTGCAGCTTTAGGAATATTTGATTTCCTTATCGTACCTGTACCTTGCAAACCTTTAGTATGTAATACGTCAAGCAAAGGAACTGACATGAAATAACGGTCTGCAAATATATGTGATCCTTCAGGAAGATTTTCCGACAAGCGTACTATCACTTTCTCTGCAATATCTAGATTATCTTCACTTCCGTTAACTGTGATTGTATCGCCTTTTCCTTCGTATAGAAAAAAATCTAACGGTAAACCATCAGGGGACGTTGCAACAATTTTTTTTAATCCACGTGGATTTGGTTTCCCGCGAACGTACTGCCTCATAGTAGTATGCCCCCAAAAAGGTATCTGTTCATCACATGCAATCGTTCTTGAACGTGTTTTTGTTAAACACCCTCTTCGAACAAAATTAATTACAGGACGTATTTTCCAAAATTTATCCTTTTTTCGATCTGTATCTGTCACTAAATCGTCTTCTACAACTTTAAGATTCTGACGAATCAAAAAGTAACGATCACGATTCATTTTGGATGCTATTACATCAACTCTAGTATGCCTTGCCCAGTACATACGAATTCGCGGAAACTTTAGATAAGACATTACAATTGATATGCCAAAAAAATCTTATTTTCATGCAAGGAAGTGTTTAGTTGCTTACCTTTCTTTAAAAAATATGTCCGATTAGTCATATCAGATATTTCAGACAATATACTATCGTCTAAATATTTCTCAAAATACTCTTTAGGAGGTTTGCATGTGTAATTTACAGCTTCGGGTTCAAATTCTGGAGCTGGAGGTAGAAGCTCAAAATCTTCTTTGTGTTTCCAAAATACTCTTCTTCATTAGCTATTATCATTATTTCCGCCTGTTTCTTCTTCTGACTGACTAGTAAGTTCATCACTTACAAACTCAGCTATCTCTTCATCCACCTCACTGTCTGATGACAATCTAAAATCTGAATCTTCAAACAATTCAAGAATTTCATCTTCAGAAAGCCCTACATTTTTAAAAATAATAATGTTTTATTGTATTACACATGTAAAAATATCATTAAAAATTAGTGTTGAATTCAGGTAGTGGTCGGGAGGGGGGGTATCTTCCTTGGAACATTGTATTGTTCCCCCAGGACGGTTTGATATTTTATGCTTTTTAATAGACAAAACGGCAATTTCCAAACAGGATCTTTAAAATATCGCCCTGGAACTGAAAAGATCCACCTGGAAAAAGAGAAAGATCGTAAAGACCAAAAAGATCCATCCATCTGACGAGAATAACCTCTGAATCAACACTATTAAAAACAGTATTGAATTCAGGGGGTTGACAGGAGGGAGGGGGGCACCCCCCGGAACATTGAAATGTCCTCCCCGGAAGGTTTGATATTTGATACTTTTTAATGTACACAAAATCCATTGATGGAGTGCAATTTACCCGGAACTTTACAATACCCCCCTCCCTCCCCCGAGCAGCAGAAATCCCTCCCGGAGCAAAATATCTGAATTCAATACTGATTAAAAAAAATTCCTGTTATTTAATAATCTTAATTTATGTTCATTATAGTAAATATCCATGTCAATTTTATTGTTATTTAGTACGAATGTATCTTTTAGACAACATAAAATATTAGCATTACGTATTAGTCAATCCCGATGTATCCTATTGGATACATGAAATATAAAACTAGTTCATACTATTAAAATTACACATTATTTAAAAATATTTTGTACTACAATAAACTGCATTCATCTATTTTTAATTTATTTCATAAATAAAGCTGACAAGGTTAATTATTTTTTAAACAATAACGCTTACCTTTTTTCCGACGTAAATTGCTAACATTTTTGCTGTACGCCATTTTGAAATAACACATATCCCGCCAAAAGAACGCTCTAAGAATCAAATTGATATTTTGCATTAGTACTGCCATCTGTTAGGTTTCATACATACCAATTTCTCTTTTTTAAACATTATTTTTATACAGGGAAAAATTGTAAAGAAGTGTATCCTATAGGATACACGGGGTCTGAGGAGGTTAATTTCAGCTGTCTCTAGCTTATATCTTTACTTATTTGATTAATTCACGGTTTTAAAAGATCTTTTTATATCTTCTATTTTATTTCGCCGAAACAAAATTCTGTGCTGAGAATACCAGCCGTCGTATTCTTTAGAAACATTCTATTTACTTCTAATTTTTCTTCCTGGCGTAGCTTCGCTATTTTTAAACTCGGAACCAGAGTTCCTCTTATTTCCACGCACCAAGTAGCATCGAGAATATTCAGTTGGAATACAAGTACAGCTAAAAATATTTTTCACATATATGTATGCTCATTTTAATGTAGAAACAATGCTATATATATCATCATCATCATCATAATCATAATCAAGCGTTTTCGATCCACTTCTAGATGTATGTCTCCCTCCCCCTTTTCCTTTGACTTTTCCAATGTTTCCTTCAAGTGCTTTCGTCATCCAATTTACACCGGCCACTTTTACTTACCCATCATACGTAGTATAGGGTAAGTCTTGTAATCGTTTTGAAAATCGAAAAGAAAATTTTGACGGATTTACACGTTTTAGATAGTGGAGATTCCGAAAAACATATTTTTAGAAAAAATTTTTTGCCGTCCGTCTGTCTGTCTGTCTGTAAACGCTCTATCTCCCGAACAAATTGAGATAGAGACTTGAAATTTTGTATGTAGTTAGTATGTAAGAATGGGACGAAGCCTGTTTAATATCAACAACCTCGATTATCCGGAACTATTTTTTTCGGACTCTCGAAAAATTCGTTCTGATGAAAGGTACATAAAAATTTTCGATTTTTTTTGTTCTAAGGAATGCACGTAAAAGGCAATAAAATAACACATATTTTGCATATAAAACGAAATCGATCGGATTATTAGTTGCCGAGATATTTGTAATCCTGTTTTTCACATTCTTCGATTTTTCATGACCCTGTATTTCATTAAAATTTCAATTCAGAGGTATATTTTAATTGGAAATGAGACGCTTAATCCGACGCAGTTAAGTGTTAGTTAATAGAATTATTATTTTTGGAGTTATAAGGATGTTTCTTTTAAGCAGTTTGGTACTACTTGAGTAGTTTCACGTTTTATATAATTTGTCGAAATTTGTACATCAGCAGTTCTTTAATATAGCATTACTATGTATATTAACAATATTTAAATTTTGTTTATGACTTGCAATGCATTGTAAAAATATTTTTCACATGTTTTATTTTCATATACATATCCATGATGGGTAAGTATTACGGTGGCCCCCAACGACTAGTTCTATTTTCGCCACTCCAAGAGAGTTAATTTTGAAACATATCAGTATCCTAAAATAAAGCTGAATATGTTTAATTACTTAAAAATATAGTCACTATATTTACCAATAATTATACCACACTTTTCTTAATATCGCAGTCGAACAATGATAAAATTTAATAAATTACTAATTTTATTAATTATTTTTAAACATTCATTGATCACAAATTAAAATATCCCATTAAGAACTAATAAAAAATTTAAAAATAATATTTAAAATACCTAATTAGAAATGCAAGAAGAAAAGCCTTTTCAGTTAGAAAAGACTAATTACCACTGAATACAAAAAGGGTGTGAAAACAACATGAACGCGCTTGAGGCGTCTTAAAATTAATAACTTTATATTTTTAATTTCATAAATTTTAATAGCTTTCAGTTAAAAAAGCTAATAATTAGCTATTTTTTTCTAAGCATTTAGAATCGTTTTATGAAAGACTTTAATCTGTGCACACAACTATTCATGTAATTTATTTATTTTTATTTGTAGTATTACCGCTGTTAAGAAATTTATATCTTAGTAAACAAAATAAAATTATTTTAAAGCTTTAATAATTACTTTAAAACATACAATAGTACATTGAACAATGGTTTTAGAATTTTAAATAATGACATATTTTCAAAACATATAATTAGCATTTGTTTTATAAAATTTAATACAAACGTAATTTATTATTAGAGGAAGATATAAACCATGCTAAAAATTATGTTTAACAAAAAGTTATTAGTTAAAAGAAGCTTTATATATCTTTTATAACGCAACACATTAGTTACAAAATTTTTATTTTATTTTATATAAATCTCAATACAAACAATCTAAAGCTTGTAAATATTAGAAAAAATATTTAAATCTTCAAAATCTACTTTATTAGTTTTTACTTGCTCTAATTTTCATAACCATACTTGGAAAGACAGGAAATTTATGTTATTTAGATTTACTACAGTATGCCATCTATTAAAATTTATGCTATTATATTTTATGCTTCTTTTATTGACACATCAATAAATTCGAACACAATGCTATATATATGTTATCTTTTGAATGTACTTTAATTGAATTATGCTCTGCAAGCATAACTAAATTGATACCTGTCATTAAAATGTCTTACATTCTATTCACTGTGCGGATCGTGTAACATTTGAGGCTTTGTTCAAAATTTTCGATATATTAAATTACATTTTATCTCAATTTGTCGTTTTCTGTAATGCAGTACATATACTACAATACAAGATATATAATGATATTTCTTTACAATACAAGTTATTATTTTTTTTGCAATTATTTCTAAGGGAATTAAATATGCACTTTTACAAAATAAAACTATTTCAAAATTATTACAAAATATCGTTTTTTTTATGATTGAGCTCTTTCGATATCTCATTCACACTGCGACGTAAAATTTCAGATAGTTATCAAAATATATTAATATAAATAAACCCATATCCCAAATTGAAAGAAAAACATTCTTAAATTAACTACTTTTAAATTTTATACAAGAAAAATTGGTACCTTAACATGCATTTACCTTATCGTTGCATTTTGTATAGCTTATATTCTTATATATATAATGCCAAAGGGAACATATTTGCTAGAACAACTGTTTATAATTTAGTGCATTCTTTAATTTAGATATTCTAAATTAACACCAGAAAATTAGAACAGCTGGATATTTGCTTTATTTAATATCAAACATACCTTCATTAAACAAAAAGGAACTTTTTTTTATTTAATAGCAAACATATCCTCAATAAATAAAACAAAATTAATTATTGAAATTTTCTGGTAGGAATTCAGTTTCTCTGAATTATGGAATTTCTAGGATGTATTCTACAAAGTAAATTGTAGGATTTAATTGACTCCTGCTTGGACGTTGTGCCGAATCCCTTCTGGCTCTATTATTCATTATAAATGATAATAAAAACTAAGAAGAGCAATAATATTGAAAAATAGGTAAAACATTGTTCTGAATGAAAAGAAAATTTTCCTTCACGTAAATATAAAAAAGAATGAAACAACTAAACAAATTCGCCATCATGGTTTAGATCAAAACAATGAAAGTAAAGTAATGTCGCGAAACTAGAAGGTTGAAACCAACGTTTTAAAGATTTCTTATTATTTTCGATGTTCAAATGAGATATTCTTTTCTTAGTTGAAAGCCGAATTTTAATATATTTACAAAATTCCTGTAATGTGAAAGCGTAGCAACAAAGTGTAATGAAGCCTCTATGACAGTTCTCGCAGGCATTTAAATGGAAGCTAACGGTGTTATGTTTTCATTTTTCCTAGTATACCAGTAAATAATTAGCGCCCAGTTAAAAGCTTTGTATAAAATTATTTAGAATATCTGTATAAAATTATTTAGAATATTACCATCTTTCTAAAAAATGTTAAAAAAAAAAGAAAAAAAAACACAATTTTAGACATATTTTTAATGAATTAAAGTTTTAAATATAATGTGTGTTTTGCGAATACGTTTATTTCTATTCTTTACAATAATAAATCAACGGAAAGATTTTATATTTTAAACAAGTAGTAATAAATATGGGATATTGTGCCCCTAACAGCAATTTAATAAAAAGAAATATTTAATACAAACTGTGATATAAAGTATAGTATGCTATAATTATTCCAAATTCCGAACTCCGTTGATAAAAATTTTAACGGAATTTATTATTAAAAAACATAATAACAATAAAATAGGGTTTTTAATTAATTTTTAAGGACATTAATAAATCCTATTTTTTCATACGGAAATCAATGGATGTTCATTATTACCGAATATTACATAAAATTATTTTTTATATAAATGACCAATTATCTTATTCTAACTTGTGTGGATAATTTATATTTAAAATAAAGAAAAGACATCTGCTAATCTAGTTGATTAGCAGTTTATTCTTTTGATCTCGGCACAAAATAGCTCCTACACAAATAATTAAAATAAAGGATTATTTTTTAACAATATTTTATAGTATTATGTAAGGCAAACTAATATATTATATTAATTTTAAACACAACTATTCAAATCGGTAAATTAATTATAACAGATGTAAATTTTCCAAGGAGTGAAAAAAGTCACATATAAATTCGTATGTAGCAATTTTTTGCAGTTCCAAATATTGACCTTCGATTTATTCTGTTGAGCTGATCCATAGTATTAGACCAGATTCTCTGATCGTTGAGGTCATTTGGGTGAAAAAGTCCTTCAGAATTCGTCCGGGATGGCTCAGTTGGAAGTTAATTTCAATTATATTTATATTAAAAAATGAATAAACTACAGAATAACAAAAAGAGCTATTGAAATGTAAACTATCATATGACACTAAAAGTAATTTTGAAATTCCGAATCATTGAAATATGTTGCATATCCCAAGCTGCATAAACGTTAAAAAGTGTGCATAGATCACAATATCAGGTATAAAATGTGAAGGAAAAATTTATATTAACTGAATAAATTGTATCAGACTGTAACGAAAGATTCTCGCCACAACTAATGCGGGGTCTGTGCAATTAGTTCGCATTGACGTATTCACTCATAATTTGTAAGACAATTTTCGGCATTTGAAAGAAAGAGACATATTTTATAACATTATGTTGTGAAATTTGTAAAAAAAAATAATATCCTTAATTTTGATGCGTCTGAAATAGAACTGTCACGCTGCAAAGATTACAGAATCATCATTTAGTTCCAGTTCTCTTGCAAAAAGTCAGCTACAAGATATCACCGAACAAAGTTTACAGATATAGGAACTATTGTTTTTCATATGGTACTATGATGGTTTCGCGGAATGCAATTAAATTATGTATATTATAATTAATATTATGTAATAGTGATTTAGCAAAACTTTCGTTACAACCTAATGTGAAGTCAAAATAAATTATAGAATAACTGCATAATAATAATTCACTTATTTCCATTTGCGCAATTCAATAGTGTTAAAAATATGTTTTTCTACATGATATGATGGTTTGTACTGCTGATGTAAAGGTAAATATTTCACATTATTTTTTTCAGTCTTTTTCTTTATGATGATACTTAGCGATGGCCAGTTGTTAGCGGTTGTAACTTTACCTGTCTGTTGGTCAAACTTCTGCATTCTTCAAAAGATTGTATTTAGTGATTTCATAGTTCTGTTATAAGTATTGAAACAATTGAACTATGAGCAATAATAAAAAAGCAAGTTCGAGTTACAACACTTTTCGATATCATACATACTGTTAAATCTGGATGAGAATTAGACCGAGCGCATCAGCTAATGCGAACAGTTTTGCAACTATTATGTTTACCACTTCCGTTATCCATTGTAATTTGCGTATTTTTTTAGGGGTTAAAATAAGGATATGTACATATACACACATTTTTCAATAAATATACATGAATAGTTTTTGTTTCCATGCTGTTATATTGACATATTGATTGAAATTACAATATAAATCACGATTATAAATATCAATTAACGCTTTACGATCAAAATGTATTATTAGGTTTTCTTGTAGAATACATAACGTAAATCTTGATATAAACTTTATGCGTCATTATGGATATTATAATTTAGATATTATACTGATATTATATACTTCTTTTTTTCGATTCACAACAAAAGTTTTATCTCAGAGTCTGTGTTATAAAAGTAATATTTGTATAAGATTATTTATCAAATTATAATTATAACACAAAGTTCCAAGAAAACAGTATGAATTTTATTGGAACATTTAATAATTAGTTAAAGCAAAAGAACCGCGACATTTAATAATTAAACATTTTATAGTATAACATTTAATAATTAATGACAGTGGTGATCCATTTTTATGACAAATATGAAGCTACTCATGTTCTACAACACACGTTTTGCGTTGCAGTGCTGTTGCAGTTCCAAGAGAATTGTGTTGTCAAAATTTTAACGAATAGGTTGCATGAATGAAACGTCTATCTGCATTGTATGATTATTTGATGCATTGTCTCACAAACATAGTACAGCTTATATCTAATAATGTCAAGAGTACGTGGTTATACATGATTTGCCATGACTCGAGATAAGCAAATCGATAATTTGTGTTCACTATTCAATTGTGCAATCTATTTTGATACTTACAGTACATTATACTCATTATGGCATATTAAATTTGGTAATGCAATGAACATTATACTGCGACACACATTATAACGATGACTTTATTTTATGTTAGAATTTGCTTTGGCAGACGTACTGACATTATTTTCTTAGTCAAAAATTTACAATTGCGAAAGGGCATTGCAAATTTGAACCCTATTTTTGTCTTTATGCGGTTGCAGTAAGTTCTAAATCTATGTTTGCGATAGGAAAAGCGAAACCACTTATTATATATATCGCACACTGGCAAAAATCTGGCACTGGAAGATATAAAAGTCACCATCATAATATGATTAAATCTTACTTTTTCATTGGCATTTGATTTGTATTATAAAGATGTAAATATAGAATGGTAAATTGTTGAATCAGAAACAGATACTAGAAAAAGATGTACATTTTGAAATTAACGGATTAGATAGTCTTCCGCCACATATCTACAAATATCCTCTGTAAACGAGAAATAGTGAAAGCGTAATCACGTTTATGTTAGAGCTGCAAATGTTACAGAAATGTTATCCTAAGCAGTTTTTCAAATCTAATAGCTCTTACTTTGTAGCCATACTTTTAATCATTAGACTAGCAAGTAGATATCAACATGCTCTAAAGTAGCCCACCGAACGTTTTTAAATTATTTTGTTCTGATTTGCTGTTGCATATTACCATGGGTTTATAAAACGTTAGTAGTAGGAAAATACTACTAACGTTTAGCAATTGCTCATCATAATCAGGACTTTCCAAACTGAAATGAAGTATTCTTCTGCTCACCCGCTTTTTCTTCTTTATAAAGTAATTTAGTATTAAACGGAAAATTTAAATACTAAAAAGATTTGCAAAAGAAATCCAAGTACTAGGATATCTAGCATGCTTCCAATTGTAAACACTAATTAGAATTTGTTTGATTTTTTTTCAAAAACGGGGTAGCTTTTTTTAAAAAATCTCTTAAATGCTATTAAACTGTTTCATATATTTCTCATACAATAGTGTTCAATTACTAGCATTTAGTCAGTTACTAAAATTCAGATTTAGCTTAAACAATGATATTATTTACCACGACATTCCGTTATCAGACTCTTGTATCGTATTTTGGAGTATATGCTCATGTACAGTGGCCGTCAAAAGTTTCTGGCCAATAAAAATTTTTCAGTTAAATTGTAAATATACCCATATGAAGAGAAATCTTAAAGTGATATTTATACATTTTATTGACACATACTTAGGAACTAACTTATAGAAGAACATGTAAATATCAATAAATTTAACTGACAAAATTAAGTATAAAGGAAAATGCATGTTCTCAAAAGTTTCCGGCCACCTTCACAACTTTGTAAAAAAGTGGTATTGTAATAGAAAATTACAGTGATCAACAGCATTTACAATTAGTATTTTATCGTATTACTATTTTATTAGCTTTAATAATAAGTACTGTGGCGCTGCAAAGTGACATTCATACAATTAACTATTAAAGATCGTCTATGGTACGTTTTTTCCCCATTTCTAGCAATTTTGGCGAAATTTCGGCTGAGTTGGAATATTTATAGTTCCGCAGACTGTTGTCAACTTCTTTTCAAAATTTTCTATTGGATTCATGTTGAGCGCTTGGGCTGATCATTACAACAACGAAATTTTATGTGCGAAAACCATTGCTTATCGAGGTTTGCAAACATTATTTATGTCGTTATCATGTTAAGAAAAATAGTTGTGACCAATTTTTAAGGCAGAAAATAGTCTTGCAAGATATCCTTATACATTATATCATTCACCTGGCTGTGGATTTCAAATAACGGACCGACACTTTTTGAAGAAAATACTCCGCACGGCATAACGTGTCCCCCACCATGCTTCATTGTAGTAATTACATAGGTCGAATCATAGCTTTTGTTGTTAGGTCATTGGACGTTGTGTCTGCCATCACTTCAAAAACGGTTTCGAATTCGATTCATGGAAATATATGATTTTTTGCCAGTTTTCACTTGACCAGACTTTATGTTTTTTGAAAAACGACAGTTGGGTATGTTTGTATTTTTTTTAACTGTGAAAAATTTTTAACACCGACTCTTCCATAAATTTATGCATCACGTCAGCATGTTGATACGGTATAGGGACTTATTTCAGCAATATTTTTATTCCGTAAATCGCAGCATATTGCAGCGGAATTTTTATGCGGATTGTCAATTGTTTTTTTCTTGATAATTCTGTCCGCAGGACTAGTAATTTTCCGGGATCTCCCGAACGTCTGAAAGTCCTGAAGGCCACAGCCATCTTTATATAATTTTTAAATATAGTTTACGGTCGAATTCACCGATCGATAACTTTGCCGCAATATCTCGAGAAGATTGGCCTTTTAGCGACAAACTTATCACTCATTCATGAACAATAATTGTTGAACTTTCCAATTTTGAATACACATTATGCTATACGCTTTGATTCATTTATAATCATAAACAAAAAACAGTTTACCGATAGATAAAAACTAAAGAATGATACGTGGCCGGAAACTTTTGCAAAAGCGAACTTCGAATTTTATCCCTTTGCATGAAGCATCTTCAGTATCTAATTAAAATGACCACCTGGTCAGAGGTCATTCACGTTTTCCTAACTTTTGAAGCAATAGTACTTCTTCTTTGCTGATATCTTTTGGTAAATAAATCGAAGAAACTAACTGGCAGGAAACTTTTGACCGCCACTGTATATTGTATATGCACATCACAATATATTAACACATTTCATTTTTTAAGAACATTTTTTTAAATTTTACGTCAAGAATCAAATTACTTTTTTGTTTTCCTTAATACTATGCATATCAAGAATAGCATTATTATCTTATTTTGAAAATTTTCCCGAAAACATCGTTTGAATTATATCGAATATGTAACAATTTGAGAAAAATCCTGCCAATAAAGTTTTTGTGGCATGTTATTTATTTTATTTTATATATTGAACATATGTAAGAGTTACTTTAGAAACAACAAAAAATATATCATATTCCAGTAATTCAATAATTTTTTCTTACACTACAATTCTTTTAAAAACATTTAGTATATTATCTTATGTTGAAATATTTTCTTTAACCAGAAATAAAGTACATGCTAGTCCAAGAAAGAGTTTGAAAAATGAATATAATTAAGGCAAATCACATTTTAGAGAAAATTGTGACTACCTTAAAAAATGCTTACAATATCTGTTCCCAGTACGTGAGATGAAGTTCATCAAATTAAATTCATCGTAGAGAATATGCTCGGAGTTCATTTAATTTCCTTTGTTTCCTTTCTTCTTATCTATAGTAACCAAATAATTGAATAGAGATTAGTTGGACTTTGTTTATTTTCAGATAAAGTACCATCTGTGTTCATAATCATGTGTTTTCTAAGCTATTAAAGGGAATATTTTCAACTTTAAGTGTATTTTTTAGTTTGAATGGCGAAAAATATTTCTAAAGAGTATAGGAAACCTAACCAAATCGGAAAAGCATCTGAACTGAAAAACAGAGAATCACTTCATCGAAATGGAGGCTGAAATCTCAGAATTGGCTAAAACTCGATTTACATATTAAAATGCAATTGTTCTATCAAACCATAAATTGGTCAAAAATAGTTATAAAAAAAAGTTTTAATGTTTGACAGGTAGGTTTACTCATTGTGTTTTCCTTCTCCAGTCCTCCATGTTTTCATACATTTGATGCATGAAAATACAAAAATAAACCGACGAGTTAACCAGTAAAATTGGTTTTTAGATTTTTTTTTTTTTTTTTTTTTTTTTTTTTTTTTTTTTTTTTTTTTTTTTTTTTTTTTTTACCAAGATATGATTTAGAGGACCAGCTGCATTTTTTAATCCTAGTAGAATTTTTTCTAATCATGGGATTTCAGCTTTCAACTCTATCAGGTGCAACCACCTCTCGCAGTGTTTCATATTTTGAAAAATCTGTTTTTTTTATGACTTCGTTTGCGTCCCGAATCTCAGTGATGTAAGAGTTAAATATGATACATTCTAAAATGATTGTACAGTATTTAAGGATTTCACACAAGGATCACTTTCATGTCAAAATAGAGAAATTTCTAATATTGAAGTCCTTTATACTAATGAGTTTCTCCTGTATTTATTTATTTTTTTTTTTTGCAAGCAATTGAACTCTAAAATGGGAACCAAAATATAGGAATTTGACTGCTAGAAAAGATGTCTAATAGTGAGCAATTAAAAAGAAACTTATCCACGATGTTTCAAAATTTTCGTATCTTCACCTATCTTTCACCAACTATCTTTCAACTATATTTCATCAACTATCTTTCAGTCGAAGGGAATTGGCAAATAAAATTGACGGCCACTATTTGAAACTTCTCCTCTATAGCTTTTGCATCGGGATAGTAAATTATTGCCCTCAGGCGACCATTCAAGTTTCAAAATTTCTTAAAATTTAGTTCAAGTTCTTTCTACTGGCACAGATTTTGAACATTAACTTAGAGTACGTGTTGATTTGACAGACACACGGGAGCAGAACACTGAAGTAGTTATTCTGAAAGTGTACTGATTTTAGCTAAAAATTTATATAGTTGATAAGTCTTTGATGCAACAACATCTAACACAAGAATGATTCAATGAACATATTCCATCATAAGTGTTGTACACAAGAGAGTACAATATATTTTAAAGATATTATATCAACTCTAGAAGTAAGTGCATAGAAAATATGTGTATATAAAGTAGTAAATTATCTTTCTTTAGAAATAAAAAGTATTGTACACAAGACACCATTTTATCTTTTCCAAATAATATTATGTTAACATCTAAGAAGTAGGAAAAGGAAATAAATGTATGTTTCTGTAGAAAAAATAATGTCATAAGCAAAAAAAGTTTTTTTCTAGCATAGAGAAGTATATAAACATCAAGGAACTAGCTCTAAACGAAATAAGTGTAGACACATGAAGTGGAGAATAAGCTTTCTCTGGGATAAAGGCAAGGACTCAGAAAATGCAACTGTTCTTTGAAATCTAGGCCAAAGATGTGTTTGTATGTATAGATCGGTCATACTGGTAATTGAAAATGCCACAACAGTCGATTTTGCTATAACAAATGAATTTAATTATAATTTATAATTCCTTGTTAAAATTCTGAATAAATTATGTTAAATCAATAAAAACATTTGTGCCATAAATTTAATTTAAATACCTAAAAATTGTTCATAAAAAAGTTAAATTAAGGTAACCTTAATCGTATTCTAATCTTCGTTTAAATTTAATGTAAATAAAAAAAATTGTTTATTTAAGGAAGAAAACACGCAACATAATCTAAAATAAATTTTCTAAAATTTACTATTAATGTCGTATATGTTTTAAACTAAAAACAATAATTGCAATCCTCTTTTCAATACAAAAATATTGTTTATTTAAGGAACAGAACACACAACATAATCTAAAATAAATTTTCTAAAATTTACTAAAAAAGTCATATACTTGTTAAATAAAAAAAAATGCAATAATCTTTTGAATACAAAAGTTACCTGCATTAGAATTAAATACAAAATTTGAAATTTAATTTTCCCAAAACTTAATCAAGTTTATTAAAAAATTAATTTTTTTACCGAGACAATTCGATAAAAATCTAAAGTAAAGAAGCATTTCAAGGCTTATTTCGGCTCTTAACAATTCACATTGTTATTATACCTTTGCATATAGGTGTAAAACATAAAAAATTTTAAACATCAGTCTATTTTCAAGCACATATAGTATACATACAGTGATGGTCATAATTATAAGGACAAGGCTAAAACTGCCATATCTTAGTTACATTTGGCGGGAGACTTATGCAAATGTAATCACCGGAAACCAATGAAAAATGAAGATTATTGTTGTATGTTTTTATGGAAATATGAGGTAAATTCATATTCATAAAATGCATTATAAATTTATACAGTCATTGGTTTTGGATAAAATTATAAGAACAACTGTATTTGTGAGTTCTAAAAAGTAAAATTTGCATGTTTTTTGCTCTGCACACGGAACTTCCAGACGATATAAATGCGTAGTAAGCGTTTGGGATCGTATTGTTCTGTTTTCCAATCATGACTCAAAGTGCAAAGCTTTTGGAGTTTCAGAAAGAAAAAATGGATGCATTTCAAAATTCGGGACTTTCTGTATGCTAAATTGCTACAAAGTTTAATAGATCAAAAACGGTTATTTACAATTATCTATAAAATTCCGGTAAATATGGAATTTAAAGACATAGAAGCAGGCTATCTTCTGTTTCTGTATGGGGGAGAAGAATGATAATAAGGCAAAATTGCTCCAAAAAACGGAGGGAAACCGTGAATTGAACTTAAAATACAAGTGCTAGAACTGTTCGACGTGTTTTATAAAATGAAAGAAAAAGGTTTGTTATAGTAAACATGTCTTAAGACCGCGTCTTACAAAAGATCGTGAGAGACTGAGGATGGAGTTTGCCAAAAACTGCAATACTATGGGAAAAAAAGTTCTATTCTGTATTTTCCGAAGAGAAAAAGATTAATTTGGATAGACTAGATTGCTTTTGTAACTTATAGTATGATATCCGTAGAGAAAAAATGATTTTCACAAGGCATGTATTTATAAGTGATTCAGTAACGGTCTGGGGTGGTTTCACAACTGGTAGAACTATTCCAATAGTTTTTGTGCAGGGTAGGGAGGAATTCTGAGAGTTACATTGATGTGTTGGGCGATAATCTTTTACCAGAAGCACCGTTAATAGCGATTGGAGGCTATTTTTTCCAGCAGGACAATGACTCGGCTCATGTTTCCTAAACTTCAAACTCGTGGTATAATGCTAATTCCGTGAAACTACTTGATTGGCCGGCCAGAAGTCCTGATCTGAATCCAACGGAAAAATCTGTTGGGTATTCTGGCATACAAAGTATGCAAAAATTGTATATAATCTCAAAACAACCAAGAACTCATGTCTTCCACCGAAAAAGATCATTCAGAATCTTCCAAGAACGTTCTTAAGGAATTGTCAAACTCCATGACGTCAAGACTGATAAAAGTGATTGAGAAGAAGCGAGAGATAATTGATTATCAGTGTGTTTCAGGCAAAAATATTCATTGTCCTTATAATTTTTTCCAATTTTGTCCAATGACATATTTTGTTACTTGTGACAAAACACTCATATTTTGCATTTTCCAATGTTTTGCGTTCTACAATGATATCTAGCACAAAAAAGCATTTAGATAAATATCACTTTATTTAATTTCACTTTATTTAGCTCACAAATAAATTTTTTCTGCGCAATTTTCAATTGTTCTTATAATTCGGACAACCACTGTAGATAACAGTTCATGAATGGTACATTATCTTTTCATTAGAACGTAATATTACTAAAAATAGCCTAAAACGATTTGCTCCACATGAAAGTATATTTGTTGACGAAATGTATTTAATATTCTTTATTTTTATAGTTTATTTATTACACGTAATTTATTACTTTTAGTGACTATAAAAATTTTTTTAATCGTTTCTATCAAATATGAATCATCAACAACATATATTAAAAATAATTATGAAAAGCCATAGATAAAAATGGGACGAAGAAAAAGAACTCCTGATGAAAAATAAGAAATACGAAAAAAAGTTAAATCAATTTTTACTGCATTCTTTTTGTTTCAATATATATTTATTATACTCTTTCAATAGAGACAGATATAATTTCTTATTCTCCGTAAATCCAGACATACTCAGCTTCATCCTTTATGTATGTACACACACACGCACATATATGTATAACAGTTTTTATATACTCATGCTTTTACTTTTATTTTATGTCGGTTTTCAAAAATAAAATCTTCTAAAGACTTCTACCAAGTTCAATAAAAGTTGACTCTCTATCATAAGTAACTTTATTACAATATACAAAAAGATACGGACTTTCGAAAAATATTCTCGTATTCTAACTCTTGTTAAAATATTTATTTATTGATTCTACATTTTGAAAGATTGTAAAAGAAGGTACAAAAATGGGAAATACGTATAGTTGTTAAAATATCTCCCAATTCACTCTTTTGTGTACTTTTATTATTAGTATGTACTTTTCGAAAAATGAAAAAAAGAATTCCTTAAAAGAATTAACACGGACTTATTCGTCTTATATTTATACTGAAAATTTTGCTATACTCTTTCTATTTCTATCATTTTTTGTCATTGTATTAAAATAATACAAAGTTAGACAGATTTCTGATGGGTGAATTTATTACAATAGATGTGTTTATAAGTCACGCTTTTATTACTTTATTTCAGTTTGCTTATGATATGAAAGTTCAAAAAGTGTATTCGTTTTTCAATTTAAGTAAAACTAATATTTATTTTCCAGTGGTAGAATGTAATAAAAAGAAACATGTAACGACAGACGATACACACCATTAATTGTAGAAAGATACAAACTGATCTGTTTTTAAGATGATAAATCATATCGTACAAGTTACATGATAGTAGTCACTAATTTTATGAATTTTTATGAATTGGGAGATTAAAAGTAGCAGTGTCTTAAAAAATAATTAATAGGAAAAAATACAAATATTTTCTCTCAACATATATTTTGTATACTCTTTTTAAAATATACATTATTACATAGCTATAAATGTATGTATATATATATATACAGGGTGTCCCAAAAGGTCGTTTACAAACTTAACATGCTGGTCTGTCATATCATGATGAACAATATTAAACTAAGGGTCCCAAACGTCTTCCAAAGGAGATAGGCTCCATTAAAGTTGTCCAAAAATTCAAATGATTATAAAAAACAGAAAAATTGGTCGATTCGTTTGCGGTTTTCACTAAAACTATTCTTTATGTCAGTATTTTCTTAAAAATAAATTATAAAGATAAATTTAAAAAAATGTCGATAGAGGGCGCTTTAGACTTTGGAGTAACGACAAACTAGTTTTTACCATTATTTTTTGCATCTCATTAAACTTTTTTAGAAGCTTAGACATAAATTTAAATTTTGAGCTCAAAATCTAAATCGTTGGAAGTGGTTAAGTAGCGCAAACTGAATTGCGGGGGAGATTCAAATTTCAAATGATTATAAAAAACGGAAAAAATGGTCAATTGATTTGCGATTTTCACTAAAATTATTCATTATGTCAGAATTACCTTGAAAATAATTTATAAAGATAAAATTCAAAAAATGCCGATAGAGGGCGCTTTAGACTTTGGAGTAACGTACAACTATTTTTTTCCGTTATTTTTTGCATCTCATAAAATTTTTTAGAAGCATAGATATAAACTTAAATTTTGAGATAAAAATCTGAATCGTTGGGAGTGGTAAAGTAGCGCAAACTGAACTGTATTCAATGGGGGGGGGGGGGAGGTTCAAATTTCAAATGATTATAAAAACCGGAAAAATTGGTTGGTTTTCGCTAAAATTATTCTTTATGTCAATATTCCCTTGAAAATAAATTTTAAAGATAAATTTAAAAAAATCCGTTAGAGGGCGCCTTAAACTTTAAAACAACCAACAATTATTTTTAACCGTTTTTTTTTTAACCTAATTACATGCTTGCAAAAGCTTAGACATAAAAATTGTGTTCAAAATATAGCATCGATAGGAGGGGATAAGACGCGCAAACTGAACTGTGTTCAGCATTTGAAATGTTACCTTCCCCACCCCTCGAACGCAGTTCAATTTTTGGCCGCTTAATTACTCACAACGATGCAGATTTTGAGCACAAAATTTAACTTTGAACTTTTACAACCATTTTATTAGATACAAAAAATAACAGTTAAAAATAGTTGTTGGTTACTATAAGGTTTAAGGCGCCCTCTGACGGAATTTTTTGAAAGATATCTGTAAAATTTATTTTCAAGAAAATATTGATATAAAGAATAGTTTTAGCGAAAACCGACCAATTTTCCCGTTTTTTATAATCATTTGAAATTTGAACCTTCCCACCCCCATTGAACACAGTTCAGTTTGCGCTACTTAACCACTCCCAACGATTCAGATTTTTATCTCAAAATTTAAGTTTATATCTAAGCTTCTAAAAAATTTTATGAGATGCAAGAAATAACGGAAAAAAATAGTTGTACGTTACTCCAAAGTCTAAAGCGCCCTCTATCGGCATTTTTTTAATTTTATCTTTATAAATTATTTTCAAGATAATACTGACATAAAGAATAATTTTAGTGAAAATCGCAAATCAATTGACCAATTTTTCCGTTTTTTATAATCATCTGAAATTTGAACCTCTTCCCGCAATTCAGTTTGAGCTACTTAACCGCTTCCAACGATTTAGATTTTGAGCTCAAAATTTAAGTTTATGTGGGTGCTTTAGACTTTGGATTAACGAAATAATCCATACTAATACTATTTTTTGCCATTATTTTTTGCATCTCATTAAATGGTTTCGTAGGCTTAGATTTAAACTTAAATTTTGAGCTCAAAATCTGAATAGTTGGGAGTGGTTAGGTAGCACAAACTAAACTGTATTCAGAGGATTCAAATTTTAAATGAAAATAAAAAACGGAAAAATTGGTTCACTCGTTTGCGGTTTAAAATAAAACTATTCTTTAAATCAGTATTTTCTTGAAAATGAATTTTAAAAATAAATTTCAAAAAATTCCGTTAGAGGGCACTTTAAACTTCAGAGTAACCAACAACAAATTTTAACCGTTAATTTTTGTATCTAATTAAATGCTTTCCAAAACTTATTAAATGTTTTCGAAATCTTAGATTTAAACTTAAATTTTGAACTCAAATTCTGAATCGTTGGGAAAGGTTAAGAAGCGCAAACTGGGAGGAGTTGAAATTTACCCCCCCCCCCCACGAACACAGTTCCATTTTGCGATATTTAAACACTTGCAACGACTCAGAATTGATTTCAAAATTTAAATCTAAGCATTTGAAAGCATTTAATGAGATTTAAAAAAAATAACGATTAAAAATAGTTGCACGCTACTCCAATGTCTAAGGTGCCCTCTATCGGCATTTTGTGAAGTTTATCTTTAAAATTTAATTTCAAGAAAACACTGATTTAAGGAGTAGTTTTAGCAAAAACCACAAGCAAATTAACTAATTTTTCCGTTTTTTTTTTTTTTTTTTTTTTTTTTTTAAATAGTTTTCCGTGTCGTTTGAAATTTAAACCCCCTGAACACAGTTCAGTTTGTGCTACTTAACTACGCCCAACTATTCAGATTTTGAGCTCAAAATTTAAGTTTAAATCTAAGCCTACGAAACCATTTGATGAGATGCAAAAAATAACGACAAAAAATAGCATTAGGATGGATTATTTCGTTAATCCAAAGTCTAAAGCGCCCTCTATCGGCATTTTTTTAAATTTATCTTTATAATTCATTTTTAATAAAATACCGACATAAAGAATAGTTTTAGTGAAAACCGCAAATCAATCGACCAATTTTTCCGTTTTTTATAATCATTTGAAATTTAAACCCTCTAAACACCGTTAAGTTTGTACTACTTAACCGCTTCCAACTATTCAGATTTTGAGCTCAAAATTTAACTTTAAGTCTAAGCTTATGAAACCATTTAATGAGATGCAAAAAATCACGGCAAAAAATAGTTTTTCATTACTTCAAAGTCGAAAGCGCCCTCTATCGGCAATTTTCGAAATTTACTTTTATAATTTATTTTCAAGAAAATACCAACATAAAGAATAATTTTAGTGAAAACCGCAAATCAATCGACCAATTTTTCCGTTTTTTATGTGTATTTGAAATCTTGGTCCCCAAACATTAATGGCGGCTATCTCCTTTGGAAACCGTTTGGGACCCTTTGTTACCTATTTATTATTACTCGTCTTGATGTGTTCTATCACCCCCTAGCGTACATACCATTTGTTTAGGGACACCCTGTATATATATATACATATACATATATATATATATATATATATGTATATATGTATATATATATATATATATATATATATATGTATAATATTATTAATGCTAAAAATAATAATTTCCCTCTAAATAATTTTTCTATACATAAATCATTCACATATAATGTTACACTTGGATGTAAGATATTTAACTACAATAAATTTTCTAAATTTTTACCAAATAATACTAATTATCCATGTTATTGTAATGATCCCTGTTATAGTAATTTCGTAAATAAAGATCATGGTTACATTATTACTGGGGATATTAATATCGTTGAAAATGATTCTTTACGCAATTTAATGGCTAATGGTACTAAATATCGTATTCCTTAGTGTACTAATATCAAATCAATCATAAAACAGTTTAATTTAGATTTAGATCTTTTTATTTATAAAATTTCGATAGACTACAATAAGCCTCTGGAATACTTAACTGAATGGAAACTTAATGTTTTAGATAAATTAAATATTGCACTTTATAGGAATATCGATACCTTTAATTTAAATTTTAAACAATTAAATGATGAAATAAAAAACTTACAAAATTAATTTATTATAACATATGTCGTTAAATCTCCTAACAACTATGCTATCATATGTAAACATTATTACTCTACATTAATAAAACAAGCAATAAATTCTAGTTCAAATTTCATTAAAACAGATATTGATACTATTATTAAAAATAGACATATAGCTCAATATTATAAATTGCTAAAATTAAAAAATTATAATTATAACTATTCTTACATTGTGGTTATTCCAAAATTCCATAAAATTCCTATAAAGTTTTGTACTATAACTATTGGTTGTAATACTTATAACAATAATGCAAGTAAAGTAATTGGGTAGGTGCACGCGACCATTACTGGTCATCACACCGTGCTCTGATCGGGGCCGCCACGGCGCTCAAGAGCCCCACTTTGGCCGTCTATCAGATATGCACGTTTGCTGAAGCTCTCGGACCGTGAGAGGCAAACTCCAGACTATCGGATCACCTCAACAAGGGGTCGCTACTTCCCCTAGAAAAGCCAACGACGTTGGTTCTCATCGAGTTAAAGTAGATCAACTTCTGCTTGAAGTTCCTTACCTACACTCAGTCAACTTAGAGTTTCCGCGGGGGAACTGAAATCTGGCCCTGCATTTGTTCTTCTCACCTCACACTTGGCACATTTAACGCCGCTGCTCGTGCTCCCAGTTGCCGCTCGTGCTCCTAGGTCGAAGATGGAAGTCCGGATGTAGCACAATTCTCATCGTGAGCAGGAGGGCCTGCCAAGCCCCGTCGACCCCACCCTCAACATGGGCTATGTTCCCTGAAATAAAGACAACTCACACATTATTTCAAAACTCCTTTTATTAATAAAACTACAAAACAGAGAACTGTTGATCAGGGTGGAACCGCGGGAGCGGTTTACATCTAGATTAATTGGTGTCTCCACACCGGTATTCGCATGTTAGACTAAATAGGAATGAATAATTAATGAATATAGTAACTATTTACATATATACAATAATGTACTTGCCCTCTTTTGCCAACACTTAAACCATTCCATTGAGCACAGAACACCCCCAGAAAGACGACCTTCAACTATGAGATTCCTCCACGAGGGAAAAGGTAGGCCTACCAAAGGTGAGGCTCTACCTCCTTCAAGAAGGACTCGAGAGCCTTCCTGAGCTTTGGAACCACAAAATAGTTCCGCACCGAGAGTAATGAGAGTCTCGGACAATGACGTTCCCTCAGTGGCTGAGTTCCCACACACTCCAACAGAATGTGACGACTGGTTGCTGGAGCAGGAGATGAACAGAACGGGCACGGACGAGGCAAGGGCTTGATCCGGAAACGTCTGTAGTAAGCCGGAAAAGGGCCGTGGCCGGTAACCACCCAGTTTATAAGTGGAGATGTCCAGGCGCGTCTCTCTGAAACTCGCGGTATGATTTCGAAGACGCTTCTGCCCAGAGCCTCGCCTTCCCACCGGTCTTGCCAGGTTCTAATAAATTCCTGGTGTACATAGTGTTTCACAACACTCGGTGGAAGGCAAACATGGGTGTCGGTAACATCAAGCTCAGTCCCTGCCTTTGCAAGTTTATCTGCAGCTTCGTTACCCCTGACGCCAACGTGCGCCTTAATCCAAAACCACTTAATCTCCAGACCCTCCCTCAGCTCGTGTATTTGTGCCACAAGTGGATTCTGAGGATTCGCGAGCGAAAGCGCATACAGAGACGACATTGAGTCCGTGTAAATTGAAAAGCTCTCATACAGTGAGCCTCACAGCTCGATAGCCTTAATTATTGCTGTAAGTTCCGCCTGAAAGACCGTGGCGTACGGTGGGAGGCTGTAAGACCTCTCCACCACCAATGCCCCATTTTCATAGACTGCGAACCCCGAACCGACACCTGATTCGGTTTTGGACCCATCAGTATACACCGATGTCCCCTGGTCCAATTCCACACTTTGTATAGAAGCTTCCCTCCAGTCGACGGATGGAGCCCTCGCCGGGTGGTATCTGAAATGAGACACTTTCCTTTCTACTTCGTCTGCTCTAAAGTGAATCGGACCGTAATCCAAATCACAATCTAATCGGAGGATGCGTGCGAGAATGCACTCCTTCTCGCATTGTAGATCCAGTGGGAGGCACCCAGCCAGGACTTGTGTGGCTTCCGTGTTTGTGGTACGAAAGCACCTGGTTATTGACAAGAGGGCCGGTCTCTGCGCGGAGACCAGTTTTTCCCTCATGCGTTGTGTACCTGTCCACCAGAAACTACTTGCATACGTAGCTATCCTCTCGATTCCCAGTTTGTACAATCTCTTCAGAACACACCCGCTCAAGCCCCAGTCCCTCTGACTGAGGTAGCGTAGGGATCTAGTGTAATTCGCAATCGTTGCCTTAATGTACGCCACATGTGCCATTCCATTGAGTTTTGCGTCTACCATAACACCGAGGTATCTGGCAGACTGTACTGACTGAACGTTTCGTCCCAGAAAACGTATACGTGGAGCAGTAGAGGGGTTCCTCCTCTGTCCCATCCGTCTCATCAGGCGGAAATAGATGGAGGTGGTTTTCTCCGGAGAGAAAGCGAGCTTGTGTGCTTTTGCCCATTCTGCAATTCTGCTTAATGCTTGTTCTGCTCGTCTTCCGCATTGGTATGCGTTCGGACCTTCAATGAGAAGTGCAAAGTCATCCGCATACGCAATCAGCCGCGCAAACCTCCCCAACTCCAGCTCTAGGAGTGAGTTTGCGACCAAGTTCCAGAAGAAAGGTCCGGAATTAGAACCCTGCGGGCAACCCACATTATACTCATGCACCATAGAAAAGATTTCAGTTCGGTACAGTACCTTCCTCTCGGACAGAAAACTCTTCACCAGATGGAAAAGGTTACGAGGGCACCCCATTTTTGCTAGTGCTTCAAAGATCGACGGCCACCACAAGTTGTTGAATGCTCCCCTTATGTCTAACATGATCATACAACAATCGTTATCTCTCCTATGACAGTCATCTACTGTCTTTCGCACTTCATGGAGTGCGTTCTCCGTGCCTACACCAGGAGTAAACCCAAATTGGTTCTCGTGAAGAAAACCTGACTGTCTGGCATGGTAAGCTAACCTATTAGTCACCAGCCTATCAAGGATCTTACTCCAAGCAGGCAACAAACAAATGGGCCTATACGAGCTACCAGCCGGACGATCCCTGTCGCACTTGTTAAATAGAACCAGTTCTGCCGTTTTCCACGAATCTGGGAAAACACCTTCCTGCAGGCATCGGTTTAAGATCCCTCTAAATAGGGGTTTGTTTGCCCTGAAGAGCATCTCGACTATCTCGAGAGGTAATCCATCCATTCCAGGTGCCTTGCCTCTATTCAATGACCTGAAAACCCCTTCAATCTCCTTCAGAGTGAATTCCGGGTCGTCATCAGCGAGGTCGTGCATCAAGTCCTCTGTATTGAACTGAACAGGGCGGATATTTTCACCTTTAACTACCTGGAAGTGATAATTAAGCAGTTCATCTATAGTTGAGGAGAAGTCCGCGGTTTTGTTACCACTCCGATCGATTATTGAACTGAGCTTGAGGCGACCCGTAGATCGGCCTCTGATCCAGTCGAAGTAAGGGCCAAAAGGATTATTCGGATTTATCTCCTCAAGAATTGACCGATAATGAACCCACTTGGCCCGTCGGACCGATCTTCTAAATTTGCTTTTGAGCTTACGATAAATTAATTCGTACTCCTTTCGCTGCAGTTCATTGCTACATCTTTGGGCACGGCGCCTCGCTGCCTGTACCCCTTTTCGCTCGATCGTAAGAGAAGTACTCCACCACGGGACCTTCCTCTTCCTACTTCCCTTCCTTTTGATGGATTCGTTGCAGAGTCGTTGAACGATCTCTGTCAAGGACTCGACACACACGTTGACAGACTTCCCTTCCAGCCAGTCCAAGGACATGCTCCCTATCTCACGAGACAGGGCCACTCGGAGTTTCTCGAGGTTCAGATCCTTCACTCTCACCCTGTATCGGGGGCGAGGGACTGGTATCTCCGTACTGAGAACCGTCCTGATACGTCTATGCTGGGTGCCCGTCTCACGAGGCTCCAACTCCCATCCAACTGCTCTTGTGGGAGGCCTGAAACGCCCCAGAGCAAGGTCGATCCAGGACTTTCCATTGGCATTCCAAAACGTTTCCTCACTAGAAGGATCATTCAAGAGCTGCAATTCACATTCCTCAATGAATTCTACTACCTGGTCACCACGTACATCGGCGGTGTGCAGAGGATTACCCCAAAGCGAGCTTTTAGCGTTAAAGTCTCCGACTAATAGAACACTGCTGTCCTTATACTTGTGGAGCAAGTCCCGCAACAAGTTCAGCTCTGCGTCGACCTCCCCTTCTGGTTGAAGGTAGATCGAAGCGACCACTACTTTGATTTCAGGGCTCACATCTACACTGACACTGCACATTGACACTGCAACGATGTTACTAGCTGTGCGAACTTCCATCACTGGAAGTGAGTTGTTCAACACAGCGACAGCGGCACGACACCGCGTCTTCGAATAGAATGTCACAATGTCATTTGGGATTCCACCGATTTTCCCATGAGAGATGTAAGGCTCCTGAAGACACAATATATCGTAGTCCATGAGGTCGAGCTGCATCGCATTCATCGTCGTTAGCGACTTGCCCACGTTTTGCTGTCCTATTACTAGTTTAGTCGCCATAATCGACGCGTCGTTTCAAACGACTCACCTCTAAAGCTCGCGATGGACATTTGGGGTCGAGGGCTGAATGATTTGTGTTCACCCTCATATGTGGTGGGTAAAGTTTGTTAACTTCACGACAGTTCAAACAGCTGAACTTGCAAGACTTCTTTGCTTGCTTACTCTTATGCTTATCACCACCACATTCAAGACATTTGTCTTCGTTGGGGCACGTCCCACCAATGTGACCGTAGCGACCACACTTGTAACATTGCGTTGCTCTCAAATGCTCTCCGATCTTCACTCTCGACCAGCCAATGGTAATCCTTTTCTGACCAAGTAATCTGTGGAAGGTGGCTGGTGTACACTCTATCACCCAATTCGTCAAGTCTTTTCCTTTAATAGGAAATTTAATGGACATTGACTCCACCTCCACATTCGATTGCTCCGAGACTGCCTTCAGAACCTCCTCGCCCGAATACTCATTCGGGATATCAAAGATGATTACTCGCGGCTTTCGAAGCTGAGGCACCCTGCATTGCACGGTATCCTTCAGCTCTCCAGCCTCTTTCACTGCTTGTTCGAGCGTCTCCACATCCCTGCGGGATCCGAGGCGAACCAAGAGGCCTCCTGAGTTAGTATGTCTTTGCCCGAGGACTTCTACTTTGAGCTCATCGGGCTTTATGACCCTTTTAACTCTCTGTTCCACACTCTTGATTCCCTCCTTCTTATCCTTAGGATAGATGAGAATCACGTGATCTGTGGCCGGGCCTCTGGAACGGGTCTTCCCTCTTCCTCCACTAGGACGCGGAGGCGCCCCCTCCTTCACCTCCGGAACCGACTGCCGAGTGGCGTCTGCGAAGGTGGTCATTCGCTGGTCTTTCTCTGCCACCTGTTGTTTCAGAATCTCATTCTCACTCCTGGCTGCTGCCAAAGCCAGCGCTTGTTCTATGAACATTTCATAAACATCGTCCAACTCAGAGACGACTGCACTCAATTCCAGCTTTTCTTTCTGCGTTTTAGCAGTGCCAGTTATAAGGACCGTTTTCATCCGGTCAATCAACGCTTTTGCCTTGATCCGAGGATCTAAAGACTCATCTATTACTGAGTCGTCTAATCTGCTAGCTCTTTCACTAGAGCCTGCCATTGTTGTGTACCTTTAATTTACCAGTCTACCCTACCGGTATCTTCTGGCTACCTGGAACTCACAAAGTAAAAACCAGGCGAACGAGACTGATTAGACCCCTAGACGGTTTCTCCGCTAAGGGAGCCGGGTGGCCCCGCCAAGGCTCAGCGACTCGTTCAATCCAATGGGGAGAAGTCTGCGAAGACCTCTCGAGATTGATGCTCTCCGTGAGAATAAAGAATAAAAATGCTCAGAAATGTTTTCGGTGGTTATCACGTAATTGTGAAGGGCGAACCACCAAAAGACAGATATGCACTACCGTAAACCGCTAAATAAATCTCACACTTGGAAAGCTAGGGTTCTCGTACCCATGGGACGCCAGATCTTTTACCACCCGGATAATGCAAGTAAAGAATTATTAACAATACTTACAAAAATACTAGATATTGCAAAAACTAATACTAAATTCTATAGTATAAAAAATAGTTTACATCTTGTAAATAATATCAAAAATTTACAAAACATTAAGTACATGAAAACATATGACTTTAATGATTTATTTAATACAATTGATATTGCAGATATGTTCAGGATCATAAATTTATTATTCAAGGAATATAGGAATTCTATTAATATACAAGTATCTTTATCTTACTTCAAATCTTTAACCAAATTTATTCTTTATCATTTATATATATTTTTTAATAATACAATATTTAAACAAATAGTCGGTCTTCCACAAGGTGGGACTGTATCTTCCATTTGTACTGATCTTTACTTACATTTTTATGAACGTAATACTTCTATTGTTAATTGTTTTTTATACAGGTATCTTGATGATATAATAATTTTATATTCTAAAGAGTCATCTAACTATTCACTACCAATCAAATACCACAAAAGTTTAAAATACAGTTATACTGATATGCGTAATAATAAAATTAACTTTCTTGATCTTAATATTACTCTTTCTGATAATAAAATTCTATTTGATATTTATGATAAACGTAATGACTTTCCTTTTAAAGTAAACCTCTTTACTCATTATAATTCTTGCCTACATGAATTTGTCTATGTCAATATATTACTTAATTTTGCCCATAGTTTCAGAAATATTTGTTCACATAATTTTAAAATGCATAATTTAAAAACTGTACAAGAAACTGCTATAAGATATGGTTATCCTTTATATTTAGTTAAAAAATATTGTCTGTATAAACATTTATTTAGTATTAACTGTCTATTTTCACTTCAACCAATATTGCAAACATTAACAAGCTATTTATGCAGCACCATATGATGTTATTGATAAGAACTCCTATAGTCTTTAATATATAATAAGTTATTACATGATCTTAAAAAGAATTAAAAATAATTAACACATTGCATAAAAAAATGTTTAAAAAATTATAAAAAATAAAAAAAATACAAAAAAATAAAAAATACAAAAAAATTAAAAATATGAATAATAGGATGGTTGGATGGGTTAGATGTTAGATTACGGAGGAGGGCGGTGTGGTGTGGATAATAGGCAATGGTTAATTATTATACATTAAAAAAATTAGCTTTACACATAGTATTAAAGTTTAGTTTTACCTAAAAACTAATATGCATAACTTAAAAATGCTCAAGTTATTGAGATAAGATATGGTTGTCTATTGTATTTGTCTTAAAGAAATTATTTGTAAAATATTAGAATAGAAATTATTCTTGGAAATTCTTAGCTATTAAATAATTTATTTTTTTGCCTATAATAGAGGGCAGCACCATAAGCATATAATTTAATAAATATATATTAATCCTATAGATGGCAGCACTAAAATAATTTTCTGCTAGAAGTTGTAGTAATATATTCTATTTAAATAATTAATATAGTAATATTAATGATTGATTAAAAATAAAAATATAATACTTCTAACAGTAGCATTTATTTTTTTTCTAAATATATTATGAATTATTTAGTATAATATATGTTCTACTAATTTTTATAATTATTGTTACAACTTTATTTTATGATCTATGAGATTTATACTATGACCATAACTTTGACTGTTAGTAAGTCACATGCAGTTTGTATCTGATTGCACTACAAATCTTGCTAGGATTTGGGTAATGGCAAATATTTTAGTATATATATCCTTTTTTAAGGAATATTATATTATTGTTATTTTGTCATATTGATTTAATTTCTTCAATGAGTATCTTTTACTAATTTGTCATGTGAATATCTTCCAGCCAGTCGGGTGTATTGTGAGTCGAATTCTTAGCTTTCAGCACGACTCATAGCAGAAACTGGTTGGTTGTTTTTGCTTTTTTGTTAAACTATACACCCCTGAAGAAGTAGTTTAATAGAAAACCTTCTACTATCTTTTTATCCATTTATCTTTCATTATTTTAGTAATCTGCCTTCTATTTCACTTCAAACTTCAACTGTATTTAATAAGATGATTGTAAAAATACTGGTTTCATTGGTTTATTGTATGGTAATATATGAATTACTCAGATTATATAATGTCCATTTATCCATATATTTCTTAGTAATTTGGTAATCTGCCTTCTATTTCCCTTCAAACTTCGACTGTTTTTAATAATATGATATTAACCCTGCTGTTCTGTTCGGGTCTATTTGACCCGAAAATTTTATTGTTCACTTATAAAAAAAAATAGCGCAGAGATATTTCCATGAAACTTTTTGACTTTGTTCATTAGTAATATAACTATATATTCCTAGAAGTATTTACGTTTATTTATATTTCCAAGAGATATTTTTTAACTTAGTCCTAATGTACTGTTCGGGTCATATTGACCCGAGTTAAAAAATAATTTTATCATGCACTTTTAATTTTGTTTGGAATCATTCAATAAAAATTATTACTGCAACGTGTCTATTTCGAAATCTGTTTCGTTGGCACAGGTGTTAGATCACGTGACAGGAGAGCAAAGTGATATCATTAGCGGAAGGGAAAAAATGCACCTGTTAGTAGCGTTTCTTTTTTCTTGCTGTATTTCAATTTCTAATAATCTGAAGAACAGTTGTTTATCTGAGTATTAGTGAAAAAATGGCGAATCGTAGAAATTTGAGCGACACTGATATTGCTTAATTAATGGAAGCATCTGACAGCGAAGAGGAAAATGCGTCTGAGTATGAAAATCATGCAAGTGAGGAAATTGAAAGTGAAAGTTCTGACAACGATTTTGATATTGATACTCAAAAGACGCACAATATACAGAGTATTCAGTCTAAGAATCGTGAAATAGTATGGAAATTGAATCCCCTTCTTCATTCTGGTCGATTAACGTCTGCTAATATTATAAAAACTACGCCAGGTGTCACAAGATATGCAACGACAAGGATAACTGACATAAAAAGCGCATTTGTGACGGTATTCAATTCTACCATCAAGAACAAAATCATAAAAATGACTAATATAGAAGGAAGAAAAATGTATGAAAAAGAGTGGAAAGATATTAGTACTGAAACTTTTCAAGCATACATCGGATTATTAATATTAGCTGGTGTGAACAAATCATATGGAGAATCAACAAAAAGTTTGTGGAATCAAGAAACAGGCAGAAATATATTTCGTGCTACAATGTCCCTCGAAACTTTTAATATGATATCGAGAATTATTCGTTTTGACAATAAATCTACCTGGCAAGAATGAAGGTCTGTAGATAAATTAGCTGCTGTTCGAGATATTTGAGAAAAGTGGATAGAAATTCAACCTAAATTGTATAATCCAAGTGAAAATGTTACTGTAGATGAACAATTAGTAGGATTTCGTGGACGATGCCCTTTCAAACAATATATACCTAGTAAACCCTCCAAGTAGGGGATAAAAATATGGACTTTATGTAATAGCAAAACTTCGTATGTACTAAATGCATAAATTTATACTGGAAAAAATCAAGGATCAAAGCCAGAGAAAAGTCAGAGTATGCGGGTTGTGAGTGACCTTACTTATGGGTATTCGGGGCACAATGTTACATGTGATAACTTTTTCACATCCTATAACTTGGGAAAATTTCTTCTAAAACGGAAAATGACTATGCTTGGCACCATTACAAAAATAAGCCCTAACTTCCTGAGATAATGCTAAACAAAGAAGTGCACAGTTCATCATTTTATTTTACAGAAGATACAACAGTTGTAAACTACATCCCTAAAAAGAACAAAAATGTTATTCTTATGAGCCTTTCCATCATGAAAATGAAGTTAGCGACAGACCTGACAAAAAACCACAAATGATATTAGATGATAAGGCAACTAAAAGGGCGGTGGATAGTCTTGATCAACTTTTGAGTACATACACTTGTAAGAGAAAAAACAAATCGCTGGTCTATGATAGTATTCTATAATATGCTTGATACATCTGCTTACAATGCATTTATTCTGTGGATTTCAATAAACAGCAAATGGAATGAAAATAAATTAACCAAACGAAGGCTCTTTTTAGAAGAATTGGGGAAATCTCTAATTTTTCCACACATTGAAGTAAGACAACATCTTCCCAGAAGCGAAGATTCAGTCAAAATTGTGAAGAGAATGCGTAGTAAAAGTGCAAACGTACCCTCGGAATCAGATGAGAACACTTCATTGTGTACTAAACGTGCAAGATGCAAGTTCTGCCCATCAACCAACGACAACAAAACTAATATATTATGTTACAATTGCAAAAAACACACTTGCAAATTTCACGTCCGAATTTGTCCAAATTGTAAATAAAAGTAAGTATTCAAATATTTTTAATTTATTTTACTGGTGTTATGTATTATTTGATATATATTTAAGCTTATTTTACTATTTTTTTTAATTATTTCTAAAATAGTTATTTTCACTTACTGCTAGAAAAGATAATATTCTAAATCGGGTCACATTGACCCGAGCACTACATACGTACAGTAAATGCGAACAGAACAGCAGGGTTAAAAATACTGGTTTCATTGGTTTATTTAATGGTATTGTCTGAATAACTTTGGATGTATTTATAAAGTTATTTATGTATATGTATATATACATATATATATATATATATATATATGTATACTCGTGCTATTCTTAGCATTTTATGTCGGTTTTTTAAAATAAAATCTACACGGATTTCTTCCAACTTCAATAAATGTTGACTCTCCATCATATGTAACTTTATTACAATTTCAAAAGATATGGATTTTTGAAAAGTAATTTTGTATTTTAAATTTTGTTAATATATTTATTGATTCTTTATTTTGAATGATCGTAAATGAAAGGCGAACATTGTAAATGAAAATACGTATAGTTGTTACAATACCTGTCAATTCAATCTTTTTGTGTGTCTATTTTTATTATGTCTTTTTCGAAAACTTAAAGAATGTATTCCTTAAAAATATTAAAACAAACGTATTCTTTTTCTTTTTGTACATGAAACTTTTTCAATACTCCTTCTATTTCTAACATTTTACGCTATTTTACAAAAAAAAAAATAAATAAATAAATAAAAAATAAATAAAAAATAAATGAATAAATAAATAAATAAATAAATAAATAAATAAATAATAAAATACAGAGGTTGACAGACTTCTTAATCGTGAATTTAGTATAATATATGTGTTCAATAAATCATATAACTTTATTACAAATTGCAGAAGATATGAAAATTAAAAAGTCCTTCCGGCAGTGCCGGGAGAAAGAGGTAGCTTTCATATACTTATTTATTTATTGTAAATTAAGTTATATGAATCAAATATACGAAGTTCAAAATAGTGGAACATGATTATGTAAGATTGAATACTAGTTTTTGTAAATGTTGAATATTAATAGGAATTTTTAGAAATTAGTCATCTTTTATTCAACTTGGGTTTATTTTAAGCGATTTATCGGATCGCTAAATTCCACGATATCCATTTTAAAGCAGCATGATGGATAAAAAAACCCAATGAGCTTGATCGAAATCTTAATTCATTTGAACTTGCGCACTCACATCGAAATCGATTAATATATACGAATGCTGTCAAATTGACTTTTTTTAAAAAATACCACCCAATTAGAAATTAAAACTGCTATATCCCAGACGTTTTTCAAGGTAAAGACAAAGCAAAAAATACTCCGGAATTCATTATTAAGATAAATAGTTAAGAAAGAATCTTTTTTCAATTTCTAATTTTTTGTTTATGCATCATTATACATTTAAAAGATTTTTGACAAATTTAAATGGCCGACATTTTGAAACAAGATGGCGGATAAAGTTGGCCCGTGAACTCGGTCAAGACATTGGTATGTACCATGAACACACGGAATTATATTGAAGTCAGTTTATAAATATGCGTACTAACGCGTGACAATTTTCAGACAGTTTCAAAATGTCAGTCACACTGGAAATTGAAAGTGCTAAAACTCAGCCATTTTTCAAGATATAGATAAAACAAAAAATGCTCTGGAATCTTTGTATCAAGATCAAAACACAAAAGAAAAATCATTTTCAATTTCTTGCTTTTTTGCAGCTAAATTTAAAATTTAAATAAAAAAATAATATTCCGCCATTTTGAAACAAGACGGCGGTTAGAACTGCCCAACAAACTCGGTCCAGGCATCAGTATGTCCTATGTACGCACCAAGTTTCATCCAAATCGGTGTATAAATACGCGTGTTATCACGTGACGAAATCCAGATCATTTCAAAATGTGAGCAACACTAGAAATTAAAAGTACTATAACTTAGACATTTTTTAAGATACAGACGAAACAAAAAATGCTTTGAAATCATTGTATCAAGGTCAAATGCATAAAAGAAAAATCTTTTTCAATTTCTCACTTTTTTGTACCTAATTTCAAATTTTAAAATTAAAAATTTTTTAAATGGCTGCCATTTTTAAACAAGATGGCGGATGGAACTGGTTAACGAACTCGGTCCAGGCTTTATTATGCACTATGTCCACACCAAGTTACATCCAAGTCGATTTATAAATATGACTGTTATCACGTGACAAAAATCAGATCGTTTCAAAATGTCAGCCATAAGAAAAATTCAAAGTGCTATAACTCAATCATTTTTTAAGATATAGACAAAATAAAAAGTGTTCTGGAATTGGTGTTTTAAGATCTAACATATAAAATAAAAATATTTTTCAACTTTTAATTTTTTCGCATTTAATTTTAAATTTTAATTTTTTTTAAATTTTAAATGGCCGCCATTTTGAAACAAGATGGCGGATGATGCTGGCCAACGAACTCGGTCGAGATATTTGTATGTACTATGTACATACCAAGTTTCATTCAAATCGGTTCATAAATACGTTAGTTATCGCATGACAAAAATCAGATATATATATATATCTGATTTATTTATATATTTGATATATATATATATATATATATATATGGTTATATATATATATATATATTCATATATATATATATGTCAACATTTGAACGGAGGGTGGTTTTTGGGTCTGGGGGTCATGATCGGTGAAAATATACCAAAATTTTCTGGAAGTGCTTTCCTCCGGACGACTGCAATAGGTAGGTTTTTACTTTTTGTAATGAAAGCTACCTAAAAGAAACATGTAACAGAAGACGATATACATCATTAACTGCAGAAAGATAGAAATTGTTGTGATTTTAAAATGATGAATATTTCATTTCGTGCAAGTTACATGATAGTAAAATTCATTATATTTATGAATTATTATAATTTGCGAAATTATTTTTTTTTCAAATGTGAAACATCTAGAACAGATATTTCTAATACTAATGAAAAGCCATAAATAAAAATGTGACAAATAAAAGAAACCTTCACTTAGAAATTAAGTAATAGGAAAAAATATTTGCAATCTTTTTTATTGCATTTTTTTATCCCACCATTTATTTAGCGCATCCTTTTCAATAAAGAGAAAAATAATTTCTTATTCGAACTAAATTCCAATCATATTCAGATCACTCTTTATACATGTGCATATATATATATGCATATATATATATATATATATATACAGGGTGAGTCATAAATATCGAAACAATAGGCTATCTCCTTAAATATTGCCTATAGACCCATACTTCCAAATGCAAAAATTCATAAAAAAAGGTGAAATTTTTGCTAAGATAAATTGCGACTTCATGGGGGGCCAGTAGAAAAAATACGAAAATTAAATTTTTATACGGCCCCCGTAGGATAAAATTTCCAATTAGAAAAATTTTCCTTATTCAGTCCTGAATAAGACACAAAAAGTTGCATCTTCTTATCTGTAAAACTCGCTAAGTTATAGCCGTTTAAAAAATTCATCAGGTTTTAAGGGGTTAGACACAAATTGAAATGTGCGCAATTCAAAAAACAAAGTTACATTAACAGTTCTAGGAAACGCGCTAAAATGAATTTTTTGAGTTCGAATTTTGATTTTTTTTCCCTTTTTTTGTGATGGTTAGTCTTATAGTTTGCTGAGAAAATCACATTCTAACATTTCTCATATAATTTATAAAAATTTCATGTGGTTAGTACTGGTTTAATTAAAAATGGGATAATTAAATATCGTAATAACTCGTAACATTATTTATCGTATTTCAGTTTCTTTCCATTTAATTAAAGATGAAAATCTGATTTTAGTTTTGTTCCAGAGTTTTGTTTTTTAATATTAATTTTTAAAATATTAAAAATATTTATTTAAAAAGTAATATAACTTTTTAAAAAATCATATTTTCAAAAGTAAATATTTTTTCAAATTTGCCGAAAGAAAACTGTGAAAAAAATAAAAAAATACGTGTTTCAAGTTCTTTTTTCTTTAAAAATTCGTACCATTTAATTATTTAAAGACAAGAATTAATGGGGGGAAAATTCATTATGCAGAAAAACGAAGTGTGCTGTTTAAATGACTGTCATTTATTTAAAAGAATGCTTTTTATAAGATGCAGATTGTCTTTTTTATAAATTTAGTTTTCACAACTTCAGGCTTTTTATTGTCCTGGAGAGGCTGTTAAAAAATCTGTATTCTGGGCACAGGCCGGGCCAGGACCGAGAGGTTCCTTTTTTCTGAAGACATGCCAGGCCGGACCTACCGTACTTTTCATAAAGGAGAAGACAGCTATCTTCTTTCTAGGTGTACATTGAACGAAATTTTCAACCCGGTCTCGACAAAACCCGTATTAAACTTAATACATGCTTAAAATAAATAAATTCGGCTCAACTGAAAATTTTTCAAAAAACACATAAATTTTAAAAACTTTTTTTTTTTTTTTTTTTTTTTTTTTTTTTACAAAATAAATAAATAAATAAAATTCATTTTTTTAAAGAATAATATATTCAAAGGCTAAAAAATTAAATACAATAAAACCAGTGAAAAAAGTCTGCCTATGACGGAATTCTGTCTTAAACGGAAAATATGTTGATCCATGCAAAATAAATACAATGATACCCGAGGAAAAGATTAAACTCTAATTACACCTTCTAGGGAGGGCATCCTCCTATAACGCATTTTTTCTTTTCTATGTGATTCCGTCTGAAAAGGTTTTACTGTATAACATTTTTCAAAGTCTCCAACGCATGGGATGCGTTGGAGATTAACGATGTTAAGGTATAAGTGATACATTTATACATAAATAGAGATTCATTGATAAAATATAAATATTATAGCCTTTTGCTCTTCTTTAATAATAAAAAGTATAAATATAAAAGACTAAAAGCTATAAAAGAAATTTTTGGTCAGAAATCTTCCATACAAAAAAATTTTTCCCACACCGAAGTAAAAAACTATATAGAAATTTGCGGCTGAACCGGGCTATGATTTAAACTATTTTCCAGACCGGTCCTAGTTATGATTTTAACATTTTTTCAGGTCGGCCCGAACTTTTTCCCCTATGGGTCGGTTTGGGACCGGATCAAGATATTTCGATCCATGCAGACCTCAAGTGCAGACTACCAACATATTTTGAAAGAAATTTAGATTTAATTCAATACACTGCTTTGTTATGTCCAAATGAGAGGCACTGTCTTAAATCGATATTTAAAAATGGACAATATATGGATGACCCCTTACTTGCTTTGAAAATTAGCGAGAAATGCTTTGTTTCTAGGCATGGTAAAGTGGTGTAAGTAACGAATTTTTGAGAAATTCAGATTTTAATATCTTTGTCAGATTTTTAGATATTTAGATAAACTTTTTTTTGTTCATTTTAGAAATGGATAAGGAATAATTTCCTAATTGGGAATTTTGTCCTACGGGGGCCATATAAAATTTTAATTTTCGTATTTTTTCAAATAGACCCCCCATGGAGTTGCAACTTATCTTATCTAAAACTTCATCTTTTTTTATGAATTTTTGCAATTGGAAGTATGGGTCTAGGAGCAATATTTAAGGAGATAGCCTATTGTTTCGATATTTATGACTTCCCCTGTATACACACGTATATATATATATAACTACTTTTCTGTACTCATACTATTGCTAAAATTTTATGTCAGTTTTCTAAAATAAAATCTTTCACAGACTTCTTCTAAGTTAAATAAATGTTAACGCTTCATCATAAATAAATTTATTGCAATGTACAAAAGATATGGACTTTCGAAAAGTACTTTCGCATTTTATCTCGTGTTAAACTATACATTTATTGATTCTATATTTTTAAAGATTGCAAAAGAAGAGACTTTACGTATACTTGTTACAATAGTTGTCACTCTTTTGTGTTTTTATTTTTTTATTTTCAGTAGTCCTTTTTGAAAACTAAAAGAAAATATTCCTTAAAAATATTAAAACGAACTTCTTCTTCTTTTATTTATACATTAAACTTTTGCTATACCATTTCGATTGCTATCATTTTATGTGATTTTGCTAAAAAAATACAAAGTTTGTCAGGATTATTATGTGTGAATTTAGTACAATAAATGTGTTCAATATATCACACTTATATAACTTTATTCCAATTTGCAAAGGATATGAATGTTCAAAAAGTGTGTTCGTATTTCAGTGCAGGCAGAATCATATATTTATTTTCTAATTATAGAATATATAAATAAATAAATGTATCTTTAGTATATACACTCAGTCAATTGCAAAAAGATACAAACTGATGCGTTTTTAAGTAGGAAATATTTCATTTCTTACAAGTTAAGTGATAGTAAGATTTACTAATATTATGGATTATTATAATTTTGAATTTTATGAATTAATAAAATTGTTATTATGAATTCTATATACGCTTGAAATTAAGTCACGAAATATCATGGAACTACAAAAGGAAGGGAAATTTATTTATCAGGCGTAGATTGTGAAACAATTTATATCATTTTAAAACATAAATATTATTCAGAAATTCATTTTCTTTCATAAAATGAAATGAAACATCTAAATATGCAATTTAAAATTCACAAGACTCGGGAAAGATTCATTTTCAGTAATTGTTAAACATATTTGGTAATGTGTGTGAAGTATTTCGGGCATTTTTAAAATGAATGACACATGAAATATATACTCTATGATCGACAGAAATACTATTATTCCAAAAGCCGACAACACAAAAACCTATGTTATTAAGCACAAGTAAAACACCTTTGTATATGGAAGAGTAGAAATAGGAAAATCTAATTATCTATGTCTGCGAGAAGTGAAGATATGCATAGCCTAAAATTTAATACCAGCAGTGGGTTACTCATAGGCTTATTATAAGGATTTCGTGCTTTCAGTCCTCCTTGTTTTCATATTATTCATTGAAGGACAAACACACCAATAAACCAACGAGTCAGCTATTGCTGAAATAAATTTTTGCCTTATGCACCACTTCAACCTCGGTTGATATTGATCATTAGATTCCCCAATTTCTACGCCTCCATCAAATAAAGGTTTTTTTTCGCTTGTGCTTGATAACATAGATTTTTGTGCTGTCGGCTAGTAGTCTATGTGTATTCTATATTATATCAGTGTGTAATATGTAATTTACAGTGAATTTTATTGCTAAAATTTAGATTCATTATGTTTGAAGTATTGCCAAATCATTAAAATGCTCCAACACCGTTTTCTAAACATAGATCATAAAGTAATGATTCTCTTTCTTGATAGTTGTTAACAAACTTTACTGATAAGAATTCCATATTCACACACTTATATATATATATATTCCACACAAATATATATATATATTCCATATTCCTGAAAAAGCATACTGTAGCCCACCACAATGATACATAGGAATGTGTTTATTCTTAAAATTTCATAACTTAAAAAAATGGACAGCAAAAAAAGTTCTCCCATCGACAATAATGCAACGGAATATAGTTGTGTGTCCCTGAAACAAACTACACATAATACACCAATTCATTTTCAATTCTGGATTTTTTATATTAAACATCAAACTATAATAGAACATAACTATACTAAAACATACATTGAAATATTAAAATTACATTACAATCTAAATTTAGTTAGACCAGTAGAGTGCACAACATGAAGAGACGGGCTAGCAACAAGCGAGCCTTACAACTTTATACGAAAGAGTTTATAATAATTTTATAAGTTGCAAAATAAATTTATTAAATTTTTGGCATTAAGGAATTATTTAAGATTTAAATTACCAATGTTTGCGTATACCACACACACTTCTGAAATTTTAATATTTCCTACGATATATGAGGACGCAAGAAGCCATGTGGTATAAGTGACAAATCTAAATAAATATGATTTAAGTGCACATATGACCTGAAAATATTCTTTATGCATATTAGATAACGAAATATAAATGATTTTTGAATTATTTTCTGCTTTCTAGTGAGGGCAGCAACTTTTGACGAATAATAATAAATATTGATTAATTAAAAATTTCAAGAAAAGTGACTCTATGTTTTTCATAGATATTTCAATAGAAGGTCAATGGCCACAATGAAGTAAGCAGCACTTTTATAATTTAATTAATTCAATTATTAACGATAATCAAATACAACGTCAGTTATCTATAAAACTCAGCTTGCTCCATATCGAATTTTTGACACTTGTATTCCTTGGCTTCTTAGTTTGTCATATCGTCATCTGAGAATAATGAGGTTCTATCTGTGTTTTTGAAAAAATTGACTTATCGATATAGAAATGTTCTATTTGTATCTATAAAGGCATTTCTGGATTAAAATAATGTCACAAAAAATCATTATACCATATGTAAATTATATATAACATCATTTTTTAAGCCAATTTTTTCAAAAAGACAGATAGAACCTTATTATTATCAGATGACAATATGTAATGACTTTATGATAGCTATGAATTATAGTAATAATTAACATTTTGTCTCAGGAAAATTTTAAATTAAAATTATTTGTAATATATTTAAAATTAATATATACATTAATATATATATACAGGGTGATAATAAAAAAATTGCCGATATATCGAATTCTAGCTGCCGGCCCATTCAACCAATCGAGATCATATTTTAGATATAGTTATTCACAGGTATGAGCTCAATATTCTGTCAACGGCAACAAATTGGTGATCGCGGTTATGTTTATAGCAACAAAAACTCGAAATTTTCAAAAGGCAACTCCCATTTTTTCCCTCTCAAATTGCTCAGCGCATGCCAAAACCTTAAAGAGCGTTGGAACGGTGCGCGTATCGTAATAATCAGAAGCATTATGCTCGCTCAAAAAACAGCTTTGCGAACGACCAAAGAAAAAATAAAACACGATCAAGGTGCACGAAGGAAATTTCCATATGACAGAAGCAAAATACACATTACTGAACGCCGTTTTCCAGATAGTCAGCGTAGAAAACGGATAAAAAATTTGATGGGAATGTTAGTTCTGCAGTCGGGTGCTTGAAGATGCCGACGAAATGACTTTTCCAGAGAAATTTTATGGTAAATTGGTAAAATTCTATTATCAGAATGGAATGAATGTTGCGAAAACCTTGCATATTTACCATCTAAACCATTGCCAAACGCTTTACCCACGTATCCCGGAAGCTCTTTCTGATTTCGTAAATAATTTCGAAAAAACTGGCTGCACCTGTGGTAGACCGCGATCCAGACGACCAACTCTTGCTGAGGATACTGTTACGGAAGTGCATTACATAGTGACTGCAGGACACACGCAAAACTGTAAGAGGTGCATCTCTTGTATTGGATACACTGAATCAACGGTGCTAAAGCTAGCGCGCTCTTTAATCTACATGTTTCCTTCATTGTATAACATTTGTGTAACATTACTCCGTAAAACTAGTGACAGCTAAGCTACCACCAGTGTTATGGTGTGATTTTTTTTTTCACTTAGATAATGGTGTAAATTAAACATATGTTACTGGTGTAACTTTACATGTTAGTGTGATGTAACATTGGTTATCTTAGTTAAACCATAGCCACCATAAACTTGATGAAAGCTTCGCTACCTTCAACTTTATGCGTAACGTTACACAAAAGTGTTACCTGTACCAGCGCGTCCACATGATGAATGTAGGGGACCATCAACAACGTATAGCCTTTGCTAATCAATGTCTTATCAAATATGATGGAGATAAGAACTGGCTTCATCACTTATTATAGACAGACGAGGCAAATTTCACCTTAACTGACAGTGCTAACGCGAAAAATTGTGTTCAGTGGCAGACATGAATTCCCACGTCGTGGCGCCTGTACCTTTAAACGACATGAAAGTTATTGCGTGGTGCGGCATTGCATGCACAGTTATTCCCGGTCCGTATTTCTTTCTAGGAGCCCCACCAGTGGCAGAGAGGTTCGGACCTTTCAACTGGTAGGCGGCAGGTGCTGGGTTCGAACCCAATCGCGGCTGTCGGCCTAACCGTTCGGAGTTTTCGTGGTTTTCTTCGAACCTTGCGTAAATACGGGTTAGGTTCCCTTAGACCCCCACGAAGGGCACCCCCCCCTGGTCCTTCATCCCCAGCGTAGATAATCGGACGTCAAAAATCAACCAACCAACTTTCTAGGAAGTGATACCAACGGGATTTGTAACTTGTTATCAGGCTCCTGCTATACGGCAATGTTTCAAAATTACGTCATACTAGAATCACTGCAGCAAACTGGCTTGGAGTGCTGTATTAAGTGATTGGTGTGCGAAATCTGTGTCATATGCAAATTTCTTCTATGTTCTCCAATCGTCTTTTTTTTCAGGGGGGGGGGGGGGTGAGGGCGTTTGAAGAGATTTTTTTGTACGTGCATAGCAACTCCGTTTCTTACCGGTACATTTACAGTTCGAACCCTCTTTATTGTTTTCTCGTGCGCTAATAATTTTTCGACGGAAAAATAATGAGCGTTGCCATTGGAAAATTTCCAGTTTGTATACCTATAACTGTAACCGTGATCAACACATTGTTGCCGTTTACAGAATATCGAACTTATACCTCATAATAACTATATGTGAAATCTCATTTTGATCGGTTGAACGGACCAGCCGCTAGAGCTCCATATATTGGCAAAGTTTTT